>CM059201.1:25888795-27088795 GCA_030323885.1 Branchipolynoe longqiensis | reverse complement strand
CCATCATCTAAGTTGGATATGTAGAAAAAAATGCTAAAATGAGTGCTTTGGTTTAGAAAATATTATGCTTTCATTTGCAAATTGTCCGCGGAGGGATGCTTCGATGTGGTGTGATTCTGCTTCATCTGCAGAAACTTTTATCTCTTTACTGCAGAATAACACCTTTTCCCATATATTCCCCTCACATCCCTCCACTTCCTCCCCCACACACCCCGAACCCTCTCACCCTGCCGCCTGCCCTTAGTGCGATGGAACTCTTTTCTCTCCTCATAAGTGATGGGTGGATGGGCACCGGGCTGCAGGGCGGAGGGGGGGGGTGGGGGGTGTGATGCGGTCTGCGCGTCCCTTGGTCTATTTGCCTCGCATCAACATCAAACAGTTCCCTATATTTGTGTGGATGCGGGTACGAGCGTGTGCGTATGCGTGTGCGTATGCGGGTGGGTGTGACTGACAGGGCAGAAGCTGAAAGCAAGGGTTGAGAGCGGAGGAGACGGTGGCGCCACCTGCAGTCGCGCCCAGTTGTCATTTCACACCGATTGAGCCAAAAAATTGATTTCTTGTTGTCGCCACCGCAGGGGGCCCCCGGCCTGAGTGCAGTGTTTAGCGACACCCCGCCGCGGATGAATACGCCCACCAACCACCACACACCCACACCCCATCCCCAACGACAAGTAGTGCAGCTCCACCGCCTCCCCTTAAGCTAAGATTCCAGATAGGTAGTATGCGGTATGAAAATGCAAATGCAAATGCGAAAAAAAATGGAAAAGCATGTAAACGCACAGTGGTGCTTCCATATGTCCAGATGCGGATGCGGATGCGAATGCGAATGGCATGCCGTATATCGTGTATATGGAATCTTAGCCGGCTTTAGCCTGTTCCCGGCCGACTTCAGTTGGGACTCTATGGGACCTAAAGGTTTTTGTTGTTGTACCTGTTACTGTTAGTAAAACCCTAAGGCCCTAAATACTGCCAAGCCCCTAACTGCTGACACTTTTCAGAACTATCCTGCCACATAGGCCATAAAGGGCCTCTATTGGCGCCCACCCTGACCCTAAGTGGAAGTGCGAAGATGGCAGCCATATTGCATCTTGATGAGCAAATAGTGGTGCACTCGTAGCACTGTTCACGACAGACAAGTCAGCACAGGCAGGCAAGTCACCTTTAGCGGGTACGTCAAATCAGGCAGGCAGTCAAGTCATCTTTAGCAGGTACATCAAATCAGGCAGGCAGTCAAGTCATCTTTAGAAGGTACGTCAAAATCAGACAGGCAGGCAAGTCACCTTTAGTAGGTAAGTCAAATCAGGCAGGCAGGCAAGTCACCTTTAGCAGGTATGTCAAATTAGGCAGACAGTCAAGTCATCTTTAGCAGGTATGTCAAATCAGGCAGACAGTCAAGTCACATCAGGCAGGCAAATCACAGTTAGTAGGTATGACATATCAGGCAGGCAAGTCAACTCACCTCCAGCAGACAAGTCACCGCAAAGAGGCAATTCAAGTTACCTTTGTCAGCACACAACACATAGGCTAGCGCCAGCTATACTAAACCAATAAAAAATTACTATATGTTATGGCATGCATAAAGGCCAAGTAGCCACACTGTAGTATATAGCATGGCTAGTAAATTTGTTGCATTATACTCCAGGATATATCATGTATAATCTTGTTGTCCTATACTGCAGAAAATAGCATGCCTCGTGCCCTTAATGCGCTATATTATGGGATATTTTAGGGGGTTTAAGATTGTGGTATAGACTGCAGCATATGACATGACTAATGGCTTTAGTCGGGGATATAACATGCCTGTTATGCTATATTGAAGGATAGTATTAGTATGTTTTATTGAGCTATACTCGGGGATATAACATAACCTGTATACAGGCTTGTTGCGCTATACTGCAGGATATAGCATACCAAGTTATGCTATACTGTGAATTGCGCGATTAAACTGATGGAGATGGCATTCACGGAGACCTTGCTCAGCTATACCGCGGGATATAGCACGCCTAGAGGCGTAGCCGTGTTATACTGAAGGATTGGGCCTAGCTGGTCGGGACAGGCCTACTACAGCTGAGAATACAGATCACTTAAGACTGGGGTGCGGTGGGCGGGCCCGCCCGGCCTCAGACAGCTCAGACACTTTGACTATGTCAGGTTCAGCCCCAGACGCTTACGGTGTAGGTATGGCTGATGGTGTATGCAGGTATGGGTGATGGACTTTACATCATCACTGACCCAACAGCCTCTGCCTACCTGCACGTTCAACTAACAAATAGCCGCACAAATTCACCCAAACTCACACACCCGCAACCGCCACTATCCATCCATCCACTGCTTTGAAATGATAATTGTAAACCACAATTAGGGGCTATTCCGGAAGTTTTCAACATTTACAAAGTGTTCTACTTTTCCAGACCCCCCCCCCCCATCCCTTTCACACCCCATCCCCAAAGTATATAAACATTTTACTACAGAACATGAAGACAAGAATATCAACATTTTAAATATCAACATTTATTGAGATGATAAAAGTCACACTTGACTGACACCCCCCCCCCCCCCCATGTTGTACATTTTGTACGACTGTGAAAATGTGAAACTTTGGATGGCCCCTAACTGTCCAGTAAATATAATTGCGTAAACATGTCGCATCATACATTCCTGAGTGTTTTCTTTCTTCAATGCACATTTTCACCTTTATCTTGTATGGTTTTGTCATGGGGTGATGAAAATGGGAAATACTGTGCCTAGAGCGGGACTCGAACCCACATCTCTTTGCATTCCGGGCCAGTGTGCTAACCATTACACCACCTAGGCTCCCTGATATCAATACACTCCCCAAGCCTTACCTGTCTATGTGGTTACTTGCCTGAGAGGTCAGTGCAGACCACTACACTCGTCCCCCTGGAATTGTAAGTCTTGTAATGCTTACAATTACATACATACAGGCAATGCACTAACACATACATACACAGGGTAGGTTCAACAACCATGCAGCGCAAAGCTTGTACAGGATCCTGATCACGGCAACCAGTGTCATGGGGGTGATGAAAATGGGAAATATGTGCCTAGAGCGGGACTCGAACCCACATCTCTTTGCATTCCGGGCCAGTGTGCTAACCATTACACCACCTAGGCTCCCTGATATCAATACACTCCCCAAGCCTACCTGTCTATGTGGTTACTTGCCTGAGAGGTCAGTGCAGACCACTACAGTTTCTAATAGTCTTGAATAGTGGATTTTTTTCCCATCAGAAATATTGAGATGGTGAAACCCCATTATATAAAGAATTCTGCGGACAATGAATCGTTGCGTTATACTCGAATTTGTGTTAAATCGGGGCGCGTTATAACGGGGGTTCATTGTACTTGATCATATATCAGTTTTGGGGGGAATATGTTCGGGACCATTAAGCGCGTGTAAGTTTTCCCCTCTGTCCACATCCGCAAAAGAGATTAGGATTTACCACATGATTTCCTTTTCAAATAAACAAAATATAAATGAAAATAAACACACACAAACAACCTTTCCAATAACAAGAAAATACTAGATATTATATTATATGTTGCTCTGGTCTGAAACATACAGGGCGGTGATTTTTAGTGGTTTTTTAAAGGGTTTGGTGTGTGCTTTTTGGCGCGTGTTTTTTTGTTGTGGCCGGCGGTTTTGTGTGTGTGTATATATATATATATATATATATATATGTATGTATGTATGTATGTGTGTGTGTGTATTTTACGAATGGGGGGGAGCGGATATTTCTTTCTTCCGGGGACGGGCGTTTTTTTAACAAGTTTCTTTTGGTGAATTTTTGTGTGCAGTGTTTGTTTTTGGGGGGTGTTTTTTTGTGGGGGTTCTTTTTTGGCGGGGAAGGGTGAAATTGCCGATAGTTGTGTACTGAGCTTTTAGTAAAACTAAAAGAGGTGAGGGAGAACTGACCAGCCAACACCAACACGAGCACGGAGCCCCGCCGCATTGCCGTCATTCCCACACTGCTGCCGGTGTGAGATAATATTCTGACTCCCGTAATACAATAACTCCCTCTATCACGTGACTGTAGGTCAATGGATCTTTGTGGTCGGTTAGAGGATATGTTCCCCCCAATGTGTTGCTACCTTGTAGTGGTGGGGAGGCTTGTGTGCCTCTGTAACGATGAGAGCTATACCGGCGGGGGCTAGCCCCCTGGCAGGTTTAACCAAGCCGGGCAGGACTCGTGGTAGAGGACAGACTAAGGGCAGCAACTGGTCCTCCAGGTTGGGGGTTGGGCGTGGGCCCAACAACCCCACCCCGGGAAAAAGAACGTTACAGAATCACGAACAAGAAACTCAAGGCCCAGGACCAGGAAAACTGGAGAGCCCTTGTTCATGGCCTATACCCAAAGTTAGGCGGTAGGCGACGCGTTCATCTACGACACGGCTGAGGAGGTATTTTGTGTGGATGGGGGCTGACGCCTCAACGGGCGAAGAAGAAGAGGATATGTTGATTTTTAACAAAATATAATTATTTTAAATATATGATATGTATAGCTACTCATTTTCATTTTGTATGTTGATGTATAGACCTACCTATGTGTGTATATATATTATAGAAGATGGTTTAGAAATAGAAAAATTGTGTTTGTATGGTCTTTGTGATTCTTTTAACCGACAGTAACAATTAATTCATATTTGAAAAGAATTAAAAATGTGCGGAATCAGAAATTTTGTGGGGAGTCACAATATGTATAGTCACTTTCTTATGCATAATGAAGTGACTGGGGTGGCACTTTATTATAGGACTATTAGGAGGCAGAATATCATCTCACACTGGCGCGTTCCACTCGCAGCACCGGACGCGGTGGCCCAGTCGCTAGAGCATAGGCTTCCCAAGCGGCAGGTCGGGAGTTCGAATACCAGCCGAGTCAATCCAATGACTTACAAAATTGACACTTGTCGCTACCTAGCCTGGCGCTTAGCGTGTCTAGGATAGGACAAGGAAAGGTTAGCTCAGTATCACGATAATGTGGCTGAGTAGGGATATTGGGCCATGGTGCCAGCGGCTTGATTTCCCAGTGGGGAAGCACTATAAAGTCACCATGAGCGCGCACTGTCACACGTCGGCACCTGTCCTGATATGACTGTGGATGTTGCTAGGATGCAAAACCCCAACAAACATCTACTGGCAGGTTTTCACTGAATGTGGTTTTTTGTTGGGGGTAGTCACGTAGTGCGGGGAGAATGAAGAGAAGTGGGGCAAACGTGACCTGTTGGTACAAGGCACTCCATTTAAGTAACTACGCGCGTAATCAATCACCCTTTCAGTCTGGGCGAAATTAAGTGTAGGTTGTGTTTATGGGTAAGCTTTGTTGGTCGGAGTGTGTTGAGCATGTGTTGTTGGTTTCGGGTTTGTTTTATGTCGCTATGTTTTCAATGTGTGAGGGGTTTGGCTATTACAAGTAATAGGCGACATTTTGCGTTAAATTATGACTGTGTGTGTGGTTTTCTGTGTGCGCGTGTGAGTGTACGTGGCTGGATATGTGTGTGTGTGTGCTTGCGTATGTGAGTGTGTGCGTTTGATTGTGTGCGTGAGTAAGTGTGTGACTGCAAAGAGATGTGGGTTCGAGTCCCACTCTAGGCGCACTATTTACCATTTTGATCACCATCCACAACAATAGGATGGGACAAGAACTGGTTAGCTCAGATAATGTGACTGAGTGGTATATCGGGTCATGTTGCCGGCAGCCTGATTTTCAAGTGGGTCAACATTATAGAGTCGCCATGAGTGCGCACCGTCACAACTCGGTACCCGTCCTCATAAGACCTTAGATGTTGCCAGGACGTAAAACTCCAACAACCATCCAAGCTACCAAACCGGATGACTGGCCGGTACCATAATGCAGTGCGCGTGTACCAGTGCGCGCGCATTGGGAATTCAGCTAATCGACAGAGATGGATGGGCGTGCGCGCGCACCCCCTCCCGCTCCACCACCACCTCCAAGTGCGCGTCTTACTAAGAACTACACAGAGCCCCGACACCACCCCACGACCGGGTCGGCGTGAGGGACCTACGTACATCATATACATCATATTATATATCGCATGATATATCCATACATGATTATATTATACCCCTGTCACACTACGACGTAACGAGCAAACGTAAGCCTGACGTTATCACGTTTCGTCATTACGTTGACGTATGTTGGGTTACGTTATGATGACGTCACAATGACGTTAGACTGATGTTGAGCTACGTCACGTAAGTACGTTCAATGTTTCGCCACTGTGACTTGACATATGTAACGTCACATAACGTTCTTCTGGCGATGGAATAACGTTCATAACGTTCCGTGAGCGTAATGACGTTGTCCTCTCTCGTTGAATGATGGTATCACTACGCTTTACCGACGTTACGCCCTCGTCAACTACGTGCATCCACATCCAACTTGTGCTGAAATTTGCATAATACACCGAGAAGTTCAACGTTCTTCACGTTCTCCCTATGCTGATGTCGTTACGTCGTAGTGTGACAGGGCCTTTACAGAAGGGTGGACGGGTGGGAGTTAGGGATGTGCAAAAGGAGCATGCCAACATAGCGTTACTGATGATTGTGTGTGAAGGTGACTTCTCCAGTTCACCCACCCACCCACACGTGTGTGTGTGTGGGTGGATGGGTGGGTATCTGAAACACATACACACGCAACCCCCAACCTCCACCACTCAAATGAAGAAGATACCACCATGCGTAAATAACCATGTGTATGTCGTCACAGACATGGCAGCATTTGGAAATGCAGTACCAGGGTATCTGAAATATTGTTCTGGGAACAGTTGTAAATGTTGGGTGCCGGTATATAGTATAGTTATACTAATCTTACCTGGGTACAGATGACGGATAACTGCTGTTTTCCCGAGGTACGAGCCTTGGATAGTCGTCGGTCAGGGAGAAGGAAGCACATCTGGGTCCAGCAATCTTTTACATACTTAATAGGATAAAAAATTATCTTCAAATTCTATGGATACTAATCTGTTTTCGTTTCGGCATGAGCCAACATCATAGTCATGGTAGGGTTGGGTGGGTGGGCCCTGACCCACCACTATTCAAGGCTCGTACCTCGGGAAAAACAACAGTTATTCATCATCTGTACCTAGGTAAGATTCGTATAACTATACTATTTTACCTTGGTACTACGCCTCTGGCTACTCGTAGTCCAGGGAGAACTTTACGTAATCTCATTTTTGTATCCTCTTTTATACTATTCTTTAACATAACATGTTTCAGTACAAAAATAAAATTATATGTTTTTCACCCATCTTTTAGTTGGTGAGTAAGCGAGTCACCAGGCCGCTTACTTTTCTAGTCGTTTGTTGTAATGTTTTGGAAACGATCTAGCTGTCTTCCAGCCAGCGTGCACGAGGATTCTCCTGACTGAGATTCCTAATTGTCTTGCTTTTAGTCAGTGGAGTCTTAGGTGACCTTATAACCACATGAAAGTTTGGTTTAACCATACCGGAGTGGCCTGGGGTCCGACAATTTTGTTTGGATCACCCGATAATTTGGATTAACTGACTTTGGTTTCACCAACTTTTTTTTATATGATAAATGGTAGTATTTCGCCAGGCCACTGACAAAAGTTTGGATTAACCGATCGTTTCGTTTAACAAAGCTTGGTTTAACGGTCTAATATTTCTGAATGCCCGGCCGCTTTTGGGACACCAGATAATATTAAAAACTCTTCCCCTTCATATCACCTGTGATGCTGTTATTCAAATACCGACTATCAACTCATTAGCCAATACTAAGGAAGAATGATGACAAGT
The DNA here is from genome assembly GCA_030323885.1 of Branchipolynoe longqiensis. Classification (NCBI taxonomy): domain Eukaryota; kingdom Metazoa; phylum Annelida; class Polychaeta; order Phyllodocida; family Polynoidae; genus Branchipolynoe; species Branchipolynoe longqiensis. Next base: position 27,080,998 of record CM059201.1, on the reverse strand, counting down.
CACACAGATAAACAGTGGAGAAGTTGTGCTTTATTGGCATCAACTCCTGTCCACCTACCAGTGACCTATCATCCACACTCCTTACCTTCTGTCCACACAGTATCCCATTACTACTTTAGCCTGTATAGAAACCAGTGCCTACAGCCCATGGGACAGGAGTCCTATGGCTGTGTACACACTCAATTGGAATATATGAATTTTGCTAGCATCAGACAGAGTGTCTGGGGTTCCGGCTCAAGAGTAGGTGTGTCTCACTCAAGAGCCAGGAGTAGAGTCCTCTCTCTTCAGTGTGTCTGAAGCAGAATCTTGAATAAATAATGAATCTCAAAATGAGGTTAGTGTGGTCAGAGAGCCAAGGTAGTCTAGGTGACTGGGCAGTCCCACAGTCAGCCAATCAGGCGCCACCATAGCTGGGGGAGCCAACCCCCAGTGGAGGTGGCTGTCACTCAACTCAGCTGCAGGTGGTGCCCTGAGTGCATATGCAAATGAGGCTGTGGTGGGCCCGCCCCATGGTCATGGGTGAACAGGTAGTTGCAACAGTTACAATAGATCTCTGTTAATATGACCTTTTCTCCAATTGCACTCCTTATGGATGCATAGAGAAACATGTCAATAATCATGTACTGTCTTCTTATATAGAAACATCTCTTCAGTAATCTCAGGCATCATATATAACATATATTTCACATCACTTATTATTATGTACAATGGGAGTGGGATACCATCACTTTTAGTTTATATAACATTGTCCCCACTCCGTCGCCCAAGAATAATAATGCTCTCTGCCAATATATAATTCTTAACCGAAAATCCGTATATTTTTACAAAGGGGTTATACTGTATTAAAAAGGATTTGTATGAAAAGTCTGCCAAACCGAGGTTCAAACTGGGTACTTTCAGATCTTCAAGAAAACTTAGCTTTCTTTTAGTTTAAAACGCAAACTTAGTATTCTTAGTATTCATACTATTGCTAAGTAGTGTACAACAATGCATGTTTAAAGAGTCCACTAGTAATATAGTAGTCTCTAAACCCTAATACTAAGACGGCTCACTCAGCCTGTACTGTGTAATCAAAATGATCAAACCCACCACTTGGTGCGCTGGCTGTTCTCTTGGTTAAACAGGTGCTATATTATATGTATAAATGTATATATGAATGTGAAAGATGTGTGATGATGGCGATGCTGATGATGATGCTGATGATGATGTGTATTTGTTCATAGCAATTTCATATTGATGTGTATACATACTTACCTATCTCATGTATAATATAAGTGTATGTGTTTACATACACCAACCAGCAGCTGGGCTGATCAAACCCACCACAAGGTGGCACTGTGAAATTTACATTACCATGGGAGAGATAGGGAGTGAGCCGTCTTAGTATTATAGGGTCTTTGGTAGTATCTAAGTTGGATATGTAGTGTTTTGAATTACAAAATGAGATGTTTCCATTGGATTCTGCAGCTTTAAAAGTTTAATGATAAGTCGGATATGTAGAATACAACCGTTGTTGTTTTACGTCCTAGCAACATCTAAGGTCATATCAGGATGGAGAATACAACTTATGTAAGTGTTTTGGTTGTGGAAATTTGATGTTTTATGCAACGTTAATGCTGTTTTTGATGCCGTCATTATTGTTGTTGATGTTGATGTTGTTTCCGCTGCTGGTACTTGCCGAATGTAGCGGAGACTTAGGGGCCATCCAACTTTTTCAACATGTTCACAGTCATATAAAGTGTACTACTTTTCCAGACCCTCCCTGCTAACCCTCCACCTTCAAAGTAGTACACATCAACATTTGACTACAGAACACAAAGACAAGAATATGAATGTTTTAATTATCAACATTTTATTAAATGATAAAAGTCATACTTGACTGACAACCCCCCCCCCCCCCCCACACACGCTTTGTACGTAAAAACTGCTGAAAACGTTGGACGGCCCCTCGCTGACTGACGGCGGTAAGAGGCTGGCAGCCCCAGTGCACACCGGGAACACTTCCGAAAGGCAAATGTTTACAGGTCGCAGGCGGGAACCAGCGGCGGGTGTCAGTCAGCCCGCGGCGGGAGGCGGATGCCTCACACCCCGCCCCCTCCCTCCCCTCCCCTGGTGCGGTCAGCAGGCTGGGGAGGGGGGGGGGGGGGGGGGGGGGTGGAGCTGGGGCGATACATCATCAATTCGTTCCACCAAGGCCAGTGTCCGCTAACGACGTTTGTGTTTAACAGGAAACGGGACGCGTTTGCCCAAATATATGACAAATCGCCAATTTGTTTTGCCAGCAGGGGGTGAGGTGAGATGGGGTGGGGTGAGTGGGGTAGTGGGGAGTTGACAGGAAGGAGAGAGGTAGGGGTAGGGTCAGGAGTGCCAAGCATGGCGTTACTAATGACTGTGTATGCATAAAGTGAGATGACCTCTCCCCCAACTAAGTGCGCGCACGAACTCACACATACGTATAAGATTCATAATATATAATATATTATATATATTTGTTATATATTATATATATTTGATATATTATATATATTATATATATTGTATATGTAGTGGTCTGCACTGACCTCTCAGGCAAGTACCCACATAGACAGGTAGGCGTGGGGAGTGTATTGATATCAGGGAGCCTAGGTGGTGTAATGGTTAGCACACTGGCCCGGAATGCAAAGAGATGTGGGTTCGAGTCCCGCTCTAGGCGCAGTATTTCCCATTTTCATCACCCCCACGACACTGGTTGCCGTGATCAGGATCCTGTACAAGCTTTGCGCTGTATGGTTGTTGAACCTACCCTGTGTATGTATGTGTTAGTGCATTGCCTGTATGTATGTAATTGTAAGCATTACAAGACTTACAATTCCAGGGGGACGAGTGTAGTGGTCTGCACTGACCTCTCAGGCAAGTAACCACATAGACAGGTAGGCGTGGGGAGTGTATTGATATCAGGGAGCCTAGGTGGTGTAATGGTTAGCACACTGGCCCGGAATGCAAAGAGATGTGGGTTCGAGTCCCGCTCTAGGCGCAGTATTTCCCATTTTCATCACCCCCACGACATATATAAAGACACTGGGCAAGAAGGTAAACACAGAGTTGGGCTGAGACTATTTATTAGTTCTCTGGCAGGACTTATAATATGCCCACCTGAAAAAAAGAAAAAAAAAGCGTAGGAGAAGTGAATACAATTCCGGCGCTGTACAGGTGGCGCCCCATTCGCGTGCACCGGGTAGGGTTGGCGCGCGACTCACATAAGTAGTGAAATACAATCGTAATAATATATACAAGGAGAAACCTTATGCTTCGTTATTTTATATTATTATAATTAATTATAATGCTCATATTATATATAGAAAGAATGCTCCGGTGCCACTGACACTGGTCAACATCCGGTGGAGGCGAGGTGGGCCGAGGTAGCGCTGCCGGTGTAGCAGGAAATCACAAACCCTGTTAATCGTAAACCCATAATTGTGATTTCCTAGGTAATCGCAAACCCCCATGCTATATATGGGCATCGGGGGTTTGCGATTTCCTAGGAAATCACATATCCCCCATGGAGATCGTGTGCAGTCTTTATCCTAATGAAAACATCTTTGCGATGTGCCTCTAGTGACCTCTGAGCAGGACCCATCTGGATGCACTCATGACACCACAGTTGCACAATAAATACGGCCAAAGCGGCACCGCATGAAGGCCAATTTGCACACATACTAGACTATATATGCACAATGCAAAATATCTGTATTTCTATTATTTTAAATGATAAAATGAACAATTTGACAGTAACACGGATCCCTTCATGTAATTAATTAATACAAAACTATCCATGATTAAGCATTATGAGCAAATAAACATCAAACTCCCTACAAAACTTTCAGTCATTTTACATTTACATAGATTGCTAAATCCGATGGTTTTCTAATATTGTTTGAAGCCTTGGACTATATTCTGCCTCATTCTCTACCCATTATACCTAATTTAAAATGAAGAAAATGAGAACAAGTATCCATCAATAGTGATCTTGGCATTTGGGCTTCATAACTTCTTGGTCACAAATAACAATTCTAGAAATGTCTAGATCTAGAGTTCTAAGCCTAAATCTACACTTATCAAATATGGCAGTACAGACGGCATAAAATGACTTACAGTCAATGACAGTTTCTGTTCACAAATTTGACAGTTAGGCCTACATCATTTAGATCAATAATTAAAAAGTCCAGATTTAGATCTAGAGGAAGATAAAGTTAGATATGTAGGATCAAATCTAGATAAATGTTTTGATTTTGAAACCACCTATTACGTACAAGCCTATGGACATGTAAATAAAATAAAATAGGCTAGTATAGAATTAAGTAGGAAAATAAGTGGAAAACTCTTCCCAAGAAAACCCCAAAACACTAACATAGAACCTTAAGAAAACAACTAACATAGTAATAAGAATATAAGAAAAATACAATGCCAAGAGGGCCCAAAAAAGTAACATAGGCTACTAAACGTACCAACAGACTATCTCTCTGCTACTGAAATGCAGACAATCAAATAACTTATCAGCAGCTACTGTTTGGTAAGACAACACCAACACTACAGCTGGCCAGCATTGAAAACAAGCCTGGGTACCCAGGCTTACATGCTATGGACAGAATAAATACAGCCTCAATAAAAAAAATTAATAAAAGTTGCTCTTATTTTATTCACATTGTTTCCTTATTATTTATGCTGGTTGAAAACATGAATTGCAGCATTGGTTGGGATCAGTTGTCATTGAATGCAAGTCTTTTTATGCAGTTTGTATTTCCATAATTATATGTCTTGATTCAGGTTTAGAATTCTAGATCTAGGCATTTCTAGAATTGTTATTTGTGACCAAGAAGTTATAAGGCCAAAAAGCCAACATCACCATTACTGGATACTTGTTCTCATTTTCTTCATTTGAAAAGCACAAAATTTAGCAGCCTATGTATGTGCAAAGTGACTGACAGTTTTGTAGGGAATTGGATATTTGTTAGTTCAAAGTGTTTAAAGAAGTTGTGCTGGCTTTTCTTAATGTTGTAGTTTAGTATCTTTGACAAAAATTGATCTGGTCCTTTATCCTTCTTGTGAGTGATCAATAGCAGTGAAAAGGGCCTTTGCTGTGACAGGCATGACATCAAAACTAATCAATTAGTCCATCTTGATCCTCCTTGAATCCATGTTAATATTGTTATCCCCCCAGATCTGGTAGAACTTCAAAATCAAACAGGCCTATAGCTGCCATGCTTGGGGTGATAAATGCTACAAAGCATAGGGGGTTTGCGATTTCCAGGGGGGGGGGGGGTTGTGATTTCCTAGTAAATCGCAAACCCTGGGATGTGCAATTTCCAGGGGTTGGCGATTTCCTGCCACACCGGCGGTGCAGGACTAGACCGGGTGAGGTGGAGGGCGGGCCGGGACAGAGGGCCTGGGTTTACCGGTGAAGTGATGCCAGTGGTGTGCTAAATTGAAAAGCATGTCTGCGCCGTGAGTGACCTATTAACACCTGCTGTGTGATGTTTATCTTGTACTAACGATTCACGATTCAACACGCACACCCGCCGGGTACTAATGGAACGCAGCCGGAAGTATGTACATAACCCATTGTGTGTGACCGGGCGCGGTGGCCGAATCGGTAGAGCGCGGTTCTCGCGTGCGGAAGGTCGGTAGTTCGGTTCCCGTCGAGTCAAACCAATGACTTATAAAATTGATACTTGTCGTTTCCTAGCCTGGTGTCCGGCATTAATAGAATAGGGCAAGGACTGGTTAGCTCAGCGTCATGATAATGTAACTGAGTGGGACATCGGGTCATGGTGCTGGCAGCCTGATTTGCCAGTGGGGCAGCACTATAACGTCGCCATGAGTGTGCATTGTCACAAGTCGGCACCTGTCCTGATGTGACCGTAGATGATGCCATGACGTAAAACTCCAACAAGCAACCAGTGTGTGTAGAGCGCAGGGTCACAACCATGTGTGCAATGCTATAACTTAGTATAATAGCCCTGTCACACTACGACGTATCTCGCCGCCGTGCCGCCAACGCACAAAATAACTTTTAATCATCGAGAAATGTCAAACTTTTCGGCGTCAGCGCAACGTATTGGTAGCATGCGGCCGACGTTGTGGTAAAAGTTTGGCGCGCCGTCCTGATATGACCCTAGATGTTGGTAGAATGTAAAACAACAGAAGGCAACCGTTTGGCGCAAAGTGTGGTAATGATCCTCACGTGAGCGCGGCGTCTGCCTAGCGTTCGCATAACGTTATTCCAGCAATCTCCACGTGCTCCTAATGTATCCCTAAAATTGGCACCCGCGCATTGGCGCACGTTGTCGGTCATCGAAAGTTTTGTGCAAGCACAAAACTTCACCGATACCCTTACGCGCGTCGCCGACCATCGCCGTCCATCAACGATTACCAATGCGTGCCTAACGTGCGCGTAACGCTTCCAGACGTCTCCCGACGTTTCGCCAAAAAGTGACACACGTCGATGCGCGTTGGTGAGAAACGTCGTAATGTGACGGCACCATAAGTTAACTTATAAGCCCCCCCCCCCATGTCACACCTGGTTGACAGGGGTGGAGGTTGCAACAGGTGAGTGAAGGTCATACATATGGTATTATTAAGTTATTCCATTCGGAGGGAAGACAACATAAATATATATATATATAGGTTTGGAGAGGTCCAACAGTCTGGCTGGTCACAAAATACCTACCAACAATTGATAGAGAAATGGGCCAATCGAGTGAGTGCGGGGGCGGATGTTGGAGATGGAGGGGGTTAGGTCGTTGAAAGCGGTCGATAACCGCTCTCCAGGTGGCTCCAACCCGGTTAGGCCAGTAGCCTCTGATACACATGGCAAGATGCGAACACATTACATTTTAATAATATGAGCATAAAGTGCCTGTCACACTATGCCGGATTGAGCAACAGACAGAATTGTCTAGTCCGGTGGTGATAAGTATCAAAATGTATTCAAATGTGTCAAAGTGTTGCGACATTGGGACTACGAACGGACATGAAACAAACATGAAACGGACATGAAATGGACATGAACGGATAGCCAATGGACGAAACAAAATCAAACCGGACAAGAACTGTAGACGTCAGTCCAGCAGCATCCGTTCCTAGTTTTGTGCATGTTCAAAACTTGTATGGACACAAACCGGACATTGTTCGTTTTCTGTCCGTTTCCCCCAATCCGGTGAGGTGTGACAGGGCCTTAATACTTACACTTGAGATAAACATACACTATATCAATATAATTAACCACCTCAGTCTAATAATAAATAATAATAATAATAATAATAATAAAACATTTATATAGCGCCCGATCCAGCAAACCGTTCTCAGGCGCTTTACATAACAAACAAATATACAGGAAAATAAATTCCACCTAGTTAAAAGCAGATTTAAACAAATGTGTCTTAAGACCTTTTTTAAAATCACCAACAGATTTACAATCTATGATATATCCTGGCAGAGCATTCCACAGTCTCGGGGCAGCATGGTGCATGTTAGACTTCGTCGGAGCTCAAACAGCCCACTCGAAGTGAAATGTAGGTAATCTTTCTGGAATATGAATATTGTGATAAGATATATATCGAATATTCATGTAAGGAATACATGGTAAAAGTAGGTGACACAAACAATTAACTTTCTGCTCTAAATAAGGGTTATATATTGTGTATAAAAAATATGCAAAACGCCCCTTCTAGGTTAACATTCGCTGTTTCTGGATGTGGTGGCCGAATGCGAAAGAGCGTTGGCTTCCTTTGTGGAAGGTCGGGAATTCAAATCCCCGCCGAGTCAAACCAATGACTACCCAAATTTATACTTGCCGCTACCTAACCTGGCATTCTGCATTGCTAGCATAAGACAACGACTAGTCAGCTCAGTATCAGGATAATGCTAGTCCGATGCTTACTGAAGCCAGTGCTAAGCTACAGTAAAAAGTATGTCACTATTTGATCGCTTCAAATCAATGTCGCCGAAAAGCGGATTAACAACCTCTGCGGATATATGATCCACATGCATTTAACTTAACTTTCTTTTTCTATCTTTCCTTTCTTCAATGTTTCTATCTTTCATTTTCAGTCTTTTTTCTATCTTTTTTTCTTCCTTCTTTCTATCTTTTCTTCTATCTATCTATCTATCTATCTTTTTTTCTTTCTATCTTTCTTTCTTTCTTTCGTGTAAACCAATGACAAAGCTGGCACCAATGTTGATACCTAATGCTAGGTACACACCTACTGTATACGATTCGCGCACTAAAACTCGCGACCCGACCCGACCCGACCCGACCCGACCCGACCCGACCCGCTTAAAACTGAAAACGGGCCGATTCATTTTTCGAATCGCAAATCGCTGCAGTTTTAGCCATAAAACTGAGTTTTAAGTCGCGAATCGCAATCGGTAGGTGTGCTAGGGGAGCGCACACCTCACGACTTTTGGGCAGTTTTAGATCGTATACGGTAGGTGGGTGCGGAAAAACGGTAGGTGTGTACCTAGCATAAGACAGACCATGCGTTAACACCGTAGCGTTAACACCCAGTATCAATTAGGAGGCGGCGTCACGACATCACGAGGTGCTGGAGGCTACATTTTCCCTGCACCGACAGGGGGCGCGGGGAGGGGAGGGGGGGGGGGGGGTCCCATAACACCAGAGGGGGTTCCTACAGGTTAACGGTGCGCACAGCTCCAATCACAGCTTTGGGAGAGATGGGGGGGGGGGAGGCAGTACAGCACAGTGACTCTGCTTGGAGAGTACATGCGTGTCTGACCTTTTCTATAGGTGCTCGGCCAACACCTACTTCACCCTCTAAGTATAAAAAATACCCCCAAAAAACAGTGCAAAACATATTATTTTCGAGTCTTAGCAAAATTACCCCTTCCTTTATTTGCTTGTAGTTTCCACAACCCCCGACCTCCCCACCATAACAATTTTTTTTTTAAAGCTGAAGCGTGGGTTAAGTTTTGCAAAGTATCAAATTAACTATAACTTATAGTTAATATAGTATAAGAGAGGGCCTGGTTATCTTCCAAGTGCAAACAGCTAGACAGGCCTGTCAATAAGTGATGGCCGCTACATGACTTGAGTCACAAGTTGCAGCACCAAGCACACACACCACACTAACACGCTTGGTAGATCGTGGGATTCGAACCCACGGGTTCGAACCATGGTCAAGCCAAACCAATGACTTACAAAATTATACTTGTCGCTTCCTAGCCAGGAGCTCGGCATTATTAGAATAGGGCAAGGACTGGTTGGCTCAGTGTCAAGATAATGTGCCTAAGTGGGATATCAGGTCATGGTGCTGGTGGCCTATTAAGCACTATAAAGTTGCCATGAGTGCGCACTGTTACAATTCAGTACTCGTCCTGATATGACCATAGATGTTGCCAGGACGTAAAACTCCAACAACCAACCAACCAACCAACCAACCACCCAACCAACCTCACTGACACTGCCGCTAATTGGAGACTTCTACAAATCAGCCAATGTGGAGACTAATAATGCACCTGCTCCACTTGACTGCTGAGGCCGCTTTGAACACACCAGGTGTCGCTCTGCTGAAGCGGAGACGGACAGTGCTTTCATAAAGTTGCGAGATAGAATTATGGAGTTGGAAAAGCAGAAGTTACAGACGCACTATGGAGTATAGTATATGTTGTGGGGGAAAAACACAGGTGGCAGGTGAGCATGTAGACGACGCTGGCGGTGTGCATTGGCTCATTTTTAAAGGACTAATATGATCAGGATAAAGTGCGCAGTGAATATCCATGTCCTATATCCGGGAAGACAATAGGCGGGCAAACAAGACCCATTGCCATTTATATTATCAAGCGATTTATATAACTGTAGTGGTCTGCACTGACCATTCAGGGAAGGAGCGCATGGACAGGTAAGGGTGGATAGGGTGATTGCATCAGGGAGCCTAGGTGGTGTAATGGTTAACATGCTAGTCCCAGAATGACTAGAAGTGTGAGTCAGCGAAAAAAACAGCACATCCTGACCCTGACCATTAACATAAATTGCTGTGGCTGTACTGTGTATCGTTTTCATGAGTTCAATGCTTGCTTTTCCTATGCAAAACTTTATTCAATATATTTGTTGGCTACAGTTAGTGTATATTTGCATGGCCTGATGTCTGTCCGACATTCCAAAATGGATGTTGCACAGGCGCAGTCATTTGATCTGTTTGTTGGGATTTTACATCCTGGGTACCGACTTATGACAGTACACACCCGTGGTGACTTTATAGTGCTGCCCCACTGGGAGACCAGGCCGTTAGCACCATGACCTGATTTCCCACTCGTTCACATTATCCTGACACTGAGCTAACCAGTCATTGGCCTATCCTAGTGATGGTCGAGCAGAGGCTAGGTAGCGACAAGTGTCAATTAATATAAATCATTGGTTTGACTCCATAAAATATTATTTTGTATATGTCTAATCACCACCTCCTCCACCTTCCACCGGGTATGCTGTATCTGTGACCCGGCATGTTGGGACGCAGCCTTCACCCTTCTACAGGTACCAGTGGAATTTGGAATATCCGTATTACAGAGCCCTATGGACATGCAATAATCTGGTTAAAACGCACGAACTCCATCGTCATCAAATACGCCACATCCTGTGTGTGTGGGGAGGGGGGGGGAGGGGGGGATCAACTTAGCTGCGTCATCATCAGTAATACTACTCCTAAAAAATAGGCATCGATGGGGTGAACTAATCAGAGATTGATAGGTCTACACTGAGAGACCTGCGAAACAATGAAGAGGAATATGTGGAACAGTGTACCTCCTCAGACAGTGACGTCACTTGCACCTACACATTGTGACTTCAATAGGAAATTCAATCAATAAGGGCTAATACCGCAGTCACACTATGCTTGCAACCACTAACAAGGGGTGGTCACAAAGTGGTTGGTGATCTCTGGGTGATCATTTTGGTTGCAGGCGCTGCACCAAGAACCTCCTTGCGACTAAAACGGTTGCTGATCATTGTTTTCCCCCACCATATTTTGCTTTGGTCGCAAGGAGGTCACCAGCTTGTTGTCACAAAGTGGCTACATGCCACAGTGTGACTGAGACTTTAAGTTTAACTGATGCTCAGTCCCACATTAATCTTTAAACGAGTGTATTTACTTGAATTTTTCTATGTCTGCTGAATCCGCAATGTGAATTGTCCAAGAGTCCTCAGCTAATTAAATTAAAATAATGTAGAAAGATATTTTCCATAGGCATGCTTGAGCACAAAATAAAAATCCTGTATTGAGAAAATGAGCTGATTCGACAGGAATGTTGCCTCCGAGATACCAACATTGGTACCCCCCCCCCCCCCCCCACAACGGCCAACATTTAAGGTCATATAAAAATGGGATTCAAACTAACCAATTGCTGTCATATATATTGGCATTTGGCGAAGTTAATCGGTGAATATAAAAAATCGGGGAAATCACCGAAATCGTGGTGATCTTTCATCACTGCACACATCTAACCATACAATACCATGCAGGAAGTGGCATTTTATTTAATGTAATTTTAGGCGGTAAATTTAAAGTTGCATATATATATTTTGGTACATTAGTTGTTTAAGCATGGGAAATTTCAATCGCGGACGATTGGTCTTCCTCATTCCACTGCTCCTTGCCCTATCCTCATAATGCCGAGTGCCTGGCTAGGGAGTGACGAGTATACATTTTTAAGTCATTGGTTTGACTCAACCAGGGTTCAAACCCACAATCCCATGATCTACCAACACTGGAGATGGACGCTCTAACTCATTCGGCCTTCGCATCATTTACCAATGGTTTTTTAGCTTTGACCATATCTTTTAGATGCACATATTGTGAGGCTGATTGCTATATACCTTACTTTAGTTGGAAGAAACTTTTACTATAACTGGCTAACCTTGGAGAATTTTTAAATGAAAACATTTAAGATTATTTTTTTATGTGCACCATGAAATGCAGGACACAATAGGCTTTCGCAATAACAAGTTCCATTCAATTTAAAAAATATTTTTTTACATTAGTTGTTTAACCAGGGGAAATTTCAATCGCGGATGATTGTTCTTCATCATTCATTTGCTCATTGCCCTATCCTAATAATGCCGAGCGCCTGGCTAAGGATTTCCATTTATGTAGCTATAACTGTTTACTAAGTACACCAGTATCTAGGTCCAAGATGTTAAATCAAATTTAAGTAAGTTCTTTACTTTAGACAAATGTACCTTCATCGGACTATGCAGCTTTAAGCTGGTTTAATATAAACATCAGTATTTAGGACACAAAGAAAGCTTGTATTATTTAACGATGCCTCTAGAGCACATTGATTTTTATCATCGGTTATTGGACGTCAACCATAGGGTCATTCTGACATATTTCTTTGGAGGAAATCTACTGCCATCATATAGGCTACTCTTTCTGATAAGCAGCAAGGGGTCTTTTATATGCACTTTCCCACAGGCAGGACAGCACATGCCACAGACAGGACAGCACATACCACAGCCTTTGATGAACCAGTTGTGGACCACTGGTTGTATTTAGGACACATGCATACATTGCTTGTTGTTCTTTATTAGTTAAAATAGTTTTTATTGGCAGCGCCGATCAATACTTGCACTGGACATTTGATCCGTTATAGATAGATAAAAGAATAAAGAGCCTCTACAGGTGGATAAAATAATACAGAGATACCATAGCATAATACACAATGAGATATGTATATGGTATGACCAGACGGGATGGCCGAATGAGGTAGAGCGTCCTTCTCCCGTGTTGGTAGACCGTGGGTTTGAACCCTAGTCGAGTCAAACCAATGACTTAAAGATTGATGCTTGTTGCTTCCTAGCCAGGCGCTTGGCATTATTAGGATAGGGCAAGGAGCAGTGGAATGAGGAAGACCAATTGTCCACGATTGAAATTTCCCCTGCTTAAACAACTAATCTACAAAAACAAAACAAAACCACACAAAAAACGTGTGTGTCCCTTATTGACAAGTGGATATATTACTCTTGGTCCTGAATACTTCGTCGGTCACCCTTCTACTATTTCATGGGTACACTTGTGTAATTGTGTAGATTATTATAATACACAGGTTTAATATTATTTCAACATAAGGTGGAGGTTACGTGATACAAACAAAAGAACAAATAAACACACACATTCTCCCCCAGGCCGTGAGGGGAGAGGGGAAGAGAGGAAGGAGGAAGGGGGAGAGGAGGAGGGAAGAAGGGGAAAAGGAGGATGGAGCGGTGGGAGGAAGAGGGGGGAGGGGAGAATAGAACTTAGATTTTAGAAGGAAGGAGAGGAGGAGGGAGGGGGGAGGAAAAGAGGGAAGGGAGAAGGGAGGGAGGGGGAAGGATGGAGAGCGGGAAGGATGGAGAGCGGGTAGGGGGGGGGGAGAGGGAAGAGGGAGGGGAGGAGAGGGAGAAGAGGCAACAGATGCAATTTCATAAGCCGCTGCGTACACCTTAGGTCGCAAATAAAAAAAGAAGGGGGCGGGGAGGTAGATAGAAAATGAAATAAACTATCCAAAATTAAATTGTCGGTTGTCAGGCCCGTGTGCATTGGCGTGGTTAATTTGGCGGTGAGTTGATGGCTGCGTTGACGTGAATGATGACGTGAAATTGACGGTTGTCTTCCCCCTCCTTAAGTGTGGCGGCGCTTTTACGTCACACCCACTTCAACAACATCACAGGCACCTTTCACACACACAACTCAACACACCACACCTACCCACCCAATCACCCTCACAACTCACCACCACTGTGAAGAAAGAACCCAATATTAGCCAAGAATAGGAGATCCAGATATGCAATAGATTGTGTTCAAACGTGAATTTGTCGGGAAAGTTTGGGATTCTGTGGGAATTATACAATTTAAAGTGGACATAATTGATCTCCTTTAAGGGGCTGTCACATTAGGGTTTTTTGCGGGAGCGTATGGCGGCGTAAGCGCGTTACGTCATATACGTCGGCATACGCCGTATACGCTACTCATACGCTACGCATACGCTACTCATACGCTGCCAGATGCCGCCAGATGCCGGCGTATGTGAAGCGTATGAGGCATACGCCGCCATACGCTTTCATAAATCCGTCCGTCCAAATTTTTTTGTGCATGCTCAAAAAAGCCCGACCTATGAGGGCGTATGGCCCATACTGTCAAAAAATGTCACAGCACGCTCCCATACGCTCCCATACGCTCCTCATACGCTCCTCGTACGCTCCTCGTAGGTTCCACATACGCTCAAAACCACCCGAAAGGTCACCAAATGTCATCATAGGCCGGCACGCGCAGGACCTACGTAGGTTTTCAATACGCTCCCGCCATACGCCGTAATGTGACAGGGCCTTTACATTTATCTCCCTTAATCTCCTTTAATTTTGAGGGCGGATTTATATTCTCTGTCGTTGAATTTTTAAACTACTGGACCCTTCGGGTAGATCTATCATCTGATCCACAAAGCTTAGCGGCTTCACTGTCAAGTTGACAGCATACTTCGCCACAGTATTACGTGAAGGTCTCTTTCTGTTGATTTGAGCGGTAACAAGGGCTCAGAATGTAGGGTGCTAGAATGTAGGGTGGCTCGAAATAGGTGGATGGTGACTGGAGTACTTAGCTGCTATTGTGGGCAGAGTGCTAAGTGTCGGCTGAATGAGCCCCCCCCCCCCGCACCCCCAACCCCCTTCCTTTTCTTACCCACACACATATTGAGGATTTGCGTGTGACGTAGGCATCACACTACTCCTGCGTCGTGGTGGGATAGAAGCAGTTTCTTCTACTCTCAAGTGTATGTAAGTAAAACAAAAAGCACAAATCTATTCACTGCTACGATCTAATTCTGTCATCTAGAGTCATGAATATTCAATCGGGGGTTGAAATAATGTTATTTATGAGAATAGCTCACTCAAAAAGTGAAATTCTGTCAAATTAAACCCAAAATCCAAGCGACATTAACACCGTCGCTGCTTCGGCAGTATTATGCTGTACTTTCTATCCGCATCGGCGGGGATATTGTCGAAAGTAAACAAAACAAAAAGTACAAATCTATTCACTGCTATGATCTAATTCTGTTATTTAGAGTCATGAATATTCACTCGGGGGTTGAAATAATGTTATTTATGACAATAGCTTACTCAAATAGTGAAATTTGGTCAAATTAAACCCAAAATAGGAACGTTATTAACGCCGCCGCCGCATCAACAGTGTTATGATGTACTTTCTATCCAACCATGATGGCCAACAAGGCACTGATCACGTGGTGCTAATCGTTTGACGCAAATCCTCAATACTGATATATATATACACACACCCTTTGCACCAGGGGCTTGTTTTGCTTGTTTGTTGTTTTACGTCCTAGCAACATCTAGGGTTACACTGAGACGGGTACCAACTGGTGACAGTGCACACTCATGGCGACTTTATAGTGCAGCCCCACTGCAGGCCACAAGCACCACGACCTGATAGCCCACTCAGTCACACCATCCGGATACTGAGCAAACCATTCCTGGTCCTCTTATCCTATTATTTCCGAGTGCCAGATAGGTAGCGACCAGTATCAATTGTGTATGTCATTGCCTGGTCTCCCAGCGGAGACCTAGCTTCCATCCCCCATATATAATCCGTTATACATTACATATATATCTCACACATATATGATTATAACATATTGTGAGAGTATAAAGGCGCGGAATAAAATTGCTTGTTTATATTTGACCGATTATTCATTGACCTCACGCATGTAACCGGTGGTGCCAGTAGTGGCTCTCCTCATCCTATACTGCCAGTCGTCCGGGGGGGGGGGGCGGGGATTTTGTATAATATATGTGATGTCTAAGGATTATGCGAGTATAAAGGCTTGGTCGAACAGTCAAACGCTCGAGCGTTCGAACGGTTGACCCTGACCCTCTTGAACCCTGACCCTGACCCTGACCCTGACCCTAACCCTCTTGAACCCTAACCCTCTTGAACCCTACCCCTCGAACGCTCGAACGCTTGACCCTGACCCTGAACGCTTGAACACTCGATACATGATACGACACCAGGAATCACGGAGAAGAATACTGGAAGGGAAGATAGAAGGGAAAAGACCAAGAGGGAGAAGGAGAACAACATGGATGGACAACATCACTGAGTGGACAGCAATGAGCTATGCGGAATGCTTGTGAGGAACGAATGACAGGAAGAGATGGAGGTCCATTGCAGCCAACCTTCTTCGAGAAGACGGCACCCATTGATGATGATGAAAGGCTTGGAAAGGAATATTCCCTATATTATCACCCATATGTTGTGTACTACTTTATGGGTGACCCCTTTTCATAGTTGGGTCAGGTGGTGCCACCACCCTCAACCCTACCAGTGGCGCTAAATACTCTCACTCACGCACCGGAACATATCGAGGATAATTATATATATGAGTGTAGGTGGTTGGGAAAGGGGGGGGGGGGGCAGTGGTGCGTGCACAGACGGGTGGTGCCCCCAACGGATCTGAGTGTGAGTAGGATGGAAGTGTAGGTGAATAGATAAGCTCCTCCAGTAGATGACCGAGGGAGGAGTTATGGCTGAGGAGCAGATGGAAGCTTCCGGCCTTATTATGCTCGTATAATGTCTTATACAGGCTTATATATATATATATATACATATATAATATATATATAAAATACACTCATAAGTGAGTTTCATGACTATAGTATCTGTAGTGCACATTTAAAAGAAGATATTGCCACTGACACAAGACCTTTTGGAAGGGACTGATTTAATTCCTATTGGCATTATTTAATTATGGCGCTAAAAAAAGAACACGTAGAAAATGTCTGGGACCTCACCGAAGCTTTCACATTGGTGACATAATGTATGCACTAGGGCCTACTGTAGGAGAAATGACACCGCCCTACAAGTGAGTGGAGGGCCTTTGTATCACATATCACTCGGTGGGGCTTAAATCTGTCTATTACTTCACTTTTTATCCAGTTTTCTAACACTTGTTCCTCCACCAGCTTTAGAACCATATAATTTTCTCCTCCTCATTTTTAGCTTAAAATCTTTTTTTTAAATTTGTTATTAAAAAAAAAAGTATGTGTGCTCCTTTCGTGTGGCTTTATATCCTCGCAACATCTAATGTCATATCAGGACGGGTACTGACTTGTGACGGTGCGCACTCAATGCAACTTTATAGTGCTGCCACACTGCGATACCAGGCCATTGGCACCATGACCCCATATCCCACTTAGTCACATTATCCGGATACTGAGCTAACCAGTCCTTGCCATATCCTAGTAATGACAAGCACCAGGCTATGTAGCGACAAGTATCAGTTATTGGTTTGACTCGGGTGGGATTCAAACTCCCGACCCTTCCACACGGGAAGCTTCCGCTCCGATTCGGCCACCACGTCCAGTCATGCTGGCTGGTGCATGGTGGGTAAACAAGAGCTTCGAGGGACATCGACTACTGCAAACTCTTGACAAAGCCCCAGCACCGGCACAGAATGGAGGGCCCCCGCGCTATAAATGTGTCCGCCATCTTCCCAGCATGCCCCGGGGCCTACTTGCCCGTCAACCAATCACCTGTTCTGTTACATTGGCGGCGTGGATCAGATGGAAGCGGGGCGCGGGTTGGTCGATGACGGGTCACGTGAGACCCGCCGGGCTCCAACCTGTAAATCACGGCGTCCCGCGGCCCACTCTGCACTCTCCAAGCGCACAGGCTGCACAGCTACACCTGCGGGGTGGCGGCGCAGGATGTGCTTGGAGAGTGAGAACTGCAGGCACAATGGCGCAATGAGTCACATTTGGCCTCCCCCAGGCGAGCCGCCGAGGAGGACTCGGGTCTAAATGACCCCAGACTGTCTATTGCCAGGAGGGGGCCTTGTTTTACCAACACACCCGTCACCATTCACACCAAAGCTAAAGCATACTCGTGTAGAAGGAAGGAATGGGTAGCCCCTAGATAAAGGATTCACCCGGTACTCGCAGGACACGGGTGAGTACCAACCCTATATAAAAACGGTCGAAAAAGCGGGTTAATGAAATGAGAGCCTAATTTCACAATCTAAGAAGCAACATTTATTCTTTGTAGATGTCTTCATATTTACCCGCTACCTTTGAGTTGAAAAATATAATAAAACATCTGGTTTAATAAGATTTAAAAGTGAAATCGATGGCATTCTGTGGCCGCCATCTTGTCTTTTTGCATTCTCTCCCATTTCACCAACTCTGTGCTGATATATGTAGCCATTTGATCCTGGAACCACAGTTTCTAGTTCATGTCCCATACTAAAGCTATTTTCGCCCGTATTTAGACTACGTTGTCCTTCACCCGTGTACTACACAAGTACCGGGTGAATCTTTTATCTAGGTAGCCCCCTGCACCCCCCTCCCCCAACACACAACCTAGGTGAGGGGTCTCATTCATAGGATAGGAGTGTTCGGGTAAGTCTCACAAGGGAGCCTTGGTTGCACAATGGTTATGGCACTTGTCCCATAATTGCATGTCTGAATCTATCTAGACATGGTGTCACCCCCTCCCACTTTTTCCTTTTTTTAATTCCTTCATGAAAACCTACCATGACACTGACAAACATTAATTAGCAGTAAAGAGACACATACTTGATCAAAGGAACACAGCACCAACCTTTCCAAAAGGAACAATGGATAGGGTGGGGAAGGTGTGTAGAGGCGAGGTGGGTGGGGAGTGGACGGGGGGGGGGAATCAGACAACCCATACAAGGCCTGCTCACATAACAACATTTTGTGTGAAATGTATCGGTGAAGTGTTAGTCGAACCTCCCTCCGAGGGGTTCAATGGCCAGTAATCACGTCTGCCTGCCGTCTGCGTCCAACTCCACCTAATATCGCCCACATAACGGCGAAGCAGACACTCATTACAACCCACGTGTTGAGAGCGCAACTAATTCACTCATAAATTCTAGATGCATAAATGTCCCCCCGAAATTGCGTTAAGTTGATACTGCCAGAGGTTATAAGGATCCTCCGTTGATTTTATCACAAAGCGACACTCAGGATAACTTCCTGGAGTCTGTACCAGTTTAAGTGAATGCAAATAAACACATTCAACCTAAAGTTGCATACTCCGATGGTTTTAAGTTTATGTCATTGCCTGAGATAAAAATATTAGGTTAGTCGTTACTTTAGTTCAAAGTAACTTTGATTCAAAATGACTAACTTAGGAGATATTTGAAGTGTAATCATGCAAAATAAATGTTGGCGTGCTAGTCAAAACTTCAGCAGTAACACTAACAGTAGTAACACTAGCAACAGGTTCTATTAAATTGCCTTAGTAATGCCCTTCTATGTAGCAACAAATACTTAATGTGCACAAGTAAGTTAGATATGTAGTTTCAAATCTAGATAGGTGCTTTGGTTTCGCAAATTTGATGCCTTTATCGGACAAACTTTAATAAACCGTATATTTACTAAATAAGTGTCAGGATAATGTGACTCAGTAGGATATCGGGTCACGGTGCTGGCAGCCTTATTTCCCAATTCTAGATGCATAAATGTCCCCCCGAAATTGCGTTCAGTTGATACTGTCAGAGGTTATAAGGATCCTCTGTTGATTTTATCACAAAGCGACACTCAGGATAACTTCCTGGAGTCTGTACCAGTTTAGCCATGAGTGCACTGTCACAAGTTGGTACCAGTCCTGATATGACCTTAGATGTTGACGGTATGTAAAACTCCAACAACCAACCAACCAACCAACCAACCAACCAACCAACCAACCAACCAACCAACCAACCAACCAACCAACCAACCAACCAACCAACCACCAACCAACCAACAACCAACCAACCAACCAACCAACCAACCAACCAACCAACCAACCAACCAACCAACCAACCAACCAACCAACCAACCAACCAACAACCAACCAACCAACCAACCCAACCTAACCAAGCCACACCAACCAACCCAACCTAACCAACCCAACCAACCAACCCAACCAACCAAGCCAACCAACCAACCCAACCTAACCAACCCAACCAACCAACCCAACCCAACTAACCAACCCAACCAACCAACCCAACCAACCAACCAACCAACAAACCCATTAGAACCCGTAGAGGCTACCGGAATAAAGTCACGTGTCTCCCACTTTGGCTTCCATGTTCTCTGTACCCGTCAGAAATGTAGCGTAGATTAATTATCCACATTTTCGGATTGATTATCGCTTTAAAGATTGAGCCACCTACTCGTTCTTATCTTAGCATGCATAAATTGTTTTCTTTCCCGGAATATTCGCTACAGCTCAATGAAACGTCCACAACTTAGAAATATTAACCACAATGCACTTAAAACTACTCAGTATAGCCATGGGGTAGGTACTGAGTGTAATGGTTCTGGACCTGATCAATCACTACCTCCTGGTTTGGAGCTCAAATAGCCCATTATGTGACGTCACCCAGGGAAGGGAACAGATGAATTGGATTGGTTACAAGGCATAGTAAACCTAAAAGGGCTACGAATTCACTATTAGTATTACTGTATTAGTATTACTCAAAGTGGGATTTATAATTGTTTGCTTGGGGTTTACGTCCTGACAACATCTCAGATCATATCAGGACGGGTACTGATGGAAGTGTAGGTCATTTGCCTGTTTGTGTGGGTTTTACATCATGGCAACAGTGCGCAGTCATGGCGACTTTCATAGTGCTGCCCCACTGAGAGACCAGGCTGCCATGACCCCCATTTCCCTATCAGTGATATGACTCAATATCCACTCAGTGATATTATCCTGACACGGAGCTAACCAGTCCTTGCCCTAACCTATTAAAGCTTTCCGCCAGGCTAGGTAGCGACAAGTATCAATTGTGTATGTCATTGGTTTGAAACCACAACCTTCTGTATGGGGAGCACATGCTTAATAATTTGCCATCGCCCAGCTAAGTAGCTCTGGTTGCTGGTGGTTTTAAGACAGAGCTTCGGTGGTCATTACGGTCAGTAGACAGTAAACCCTGGTTAATTCATACTTTGTTGTACCAGCACCCAATGTCAGATTAGGGACATTGTCAGATAAATGATATTGAGGACTAGCAGGATCAAATGACTTGAAGAAATCTGGTCTGTGGGTGTCTTGGTCGAAAAGTGAGATTTACGGATTAAACAGGGTCACACTAAAACCCCAGTCACATTACGGGTTGTGACCAGTTTGTGACCACTTTGAATCAAAAACCCACCTCCTTGCGACCAACTTTGAATCAAAAACCCACCTCCTTGCGACCAAATGGTCAGCGATCTCTGGGCAACCATTTTGGTCACAAGGAGGTTTTAAGTGCAGTAGCTGCAACCTCCTTGCGACCAAAACGGTCACAAGGAGGTTTTTAGTGCAGTAGCTGCAACCTCCTTGTGACCAAAATGGTCACAAAGAGGTTTTTAGTGCAGTAGCTGCAACCTCATTCTGACCACAATGGTCACAAGGAGATCGGCAACCACTGAGGACCACCGTGTGACCCTTTTGTGACCTCTTCTCAATCTTTGCGACCACCCCTTTTTTTGTGGTTGTAAAGTGGTCACATCATAAGCAGTAGTGTGACTTGGGTAGTACGGTACTGACCTCACTATATTCCAAAATGTTGCAAACCTCAATAGTCACTGTCGTACGGGGAGAATACACTTCAAAAGCATGCCAATATCCACTTTTGTTTTGTTCATCGATTAAGCAGGGGAAATTACCAATCATGTCCATTGGATCTTCATCATTCCACTGCTCCTTACACTATCCTAGTAATGTTTAGCACCAGACTAGATGGCAACAAGTATCAAGTTTGATACTTTTAAGGCATTAGGTTGATTTGGCAGGGATTATATTTCCACCCAGAATCAGGCCCCAAAAGGTGCCTCTTAAATTTGCATAATCTTATGGGATTAAATTCATATTACTTTTACTAGATAAATGTATTGATCACTAGAACCTACCTTACATTAGATTATGGTAATTTTTATTTTAAAGTACTAACTGGAGATATTTGAACATGAAGTGAAAACATGCTAAATTAATTTCTGTGTGCACACCAAAATGCTTGACATATGCGTTGTTTATCCGTTATCGAGCATAACAGCATAGTGCCAGAGCACCAGTATCCAAGTTAGCGATGTCGGATCGAGTTCTAGGTAAGCATTATGGTTAGGAAAATTGGATGCTTTCATCAGACTATGCAGCTTTAAACGGCTGCAAAGTCTGAGAAGCAACACTCGCTGAAACAGGCGACAAGGGCCAGCGGTGTTGGAACGAGCTTTAGTTGGGATGAATGGCACTTGTGCTGAAACAATTTGGGAGATGGCGATTCCAGCCGGTTACTATCCCCAGGGATTAGCAACCAGCGGTCCGACGAGACCTGGCGAGATGTGGCGAGACCAGTGTTTGTCATGGAGGCCCGGGTGTGGCTCCCTGGTGGCCGCCTGGTGCTGTGAATAAGCTATCCTTCCCAAAGCCGCCCTCATAGGGGGGTGACTAAACAGGGGCCATATGCACCAAGTTGTGCTAGGCTTAACCGGAGCTAGGCCCTAGCTCCGGTCAGCTAGCTCCGGGTACTGGGGGTTCCGCGAAAAAAGTAAAGTGGTATGCACCAATGTTTTAGCCGCTGTGGATAGCTAACCGTGAGTTCATTTATAGATTTGGGAATTCCCTCGATTTGACAATATGAATAACGCCGCCAATGCAGCAGGAGCGTTAATAACGGTTCGATTTTAGGGTTAATTTGATTAAATTTCACTTATGGCGTATGTAATTCTGTTAAATATGACAGCATTTAATAGATTTGGGCCTAATATATTGCCGCCGATGCGGCAGGGTTGGCGGTATGGATATTGACGTCGCTGCGGCGGCGGCGATTTGTTTACTTTACATTCGTCGATTCGACACTATTAATATCACCGCCAATGCGGCGGTAGCGTTAATAACGGTTCGAATTTAGGGTTAAATTGATAAAATTTCACTTATTGCGTATGTAATTCTGTTAAATATGATCGCATTGAATAGATTTGGGCCTAATACATTGCCGCCGATGCGGCGGAGTTGGCAGTATGGATATCGACGTCGCTGCGGCGGCGGCGATTTGTTTACTTTACATTCGTCGATTCGAAAATATTAATATCTCCGCCGAAGTAGCGGCGGCGTGAATTTCGCTTCGGATTTAGGGTTAAATTGATAAAATTTCACTTATTGAGTATTTAATTCTGTCAAATATGATCGCATTGAATAGATTGACATCCATACACACACACTAACCGCCCCGGCTAGCAGTTAAACCCGATTTGAAAGTGGGGTAGCTTAGCCTAGGTTACTGTCCGCGGCTAGCGCTGGCACCGGTTGGTGCATACAGATTTTCCACCGTTAGCCGTGTGGAGCTTCCCAAACCGTGGTTAATGCCCTAACTCCGATTGGTGCATATGGCCCCAGGAGGATAGTGTCCAGCGTGTAGAAGGTCGGTTGTTCGAATTCCAGCCGCGTCAAATCAATTACTTATAAAAATTTATACTTGTCGCTGCCTAGGAATTAATAGGATATGACATGGACTTGTTAGCACAGTATAAGGATAATGTGATGACTGAGTGGGATATCAGGTCATACTCATAGTGTCAGTGGCCTGGTTTCCCAGTGGGGCAGTACTATAAAGTTGCCATGAGTGTGCACTATCACAAGTCGGTATCCATTCTGATAAGACGTTAGATGCTACTAGGACGTAAACCAACAAACAGAAAAACCTATTTCATTATCTGCAAAGCGGGATTCACAACAGGACGTGCTGATCAACACTTCCAGATTGTGAGCCTGTATCGGTTGGTGAAAAAGCCATTCTGTGAACCGGTGCAGTTTGAATCAAATCTACTTCCCCCCCCCCCCCCCTAAAAAAAAACACCCAAACCCAAAACCACATCAAGCTGGTTATTTACCCTGATGACACATGTGGATTTATTTCCTCTGTGTTTGAACTGCTTACACTTCTGAGTTCCTCCTCATTGCTGCCCAACAAGGTCTCCTGGGGCTCCCAATTAGGTTGATTAAACCATACAGTTTCTTTGGTTGTTGGGGTTTTACATCCTAGCAACATTTAAGTTCATATCACGCTGGGTACTGAATTGTGACAGTGCACACTCATGGCGACTATAAAGTGTTGTATCAATGGGAGACCAGGCTGCCAGCACTATAACCCGATATCCCACCCAGTCATGATACTGAGCTAACCAGTCCTTGCCATATCCCATTAATGAGAAGCGCCATGTTAAAGCCATGTCACACTACGACGTATGGCGGCGGCGTGTGCGTAACGTGTCAAAATAATTTGAAAATAAAAATAGCTCAAGATACGGCAACCTACACCGACATATGCCGAGCATACTCGACCTATGCCCAACCTATATGTAACCTATGACGCCGTATGCCGACGTGTTGGTCAAAATTTGCATAGGTCGGCATATGCTAAGGCCATACTTCATAGTGTGACAGACAGCCAACAGGCTGGGCATACGCCGGTGTATGTCCAGTGTATAAGAACCGTATGAGCCACACGCAAGCATAGGTTTAAAATTTTGAACATGCACAAAAAAATGTTGGCGGCTCGACCTACACTAACCTATGATGACCTATGAAAAGCGTATATGACCTATGTCCAACCTATGCGTAACCTATACCGACGTGTTGGTCGAAAAGCGTATATAGGTTGTAGTGTGACAGCCCCTTAAAGGGGCTGTCACATTAGGGTTTTTTGCGGGAGCGTATGGCGGTGTAAGCGCGTTACGTCATATACGTCGGCATACGCCATATACGCTACTCATAGCTACGCATACGCTACTCATACGCTACTCATACGCCGCCAGATGCCGGCGTATGTGAAGCGTATGAGGCATACGCCGCCATACGCTTTCATAAATCCATCCGTCCAAATTTTTTTGTGCATGCTAAAAAAAAAACGACCTATGAGGGCGTATGGCCCATACTGTCAAAAAATGTCACAGCACGCTCCCATACGCTCCCATACGCTCCTCATACGCTCCTCGTAGGTTCCATATACGCTCAAAACCACCCGAAAGGTCACCAAATGTCATCATAGGCCGGCACGCGCAGGACCTACGTAGGTTTTCAATACGCTCCCGCCATACGCCGTAATGTGACAGGGCCTTTAGGTAGCGACAAGTATCAATTTTATAGTCATACTTTATAT
The DNA here is from genome assembly GCA_030323885.1 of Branchipolynoe longqiensis. Lineage (NCBI taxonomy): Eukaryota > Metazoa > Annelida > Polychaeta > Phyllodocida > Polynoidae > Branchipolynoe > Branchipolynoe longqiensis. The sequence goes on along the minus strand of CM059201.1, from coordinate 27,055,813 downwards.
ACTTTTCATCATATTTTCTTTTCTGTATTAAAATGTTGATGTGTACTACTTTGGGTGGTCCGGTAAAAATACTACACTTTGTACGACCGTAAAAATGTAGACAAACTTTAGATGACCCCCTTAATGCAAACATTATCTCAGAGCTACACTGGTCCTTTGGGAGGGGGGGCTGTCTCTGCATCTCTGCTAATGCGGAAACGCAGTAGAGTAGCACGCTGAATGGCACCTGAGTGGTTTCGGTTTTCTGCGATGGTAGATGGCGAGGAAGGCTTGGCAGGAAAGCGTGGAATTGGTGTCGGGGAGGATGGCTTTGTTCCCGTTACTTAGTCTAAGTGCTGACAGGGGCTCACGTGGCACCCGGCTAGATGCAGACCAATACCTACTACAACGTCTTTGTTTTTCCCCATCCCACCCGCCCGATATTATTTTTGTATGTAGTAGTCTGCACTGACCTCTCAGGCAAGTAACCACATAGACAGGTAGGCATGGGTAGTGTGGTGATATCAGGGAGTGGTGGTGTAATGGTTAGCACACTGGCCCGGAATGCAAAGAGATGTGGGTTCAAGTCCTGCTCTAGGCACAATATTTCCCATTTTCATCACCCCCACGACATATATATATTATATATATTATATATATACATACATATATATACACACATATATATCAAAATTATATATATATAAAATTAAAACAACGATATATTAAGTTGTTTTAATTTCATTAAATGCACTTTATTGGTTGAATAATATATATTGGTAAGCACCAGAGCACTGGTCTTCGACTTCAGGCTATACAGTAAAATAAATGAAATTGTGAGTTGTAATAGGAAGCTGCATACAATTGCAGTTGGATAATAAAAGTATTATACACAAGGCGAATACGTGTTACATGGATTTGCATGAATCTAGAATGATACTGATAGAGATGGTGAGATAGGTAGAAGGGGAAGAAGATATCGGGGGAATCAGGAAATGGGGGATGGGGAGATGGTGGAATTGGGGCGGGTTTCATAAGCATATTCAGCGCTCTACGGAGCCACCCAACCAGCCACAGTGTGACCCAACCAGCCACAGTTGAACTCATTTGAGCTCGTTTAAACTTGTTTCCGGTACAAAGGCTAGGGGACCAGGTTGGAAACTGAGCGATAATAGATGAAAACTCCTATGCCTCTGCATGAGCAAATAAATGCCAGGCGACCAGGCTAGACCTCCACAGAGCTAGCAGTGTAGTAAAATATTATTTGACTATGTTGTTGTTGTTGTTTGTTCAGATATTATCACATATTTATGTATCTTTTGCACAGATTAAATTGTTTGAAGTATATTTGAAATTGATCTACATTGATTTCTGTTTAAATCACACAATATCACTACTTAGTGAATGGGAAACTCATCCTGCAAGGGTATGCTCGATATTACCCAGTGGGAACTCGTTTTTCATCCTTTCGTCGCTGTGGACCCTTCTCGCGGGTTTGATACATGTGGGGAGCTGCTACACAGCGCTGGGCGCGGGTACCAGCGTCATGGTGTTTGTGTTATATGCCCGCCCGTATTTACCGCTGTGATATGTGCACACGCACACCGGTTACAAGTGAAACGCGCCGCCATCCCATAATTCACCGCGCGGCGGCAAGTCGACACACTCTCCAAGCACAGGCGGCGCTGTGTAGCCACAGGGCAGGCGACTGATTGATCCGCTAAAGATCTCCTCCACATGCACCCAATTGGCGGGTTGGTTGGTTGTTGGGGTTTTACGTCCTGGCAATATCTAAGGTCATATCAGGACTAGTACCTACTTGTGACAGTGTACACTCCTGGTGACTGTATAGTGCTGCCCCACTGGGAGAGCAGGCCATCAGCACCATGACCTGATATCCCACTTAGTCACATTATCCTGACACTGAGCCAAACCAGTCCTTGCCCTATCCTAATAATGTTGAGCACCAGACTAGGAAGTGACAAGTATCAATTTTTAAGTTATTGGTCATTCGAACCTGTGAATTTCCGCACTGGGTTCTGCCACATCACTATTTATCCGCGTATATTGGCCTTAGAATGAAGCCAAATTAGCTTCAAAATTAAAACTGAAAACTCCCCCCCCCCTCCGATGTGAAGCATTCCCTGTGAGCTACTGCCCGCAAGATATAACACATCTCAAACAAAGACCATGTTACCAACGAGGAACTCCATACCAAGATCCACCTAGCAAAGCACAGTGAACAGGGGGAAGAAGACGGGGCGGACAATGGAAGAGCTGGGAAGACAACATCGGGAATGAACAGGCCTGGAGTTTGGCAAGTCCCAGAGGAAAACTGGAGAAAACTGGTTGCAAGGTCATCTGTGGTGCCCTAATGACCCTCACGGTTAAGAGATTAATGCAGATTGATGATGATGATGTTGACAATGATGATGATGGTGATGGTAATTACTTCGCACACCTTAAAGCAAGACTGATCCCCATTAGGCCCAGTGCTAAGTCAAGGTGGAACAATGCCACACATAGTCAATGCTTGGATTCATTTGCCTCCCCCCCCCCCCCCCACCGCACTGCATACTCATACCCTTGACTAGTACTAGTAGTGACCAACTAGTACAAAACCACCGAGGGAGGCTGGAAATGCTTCTAGTTGGATATTAGTTTACTAAGGTAATTATTTAGCGAGATGGGAAGCTTTATAAATCTATGGGAAGCTTTGTAAACTTATGGGATACCATGTCAAGGTAACTGAACTTAGAATCAAACCACTTCCATTCTGGGGCGGGTGCCCTAACTGCTAAGGCTGCCTGTACAAACTAGGCTTCCCACGCCTATCTGTTCCAGCGTCCCTTACATGGTGGGTTAAATAGAGGGTAACCCCACCCCACCCTACCACAATAGGGTAATAAATAATACCATGTACTTCTGAACCATGACCTTCTATCGCAATGCACGACGGGTACATTAAATCATAATTCGGTATGAGTAACCCAGATAGTTAAATATCTAATGTGTTGCTAGCACGTTCTCTACGGTTTGTGGATCCTGGCAACATCAAAAGGTCATGTCAGGATGGGTACAGTGCGTACTCATGGCGACTTTATAGTGCTGCCCGACTGAGAGACCATTATCCTGATACTGAGCTAACCAGTCCTTCCCTAAAAGTACAAGAACCCCTATACTAATCATAAGTTCCTTATACCTGCTATGTTTTCATGTGATTGTACAGATTTAATCTACGAATTTACCCCGCCCCCCACCCCCCACCTCATGAAAAGAAATAACAATGATATAATAACTCCTAAACTCAACTCAAAGTTCTTCTGGTCCCAAACTCCATATCGATTAATAACTGCTTAAAGCTGCATAGTCCGATTAAATATCAAATTTTCAAAACCAAACCAATTATCTAGATTTGATTTTGCATATCTAACTTAGATACTGATGCACTTATTAAGCATTTGTTTCTGCATAGAAGGCAATACTGAGTCAATTTAATAGAACCTGTTACTGCAGAAGTCTATGGTGTCAGAGTTTAGGCAAGCTTGCCAAAACTAATTTTCCATGTTTGCCGTCCAAATATCTCAAAAGTTTACGATTTCAAATAAAAGTAACTTTGAACTAATGTAAAGTAGATACTAGTGATCGATCTAACATATTTATCTCAGAAAAAATACAGAAATTCTAAACCATCGGACTATGCAACTCTAATACACCTACAGAACTACAATATGACACGGCGCGCACATCACAGCGTGGTGATAGGTGGCAGTCTAATAAAGTAATATTTATAGATTCATGGCAGCAAAAAAGTAGATTCGGATAAAGGCCAACATAAATACCCAACCAGCTGCCAGAAACCCCCTTCCACTTTTTTTTAGTTTTTTAGTTTTTTAGTTTTTTGTTTTTTTGTGTATGGGTCTTCTCATCCCACAACATCCACTTGCCTATTGATATAACATGCCTGACCTCATCATCATGTTGGCCGACAGGAGAGTCAGTTGAGTAAATATAGGCTGTCCTGACGCGTGGCGGAGTAAACATAACACAGGCACAGGCACAGCCCCCCCCCCCCCTCACCCACCCCACCCCCACTTCACTCCCACAAACAACAGCGACAAATAACATCAATACCAATAAACGAAAACAACAGGTTTCTGGGACGATGCAAAATAGACCTAGTGTTTTACTATTATTAAACTGATTGATTGATTGATTGATGGTTTCTTTACGCCGTGTCGACAGCATAGGCCATATTCCAGGCTATTATTAAACAACTATCAATATATCATATCATAATGACTTTATTTAATTGTCTACAAAATAATTTACAAGAAGGATAATACAAAATAATCCCCACAGGCAGAGAAGAGCATGTGGCGACCCACCCGTATTTTGATATATTTGATTTTACTTCATTTTAAATCAACCAGCTATATTTATCTAGTAAAAGAAGGGATCTGGAACTTAAATTGGATAGTCCGGTGGTTTTGAGTTTCTGCAATTTTCTGAGATAAATTCATTAGATTGACTGTTATAATCTACTTTACGTTGAAGCAACTAATTATAAACGGCCAACTTGAAATGAAAATGCAACAAATTAATTTAGGTAAACACAGCAAAGTTCTGGCACCATAGGCTTCACCAGTAACAGGTTCTATTGACTTGAGCGTCCGTCCCCTTCTATGCAGCAACAAATATGTAGAATGCCATTGCATATGTATAATCAAATCTAAGTATGTGCCTTGGTTTGGAAATTTGATGCTTCCGTCGGACGGTGCGGCTTTATTTTCTAAGTATAACATAGAATTACAAATGTTCCTTCGAATAAAAACCTTCGCTAACTATTCCCTCTTCCAAGTTATTTTATACAGCTATAGGTACCCAACAAGTGATTCTTTGTTTGTTTGAATTTTACGTTCCAGCAAGATCTAAGGTCACAACAGGTACCGACTTGTGACAGTTGAGCACTCATCATGACTTTATAGTGCTGCTCTACTGAGAGACCATGTTGCTGACAACATGACCCAATATTCCACTCAGTCATATTATCCTGATAGTGATACTGAGCTAACCACTCCTTTCCCAATCCTAATAATGCTGAGTGTCAGGCGGTAGTGACAAGTATCAATTTGTAAGTCGTGATTTGACTCGGCTGAGACTAGTAGAACCCAGGACCATGATTCATAGCATAGTGCCTATGGCATACATTGCAGTGATCCTGATTTACACATACAGTGTAGTGACGGCAAGTTAATTCATAATGAGGCAGCCATAACTCACAGCATAGCGGCTGCAAGTTAATTCACAATGAGACAGCCATAACCCACAGTCTAGTGACTTAAAGTTAATTCACAATGAGGCAGCCATAACTCACATTGTAGTGGCTGCAAGTTAATTCACAATGAGACAGCCATAACTCACAACGTAGCAGCTTCAACAGTGCAAGTTAATTCATAATGAGACAGCCATAACTCAGAGTGTATTGGCTGCAAGTTAATTCACAATGAGACAGCCATAACTCACAATGTAGTGGCTGCAACAGTGCAAGTTGATTCATAATGAGACAGCCATAACTCAGTGTAGTGGCTGCGAGTTAATTCATAATGAGACAGCCATCACTCACAACATAGCAGCTGCAACAGCGCAAGTTAATTCATAATGAGACAGTCATAACACACAGTGTAGTGGCTGCAAGTTAATTCCTAATGAGGCAGCCATAATTCACACCATAGCGATTGCAAGTTAATTCACAAGATCCCGCTACATTAAACAGGCAAAAGGAAAGTTATGAAACAGGTACGGGTTGCGAAAACTCCTCACAACTTAAATAAGAGAGGAGAACTGCTAGTAGTATCAAGGTTTCCGACAACGCTATGTCTGGTGAGGTTTACTGAGCTTGAGATAGTAGGCTCGTACATAATTCTTCACAGCCAAGATGCTGTCTGGGCAGTGATGCACTCCCAGTGTCCATTAAGCGCAGGAGTGTCAGTCAAATATGACTTTTATCATCTAATAAAATGTTAATATTTAAAACTTTCATATATTCTTATCTTCATGTTCTGTAGTAAAATGTTGATGCATGCTACTTTGGGAAGGGGGAGTCTGGAAAGACAGTATGCTTTGTACGACCGTGAAATTGTTGAAAACTTCGGATGGCCCCCTTAATGAGAATACCTGTTTCCATGAAACCATGAAATAGTACGAACATAAATGTCATACCAAAAACACTTATTTTCCTTATATTAGGTAACACATCACGACAGCAGACGACAACTCTATTCTTACCGTACCATCATATAAATGCCTGAGACAACTCACCTAAGGAAGACAGAAAGCATAAACATGGTTAGAAAGCACAAATAGCTGAAATCAGTAGGCTGAAATCTAGGCACACACTTTGATTTAAAAGAATATGATGCTTTCATCATACTATGCAGTTTAACACACTTTTTTATCGCCTAATAATTTAGCCAACTTCAATTGCCATAGTTTAAACCCCCCGAGCCTCTTGACTGCATCCACCACAGCTGCGCCTTTACAAAGCGCACCACATAAGCCCCAGGGTGGCAAACCCCACATCCGCCAATTACATGCAATTACTGCCCTTCAACTACATATCATCGTAAGTTGTTTTTGTTAATGCAGCACGTGAAAAATATGTTTAAATTTTTTTTTTAATTCGGTGCATCACTACAAATGTTGAAGGAGTTGGGAAGTTGGCGACACACCTTGGCCATATTTAAAAAAAAATTCAAACAAATATAAATTGTTTTTCTTTTTGTTAAATGGTATTTTTGTGTCAGCTATAAATGTGTTAAAGGGGGTAGACCCAGGCATGAGAAGCCGTGTGATTGGCCGGGCCAGCAGAGACCCAGTGTCTCGTGTGATGCTATCTTTTCTAGTTCTACACCCCTTCGTGACACGGCGAGCGGACACACCGGGACACGGGGCGGGGGAGGCGCCCGGGAGCATGGCGTGGGGGGGGGGGGGGGGGAATGGCGGGGAGAGGGCCGGGGGAGGCGTGGGGAGGGGGCAAGTGAGGACCGTTCACCTTTCAACAACCCCACACTCACTTACTCAAAACTGCATAGTCCGATAAAAGCATCAAATTTTCTCAACCAAAATAATCATTTAGATTTGATTTGACATATTTCACTTAGATACCGGTGCACTTATTAGGTACTTGTTGCTGCATAGAAGGGGATACCACATCAATTTAATAAAACCTGTTATTGCTGAAACCAATACATCCCTTTCAATGTTTATAAACATGTATGCGTGTGCAGCTTGGCTGCAGAACGAAGGCACACTGCCATTGGGTTTGCGATCAACCTAAAATATTTCATTCAGAAAATGACAGAAACTCAAAACCATCAGACTAGGCAACTTTAATTAAATGTCTTCGATTCAAAATTAATCGGACAAAAAGCTTGTTTATTTATATGTTAAGTATTATATATATATATGTATATATTATAATACTGAATAAATACATGATATATTAAAAGTAGGTTTATATTTAATATGCGCAGAACCCTGGGTTCATGTTGTCTTTTGTCTTTTAAGTTTGCGAATTGATGTCAAAAGAGCCCCATAGGTGTAGCACGAGACTGTTAGTAAAACATCATGCACATATATACATACGGGGGCTGTCCCACTATGTCGACCGCCATTAGTTCCCAAAAATAACAACAGAAGAATATATATACATACAACAAAGGGGGGAGGTACATATTCCCCACCGTAGATACAATTTAAATGTTCACGGCGGGAATGCAAATGGAAGCTTTTATGTTTGAAAATATATATGTTGTTTTATTTTGCATGAGGGTGGTTGGTTGCTAGCTGGAGGCTGCCTACACACGTTATACACAGCACCACATTGTGGGATGTACAGGCTTACCTCATCAATATCCACACACATGATACTGGTATCATTTGCACACACACACACACACACACACACACACACACACACACACACACACCGCCCCCAAATAAAATAAAACAACTAACAAAAACCCATATAAATAAATATTAAATAATACAATTACATAAATTAACATCTGGGTTATTTTTCCACCATCAACTTGTAAAACAAATACATTCAGTCTCCTAACATTGTAACAATAGCTTGTGTGTGCATGCTTGAACAGCTCAGTCATAATTATGTCAGTGAGATAATGAGGTTCTCTTGCAATGGACGCTAGCAGGGGAGGCACCTGCACACGGACAGGCACCGAACATGGACAGTGTACAAAGGTTCCCAAGAGCCAGGTAGCACAATTTGTCACTGTGGCAATAATTTCTAACCAGTCCGATGCCACACTGGCCCCAGTTTGAAGTGATTCCGGCCACAATTTGATGTCAAACTGGACTCAATTTGCGTCAGTCCGGCTCCAATCCAGTATCACATTTGCTCCAGTCCGATGTCATACTGGCATCAATTTGAAGTAATTCTGGCCACATGCTCTCAATCCGATGTCACACTGGCCTCAGTTCAAAACCAGTCGGGCCGCAATGCAATGTCACACTGACTCCATTCCATGTCGAACTGGCCCCAATTCAAAAACAGCCCGGCCCCAATCCAATGTCACACTGGCCCCAATTCAAAGTCAGTCCGGTCCCAATCCAATGTCACACTGGCCCCAGGTTGAAGTGATTTCGCCCACAAGCTGATGCGACATTGTGGAACTTGCAGCTAACTATCAAAAATCAATCGTATCATATGCTGCAAAATGTGTATTCAACAGCCATTGCTAGTTCACTTTATAATTATATACCTCACTCTATATACCACTTTTGTGTAAATAATCTCGAATTGAAAAATGGCCAGAAGACCAGTGCTTTGGCATTGACTAAATAACTTATTCAGGAGAATAAACATATATACATGTACCAACAAACAAACCAAAAGAACGCAGGCTTCCAATGTAGAAGATCGGGAGTTTGAATCCAGCCAGTCAAACCAATGAACCCTAAAATTAATAGTTGTCACTACCTAGCCTGGCAGTGGCACTCATCATTACTAGGATAGGACAAGGAGTGGCTATCTCAATATCAGGATAATGTGACTGTGGGAAATCAGGTCATGGTGATTGCAGCCTGGTTTTCAAGTGGGGCAGCACTATAAAGTCACCATCTGTGTGCACTGTCACAAGTCGGGACCCGTCCTGATATGAGCTTAGATGTAGCCAGGATGTAAAACCCCAACAAACAATAGAAATGTAGGGGTTTTGATAATGGCAATATAGTCTTGTGAACAATTTAGATGCGCAGTATTTCCTCTGGTAAAAAGGAATAATAGGGAGTGTAGTGTATGTGACATTATTGTGTCATTAAAACCAACTGGGTACTGGTGATTTAAAAGGTAATGATATTTACTGGTAAATTAGACTTAACTGGACTCTAAATCATGACTGGTAGCTAGCTGCCTGTTGGCTATACAGAATCCTCTATCTATCAGCGGAACAATCTGCCCCATAAAGTATGCAAACGGGTTTCAATGATGTCCATGAAACATTTCACCCGGATACAATTTTTTTTGCCATTAGGTGAATACTAAATCGGTTGTTTCACCATTAACAATCAACCACAATATATATATTTTTAAGTTGTCTGCATTGAGTCATAGATACCATACACACATTAAAAATAAAATATAAGTTATAACCCAGAGGTTAAAAACAAAGTGCCAGTAAAGCTACTTTGAAAACATCAACTTTTCAAATCGAAAACACTAGATGTGATCTTACATACCCTATATACTGTTTCACTCATTAACAATTTATTGCAGTTTGCTGTTCTGTGTTATTGGGTAAACAAAGAATTTACAAAGACTATGTCCATATTTGAAGGGAAAATATGCCAAATTAATTCTGTTATGCACACTGAAATTAATTTGGCACACTTTCCCTTCAAATATTTCCAAAGTTAAACCCTTTAAAATAAAATTTGCTTTAAACTAAAGAAAACTCTATTGAAGTATTATAATAATCAACCGGATATATTTCCATTAAAGATATGGCAAGATTTCTATGGGATCACATAAATACACCTTTAATAAATGCACACATTTACATGTAAATATACCATATTTAATATAAGAGCTCATTTGAATATAGTCGGTTGAGTTCAACTAACAAATTACAAAATTGAAAATGGTTGCTACCTTGCCTGTAGATAAAAGGATTCACCCTGTACTCGCAGTAAATGGGTGAATACCGACCCTCTATAAAAGCTGTCGAAAAAGCGGGAAAATGAAATGAGAGACTAAATCCACAATCTAAAAAGCAATACTTATTCTTTATATATCTTAATATTTCCCCGCTACCTTTGAGTTGAAAAATATAATAAAACATATAGTTTAATAGAATTTAAAGGTAAAATCGATGCCGTTCTATGACCGCCATCTTGTCTTTTTGCATTCTCTCCCATTTCACCAACTCTGTGCTAATATAAGCATCCATTGGTAAAAAGGCATTCCACTTCCTGTTCCATACAAAAGCTATTTTTGCCCGTATTTAGACTATGCTGTCGTTCATCTGTGTACTGTGAATACAGGGTGAATCTGTTATCTACCTTGTCTGGTGCTCCACATTACTAGGATAGTGAAAGGAGTGGTTAGCTCAGTGTCAGGATAATGTGATGAGTAGGATGCCAGTGGCAATGCACGGTGATGGCAGCATGGTGCCCTGGCAGGGCAGCACTATAATAGTATAAAGCTTCCATAAGCGTGCACTATCACCAATCGGTACCAGTTCTGACATGACCTCAGATGTTTCTTTGACACAAAACCTAAATACAGAAACCAAGCCAAAATTGTACCACAAAACAATCTTCAGGAATGTATTCACACACGCTCGTGTAAATGAATGTCTATTTACACGCGCTCGTGTAAATAAGGCTTTATTTACACTATCTTGTGTTAATGGCCATGTACCGGATGCGGTGGCCGAATCGGTAGAGCGTATGCTTCTCGTGCGGAAGGTAGGGAGTTCGAATCACAGTCGATTCCAATCAATGACTTATAAAATTGATACTTGTTGCCACCTAACCCAGCGCTTGGCATTTCTAGGATGGGCAAGGGCTGGTTAGCTCAGTATCAGGATAATGTGACTGAGTGGGATATCGGGTCATGGTGCTAATGACCTGGTCTCCCAGTGGGGAAGCACTATAAAGTCGCCATGAGTGCACGCTGTCACAAGTCGGTATATGTCATGATATGACCTTAGGCGTTGCTAGGATGCAAAACACCAACAAACAAATAATGGTCATGTACATGACATTCCCCTTCCCTACTTAGAGCGCAATGGTAGACTGCCTACCAAGATGGCGGATGCCTGGGTGCTGCCGGTCCCACTTAGGAGGGTCTGGGGACCAGACTAGACAGTGATGGCGGTTTTATGGTACTTGCACCTTAGCCCTAACAACTTAACCGTGTCCTGTACACAAGAAGCGACACTCACATTCACAAGGACTCCTCCTTCGAGAAAGCACATTTGAACAATGCACTCACGGCAGCTCGCTGTATCTGGGTGAAATGCTTCATGCACATTAACGAAATGCGTTTGCATATGCTATGGGGCAGATTGTTTCGCTGGTACCCAACAGATTCTACGTTGCCAACAGGCAATTACCATTTATGATTTAGAGTTCACTTAAGCCTAGTTGCAGAAGTGACATAAAGTGGGGTATCTTGTCACGGTGCTGATGACATGGTATCCCAATGAGGCAGCAACCAGCGACCATAAGCGCACTGCCCCAATATCACCTTAGATGTTCTCGGCACGTAAAACCCATATATTTAACCACCAGCCTTGTGTCAATGACAAAAGTGGCAAAAATGTTCAAAAATTCAAATTAATGATTTGTTGAACTTAACTTAGCTCTTGAATTTCGAACGAAAGTAAAACCATATTATCACATACAAGTAAACACGGCAAGGCGATTCTAATTCTAAATACTGCTAGTATGCATACTCACATACACACATACACCCCAGGCTTAGTGTGAGGCTGCCTCCAACTATTCTCCAACTATTGGCTAATTGACACACGCCGAACAGTGATAAATCTGATTCTTGTCATGCAGATATTACATGAGCGGTGGCGACGACGACGACGACGCACACACACACACAAACACACACACAACACAGAATAACGACAACAAAATATTTAAAGAAGAAAAAAGCAGCGACAGTTTCCCAACACTGAATTATTAATCTCACCGTCACTGCAAGTCACTGTTCACAATGGCGTCCAGATTGCTTTTCCGCTGACAATAATACCTACCAACGGCCACTGTGACGATGGTGAGGTGCTATGGTGAGGTGCTATGTTGAGTTGCTATGGTGAGGTGCTATGTTGAGTTGCTATGTTGAGTTGCTATGGTGAAGTGCTATGGTGAGGTGCTATGGTGAGTTTCTAACGTCAGATCCTATAATACATTGTCCTCATGCTTTTGTGGATTCCTTTTAAGTGAAAACATGCCACATTAATTTTGCTATGCACACCAAGATACTGTTTAAAACAGTTCTGTTTACTCTTTTTTGTTAGCATAGCAACATAGCACAGGAGCACAAAAGTGCAATATGCTTATCTATTTTATGTTAGTGCATAGTGATCTGAATATACAATAATAGTGGTATATGCATGACCTTATCAATATGAATGATCTGAATATACAATAATAGTGGTATATGCATGACCTTATCAATATGAATGATCTGAATATACAATAATACTGGTATGTGCATGATCTTATCAATATGAATGATCTGAATATACAATAATAGTGGTATGTGCATGACCTTATCAATATGAATGATCTGAATATACAATAATAGTGGTATGTGCATGATCTTATCAATATGAATGATCTGAATATACAATAATAGTGGTATGTGCATGATCTTATCAATATGAAGGATCTGAATATACAATAATACACCGTGAAATTGAAATAAAATGATTTGTTGAACTCGAACCCAGTACGTCGATATGTAGGATCAAATGTACTATTCACAGAAACTGTGTACCACGTGGGTGAGATGGAAACCCAAAGTGAAAACATTTCAAATAATAGCAGAATCCATGTTCACATGGATGTTTACATGTTGTGCATATGTCAGAGTTGAAATTCTTTTTACATTTTGATCTTATACAGATTAAGAAAAACATTAAAATGATACATGTAAATCAAACACATACCCATAACATCATCTTAGCACGCACAATAAATTCTAACAAGATTTCAATGATTACAGTTAAGCAAAAAAAATTTTCTTACAAGAAGAAGGTGTTTTTTTAAAGGTGGGTATATGCATGGTGTCAATATGCAAATTTTCCCATTGTCAGTATTGCTACCATATTTAATACACAACAAGTAAGAACAAGTATTTGAGTCGCTAACCCAAAATAAAAACAAAAATCAATCATTAACAACGTAACGTGGAAACCAAATATATGGCACAGTTTCTCAGAATCACAAAGATAGGTTTCAGATGTTCTCATCGGATTATGCAGCATTAACAAATCTCTAAGTTGATCGATGGATTGATAGTGAGTGGTGTCCCACTAGAATGTTGCCAGCAGTGTAATTGACACACGATCCTGTTCGTCACATTCTCATCAGCATTCCTCCCTCCATCCCACTCAGGCCAAGTGACAGGAATGAAGTGACTAAACCAGTGGTTTAAACTAAGATTCCATATATGCAGTATGCGGCATGCGAATGCGAATATGAAACAAAATGGAAAAGGATGTAAGAAACATATGTTATACTCACTCTCAAGCACGGTGGTGCTTCTATATCACCGGATGCGGATGCAAATGCAAATGCGGATGTGAATGTGAATTCGACTGCAAATGTGAATACGAATGCAGCAAAGTGGATCGCTCAATGGACCAATCGGTGCAAATGTGAATGCAGATGTTATGCGGCATGCCGCGTATATGGAATCTTAGCTTAAAGCTAGGATTCCTTACACGCGGTATGCGAATGCGAATGCGGCAAAAAATCGAAACGCCTTGAAGTCAATGAGCTGCAACCCGTACACGCGGTATGCGAATGCGAATACGACAACTCGATCGGTCCCTGTAGCGATCAGTGCGGCATGCGGTATGCGTCAAGCTGGGTGCGAATAGAAACCTGAGTCTGATGTGTCCATTAGTTTAACACCAGGAGAGGCGACTGAGCATTACGGAACAGTCACGCACAGGGGTGCTGATTGGAAACACATGGTGAGCTGGGCACCCGAGAGACATACGGTTAGGGGAAAGCTACAAGTGCTACCACATGCACAGAAATATGAATACTTATCTATAATTCGGTTATAATAAAGGTAGGAACCCCCATGTGACCTACGAAAAGGTACATAGATATAAATCCAATATTTGGTCATATACAGTGCAGTAAGGAGTATACTTGTTTATTTTTATTTTTTAAATATAGCCAGTCATGTGCCGCATGCCGCATACCGCGTAGAAGGAATCTTCCCATTCGCATGCCGCATGCCGCATACCGCGTAGAAGGAATCTTAGCTTTAGGTCTAACAAAAATTATTTTGTGTTTCCAGTTTCAGGCAATCAAAAAGTAGGGTACGTAGGGATTTCTGTTTACCTTGACGGTGATGTAATTTGATGTTTTGTTTGTGCGTTGTTTTATGTCCTAGCAACACCTAAGGTCATATCAGGATGGGCACCGACCTGTGACAATGCTCACTCATGGCGACTTTTTAGTGCTGCCCCACTGGAAGACCAGGCCACCAGCACCATGACCTGATATCCCACTCAGTCACATTATCCTGACACTGAGCCAACCAGTCCTTGCCCTATCTTAATAATGCCGAGCGCCAGGCTAGGAAGCGACAAGTATCAATTTTTAAGTCATTGGTTTGACTCGACCAGGGTTCGAACCCACTAGCCCACGATCTACCAACACGGGAGACGGACGCTCTAACTCATTCGGCCATCCCGTCTGGTCTTGTAAATTGATGTAACAACACATGTAATTTGTCAGAAAATGTCCATTGAAGCAACAACAAAATGTTTACCGTCGGCAACTTTTTGCAGGATCGGGCATGCAACCGGAAACAAATGTCCAAAGTTAGCGATTTTAAATCAAAGTTAATTCAAACCAAAGTAAGTTGCATTATAACGAGCAAAGTAATATATTTATCTTAAAATACTGGACGTGGTGGCCGAATTGGTGGAGTGCAACCAATGATTTACACAATTGTTACTTGTCGCTACCTAGCCTGGCACTCTGTATTACTAAGACAGGGTAAGGACTGATCAGTTTGGTGTCAGGATAATGTGACTGAGTGGGAAATGAGGTCATGGCCAGCCTGGTATCCCAGTGGGACAGAACTATAAAGTCGCATGAGTGCGCACTGTCAAAATTCGGTACCGGTCCTGACATCACCTTTGATGTTCCCAGGACTCAAAACCCTAACAAATAAATATCTTCTTTAAAAAAAAAAAAAATCCAAGACATCCAGAAACTCAAAACCATCGGTATGTGCAAGTTTAAATTGGCAGGAATTGATCCCACAACTTCCCGCATACGAAGGAAACACTCTAACCACTAGTTCATCACATTCGTTGTGAATCTTTAAATGCAGAAAGCATTACTGCGCTTCTCTCCTGTCGCAGGGTGCCTCATGAAGCCATAGCATCCATTAATTGAACCATATAGAGCGGCTTATTCTATTTGTCCAATATCGAATTGCATCTGATATGCATTAATGGTTGGTTGGTTTTACATCCTGGCAACATCTAAGGTCATATCAGGATGGGTACCGACTTGTGACAGTGTGCACTCGTGGCAACTATATAGTGCTGCCCCACTGGGAAGTCAGGCCGCCAGCACCATAACCCGATATCCTACTAGTCACATTAACCTGCGACCGAGCTAACCAGTCCTTGCCCTATCAAAATAATAATAATGGTGAGCGCCAGGCTAGGAAGCGACAAGTATACATTTTAAAGTCATTGGTTTTAACTTTTACTCGACCGGGAATCGAACTCTCGACCTTCCGCACTTGAGGCCCGCGCTCTACCGATTCGGGCACCACGCCAAGTACATATGCATTTATGTGATCTGCGATAATACGAGTTGATGAAAGGAGAGAATTGAATTTTGTTTTTTTTAAATAACCTCACGTCTGCACTAGGACCACGAAAGTCACGCTAAAACCTAAATGTATAATCAAATGAGAATTTGGTAATTTAATATTTTAGTCGTGCTTTATATTTATTTTCAAGGAAAGCTAAATGGTTTAAACTAATGTCATTTGAACAAGTATAAATCAGGATGTTTTGTTGTTTCTGTCACATCACAGTAGATTAAACAGGGGACATTTCAATCACAAACAATCGGTCTTCCTCGTTCCACTGCTCCTTGCCCTATCCTAGTAATGCCGATCGCCAAGCTAGGTAGCGACAAGTGTCAATCTTTAACTCATTGACTTGACTCGGACAGGTGGTTCGAATCCTCCAACGTACCAAAATGGGATGCGTACGTTCAACTCATTCCTGTCTGTTATTATTAGAAATATTGGCTTATAAGAACGTGACAGTGATTATGTCCGTCCACCCACACTTATAAATTCATTAAATAGGACTTCCACAAGTTCCAGGGCACACATACCCATGTATCAAAACTACCAATTTACCATGGAAACCACGTGAGTTGCTGCCATAACTTCTCATTCATACTGCAAATACCAAACATCGAAACCCACATCATATGTGTGACAATACTGTGCATGCTTTAACCAAAGACCCTATAATACTAAGACGGCTCACTCAGCCTGTACTGTGTAATCAAAATGATCAAACCCACCACTTGTTGCACTGGCTGTTCTCTTGGTTAAACAGGTGCTATATTATATGTATAAATGTATATATATATATATATATATATATACGAATGTGAAAGATGTGTGATGATGGCGATGCTGATGATGATGCTGATGATGATGTGTATTTGTTCATAGCAATTTCATATTGATGTGTATTCATACTTACCTATGTCATGTATAATATAATATTATGTGTTTACATGTGAAACACCAACCAGCAGCTGGGCTGATCAAACCCACCACAAGGTGGCACTGCAAAATTTACATTACCATGGGAGAGATAGGGAGTGAGCCGTCTTAGTGTTATAGGGTCTTTGCTTTAACCCCCAACTGACTAAACCGTCAGTTGGGGGTTACCTCCTAGCAACATCTAAGGACATTGCCCTATCCTAATAATGCCCCACTGGGAAACCAGGTTGGTGTCAGGATAATGTAACTGAGTGGGAAATGAGGTCATGGCCAGCCTGGTATCCCAGTGGGACAGAACTATAAAGTCGCATGAGTGCGCACTGTCAAAATTCGGTACCCGTCCTGACATCACCATTGATGTTCCCAGGACTTAAAACCCTAACAAATAAATGTTAGGGTTTATCATGGCGACATCCATATGTCGCCATGACATATCACCCCCAAGTTTGATATTCCGGAAGTGACGTGACGCATTGGACAATAGCCTAGAAACATGGCGCAGTGCTCCGATACGTGGCATACACTACTAGTACTACATACACACCATTACCCGGGCGGGAATTACAGCCCGCCATATTGGGATTCATGACTGGTGAAACTTTTTTTAAATGCAGCCGCTGTGGGATGTTAACCCTGTACCGTGTGCCGAGCTGGGAAACCTCCCTCCCGCCTCAGGGCGGGTGGCAGTGGGGATCCATTTGCAGCATCCAGTTACGCACCAACCCCTCTGAAGCTAATAGATGGGAGTGGGGGGGGGGGGGGGTAGATGGGGACGGTAGTGGAGGGGAGGGGGGGGGGATTTAGGTATCAACAAAATTAATGCAACCCCCACCCCACTCCCACATGTATTCTAAAGCCTCTCTCTAGTAGAATACTCCGACCCTATTCCAACGAGAACACTCGCACTTCTATTTCAATGGTAGACCAATTTACCTCGCAGTGCCTTGTTTGTTGGGCTTTTATGTCCTAGAAACATCGATGGTCATATTAGGAGTGGTACCGACTTGCGGCAGTGTACACTCATGGTGACTTCATAGTGGTACCGACTTGCGACAGTGCACACCTCATGGTGACTTAATACTGCTGCCCCACTAGGAGACCTGCCTGTGATATCCCACTCAGTCACAGTATCCTGATACGGAGCAAATTAGTCCATGGCCTAACCTAGTAATGCCCAGCACTAGGTTATATAGTGACGAGAATCAAATTTATAAGTAATCGGTTTGACTGGGCTGAGATTCAAACCTTGGACCTCCCGGACGAGAAGGCAGTCAGCGCTCTTACCAATTCGTCGCTCCTGTCTGAACACTGAATAAAGATGGGATTCTATTTATTTCGAGCTGAAGTTCGCGGGTCAAGGAGATTCTATTTAAATATTTAAATGGAGGAGGTTTTATTTCAAAATAGATTCGCTGGGGGAGACAATTCTAAGGGGGGGGGGGGATTCTATTTCGTGACACCGACTGGTAAAGCGGCGCCATGACCACCGACCGATTATGGCCTAGCAGTACCACAGGTGACCTCCCGCGGTCCGAGGATCGGTAAGAGCGTTACCTGACTTACCGTGCGGGACGTTGTAGGTTCGAACCCCGACCGAGTCAAACCAATAACTTACAAATCTGATACGTGTTGCTACCTAACTACTTCAGAGTAGAACAGAGTACCAGCAAAATTGTGGCACTGAAATATGTGTAACGCTTTACCATAATGCATATTTCACACGTAACACAAAGTCCTTGCCTACACTTTTAATGCATTTGAGGAAACAATTTCGGCATCAATAATGCCATGCTATTTATAGCACCACTGTTTCCCCCTGCTTGTATTCATTGACCTGGTGAAAATTGAGAGTGAATGCATGTTTGACGCAAAATGCAACATGTTGTAAAGTCCAATGCTCGAATCTGTGGCTGTGTAGGCAGGCTATGGTGAAATCAATACAGACAAAGTGAAAGGAAGAGTATAAAGTGTAAAGAAGAAGAGAGAGTCCAGCCCTCTGGTTTATTATTTATATGGTTACATGGGTTCACTGTAGAGTATCAATCACCCCACCCCTTTCCCCCAATGGAAAACAAGCATTCATGGCCCTACCAATAGGGATCCAGCATTCCTGGACCCCATGGATAGCAGTGGTCTGCCCACCACCACAAGCTGTATGGCCCCATGGCCACCACCAACCTTGACCTTTGAGTGTGGTGATCCTTATCCCAGCAGAGGGGGTAGGCCCTGAGTGCAATCACACCCAGACCTGCCAGCACCACTATGTCTATTTACATCCCACTCAGGCACCACCAGCCCACACATATATGTGCTCTATAATCTATTATGGGAATATAAACAAGGACACGACCAACTATCTTTTCCCTATATTAGTTACTACACCCTGTACTGCCATGTTATTAGTTACTCCTACTGTACTAGAGTCATTGAGTTAGTACTGCCACTGCTGCTACCTAGTCTAGTTCCTTCATCCTCCACTAGTCTGCCTCCTGTGTGTGGCTCCTGACCGCCCTGATATTTTACAATGTGTTATCCTCACTCTCAAACATCATTGTTTTACACACACATACCGCGGTACTCAACAATCCTGAAATAAACTTCCTGACAATTTTGAAAACTAGCTATGTTTGAATATCTTGTAAGCTATGAAGAAGCTTGTGACACAAGTAGCAGGGCATCGCCATTCCTGTTTTTGGCCGCCATGTTAGCGTGATAGTGATACAGTAATCTAGTTTACCAATGAAAATATACAAAATATACAAAACATTCTTTCTTTTCCACTGAATTGCTCTCATTGCTTCTTTGAGGTATAACAAAAGGAATTTTCTCCATTTGGTGTGAAAAGGGGAAGTGATTTAGATTCTAAAAGACAACTGTTACAACATGAGGGATCAACCAGCATTGAAGAAGAACCCAAATGTCTCACAACTTCACACCCACAAGACCATCCGTAATTTGTATAAATATATAGCAACATATAGCAAAAAATAAATGAACAAATTAAAATTAAATAATTTAAAAAAAAAAAGGATGGGCAGAATTGTGTGAATTGTGTGAGGAGTGTTAGTAAAATGATCCCAGTCAACTAACCATGTGTGAGGTCAGAAGCACCCACCCCACATCCTGGAAAATTTACCGATTGGTTGATCTACTACTAATAGGCCTTAGGCGATGATATACACGGCTTGGACAACACAATGACAAGGTGTACGATGCATCATACGAATTGTAACTACAGTCCTACTTGTATTCACAGACCCATACTTTCGACGGACTCCTGCGTTGTGCATTCATTTTTTCGATGTACAAATTGGCTTTGTATCATCTGATTATCTCTTCGATAGAGAACACCTGCTTTGAAGGAAGCTAATGTTGTACATGGTGGGGTGTAGATGATTATTATGTACTGAAATCAAGCAAAAGTACAATACAAGTGAAACCGTATATTATGGGCCTGTCACATTACGATGCTTCTCACCAGCGCGCCACCAACGCGCAAAATCACTTTTAATTGTTGAGACACGTCAAACTTTTCAGCGTCAGCGCAACGTATTGGTAGCATGCGGCCGACATTGTGAGAAAAAAAACAAAAAAGTTTGTCGCGCCATCCTGATATGACCTTAGATGTTGCTAGGTTTTAAAACAACAAAAAACAAACAAAGCAACAGTTTGGCGCAATGAGCCTCACGCGCAGGCGGCGTGTGCCTAGCGTTCGCATAACGTTATTCTAGCGTGTTTAACGTATCTCAACGGGGACCTAACATCGCCATGTTAGCACCTGCGCGTTGCCGCACGTCGAAAGTTTTGCGCAAGCACAAAACGTCGCCGATTCCCTGACGCGCGCTGCCGACCCTCGCCGACCATCAAAGAATACCAACGCGCGCCTAACGCACATGTAACGCTTCCTGACGTATCCCGACGTTCGGCCAAAAAAAAATCACATAGATCGACGCGCATTGGCGAGAAGCGTCGTAATGTGACAGCACCATTACTAGTATCGGGCAATCTTGAGCAATGAGATGACATTTTATTTTAATAATTTAGTTTAACTAGACATAATATTGTAGTAGTCACAATTCTACAAATTATAGGACATAGGACAGGAGTTGTACTGGACAGAATTATTCTTTTGACATGGCAATTTATGTCAGATTGCTTGTTTGTTGGGGTTTTTAATCCGGCCAACATTAAAGGTCATATCTGGATAGGTATAGACTTGCGACAGCGTACAATCATAACGACTTTATAATGATGCCCCACTAGGAAGCCAAGCCACTGCCACCATTACCCGATGTCTGTGCCCTATCCTAGTAATCCCGAGCGCCAGGTAGTGACAAGTATAAATTGTGTAAGTCATTGGTTTGACTCGGCCGGGTTTCGAACTCCCTACTGAGAAGCCACCACGTCCGGTAGTGTATACAGAAGATGAGTGCATCTATCAGCAACGGCTAGTACTCCATGGTTTGCTTTCTGTCCGGAAGGTTCTGGGTCCAATCCCCAGCTCCAAACCAAAGAATTGTCCAATGCATTAGGCTTAGGTTATGGCGAGCAGTTATTGGCTAAGTTTCAAGATTATGAGTTCGAAACCAGGCCGAGGGAAACCAATGACGTACAAAGCTGATATGTGTCACTACCTAGCCTGGTGCTCGGCATTAGTAGGATAAGGCAAGGACTAGTTCGCTCAGATCAGGATAATGTGACCGAGTGGGATTTGAAGAATGACTAAAGGGCCTGTCACACTACGACGTATAACCTTAGCGTATGCCGACATATGTGATTTTCTACCAATATGTCGGCATACATTATGTATATGTTGGGCATATCTCGGGTACGTTCCGGATACGTTGTTATATGTCATCTTATGTTGCGGTGCGTTGAGGCTCCGAAAAAAGTGTGTGCATGCTAAAAATGTCAAACGCGTGTCGATGTGTGGCTCGTACGTTCGACGTATGATGCGTGTACATTCAGGATACGTTGGTGTATGTTGGGAGTACGTTAGGGATACATCGGTGTATGTTGGGAGTACTTAGGGATACGTTGCTGCATGTTAGCCTACGTTCAGCCAGTGGGAATGTGCAGTCCGCATACAGCCAACGAATGCATTACATACTCCTAACATACTTTGAACATATGCCTGCCGTATCTCCAGCATATTTAATGTGTATGCCGTACTTCTAGCAATGGAGTAGTGTATGTAACGTTGGTCAGCATTCCATGAGCGTATGCGAGCATTTTGTGAACATTTTGCGAGGCACATGAAAGCTCTCCTACGCTACCAATATGTCAGAGATAGGTTCCGCATACATTACATACGTTGTGTATACGCCCATTTTTATCCCCTGCTGCTGAAAAGTTTGACGAATGCCGATGTACTGGCAAATTTGTTAATGTTGAGCACGTGCTGACACCATACGTCATACTCATAGTGTGACAGGGCCTTAACATAGAAACCTATGAAATAAATTTAATATGAATAATTCTACGTTCAAAAACCATTATTCTTTGGCATCAAGAACTAAAAATTCTGAATTTTGTCGGGGGAAAAGAAATTCCATGCGTTTTCGCGGAATGATTGAGATTCCGCGCGGTATGGTGTAATCAGAGCCTGAAAATCGGAATGATTCCGCGATAGCCGGTATGGTTGGCATGTCTGCGATAGCGAGATTAACAAGAATAACAAAAAGGGATGGGCAGAGGGAAAAATTAACAAAAAAACATTTGTGCATTTAATAAACTCAGCCGCTGTAATTTTGTCTAAGCCTTGCACCTGCGCTCACCCCCCCCCCCCCCCCCCCCCCACCACCACCACCACCACCACCACTTCCCCGCCTGTGGCTGCCTCTCCGCTCACAGTGCGCAGGCACTTATAACCTGTCACGTGGTTAACAACCAGCTAAATGGAATATTGATTAATAAATGCGGCCAGAAGCCGGGCCCACGTTACTAACAGAAAGTCCACCATTTCGTACAGCGCGTCAGCATCGAGGTGTGTGTGTGTGTGTGTGTGTGTGAGTGAGTGCGTGAGTGAGTGAGTGAGTTTGTGTGTGAGTGAGTGAGTGAGTGAGTGAGTGAGTGAGTGAGTGAGTGAGTGAGTGAGTGAGTGAGTGTGAGTGTGTGTGTGTGTGTGTGTGTGTGTGGTACCAAGTGGTGGGGTTGTCTGTTGGGGCTTTATGTCCTAGCAGCATCTACGGACGGAAGATTTGGAGTTCGATTCCAAAGACCTGCAAAATTGATACTTGTTGCAACCTAGCCTGGCGCTCGCCATTACTAGGATAGGGCAAGGACTGGTTAGCTCACTATCACTCTGTCAGGATAATGTGACTGAGTGGGAAATTGGGTCATGGTACTGGCGGTCTGGTCTCCCAATGGGGAAGTACTATGAAGTTGGAATGAGTGCGCATTGTCACAAGTCGGTACCCATCCTGATATGGTATATATATATAGAGAGGCAATATCTCCAGCGCAAATGCCAGAGTAGAGCGTCCCGGGTTAGGATTGGGGCCGGTGGAGGCGCCACCGGTCACGTGGTGGAAGAGGCGCCAGACACGCAATATGGCGTACAGGAATAATAACGGACAATAATAATAACAATTCCCTTCCGCGCCTTTATACTCGCATTTATAACGAAAAAGAAAGTGCCCTTTCGTGATTTCATCGAAATTTCGCATCGAACGGTGGATGGAACCAGAAGATGAAAACCAGAATGACTCCGCCGAAATCAGAATGGTTGGTTGGGTATAATTAGGTCCGTATTGGTGAATTTCCACTCATACAATCGTGTGTGCGAGGGGGTGGATGGGCCGGGGGGGGGGGGGGGGGGGGGGGGTAGTTATCTCCTGCCAGTCAGTAAAGCGGGTACTAACTCAACTGCTTCAACAATAATTTTGCCACAATTTAAAAATAATGACTTTATTTTATTTCCTTTAATTACAGTCGAATTTATTGTAAAGTTCCACATGGAATAAAACAAAACGAAATAATAAATATATACATGAAGTTTTTATTTAAACTTTCAATGAATTTTTTTTCATGTTTTCAGACTATGAAGGTTTAAATTAAAGGTGCATAGTCTGAAACTGAAAGCATAAACTTGTCAAAACCAAACTACTTATCTAGGCTTGATGCTACATATTCAACCTAGATGCTGGTGTACTTATTACACATTTGTTGCTGAAAAGAAGGGAATACTGAGTCAATTTATAATAGACCATGTAATTGCCAAAGCCTATGGTATCGCAATTTTAGTGCGCTTCATTAATTGCCTAAATTAATTTGGCATGTTTTCACTTCAAATATATCCCAAATTAATCGTTTAAAAAAAAGTTACTTCAAACTAAAATAAAGTCGATTATAATGATCAATCTAATGTCTTTATCTAACAAGAATTTGCAGAAATAAAAAAATCGGAATATGCAACTTTAACCTCATCATTAATAATAATTATAATATATAGTCTAAAAACTTGCACACATATTTTTATAATCGGACACAAACTACCCGATTATTGCCCTCGACCTCGAGCAGGCAAGGGAACAATGTGACCAAATTGTGTGTAGGTCATTGGTTTGACTTGGGCAGGATTCGAACACACGTAGCGGGTGCAGTAACCCATATCCCACCATATCCGATGCAAAACGCTGTTGGCTGTTTGTTCGTTTGGGTTTTACGTCCTAGCCACACCTAAGATCATATCAGGATAGATACCGACTTGTGACAGTGCGACCTCATGGAGACTTCATAGTGCTGCCCCACTGGGAGACCAGGCCACCAGATGACCTGACCAGTGATTATCCCACTCAGTCACATTATCCTGATACTGAGCTGACCAGTCCTTGCCCTATCCTAGTAATGCAGAGTGCCAGGCTAGGAAGCGACAATTATCAATTTCTGTAACCCATTGGTTTGACTCAACCAGGATGCGAACTCCCGAGAAGCCTGCGCTCTACCAATTCGGCCATCGCATCCGGTAACGCCGTCAGCAATGACTACTAAAAGTGGAGAATGTCAAGATCTTGACCCGTCGCCGATAAACCAAGCGGGGCAGACATAAAGAGTAAACACCCCGTCACACTATGACGTACGGCGTCAGCGCAGGCTCAACGTTAGAAAATTTGCCAGTATGTCGGCATTCGTCAAACTTTTCAGTAGCCGGGGATAAAAATGGGCATATACACAATATACACACAACAGACGTAACATATGGAGAACGTATCTCTGACGTATTGCTAGTGTATGAGAGCGTTCAATGTGCCTCACAAAACGTTTGCAAAACGCTCGCATACGCTCACGGAATGCTGACCAACATTAATTACTCAATCGATAGAAGTATGGCGTATATGTTAAATACGCTGGAGATATGGCAGGCATAAGTTCAAAGTATGTTAGGAGTACATAATGCATCCGTTGGCAGTACGCGGACTGTACGCAGACCGCACTTTCCCACCGGCTGAACTTACAGCAACGTGCAGCAACGTATACCAATGTACCCCTAACGTACTCCCAACATACGCCGACGTATCCCGAATGTACATGCAGCGTACATTCAACGTATGAGCCACATGTTGGAAATCTTGAGTGTGCACACATTTTTTTTTATAGCCTCGACGCATGGCGATGTAAGATGACATATAACGGTGTATCCGGAATGTACCCGATGTATGCCCAAAGTATACGTAACATATGCCGATGTGTTGGTCGCAAATCACATAAGTTGGTATAAGCGTCGTAGTGTGACAGGCCCTTTAGTAATATAAATCTTGACATTGTGGGGGGAGGACTCCCCAAGTAGAATGCCAACTGCAACAACAATAATTTGGTTTACACAA
Source organism: Branchipolynoe longqiensis (assembly GCA_030323885.1). NCBI lineage: Eukaryota > Metazoa > Annelida > Polychaeta > Phyllodocida > Polynoidae > Branchipolynoe > Branchipolynoe longqiensis. Next base: position 27,029,947 of record CM059201.1, on the reverse strand, counting down.
TATTTTCACAAAAGATCTACAAACTCGCCACGACTCGCACAACAATCGACAGAAAAGCTCACCGCTGCACAAACCTAATAGGAGGCAATCAAAATGTAAAACCGAGGGAATTATTTCTAATTTAAACCGTACACAAATTTGCGGATCGATGAAAATATCCGCCCTGCGGCCCTCAATGCGCAGGCGCTCGCGGCAGCGGGGCCCCGAATCTGTAGTTATAATTTGGCGCCCATTGCGGCCGGTGAATGATTGATTTCAGATGCGTGTTGCCGGGCGCAGCGTCCATCATGGCGGCGAGCAGACGACAGGTCCATATTACAGGAATCAATAATGCCGCGCGGGAAAATGGAGAAAAGCGCGGGAAAGTGGTTACGGTAGGAGGGGGCGGGCGCTCTGTGTGTGTGTGTGTGTGTGTGTGTGTGTGTGTGTGTGTGTGTGTGTGTGTGTGTGTGTGTGTGTGTGAGAGTGTATGTATGTGTGTGTGTGTGTGCAAGTATGTATGTATGTATGTATGTATGTATGTATGTATGTATGTATGTACATAGAAAGGAAGGGAAGAAGAGAAACATCTCGCTATATCGATATTGAAAATTAAAAAGAGAAAGCAGAGAACTTTGAGAGTGAGAAGTAGGTTAATGACTTGAAAAATAGAAGAGAAGTAAACAATCCGAGTCGCTTGTCCTCAGACCTCGGCATATTGACTTTTTTTAATGCGCAGGGGTTTTTATGGTTTCTGGTCAGTAACTAGTGCGCTTCATACACTTAAAGAAAATCCCCACTCAACCCCCCCCCCCCCCAAAAAAAACACCCCAAAAACATCAAACTTGGTCAAGTTGAGTAGGGACTGATCAATTGGGGTTTGCTTCCTACTCATAGTAATATTTTGACCAAGTTGAGTAGAGACCAATCGATTGGGGATTTGCTTCCTAGTAATATTTTAAGTCAAACGAGGATAGAAATGGACTCGTTCCAGTGGGCAGTCATTATTATTTAAGCTTCCATCCGAAATGGTCGGTGTTGACCCATCCCAGGTGGCGCCACGCAGTGTGAGAAATGGGAACTGTATCGGTAATTACAACATTATAATAATACTGCATGGGAAACAAGTCCTTGATTACACCTATAATTTCATTATACATTATATAACATGTTATATAGAGAAAGCCAGGGAGAAAGGGAGAGAAAGAAAGCCAGGGAGAGAGAGAGAGGGGGGGGTGAGAGAGATGGAGAGAGTGGGGAAGGAAGGAAGAGAGGGAGAGAGGGAGAGAGAGGGAGGGAGAGAGTGAGGAAGGAAGATAGGGAGAAAGAAGAGAGGGAGATGGGGAGAGGGAGGGAGAGAGTGAGGAAGGAAGAGGGAGAGGGGGGGGGGGAGAGAGAGTGGGGAAGGAAGAGAGGGAGAGAGAACACCAGATCGGACAATGGAAGACCATATCGCTGGTAGATTGTCCTGACTGACACCCAACTCAATAACATGATTATCTTGGCACTGAGGTAACCACCTCGTGTCCTCGTAAAGCCGAGCGTCCACTCAACTACGTCCTTATACTTTATTTGCATGCAAATGAGTGTGTTTCTCGCATTTTGAGCGAGATGGAAAAACGAAGAATGGAGAATATTTAGAAATATCAAATGGCCATCCTCGTGATAACCCTGCATATTTTCTTCAATGTTTTTTTAATTTGTTGTTTTATAACACAACTTTTGCAATCAGATAGTAAACCGCGCCCGGCAATGGTGGTCCAAGACGACAACAGCGAACTTGTAGAACTGGAGAAGAGCCTGCCGATAATCAATCAAACAGACGCCAGATGAAACCGGAAATAAATGAGCTGGTTCCTCTCTGTATCAGCAGTGCGGCGAGCGCAGACGACACGACGATCATCGGCTGACGTTCCGTTTCCAATGGTGACGGCTGACGAGTAAATGTCGTCTGCGCCGCGAACACGTCGCGCGCTGGTCCGCGCGTCTGCGCTGACGCCAGCGGCAGATGAAAGAAGACAAATGTTTGTTTATGGAATGTAACTACTACTCCTCCCACCCTCAGTCACCACGAAGAACTTCACGCGAGAAGGGGGCAGCGGGGGTGGGTGGGTGGTGGGGAAGACAAAAAAATAGCTTGCTTGTTTGCTGGGGTTTTACATATTGGCAACATCTAAGGTCATATCAGGTCTGGTACCGACTTGTGATAGTGCGCACTCATAGTCATAGCGACTTTTTAGTGCTGTCCCGCTGGGAGAACAGGCCACTAGCACCATGAAACGATTTCGCTCCCAGTCTCATTATCCTGATACTGTGATAGCCTGTCCTTGCCCTATTCCTATTATTTATTAATGCTGAGTGCCAGGCTAGGTAGTGACATGCATCAATTTTGTAAGTCATTGATTTGATTGGTTTCAAATTCACAACCTTCCACACTGGAAGCCTACGCTCTATCGATTCGTCCACCACATTTAGTGGGTTTTTTTAAATGAGAGAGAAAATAAAAAGGGGGTGGGGGCAGCCGATGACTGCCTCCTCCTACTACTGTCCCAATCGAATGTCTAAGATTGCCTTGCTAGAGCTTATTACAGCAAGTATCGAATGAGTTTTTATAACCGCTTATATCTAGATGACTAGAATTGTGCAGATTTCGATTAATTAAATAGAATAGGTGTGTAAAGAAACCTAGCTGTCTAAAAATAAAATAAAATCAATACGCCCGACCTTTTAGTTTTAGGCTGTTTATGGTTATTGTGCTCAAACAAGTGGAAAAACTAATTCTTAATAGAAAGGTCTATGAATGTCAATGGTTTTTACAATCCCACTACCATTAACGATTCTAACAATGTATGGGTTAGGTTTAAATGCTTTCAATTTTCATAAATGGAACATATCAAACTGTGACCGATGTTAGAGCGAGGGGGGGGGGAGGGGGAGAACAATCCAAACATGGCCATTACCATAACCACTTTCTGAATATTTTCGTTCGGACTATGTAGAATATAGATAATTATTAGATTGCTTCATGCCTTCTAAATTAACATTTGCTACATACACAATACTGGACACCATTTGTCAGACCTATCATTAACAGCAGCAGCAGCAGCCGCAGCATGAACCCTGCTATTCAGTTGATGGTCAGGAGAGCCCGGCACAATCTCAATGTAATCCACCAGCATCCCCCCCCCCCCCCCCCCCCACCCTACCTCCACCGGACGCGCTGGCTGAATTCGTAGAGCGCGGGCTTCCCGTGCAGAAGGTAAGGAGTTCGAATGGCAGCTGAGTCAAACCAATGACTTGCAAAATTGATACTTGTCACTACCTATCTTGGTGTGCTGCATTCCTAGGATAGGGTATGGGCTGGTTAAGCCCAGTATCACAATAAAGTGAGTGGGATATTGGGTTAGCTGGTTGGATTTTGGGTTTTACATCTTGGCAACATCTAAGGTCATATCAGGATGGGCACCGACTTGTGACAGTGCGCACTCATGGCGACTTTATAATGTTGCCCCACTGGGAGACCAGGCCGCTAGCACCATGACCCGATATCCCACTCAATCACATTATCCCGACACTGAGTCAACCACTCCTTGCCATATCCTAATAATTCTGAGCGCCTGGCTAGTAAGCGAAAAGTATCAATTTTTTAAGTCATTAGTTTGACTCAACCAGGGTTCAAACCCATGGGTTTGAATCCTACGATCAACCAAAATGGGAGACGGACGTGTCTTCAGGTCGGGATTTTCCCCCCTTTTTTTCTTTTAAAAAAAAAAAATGTATACTGCTTATCAAGGATAAGTCTGAATAGACTTGTTTTCACCATTGGACAGTTTGTCGATAGAAATCCCAAGCCTACACTTTTACCGACCCAAGAGATTTTTAACCGCCCACACCACATAGACATGGTATGAGAGCAACTGGCCTTTGAGTTTGATGACGCTGTAAGCTATACACAGCGGTGGAAATCCAAATTTGCAGAGGTGGGAGCACAGGGAATCGAACCACCGACCTTCAGATTAGGAGTCTGACATAGAAAGAAGTCTGACACTCTAACCACTCCGCCACAGAGAACACCACATTGGGTCATGGTGCCGGTGGCCTGGTCTGCCAGTGGGACAACACTATAAATAAGCGTGAATTGTCACAAGTCGGTACCCATCCTGATATGACCATAGATATTGCTAGGATGTAAAACCCTAACAGTAACAAACAAACAAATACCCCCCCACACGCAACCCCCCCCCCCTCGCACCGTCGGTGGACTCAGCTTTAGGTGCGCGTTGTGAGCTCATAAACATCTCTCCAAAGCACCACTATGTAAGCAGGAACATCAGCTTATGTGCAGAACTTGTCCAACTGTTGTTGTAAGTGCACGGTGGTCTGGCTTAAGTAGTCTACCAGTTCTACCAGTTTTAGTAGTTTACTGGTAAACGCCACCGCAGACTGTCAATTACCACAACTGAGTTCAGTTGGACCAACGGAGACTTGCTTGCTTTTGGGGGTGTTACGTCCTGGCAACATTTAGGGTCACATTAGGAGCCAACGATGACAGCTACCCATTGATAGGTTAAGTCATTTTTTAGTTGTTAAGCTTTAACATCCAGGGGCAATGTCAACCTGATGTGGGTACAATATACAACAGTTCAGTTATAATTGGCTAAAGATCATACATATATTATTATCCTCCATCCGAGTATGGTTTGCCGCGTCCGTTAGGGACAGGGAGGATTGTGGATGAGAGGTACAGGAGGCACAACATAGAATAATATGTAATATATAATCAAATCAAGTAATTCCCTTCCGCGCCTTTATACTTGCACAATACGTTATACATCATATGTATTGTAGAACTTGTTATGCTCATATTATTTAGGCTGCAGGGCCTAATGCTCCCCACCTGCCGCATGGCGGGTGGGCGCTGTACTGCCTGCTCTCCCCCGGCTAAGGCTCACCGAGCCACAGGCAATCAGCCAATCAGGGCGGAGCTTCGCGGGAGAGGCGACTTTGGGCGGTTCGGCCGATATACGGCCTCCAGTCGGTCGGAAATTTGACTTTATGTGTACTATGACTATTGCTAGTAAACGGAAGGGCCTTTCGCGGGTACCAGCCAGAGAGTTTCTCATCCAACTAATATTCACTGTGTCGTTGTTTGTCCGGAAGATATAACTAATAATATATATATAGTTATTAATGAAACAAAGCTATCAAGACCCTGATGCAGCTCAGCTAGTCCGGAAACAGCAAGAATTTTGTAGAGGGAAAAACTAGAGAGAAAACGAAAAAAAGAGAGAAAAAATCAAGCCAACTGTTGGGTCTCAGATGGTGCCTATCCGGTCGCGGTCTGCGCGGGGCATTAGTTCCGCTGGTGGTGGGGGATGGCGTTACAGGTAGTACGGGGCCCATAGCGCAGGGAACCAGCAGTCAGCCAGCCTCACGTGTTTCCGTTTATGCGTTCCAGGGAAGAGGAGATAACGATATGCTTCCTTGTCAGTTCTGATTTCCCCTTTTTGACAAAACGATTCCAGGACCGATGGCGGAGGAGCAGGTGGGGGTGGGAGTGGGGGTGGGGGACTACACTTCAAAGTTGCATAGTCCGATGGTTTTGAGTTTCTGCCATAATAAAAAGAAGTAAATATGCTAGGTTGGTCGTTATAATCTACGTTACTTTAGTTTGGAGTAACCCTGATTAAAAACAGCTAGCGTTGTTGATATACTTAAAGTTGCATAGTCCGATGGTTTTGAGTTTCTCTCATTTTCTGAGATAAACATATTAGGTTGTTCATTATAATCTACCGTACTTTAGTTTGAAGTAACTTTTATTTTAAATTGCTAACTTTTGAGATATTTGAAATGGAAACATGCTAAATTAATTTTGGCAAGCTTGCCAAAACTCTATCACCATAGGCTTCTGCAGTAACAGGATCTATTAATTGACTCAGTATTCCCTTATATGTGACGACACATGTTTAATAAGTGCACCAGCATCTAAGTTAGATATGTAGAATCAAATCTAGATAATTGTTTGGTTTTGACAATTTTATGTTTTCATCGGACTATGCAGGTTTAAAGTGAAACAGTGTAGAATAGCGTCGATGTACAGGACAGTGCAGGACAGCTTGAATGGGTTGCAATGTTCAGTGCAGGTTTTGATTTAAGTTGATTTAACATCCCTTCCATGCAATAATAAAGGTTAAATAAGTGCAGCAGTATCAAACTTTGGATACGCAGGATCAAATACAGGGAAAGGATTTAGTTTTGAAAATGTTATGGTTTCATTGGATTATGCAATTGAATGTGAGTGTAGAAAATAAGAATGAGTCATTTACACAAATGTGTGTTTTGGGACTTACTGAAAGGTTCAACCCCTGGTCGAGTCAAATCAATGACTTAGGCCAATTGTTCACGAATTAAATTTCCCTGTTATTGTTAATCAACTAATGCACACGCACGCACGCACGCACACGCGCACACATAGGATTCGAATTCCATATCATGGCGATACGGTGTATATTGCATGCATTCAGCTGTCAAATTATGGTTGTAGTAAAATCATGGTTGTAGTAAAACAAGTTATATGGATAGTTAGTGTAGTTCTACAAGAATACCTTGTAAACAGATGTTTTAATTAATGTAACAAAAATAAAAACTTTATTCACCAATGACAATGGCCAGCGTGGCCGATTGTGAAATCGAATCACAAATAAATACCGTCCCAAAAACCAACAGTCTAGCCATGAATAAGGTATGGTCTATGCCTCCGGGTATGCGGGTAATGCAGTACCTATCTGCTAAAATACCTCAGGGAGTTTGACGCCCCTGCCTTGCAAAGTTGTAAACCACTGCCTTGTGGTATAGGTTCTTGATAGAACCAAAGGCTAAGGGAGCAAACCCTAACAGAAAACCATGCTTCCATGGCAGCATTAAGGGTGGTGATAAAGGGAACTCCCAACATCTCCCGGCCAGCTACTACAGGGACGAATAGTTTGCGCCTGACTTGACGTGTTCTTGCCGGTGTGAGACCTCTATTTGCTCCCTGAGAGAGTGCTGCTAGTAACTTGCAAAAGCCAGCAGCACTTCAACACTTTGCAAGCAGCTTTTATGAAATGCACAACCGCATGAAATAGTGGTGGTTAAGAAATAAAAGCAGTCCTTGTTGCATTGCGACCGACAGCATGATGATGATGATGATGATGATATGCTGCCGAGACGGCGTAAAGCAACCACCAATCAATCAATCAAAAAACCATTAAATTGAAGGAAACTAAATAGATTTATCACACTTGCTATTTTGCAGTGCACTACAAGTACCTGTGTCATTTAGGAAATAATAAATATGTTAATATAATACACACATAGATGTTAAAGTTGCATAGTCCGGTGGTTTAGAATTTCTGAAATTTTCTGAGATAAATATGTTAAATTAAACCTTATGATCTACTTGACTGTACTTAAAGTAACTATCACTTAAAGTTAAATGGGTAAGTTTGGAGATAGATGAAGTGAAAATATGCCAATATATTGTTGGCAAGCATATCAAGATTAAGTATAACACCATATGCTTAAGCTGTAACGGGTTCTGTTAAATTTACTTAGTAATAATAGTATCCTCTTCTATGCAGCAACAAATGCATAATAAGTGCATCAGTGTCTAAGTTGGATATGGAGACTCAAATCTATGTAATTGTTTTGGTTTTGACAATTTTATGTTTTTATCGGACTATGCAGCAAAATACCCACACAGATGTTTAAGGCCTGGTAACATACACGTTACTGGACGTAGTTGAATGTACTGGAGGCTAACGTAGTTCAACGTAGTTCAACATAGTAGAATATACCAGCATCCATACTTCTCCGTCATGCTAACTTGGTAATAACATGGGTGGGCAGTGAGTTCCGATTTAATCTTTGGACATGTTCAAAAGAGTGCTACGTTAGGGGCTGAATGTGCATCCGTGATGCTGACATACTCTAGCGTACTCTAGCGGACTTGGACGAAGCCCTGATCACATAGCCGTTAGTGGACGTAGGTGAACGTAGTGGAACCTAATGTAGTTGAATGCAGCGGCATCCGTACCACAACATATTTATCCATACCGTAACGTATTTATCCGTACTGTAACGTATTTATCCGTACCAAAACTGGCCGCACCCTAACATATTTCAACGCAGTTTAACGTACTTACACCACCTTTGACACACATTAGCCTCCAAATCCAATACGTTCACCTCCAGTCACTAACGTGTATGTGACTGGGGCATAAAGCTAGGATTGGGTTCTTTCACCACACCCACACCCACACATAGTGTCAGGTTTTCTAGGGCAAACGCAGCAGCATTCGCATTAGCATGCGCATGCCACATCGATGGTCACATGGACTGATTCAGTTGCCGCATTCGCATTCGCATTCGGACTCATGGAATCACCCCCATTGACTTAGATGCTTTTCGATTTTTTGCCGCATTCGCATGCCGCGTGTAAGGAATGTAGCCTCTGAGACACGGGCTAGCCCCAAACGACTCAGCATTGCACACTGGTGAGTAGGTCCCTCTGTTTACATCAAGTAACAGCTACCCGCAGCCATCAAGTTCGGAACCAATAAAACTGTCAGCAACCAACTTATCGTAGCACACATTCGGGGAAAGCCGGTGTCGCGGTTTAGATTCTCAGTGGGTTTAGAGTCTATGCTCGGGGTTATGCGCATGCGCGTATTCGATTAACACGACCCGGGCGACTCGGGTCACCGGAGTTGCTAGAAATTCAAATAGAACACAGACAGTGGATTTGACAAAAACGCGTGCGTTGTGCAAAAAGTTTAACCTACCTCTTGGCTGAGGTTGGCTAGGAGCGATGACGTCACATTTGTGGGTCAAAACGTCGCTAGGGTCACCCGGGTTGATTAATAGAATACGATGAAATGCCGTTCGATTTTGACGCATGTGCAGAACCCCGAGCGTAGACTCTAAACCCACTGAGAATTGAAACCGTGACACCGGTTTGTGGTTGAAGCTCCCTCTTCCTCTCTCCGCTCCCAATCTCTGTTTCTGTCTCTCTCTGCCTGTCTCTATCTTTGTCTCTCAACTGGAAGCGTTGGCCCAATCAATAGAGCGCAGGCTTCCTGCGCGGAAGGTCCGGAGTTTGAACACTACCCAGACAAACCAAATGAATTACAAAATTGATACTTACAAAATTGGTCATGTAAAGTGGTTGGGTAAATCAAATTCAATTCTCGATAAAGACAGTCCTCGTTTGTTACCTCCCCGTACATATCAACATACAAGCACAAATAAATGAACAATAACAATAATATATATATATATATATATATATTATATATATATATATATATATATATATATATATATATATATATATATATAACAATAATAATAATAAATAACAAAAAATACAAACATATTAAAGGTGTTTTTTTTCAGTCCACATTGGGGCTATTTCTTGTTTAACCTAACTTCAGTTTCCGCTTGCAGCAGAGGTTTTGCGACAGCATCGGCCGTGTTGCTGTCCCAGTGTTAGCCCTACTTTATTATCGCCCATGTAATAAATAGGGGTTAAAATATCAGCAGTGATATCACAGTCATGGCTTCACGGGACCAATTGATTACATCGCAACAGGGATGACACGACCCGCAGCCTGGGTGTGACCAGTGGGCGTATTGCACCCCCCATAAATCACAATAACACCTCACTGCCCCCCCCCCCCCCCCCAGACACTCATTCCACCCCCTAGATAAAAGATTCACCCAGTACTTGTGTAGTACACGGGTGAAGGACAACATAGTCTAAATATGGGCGAAAATAGCTTTAGTATGGGACATGAACTAGAAACTGTGATTGCAGGATCAAATGGCTACATATATCAGCACAGAGTTGGTGAAATGGGAGAGAATGCAAAAAGACAAGATGGCGGCCACAGAACGCTGTCGATTTCACTTTTAAATCTTATTAAACCAGATGTTTTATTATATTTTTCAACTCAAAGGTAGCGGGTAAATATGAAGACATCTACAAAAATAAATTGTGCTTCTTAGATTGTGAAATTAAGCTCTCATTTCATTAACCCGCTTTTTTGACCGTTTTTATATAGGGTTGCTATTCACCTGTGTACTGCGAGTACCGGGTGAATCCTTTATCTACCCACCCCCCTGAATATATCCAATCTGCTCTGCATATCCCTCTTGCTGAATGATGAATACGCACTCACCCAAAGTGGGAACGCACTCACATTCTCCCATCGCCATAGTTTAAAAGTTTGAAAATGGAACCATACTTAAGTGAATGAGGCTCAGTGAATATAAATGACATTGTCGTCTCATATCAGGCGCAGACTTGTGTTGCTTGTTTATCGGTACGGCTGTCAAGCCCCTCTCCCTCCGCGCCTCTATCCGCCCCCCCCCCCCCCCCCTCAGAGACACCGGTGATCAATGATACTACCCAGCTCTCCAAGCAGATACCCACTCCACTCACACGGCGTATCGATCTCGGCGCGCCTGTGGTCGGAGAGTGACGCCCCGCTCGTCATGCCTGACAGATCTCCGTCCTTATCGGACACCCGGCGTCTCGCTGACCTCTGACCCCCGCCCGCACTCTGCCGCCTGACCTCCAGCAGGCGACCTTGACATTTGGCGACAGCCAATAAGTTAAACGCGCCTGGAGGGAGGGCGCGGTGTTGGGGATGGTGGAACGAGGGAGGATGTGGTGTGTGAGGTGCATTGTGGGTTTGAGTGGTGTGGGATGGTGGAGCGAGAGAGGGTGTTGTGTGCGAGGTGCATTGTGGGTTTGAGAGGTGTGGGATTGTGGAGCGAGGGAGGGCGTTGTGTGCGAGGTGCATTGTGGGTTTGAGTGGTGTCGCAGTTTCAGTTCTCAAGCAGTTGCAGTTCTCAACATCGCTTCTGCGCATGCGTCAACATCTAACGGCATCGTCTGCGCATTGTCAATGGTCGTGAGCAATCTTCACACAGAAAAAGTGAAATATCTCTAAAACCAAACCAGCTAGAAACAAATCGCTTGGTACACATATAGAAAACATGTTTACCAACACGATTATATTAAATTGATATGGTTAGGGTTCTGGATTTCTATTAATTTTGAATAATGTTTTGCACTGCGCGTACCGCCAAACTCAAGGCATTGTCAATGGTTGTGAGCAATCTTCATGCAGAAAAAGTAAAATATCTAAAATAAAACACCACCTAGAAACAAATCGCTTGGTACACATATAGAAAACATGTTTACCGAAAAGATTATATTAAATTTATAAGGTTAGTCACACTGAAACTATAGTGACAGCGATTTGCGGCGATCGGCGATGGTTTAAATCAGGCTAATGTTGACACATGCGCAGACGATGCTTTGACGCATGCGCAGATGCTTTGATGCATGCGCAGAAGCAATGTTGAGAGCTGCAACTGCTCGAGAACTGAAACTGCGACAAGTGGTGTGGGAAGGGTGGAGCGAGGGAGGGTGTTGTGCGCGAGGTGCATTTTGGGATCGCGCGATGTGTGAGGGTTGTTTGTGTGAGGGAGCAGTTTGTGTGTGTGAGGGAGCAGGTGTGTGTGTGTGTGTGTGTGTGTGTGAGGGAGCAGGTGTGTGTGTGTGTGAGGGAGCAGGTGTGTGTGAGGGAGCAGGTGTGTGTGTGTGTGTGTGTGTGTGTGTGTGTGTGTGTGTTTTGGATGGGAGGGTAGTACCAGTACGAGACTCTTGGGTCAAAGCTGAGAACGGAAACGCCTCTTCCTCGCACCCCAAAGTGATATCAGTTATCACCGCTTCCTATCGCCCCATCATGGCTCCCAACCCCCGCAAATATGCCGCTCACGCATAGTGTCTGCATATGCGTTGCTGCTGCTGTCTCTTGTTCACACACACACACACACACACACACACACACATATATATATATATACACACACACACACCACACACACACAACCACACACACACACTTTTAAATTGGGGAGATAACGAATACTTTTTCAAAATCCTTGCATAACACCGAAAATAATGTTAAAGAAATTTAACCAACTTAGGTCGACATTTTATTTCGGCTGACCTTTTCTATCTAAAATGTCAATGGTAATTTTGAGAAAATTGAAAAACAGACACAATGCTATTTTACAATAAATTTGATATAGATCGAGAAAGGATCGCTAATGAATCCACGATGCTAAATAACAAGTGGTTAGCCAGGTAATTCATAATAATCCTTTAAACTTAAAGGGCCAACCAATTGCAAATACATAATCAGTGACAGGGGGGAGAAAACAAAGCATATAATTTACAAAGGAAGAGGTGGGAAGACAACATCAGGGACTAGACAGCCCTGGAGTTCCGCAAGTCTCAGAGGGCAGTGGAGAACAGGGAAAACTGGAGAAAAACAGTTACAAAGTCATCTGTGTGCCCTGATAACCCTCACAGTTAAGGAATTGATGATGATGATGATGATGACGATCATGGTGATGATAATGATGATGGCGACATAATTAATTCTGCATTTGAAAATAATGCATGGTCATATTTATCATTACCCACCACTTGTCCATCACCCACGATGCAGATGCAATCTTAGCTTAAAGTTGCGTAGTCCGAGGGTTTTGAATTTCGGTATTTTTTCTGAGATAAATATATTAGATTGATGACTAGTATCTACTTTACATTAGTTCAAAGTTACTTTTATTTTAAATGGTAAACTTTTGAGATATTTTGAGTGCAAACATGGAAAATTAGTTTTGGCAAGCTTGCCAAAACTCTGACACCATAGACCTCTGCAGTAACAGGTTCTCTTAAATCGACTCAGTATTGCCTATAGAAACACATGCTTAATAAGTGCATCAGTATCTAAGTTAGATATGTAAAATCAAATTTAGATAATTGGTTTGGCTTTGAAAATTTGATATTTCATCGGACTATGCAGCTTTAAAGGAGCACATTGATTCGTCGTGAGCATGTCTCTTCTCTCCAACAGAATGTGGGGCCCTCGCCCCCACCCCCACCTCACACCCAGCTGTTTGAGACTAGATTGGATCCAGCAGTAACTCACTCAAGATTCAGGCTCACAACTAAATCACCTGTCAACTTCCAGAAACCAGGACCCACTCCCCCAACAACACAGGAGAGCCAGCCACCTGCCAATCACACAAGGCCACGCCCTCCGTGGGTTGATGAATAATACGCGATCAATTGACTACATCACGGTTCTGACTGCGCATGCGCTGAAAACGGTGTCGGGAGCAAAGCAAAGGCGTACGGCCATTGAGTTTGCCGATACGCGTATGGCAAAACTGGCATTTTATTCAAAATAACTAGAAATACATAACAATTTGGCACAAACATGGACGGAAGGATGCAATATAATAATATAATGAATATGTTTAAGACACAACTCTCTATAATTAAGCATTTTGAGCTAAGAAACATACAATTTCAGTCACTTTACAGGCTGATGTTTACATCACCATTGATTAGCCAGAAGTAATTCTTGTTCTAAATATTAAAATGTCAAATGTGTCAACAAAAACTTGTTTCAAAGAAATATATAACCAATATCTGATTAAGCCAACTCATTTTCTATTTCTAAATATGTCATTAACCATATGATATAAATAAAAACATGAATATAATAAGTCAAACTGACTCTGGCTATGGCTCTAACACTAGTCTGAGTGCCCAGATTAGTCTAAATCTAAATGCACATGGAATAAGATGTGCTGATTATATTGATGTAAATGCAATGCTGGATAACAAATTAATATCTTAATTTATTATATATATTTTTTTAGTTGGTATTCTATGTTTCAAACAAGAGCTGAGATGAGCTGAAACTAGCACATTTCATAGCTGCACCCAGTGTATTACCATGTGCTTCTTGTGGGTTTGTTTTGCTCTGACGCATCCCACAATGCACCGCGCCGCTGGAACCGTGATGTAGTCTATTTGTATAATCCTCTGGTTTGGAGTTTCTCCCATATTATTTAGGTAAACATATCAGACTGATCGTCATAATCTACTATACTCTAGTTCGAAGCAACATTTATTTCACATGGATATGTTTAAAAAAAAAAAATTGTTATTGAGGCTGTATTTATACTGTCCATAGCATACAAGCCTGGGTAGTCAGGCTCGTTTTCAATGCTGGCCAGTGGTAGTGTTGGTGTTATCTTATCACACAGTAGCTGCTGATAAGGTATTTGATTGCCTGCATTTCAGTAGCAGATAGATAGTTCGTTGGTCTGGTTAGTATTCTATGTTAAATTTTTTGGATTTTCTTGACGTATATGTGTTTAATTTTTTCTACTCTTACTACTAGACTAACCTACTCCTATTTATATATCATAGGCTTGTACGTAGCTGTGTGGTGTGCTATCTGGCTACTTTTGGCATGGTTACCTTCCATTGGGAGTCCCGCTGGTGGGCCGTGACATATCACATGGCCCGTGTATGTGAAGTGAATATTCAAATTTTGAATGCGCATCGAAATGCACCATTGTGGAAGTTGGATCTGTAGGATCAAATCTAACTTTTAAGTGAGGGTTTTGGTGCAGCTTTAACGGTCACACAATACACGTCAATTGTTCCCCAATAAAACCACCCAGCTAAGCACGTGTTAATGTTATAACACCTTGAACAGGAACCATGCCAGCGGAATTGAACAGATTTAATATTGCTTTCAATACAAATTCGGTCCCGTGGATTTTTTAATTATTATTTTTTGTTCCATTAGTTGTTTAAGCAGGGGAAATTTCAATCGTGGACGATTGGTCTTCCTCATTCCACTGCTCCTTGCCCTATCCTAATAATGCCAAGCGCCTGGCTAGGAAGCGACAACTATCAATTTTTAAGTCATTGGTTTGACTCGACCAGGGTTCGAACCCACGATCTACCAAACACGGGAGACGGACGCTCTAACTCATTCGGCCATTCCATCTGGTAGTAGCCTTCATGACAGGTTATTAAAAAAAAAAAAAAAGGATTCAATGCTTGTAACTATCTAAAGAAATGCAAAAGGAGATGTAAAAAAAAAAAATTGAATTTCATTTTACTATAAAATTCTGGCATGGTAGTTTTTGGTTGGCATCCCCCAAGAGGGTAGGTACATGGTCTCTCAATAAGATGGAAGTGTGAGTGATTAGGGTTTTATAGCCTATTACTGGCCGAACTAACAAGCACAGTGTCTATAAATCAGAGATGAAAGTGGTCTCCGGGGGAAAAAGCGGAAATGCTGATTTTCTCTCATATGGTTAGCATTGTCAGGGAATCGCGGAAATTCCCCGGAAGTCGGGCTTCATATGTATTGGTATACGATGATGGTGCTTCGCCATTTGAAGCATGTATGCGGCGCTGTTTGAAGCATTTATTAGTAGTATACATTGATCGTGCTGCGGGATTGCAGTAGAGGCCTACAGGAAGAATCCCGGAAATCCGCGAAATCGCGGAGATCTTTCATCCCTGATAAATAATGAGCTTAACAATGACATCAAGATAGGCAACAAGTTAGGAAATTACGTGGAATGCATACAGATATATAATGGAATTGATTGCTTTATAACGATAATAAAGGTGATGGATCATACAGGAGTTACATAGGTGATGGCACCCTAAAGATAAACGAGAATACATACAAGTATATATAGTATACAATGTTTAAAGCTGCATAGTCCGATGGTTTTGAATTGCTGTATTTTTTCTGAGATAAATATATTAGATCGATTATTCGTATCTACTTTACATTAGTTCAAAGTTACTTTTATTTTAAATGGTAAACTTTTGAGATATTTTGAGTGCAAACATGGAAAATTAGTTTTGGCAAGCTTGCCAAAACTCTGACACCATAGACCTCTGCAGTAATAGGTTCTCTTAAATCGACTCAGTATGGCATCTACGCAGAAACAAATGCTTAATAAGTGCATCAGTATTTAAGTTAGATATGTAAAACCAAATTTAAATAATTGGTTTGGTTTTGAAAATTTGATATTTCATCAGACTATGCAGTTTTAATACATAGGTAATTAAGATCCAGGAGCCCTTGTCTGGGACACTTGAGTGGGCTTGGGATGGGGTATAATGGTTGAGATGCGATGGGATGCGTGAATTCAATGGGGGCGGAGGGCGGAGGGGAAACCACCAAAAACGCTACTGCACCTGGCTGGATTTTGAATAGTTTATGGAACTTTTGGGGGGAATTCCTGATATGACCTTAGATGTTGCTAGGACATAAAACAACAACAAACAACAAACAAACAACAGCTAGACAGGTGTTATTAATTATTATTATTGTTATCGTTATTATTATAATGCAGCGTCTGTATGATTAGTGATTTGGGTGTCTGCAGGGTTACCGAGTTTCACCCTCTAGGATCTCATGGTAAGTATCATTTCTGGTAATGTGTTGTTAACATGCTGGAAAAACAACGAAACGGAACATTTGGTTCCCATAAATATTCTATCACGACTTGGTTCCCATCGGAAAGGGAAAATATTATTCATTACCGACGGGTTCCCATGAGCCCTGGGAATGGAAGCCAAAATGTGTTTCCCATGAAACTTTCAATCCTATAGGTTGTGATTTTGGTGTTTTAACCTACCGTCAAGTGGACATCGCATCAAAGAGTGGAAAGACTGATTTTAAAGGGCTCACCTGAAATAAACAACACACACATATTAGATAAACAGGACAGGCAGGATAGCAGTTACTGACGATGTGATTGGGCAGAATAGCCGAGTGGTTGATTCAGAGGTAGTGGGTTCGATCCGCGACCTAGTCAAATGCCTTGCCCGGTGCTCGGAATTACTTGGATTGGTTCAGTGTCTGGATAGCGTGACTGAGTGGGATATTGGGTAATACCGACCCCCAAGGGGGAGGCTAATGATTAACACGTATACATATATATATACATAAACAATACCCAGACTCATAGAGGTGAACAATGGAATAACCAAAATCCAGCAAACTGAAATGGAAATAGCCCTATATGGGCAGCGCCATTTGTATACTCATGTTAATAATCAAAATCCAGCAAACGGAAACGGAAATAGATCATCAAACTTCGCTACGCAGCATGAGAGGTTTGACGACAGCCATTGGTTAATAATATTCTATGGGCTTAATACCTTGACGGCGTGCCACCCACCGCAGAGTAGCGCACACCGAATCAAGGAACAACTACACTGCTCCCTCGCAACAGGTCTTCCATATATGGTGCAATTACGTCACCGGGACCAGTGTACATGTTCCTCTGCGTTACTCTGCAGCGAGGCTGTCAAGGCATTAAGTCCATAGGCCCAATTTACTGTATTCGGGGTCAGCGATTGGTTAATAATATATCAAAACAAATGCCCGCTGCCATAGAATTTGCCAATACGTGCAGTGCAAAACTTTCATTTTATTCAAAATTAAAAGAAATAAAGAACAATTTGGCATAAACATGGATGCACAAATGCAATATTAATACTTTATTCCACGGAAATAATGGCCGTATTCGATTATCACGACCGCGCCTCGGGTCACCCGAGTTGATAGAATTTCAAATCGATCACCGCGAGTGGAGTAAAAAAAATAACGCGCCATCATAAAATACTTTGCTGTAGTTATATCGGGGGGGTCGGTCCTAAGCATTGCTTATTCATATCAGGTGTACAATACCCCTACTCATACTCATAGAGGTGGAAAATGAATTCATCAAAACCCAGCAAACGGAAACAGCCCTATGGCGGCAGCCATTTGTATACTCGTGTTGAATTCAACAATAATAAATAAATAATTCTCCAAACGTTTATATGTATATGTCAATAGAGTGTTTGTAATTCCAAACTTTCATGTTTATGCAAAATTGTTCTGCATTTCTATTAATTTGTGTAGCGACAAACTCCATATAATGCAAACTCAATGACCAAGGGCATTTGTTTGGCTCTCGACGCCGTTTTCAGCACATGCAAACTTGCAGAACTTCTGTCCGCATCAAATGATGGTTAATAATATATTCAATTTCTATAGACAGTTTCGTAATTCCGACTAATGTGGGTGGATCGGTCCTAAGCATTGCTTATTGATACTATGCATTGTGGCTTGGCTGCAGAACGAAGGCACACTTCCATTGAGTTTGCCGATACGTGCAGTGAAAAATTATTCAAAATGAATAGAAATGCATAACCCTAACCGAATCCATTTAATATAATCTTTTTGTTAAACATGTTTTGTAATGTCTTCCAAGCGGTTTGTGTCTAGGTGGTGTGGTTTTAGAGATATTTAACTTTTTCTGTATGAAGATTGCTCACGGCCATTGACAATGCATTGAGTTTGCCAGTACGCTCAGTGCAAAATGTCAGTTTTATTCAGAATTAATAGTAATGCAGAACCCTAACCGTATCAATTTAATATAATCTCTTTGTTAAACATGTTTTCTATATGTGTTCCAAGTGGTTTGTGTCTAGGTCGTGTGGTTTTACAGATATTTAACTTTTTCTGTATGAAGATTGCTCACGGCCATTGACAATGTATTGAGATTGCCGGTATGCGCAGTGCAAAACGTCAGTTTTATTCCAAATTAACAGCAATGCAGAACCCTACCCATATCAATTTAATATAATCTGTTTGTTAAACATGTTTTCTATATGTGTTCCAAGTGGTTTGTGTCTAGGTCGTGTGGTTTTACAGATATTTAACTTTTTTTCTGTATAAAGATTGGTCACGCCCATTGACAATGCATTGAGTTTGCCGGTATGCGCAGTGAAAAACATCTATTTTATTCAACATTAATACAAATGCAGAACACTAACCTCATCAATTTAATATAATCTGTTTGTTAAACATGTTTTCTATACGTGTTCCAAGCATTTTGTGTCTAGGTGGTGTGGTCTTAGAAATATTTCAGCTTTTCTCTATGAAGTTTGTTCACAGCCATTGAGTTTGCAGTGTGACAGTGTGTCGTCCTGCAGTCAAAGAAGCACGCACTGACCTAGATACCTATGCTGATGTCAAATGAAATAGGTCTATTGGACGTCAAACATTTGGTCATTCTGACACATTTCTTTAGAGGAAACCTCCCGCCACCACATAGGCTAGCTACTCTTTCCGATAAGCAGCAAGGGGTCTTTTATATGCACTTTCCCACAGACAGGACAGTATATACCACAGCCTTTGATGAACCAGTTGTGGACCACTGGTTGGAATGGAAAATACCCCAAACTGTAAATGTGTCCACTGAGAAGGATTGAACGGATGACCCACACCTACACAGCTGGACACTCTCCTGCCCGAGCTAGGTCCCGCTCCCGGTGTGGCAGTAAATCGCAAACCCCTGGAAATTGCACACCCCGGGGTTTGCGATTTACTAGGAAATCACAAACCCCCCTTGGAAATTACAAACCCCCCCATGCTTTGTAGCATTTATCACCACAAGTAGGGCAGCTATAGGCCTATGTTTGATTTTGAACTTCTACCAGATCTGGGGGATAAAATGGATTCAAGGAGGATCAAGATGGATTAATTGATTAGTTTTCATGTCATGCTGTCACAGCAAAGGCCTTTTTCACTGCTATTGATGACTCACAAGAAGGATAAGGTACCAGATCAATTTTTGTCAAAGATACTAAACTACAACATTAAGAAAAGCCAGCATAACTTCTTTAAACACTTTGAACTAACAAATATCCAATTCCCTACAAAACTATCAGTCACTTTGCACATACATAGGCTGCACATACATAGGCTGCCACATTTATTTTAATATAAGGGGGATCCCTCATGAGATGGATTAATTGATTTTTTTAAATTTCATGCCTCTCACAGCAAGGGCCATTATTCACTGCGCACAAGAAGGCTAGGGGACCAGGTCAATTTGTTGTCAAAGATACTAGACTACATCAATAAGAAAAGCCAGAACAACTATCTGTATCATTAACATGGGGGGGTTTGCGATCTCCAGGGGGGATATGTGATTTCCTGGGAAATCGCAAACCCCCCATTCCCATATATGGCATGGGGGTTTGCGATTTCCTAGGAAATCACAAGTGGGGGTTTGCGATTTACAGGGTTTGCGATTTCCTGCTACACCGGGACTACTTCATTCACACACAAACCCACCTCTCTCCCTCAATCTCATTCTTTCTGTCACACACACACACACACACACACACACACACACACACACACACACACACACACACACACACACACACACACACACACACACACACACACACACACACACACCAACGTGTCAGGAATACTAGCGCTCGGGACAGCAAGACAAGGGCTGCATTCAATATCGACATTATTATTCATATGAATCAATTTGCGGATTACAAAAAAAAAAAACAAGTCAACATGCCGCATAAACGGGTCGGCGGGTGCAATGGTGGACCTCATGGTGCACATGGCACCTGCCAGACACACCGGTACGGCCAAAAAAAGAAAAAAAGAAAGAAAAGAAAAGAAAGAAATGAAAGAAAAGTTGTGTTTCTTGTTGCGTGAAAGCAAAGCAACAAGGCAGGGTAGGTAAGGATTTAAACAAAAATCTTTTCTAACCATTAAATCTCTTGACGAGGATGCAATTTGACATATACACAAAAGAAACAACCCATATAATTTGTCAGAGGAACTATCAAGCAAGGAACTATCACCAGGTATCTGTGGAGGTCTCTGAAAGGGTTAATTTCTAAAGATTAAATATTTTGATCGGGACACAAAATTATAGTCGGCAATTTTTTGCAGGGTCGGTCATGCAACCGGAAACACTTTTTTTTGTTGGTTAGGCCTAACCAGCGTAGGCGGGAGGTACAAGCACCTTGTTGCTATGCCATGCAGGATCTCTGGTTACAACACGCCGGGCAGCAGTTCCACACAGGTGCTGAATACTTGATGTTCCCTACTGCCAGCTCCCCCCCCCCCCCCCCCACACACACTCAATGTAGCGTTGATAAACAACCAAAACGGTGGCGTTCACAACTGGCTGACATCATTCTTATTTCACGGTGTGTTTAAAAAAAAAGAAGTAATGTTCAGTGAGGAAATGGAAGGCGATAATACACACAAATAAAACAAAAACAAAAAATACTGAAAATTGAATGAAAGGAAGAAAAAACGAAAGAAAAAAAAGAGAGAAAAAGAAGACCCCAATGTGGGGGACTGTCTCTTGCTTTTACACGGAAACTCTTGGAAATCAGCGGAAATGCGTGGATATCTTTTTGCAGGCTTGTATGTATGTTGCACTGAAATCTTCACATAGGTTTTATTTCGGAGAATTTTATACCAATAAACTTTATAAATGAAAAAGAAATGAGATGGGGGGGTGTTGGACGTTGAAAACACTACCCCTTTGAAAACATTGCTGTTAAGTTCAAAACACTACCCCTACATACGTCCAAAACACTACCCAAGTTCAAAACACTATCATAACACGGCAGGGGGGGCTGTAAGTGTAATGCGCTTGTTTCTTTGTTGCTTTGTGTCCTAGCAACATCTAAGGTCATATCAGGACGGGTACTGACGTATGACAGTGCACACTCATGACGACTTTATAGTGCTGCCCCACAGGAAGACCAGGCTGCCAGCACCATGACCTGATATCCCACTCAGTCACATTATCTGGACACTGAGCCAACCAGTCCTAGCCCTATCCTAATAATGCCGAGTGCCAGGCTAGGAAGCAACAAGTATAAATTTTTAAGTCATTGGTTTGACTCAACTATGGTTCGAACCCACGCCCCCATGATGTACCAACATGGGAGACGAACGCTCTAACTCATTTGGCCATCCTGTCTGGTCTGTAATGCCGCAAAATGTAACCTACTGGTACATACTGATATGCTGACCATGCTGCGGAGTTTGATTGATTGTTTGTTGTTGTACATCCTAGCAACATCTATGGTCATCTCAGGATGGGTACTGACTTGTGAGAGTGCACACTCATGGCGACTTTATAGTGCTGCCCCACTGGGAGACCAGGCTGCCAGCACCATGAGAGTAGTGTTTTGAACTTAAAGAGAGTAATTTGAACTTAAGGATAGTGTTTTGAGGGTGGCCACAGTGGTGTTTTGAACCTACCTTTAACTAAGTTGAAAACACTACCATAGTGTTTTGAACCTAGGTTGAAAACACTACCATAGTTTTGGTGTGGGGTAGTGTTTTGAACTTACTACAGGGGGGGCTAATATATATGTACTATTGCGACTTAAAAAATTGTGTATGGACAGTCCCCTGTGGATTTCAATGCGAATATTATACTGAAAACAAGTGACGGGGGAACATGCTTTACATTTACTAGCGGGAAACCAACCACTACCCCCTCAGCCCAAATGAGTCACGTGATCTCCCTGTAGGCAAGCTCAAGTTGCTAACACATGATCACGTGACTTTAATTTTTAATATTAAACATGTGTTTGATTTAATGCCATGTGGGCAAGAAAGGAAGTTTTCACAGCAAAAAATTAATAATTATATTACTATAAAATATTATCTTACTTAATCATTGTTGTAGGAGTCTGCACTGCCATAGGCAACGAGCCATATATACAAGAATACATTGGTAGAGTGATGGCATCAGGGATAGGCTAATCGTTGGCACGCTAGCCCCAGAATGACAGAAGAGTGGGTTTGAGTCCTGCTCTAGGCAGAATCTGTTCATTTTAATTACACCATTCATACATACAGACACTGGCTTCCATGACCATGATCCTATACAAGCTATGCGCTGTATAGTTGTTGAACCTACCATGTGCATGTATCTAAGTGTATTTCCTGACTGCATGAAAGTGTAAGCATTAAATTACTTTTGGATATAAACCAATTCCAGTTGGAAACCAAATATGTGGTACAGTTTCTGAAAACGACCCATCTACGCTTTCTGAGGTTAAAGCTTATTTCTTCATGATTTAGCCCCGTCCTAATATGACCCTAGATGTTGCCAGGACGTAAAACCCCCAACAACCAATCATGAATTAGTTTCTGTTGCTTGTGATTTGTTAGATACATGCCCATCAAGCTCCCCCCCCCCCCCGCCCCCACACAGAGCTGGGAAACCCCTATTGGGCGAAAAAAGTCGAGGGCAGATCTCTATTTCTAGTTGCGCTGAAATATCTCGCAGGACGCGAGAACTCACGTTGAGCACGTGCATTACGGTTGGGTATAGACACGTGGACCTGGCGGGATACCCTAGTGTTTAGTGGACCAGCTTCCGGTGAGGGGATATTTCTCATTCTAAGTAAAAGAAATGGCACAACCCGCAGCGCACCCCATCATGACCAAAACATGGGGGACCCCCCACCCCCTGCAAGAAAGTGGGCAATTGTCACCCTCTTGCCTGCATGGTGCTGTAGAATCAAATCAAGATAAACACTGTTGTTTCGAACAAAATTCATGCTTTGTTATGACCATGCAGCTTTAATAATAATAATAATAATAATAATAATAATAATAATAGTAATTTTTTTTAAAGCAGTTTTGCCTTTTCTCCCAAAGGAAATAGATTCTTCCACGCTTCTTAGATCAGTGTATGTCGAAGGTCTGTGAGGTGGTTATTAACACACACACACACACGCACGCACACACACACACACACACGTTTGACCACACGCTCAAAATACTGTTATAAATACATGACCTTTCACGTAATAAGCAGGACGCTGACGGGAGACAATGGCGCGGAATTCCACAACGTCAGGGGAGACGCTGGGAGGTCTTTGATGGCTGCGGATTGGCGACACTCAAAGTTCACAGTTCACACGGGGCTCAGACATACATCTAATTACTGCTGCTCGGTGTGAACCTATTCATGACTTCTTTCTTGCGCTTTTGGCATGAGTAGACTTCTTTCTTTAAGGAATTTCTTTTTAATTGGGGGGTTAGATATTAATTAAACTAACTATAGTGAAGTGATTTATGATGACGCAGTGGCTGAAACGAGAAGAGCGCACACTTCCCCTGTGGAAGGTCGGGATTTTGAATATGTGCCGAGTCAAATGAATGACTTACTAAATTGATACTTGTTGCTACCTAGCCTGTCACCCGGCATTACTAGGATTGGACACGGACTGGTTGGCTCAGTGGCAGGATAATGTGACTGAGTGGAAAATCGGGTCATGGTGCCAGTGGCCTGGTCTCCCAGTGGGGCAGCACTGCATAGTCGCCATGAGTGCACATTGTCACAAGTCGGTATTGTTTGCTTGTCAAAACTCTCACCCCATGCCCTAGCAGCTCTATTAAATTGACTTTTACCCCAGGTCGGCAATCGTCGAGGACCACTCTACGACCAGCTGTTTTTTGGTTGTCACAAGCATAGTGTAACTGGGTTATTAGCAGTGATAGAAACAAGCAAAATTCTTCGCATTAGCACTAGCAGTGATAGAAAAAAGCAAATATGTTCAAGTCTGGTGCGATTTTCACTTGTCCGTCTGAATTTTCACGTGGCCCCAGTATTTAACTTATATACATATACATGTATACAAATATATCTTGGCTAACAATTTATTCTTCTTATATATATGTGTATGCAGTCATAGAAATAAGCAACAAATATTACTTCTCCACTGGACAAGTCTGATGTAATTTTTACTTGTCCTGGACAAGCTCTTATTTCGAATGCTGATTAGCATGCCTTTCTATGCGGCAACAAATACTTAATAAATGCATCAGTATCTAAGATGGATCAACCTAGTAATATATTTTTCTAAGAAAATTACAGAAACTCAATACCAACGAATTACAGTAAAAACTCTCTAAATCGACCGACCATGGGACAGACTTTAAGAGGTCCATTTAGGGAGCTGGTCGGTTTAGAGAGTTAGAATATCCTTACAATGGTATTTTTGGGACCCAAATAAAGCGATCGATATAGGGGAGTGGTCGATCAGGTGAGGGGTGGGTATAGAGAGGTTTTACTGTATACATTATGTTTTAATGAGATTGCACCACAGTCTGGGCCGCGTTCAAGGTCCGTCTCGGAGGCGCCTCGGAGGCGCCCGTGACGTCAGGCTAGTCTGAACGGATTTAGCTGTTGGCTCGAAATGCTGCGCTCTGATTGGATGAAACCACTGCAGGCGGCGGCCATTTTCGAGGCGCTGTTTGTCTCCTGCCTGAAAAGGGAGGCGTCGCCGAGACGTCGCCGAGACGGACCCTGAACGCAAATAGACCAAAAAGCATCGCGGAGACGTCGCCGAGGCGCCTCCGAGATGGACCCTGAACGCGGCCCAGGTGACTAGGTACAGATTCCAATCCACAACCCGTAGCCCATAATACCATACTTCCCTCTGCTAACCCAGTAACACACTAAAGCTCCACATTAAAGTTGCACAGTCCGATGGTTTTCAGTTTCTGTAATTTTCTTAGATAAATATATTAGGTTGATCGTTATAATCTACTTTACTTTACTGTGAAGTAACTTTGCTTTAAAATGACTAACTTAGGCCAAGTCGTGCTTGTCAAAACTATGATCCCATAGGCTTCAGCAGTAACAGGTTCTATTAAATTGACTTAGTATGCCGTTCTTCTTTTCTTTTTTTAAATTGAGGCTGTATTTATACTGTCCGTAGCATATAAGCCCGAGTACCCGGGCTTGTTTTCAATGCTGGCCAGTTGTAGTGTTGGTGTTATCTTACCACAGAGTAGCTGCTGATAAGTTATTTGATTGCCTGCATTTCAGTAGCAGATAGATAATTGGTTGGTATGGTTAGTAGCCTATGTTAGTTTTTCTGGATTTTCTTGGCATATGTATTTGATTCTACTCTTATTACTAGACTAGCCTATTTACATATCATAGGCTTGTACATAGCTGTGTGGTGTGTTATCTGGCTACTCTTGGCATGGTTACCTTCCATTGGGCGTCCCGCTGGTGGGCTCTGACATATCACATGCGTTTTTGCAGTGCAGCTTAGTGGGGGTTTCCTAGCCTAGTTTGCATAGATATTTTTTGTAAGTTTTTAGGTCAGGAATTTATCGTTCCTTTACCGTTTGGGCATTCCACACCTTGGCAGCCAGTTGCAACAACAAATACGTAACAAGTGCATCAATACCTACATTGATTGATTGGTGGGTGGTTGCTTTACGCCGTGTCGGCAGCATAGGTCATATTCACGGCGAGAAATGTTTTTCTTTTAAAATTCAAACCAACCAATATTTAAGTTGGATAGGTAGGTTCAAATCTAGATAAGTGTTTTCCTTTTTTCTATCTTTTTTCTCCTCTTTTTTGTCTGTGTTGTAAATATGTTTATTTTGCTGAATAAGTCTTTTGTCAGTGCCGAAGCACTGGTCTTCCAGCCATTTTTCAATTCAGGGTTATTTACACAAAAGGTATATAGAATAAGGTATACAATGACTGTTGAATACACAATTTGCAGCATGTAACACAATGAAATTCTTTAACCCAAAAGTTCCATAGCAATATGCTAACAGTTGTGTCATATAACTAGATCAATATTAGTCAGATCAATGTGAGTATTTACATAGTATTTAGAATGTAAGCAGGAGTTATCTTCTGTATTCAGTTGGTAAAGTTGTAATGTTCAGTTGCAGTTAGGCTTTTAATCTGACTACACAACTTTACTTTACGCCCCCAAAACAAACTTTTAACAAGTACTTTATAGCGACTACACACACACACACACACACACACACACACACACACACACACACACACACACACACACACACACACAGATCCGTCCCTTAGATAGCAAGCGGCGCTGCGATGAAAAATGTGGCGGCCGCTTTACAATGAGATTAGATTGTGGTTTCCGATTTCCACCTGCCGTTCTACTAATCGACGCTGAAAACGCGTCGTAAAAACCCTCAAAAATAAGGTTGAACAAGCACACAGATTCTCTCGAAAATAGTGAACCCAACATGGAGCATTGGCAGCATTAGGAGGCGCCGTGGGCTTGGTGGCATCATAACTATGTGAGTATTGGCCCTATGCGGCCTGTTCAAATAACCTGCGACTGGGAGACATCATTGAGAAGCTGCAATTAGAAGTCAGTGAAACACCCCCGCCCCCCTCCCCCCGCACCAAGTGGCGCTAACCAGCTCCACGTGGCGCCCCCTTGCGGCAGGAATGATAACAAATGCACTGCCACCGGTGATTACGATCAGCGCACTGATGGGCGGTGCAGTGTTATACTCTGTGTATATATGTGTGTGTGTGTGTGTGTGTGTGTGTGTGTGTGTGTGTATGTGTATGTGCGTGTGTGTGTGTATGTATGTGTGTATATATATATGCGTGTACGCGTGTCTCTGTGTGTGTATGTTTGCGTGTAGATATAAAAAGAACTGTTGCAAGCTGACCCCAATCGGTGAGGGGGGAGTGAAGTTGTTAGCACAAGCAGATACGCTGGTCCAATCGGTAAGATCGCAGGCTTCCTGTGCGGAAGGTCGGGAGTTCGAAACACTTTGACGCACAACATTGATACTTGTCGCTACCTAGTCTGGCGCTCGGCATTACTAGGATAGGGCAACGACTGGTTAGCTCAGAAGCAGACAGACAGACAGACAGACAGACAGACAGACAGACAGACAGACAGACAGACAGACAGACAGACAGACAGACACACGCACGCGTGGCCATTACACACGAGTACCAGCAGCGACAGCCAATCAGATTTGGCACATCACATCGAAACGGCAAAAGCAGTGTGTGTGCGTTATCAACCATATGGTGCCCCTAAAACCCGGTTAGAGTGCGCGCAGACCTTGTTGAATGGCATGATCTCGGCAGCCAATCAACACACCAGCAACGTCGTTTTATCTTCTGGGAATTGGGCTAGTTTACCCATGGCACCTTGGACTGAAATCCATAGTTTATTGGGATTGTTTGTTGGGTTTGTTTGTTGGGTGTTTCAATCCTGGTAACATCTAAGGTCATATCAGGATGGGTGCCGACTTGTGACAGTGCGCACTCCTGGTGACTTTATAGTGCTGCCCCGCTGGGAGACCAGGATGCCAGCACCATGACCCAATTTCACACTCAGTCACAGTATCCTGATACTGAGTTAACCAGTCCTTGCCCTATCCCAGTAATGCCGAGCCACAAGCTAGGTAGTGACAAGTACCAATTTTGTAAGTCATTGGTTTGACTCACACAGGATTCAAACTTATGACTTTCCACATGGGAAGCCTGCGCTCTAACGGCTTGACCATCGCATCCGGTGAGGGTGGTTTATTGCGTGTTTACACCCGAGCGTTATTCAAAATGGCACATTCAACATTAATTTTGTCATATTTTGAGATAATCTACTATACTTTAGTTTCAAGTTACTTTTAGGTTAAATGGTTACCGTTTGAAGTATCTGAAATGCAAACAGGCAAGATTAATTTGAAAAGCATGTCAAAACGCTGGTGTGTATCTATGCTAGATATGTAGAATCAAATCCAGATGATTCTTTTAGTTTCGAAAATGTGATGCTTTCATTGGACTATAGCTTAAATGTAAAACCAGGACAAACGTGGGCTTATTTATGACAGTGCGCACTCACGGCAGTTCCAGTGCTCTCAAAATGAGCCGACGCAGGCCGCCAGTGTTTGTTTGTTGTTATTTTACGTCCTAGCAACATCTAAGGTCATATCAGGACGGGTACCGACTTGGGACAGTGTGCACTCATGGCAACTTTATAGTGCTGCCCCACTGGAAGACCAGGCCGCCAGCACCATGACCTGATATCCCACTCAGTGACATTATCCTGACACTGAGCCAACCAGTCCTTGCCCTATCCTAATAATGCCGAGCACCAGGCTAGGAAGCAACAAGTATAAATTGTTAAGTCATTGGTTTGACTTGACCAGGGTTCGAACCCACGACCCCACGATCTAAAAACAAGGGAGACGGATGCTCTAACTCATTCGGCCATCCCGTCTGGTCTCCGCCAGTGTCGTCTACATGCTCACCAGCGACCCATACTTTTTCCACAACACAGACTATATTCCAGAGTGCCCGCACGCGCCACGGTCTCAACTCATACTTTTACAATTCCAACTCTTATCTCAAAACCTTTTGAATGCACTTGGTTCCAACAACAAGCACTGTCCAACTAGAATAGTAGAATACCTGCCAGGCTGCTGGCATCATGACCCAAACAGAATTATTCTGGCACTTTGTCAAACGCTAGCAATGTCAAGCGACAGGCGGGGTAGCGACAAGCATCAATCTCCCTATAACTTATAGGACCAGACGGGGTGGCTGAATGAGTGCTGGTAGATCGTGGGTTTGAACCCCGGTCGAGTCAAACCAATGACTTAAAAATTGATATTTGTCGCTTCCTAGCCAGGCACTCGGCATTATTAGGACAGGGCAAGGACTGGTGTGCTCATTGTCAGAGGATAATGTGACTGAGTGGAGTACCAGGTCATGGTGCCGGTGGCCTGGTTTCCCAGTGGGACAGCACTATAAAGTCGCCATGAGTGCGCACTGTCACAAGTCGGTACCTGTCCTGATATGAGCTTAGATGTTGCTAGGACGTAAAACAACAACAAACAAACACTATATCTTATAAGTCTTTGTTGAACGCCTATCCGTTCGATTTTCACGTCCAAATACTGACCCCCCCCCCCCCCCTCCCCACCCACAGGAACGTACACCCCACTTCGTCAAGACTTTACTGAACTCTTTCCCCCTACAGTGCCTCAAAACAGCATGCTGGTATTTCTATGCGGTACCAAAGACAATGTCCGACAAGATGCGCCACTCAGCGCTTTCATACAGGAGTTTCTGAAATAATCATGCAGTGGTGCCACCCCACGGCAAACAAGGTGCATTGTCTTTGATCAGGTGCAGTACTAGTAGTATTCTTACTCAGACATAATCAGAAATTTTATTTATGTATGGCACAAAAGTGCTTAAAGCATGTTTGAACTATACTATAATATAATAGTTTTCGTTATTAATATTAGGAGATAATACACTATAATTGTCAATCATTGTCTTTGATAGTACAGCAGTCAGGGTTAGGGAACCTGTCCCCTTGTTTCAATGGTACAGCAGTCAGGCTTGTTTGCTGTATTTCATGGGAAAGCGCTGAGTGGCACGCCTTGTCATACATTGTCGTTGTCGGTACTCATTCACGGACTGCAAATGATCGACAAACTGTTGCTAAACCATCCAAATGGATGCCAGTTTCCTCCAGCCACCGTACATCATCACCCCCCCCCCCCCACACACACACACACCGGATTTCCGTTCTTAATTAATACAAGATTTACGCTGCTAAGCAACGGCCATCAGTCACCAGTAATGCCACCCGAAGTGAATTTGCCTATCGTGATGTACAGTGACCAGGTCACGTGTTCGCGCCGCGACCAATCAGCGCGCGAGTAGTGCCCGCGTCGGAAGCGTCTCGCCGCGTTCTGTTATCGCACCTCTGATAGGTTTAGAGATAGTCACGTGGTGTCAAATACATCACGGCGACCCATGTTAGGTGAATATGGTTGAGACAATGATGGATGATTTCAGGTCATGTTGATGTGTTCGTGTTAAAGCCGCATAGTCCAATAAAAACACAAAACCTTCCGAAAGCAAAACACCTATCTAGATTTAACCCTACATATTCAACTTAAAGTTGCGTAGTCCGATGGCTTTCGAATTGTTAGCTCATTTTTGAGAAAAATGTATTAAGTTGACCATTATATCTTAATATGCATTATTTTGGAGTCAATTTGATTTTTTAAAAGCATAATTTTGGAGCAATTTGAGCTGAAAGATCCTAGAATAATTTTGCCAAGCTTGCCAAAAGTCCAGTTGTTGTGGTCCAGATTCATATCTCGCGATGGTCACATGATGAGGAATAACCTTATGTCCTGGAACGTGACTAAAGCCATATATGGTACTGGAATGAGGGCCAGGCTAATGAGGTCACAAGATTGAACTCATTGGTCAGTGCCCTCTCTACCTAATGGCTCTCTCAAAGTAGGTGTCCAAAGGGACGGGGTAATAAATTCACTGATTATTCTATATATGCCGTACCAAAGCATTAGTTAATGCACCAGTACCTAAGTTGGATATATAGAATAAAATATAAGTAATTGTTTTGGTTTTGAAAAAAATATGTTTCATCAGACCATGCACACTGTTGCTACATAGAAGGGAATAGTATGTCTATGTAATAAACCCTGTTATGCTGAAGCCTATGGGATCAGAGTTTTGACAAACACATCAAAATAATTGTTGCATGTTTACACTTACTGAAGTCAGTCATTTCAAATTATAGTTACTTCAAACTAAAGTAGGTAGATTATATTAATTATTATAACAATCAACCTACTAATACTATATTCATATCAGAAAATGACTGAAACTCAAAACCATCGGACTAGGCAAAGGTATGAATAACTAAAAAAAAAGAGCAAAACCTGCCGTCTTGGCCTGACAGAGTTGGACTGCAGTTTGGTGTAAAGGAGATTTTGCAACAAACAGGATACCCTGCCTAGAGCAGAACCCAAACCCACATTTCTGCCATTCCAGACTGAGCATCCTAACCATTAGCATATCTAGACTCCTTGATGCAATCAACCTTCAACACATCTACGCAACTGGTCGGACGCAGTGGCTGAAATTGTAAGACTAATTTGAGTGCTAGGTGTTGTGTCCATTCGAAAAGCGCCCCAGTCAAGCCAATGACATCAACATTTGTATATACCGCTAGGTACCTAGCCTGACGCTCGGCATTAATATGATGGTGCAAGGACTTTGTTGTTGTTGTTGAAGATTTATACTGCCTATTATGGATAAGTCTGAATAGACTTGTTTTCACCATTAGACAGTTTGTCGTTAGAAAGCCTGAGCCTACACTTTTACCGACCCAAGGGATTTTTAACCTCCCACACCACATAGACATGGTATGAGAGCAACTGGCCTTTGATGACGCTGTAAGTTAACTACAGCTGTGGAAATCCAAATTGGCAGAGGTGGGGGGCACGGGGAATCGAACCACCGACCTTCATATTAGGAGTCTGACCTAGAAAAAAGTCAGACACTCTAACCACTCCGCCACAGAGAACACCACATGCAGAGCTTGTTACTTGTTAGCTCAGTATCGGGATAATGTTTATCATAAAATCTGTGACATGCCGGAATATTTCATCCATGCACATTGAATAATGTCAAGCTACATACCTCCGGGGATTGATACACGTGTATGGCCTTTTCCACGAATATCCCCCCCCCCCCTTTTTTTTTAAAGGAACAAAAAGAAGAAAATAACCCACTACAGCAACCATAGGAAAAGGGGATGGCGAAGTAATTATCACATGTAGATTGATACTAATGATAGTAAATGCATCCTATATTTAAACGCGGTAACGAAGCACATTACACCTCCCACGCCCGCAATACACAACAATACCATTTAATGTTGAAGGTATTCCATTACACTTCTAGAGATTGATAGGACACACATGGCTAATAGATGCAAGCAGCTAAGTATATATGTATGGGCTATAAACAAATTGAATAGAATAGGTCGGCTGGAACCACAAGTTGCCAGCTAGCCCCCCCCCCCCCCCCCTCCCTACCCGGGGTGACAAATAATGAACACTCCTCCCCAATAATGAGCCTTTACAAATGAACTAAAATAACATAACATGTTTAAACAAATAAATAACATATTAGAATGTTCATTTTTTTAATTAAATGTCAAAAAGAGTATTAAAAAGCCAACAATAAAAATTTGAATTCGGAAATAAAATAAAACAATTACTTTAAAAAAAATAGAGGTGGGCGGGTGAGATTTCCCCTTTATTTCATTTTTTTTTTTTTTAAAGGACGCATTATAAACCAGTAGACACCATCTGTCAACATTTACTGATTTACCATCTACAGACTACAAGTTTGGTTATTCCAGCAGATTTACGCTAGCGGAATCGACTTCATTCCTTTTCTTAAATATATATATTTTTTAAAGTGGATAAAACCCAACAACAGAGGACCATATGCTTTGGGACTGAGTGCCTGACTCTTTACAAACCAGCAGCTAATAAATACACTACATGCACCATCACCGCCCGCCCTCCGCCATAGCCATTCCACAGAAGGCTGCTGGCACAGTAAATGACATCACGTGACATGTCACGATTACAGACGAACACGATGTGGGCTGTGAGAGCCGCGCATTGTCTTGTACACAAACACACACCCATCCATTATGGACGCGCGTGTGTGAGGGGGGGGGGGGGGGAGTGGTGGTGGGAGGAGAGGGGCGTGTGTGGATTGACTGACTGCTTCAGCATTGGGATATCTATTAGCTTTGAACTATTTAATGCTATTACCAGGTGGTAGTTGGTGCATATGTGTACGACTATGAGGGCGTAATCGATTAATCAACTCAGGTCACTCGAGCCACATTTTGGCACATGCGCACATCCTACAGACTCGGGTCGAATAATCAAATGTGCTTCTCCATGCTCGGGGTGGAAAAAATGGGTGCTTAATCCAAAACTTTGTTTGTTTGTTTAATAACCAATATAACTACAGCAAAATAGGATTTAAAGTTTGTTTTTATTGGATAGTTTAGTTATATTTCCATTTCATTAATCTGTGTTATTACCAAAAAAAAACTGGTACTGGTAGCTGTTATCCTACAAGACAGTACCAGCACAAATGTGACGTCATCATTCCTAGCCAACCCCAGCCAAGCGGTGGGTTACTGGGGTCGGGTCGTTTTGCACACAGCACATGTTTTTGTCAACTCCACTCACCGTGTTCGATTTGAAATTCTAGCAACTCGGGTGACCCAAGTCGCCCAGGTCGTGTTAATCGATTACGCCCTGAGTGTGTATGACTATGGTTGGTTGTTGGAGTTTTATATCCTGACAACATCGAAGGTCATATCAGGACGGATATGACTATGTATGTATGTATGTATGTATGTATGTATGTATGTATGTATGTATGTATGTATGTATGTATGTATGTATGTATGTATGTATGTATGTATGTATGTATGTATGTATGTATGTATGTATGTATGTATGTATGTATGTATGTATGTATGTACGTATGTATGTATAAATATCTCACAGCGTTCACGGTTCAGTATTACCAACTCTATTTTCCATATTCATATGACTTTCACTAAGGCCAGACGGGATGGCCGAATGAGTTAGAGCGCCCGTCTCCCGTGCTGGTAGATCGTTGGTTCGAACCCTGGTCGAGTCAAACCAATGACTTAAAAATTGATACTTGTCGCTTCCTAGCCTGGCGCTCGGCATTGTTAGGATATGACAAGGACTGGTTAGCTCAGTGTCAGGATAATGTGACTGAGTGGGATACCGGGTCATGGTGCCGGTGGCCTGGTTTCCCAGTGAGACAGCACTATAAAGTCGCCATGAGTGCGCACTGCCACAAGTCAGTACTCGTCCTGATGACCTTAGATGTTGCTAGGATGTAAAACAACAAACAAACACTAACTAACACTTTTTCTGTGAAATTAAACAAGTACATAATATTAATATCCACAAGCAAAATGGTCACGCATCCCACAACAAAGACAATGTAACGTATCATATTAAAATATTGCCCTGTAAAAAAAACCACATTAAAAAACCCACACGAGACTCGCGTTTTGGAAATGCGGCGCAGGAAAAAAAAAGACGGACTGTGTATTCTATTCATAAACCTAGCTCAACCACAAATAGTTAATCTCTGAGTGATTGGGGTATTATGTCCTAACAACATGAGGTCCGGGTAGATACTTGTGACAGTATACCACCCATGGCGACTTCATAGTGCTACCCCACTGAGGCACCGGTACAATATGGGCACCTACTATACCCAATAATATACATCGGCCCAGTCACATTATATTGATACAGCGAACCAGCCTATTCCCATTCCTAGTAATGCTGAGCGACAAGTATCAATGTAGAATGTCTTCGTTTTGACTTGGCAGGGGATTCCGCAGGGGATTCCGCAGGGGATTGATTGATTGATTGATTGATGGTTTATTTACGCCGTATCGGCAGCATAGGCCATATTCACGGCGAGATTACACACCTGCCCGCTTCCGCACTGGATATTTAAAGTAGCGTCTGATGAAAGCATCAAATTTTCAAAACCAAAACACGTATTTAGATTTTTACTTAAATACCGATGCACTTATTAAGCATTTGTTGCTGCATAAAATGGGATACTGAGTCAATTTAATAGAACGTGTTACTGCTGTAATCTATGGCGTCAAAATTTTGACATGCTTGGCAAAATTAAATTAGCATGTTTTCAATTCAAATATCTCCAAAGTTAGCCATTTAAAATAAAAGGCACTTCAAACCAAAGTAAAGTAGAGTATACCGATCAATCTATTACATTTATCTCAGAAAATGACAATAACTCAAAACCATCGGATTATGTAACTGTAGTTGTCAGAACTTTATAGTGCTGCCCCACTGGGAGACCAGGCTGCCAACACCATGGCCTAATATCCCACTCAGTCACATTATCCTGACACTGAACCAACCAGTCTTTGCCCTATCCTAATAATGCCAAGCGCCTGGCTAGGAAGCAATAAGTATCAATTTTTACGTCATTGGTCTGACTCGACCAGGGTTCAAACGCATGGGTTCGAATTCCATGATCTACCAAAACGGCAGACGGACGCTCAACTCATTTCGTCATCCCGTCTGGTCACCAACACCATGGCCTAATATCTCACTCAGTCACATTATCCGGACACTGAGCCAACCAGTCCTTGCCATATCCTAATAATGCCGAGCGCCTGGCTATGAAGCAACAAGTGTCAATTTTTACGTAATTGATTTAAGTCGTCCAGGGTTCAAACCACACGATCTAACAAAACGGGAGATGGACGATTATGGGAGCATAGGTGGTGTAATGGGTAGCACACTAGCCAGTAATCTCATCCCCCCCCCCCTCCCATGACACAACTTTAAAACCTAACAAATCGTCAAGAGAAATTGATGTAGGTTTCAGATAGTGCGCGTGAGACGCCATATTGAAGGCACTATAAAGCAGCCCCCCCCCCCCCCACACACACACAAACCAGCGACTGTGTACGGGACCTTTATTGCGCACAGACGACATATCTAAAAGCACATGCCCACGCCAGAGGCTAAAGTGGGGAAGGTAATCACCCCACATCGAGACACTACCGGCAGCCATCGCCACCAACATTAAACCGGAAGTGTCCATTGTTTGCGGACCGCCACTTGAAGACAGATAGGGAACAATGGCGGGTCCATTTAGAAAAAGGGGAGGGAGGGGAGGACAGAGTGGATAAATGGATGGAGGGTTGTCGTTTGTTGGGGGCTTCGCGTCCTAGTAACATCTACGGTTATATCAGGATGGGTACCGAGTTGTGACGGTGGCGCACTCCTGCTGCCCCACTGGAAGACTGGGCTGCCGGCAACATGATCCGATATCCCACTGTCACATCATCCTGATACTGTGATAGTGATACTGAGCAAATATGTCCTTGTCATATATATGCTGGTAATGCTGCGTATCACTATATCAGGGTAGGTAACGACAAGAATCACTTTGACCCGGAAGTATCACCCACACGGGGCTAGAACCCACGTCATATTGCATGCAAAGCTAGCCATACCGTGGAGGGTGTGTGTGTGTGTGTGTGTGTGTGTGTGTGTGTGTGTGTGTGTGTGTGTGTGTGTGTGTGTGTGTGTGTGTGTGTGTGTGTGTGTGTGTGTGTGTGTGTGTGTGTGTGTGTGTGTGTGTGTGTGTGTGTGTGTGTGGAGTATGGTAACACTTGTCAACATTCCTCCCTCAAAAACACAATCAACATCACAGGTTCCATCGATATCACGATATATGATCCCTGTAGGGTCAAGGGTCAAACACAGCGACTGGCCATGACATTTACTATTCAGGACACTGGCCAAATGCGGCATATATATGAGACAGTTTAATTCGTGGTGGCTTAAAAGCTGCAGAGTCCGATGAAGGCATCTATTTTTCAAAACCATCGCACTTATCTATTTTTATTTTAAATGAGTCCCTTTACCACACAGTGGTAGTCTACACTGCAATGACCCATGACAGTCAGATTGATTGATTGGTGGTTGTTTTACACCATGTCGGCAACAAACACCATATTCACGGCAAGAAGCATTCAAGCTTAATTCTGTCATATAGTATTAACTATTATTATAATTCAAACCTCGCTTTTCAAATAATGTAAAAGCTTACAAGTTACAATCAATGACACTTATGATGAATGTAAAAGCCGACAATGATGAAAATTGTGACGAAGGAAAATAACAATTTGAGGTAAATTGTAATGGTATCCTGTTAATTTTAATATTAGATGAGGGGGTACAATCCTGCTGTCCTCAAAAACGTGAATATTTCTTCCTGTTTTACATTGGTAAATAATAGCATGCATGCTGTTTGCATTGTCGAATTGTCAACACAAGTTTAATAATAAAACTGATACCCGATATATTTAGATGGCGGGAAGTTCTCTCTTGAGCAGTGAGTACACCACGAGTGGCCGATACGGCAGCAGTTATGGACTCGCAGACCCCACTCACATGAGTATCCCAACGGATGGGATAATTTCATGCAATTTGCTGTTTGTGTTTGTCCCACTCATGCTGCCATATGGACATGACATGACCGGAAATGAGTGGTCTCAGACCAGAGTGTGGTGTTAGAAACGGCGCAATGTACAAGGTCAGAAGGACCGGTAGGTGGCAGCACGCTAGCAGGGGTGGTTCATATGGTGGGTCAGCTTCATCCACGCCTAGCGGCCAACCCGCGCGGCAGGATACACGTGACCTGACTGGGCAGTGGCAGGTCACTTCTATTCTGACTATGGCGGAATAAACAAGGGGAAAGCCCCGAGGTTTGAAGAAACTGTAGTGTCATATTATTATTATATATGATGGTTTTAAATCTCTGCCATATTTTAAACATAAATATATTCGGCTGATATTTATAATCCACTTTACTTTGGTTTGAATTAACTTTTATATTAAAGTTGCAGAGTCCGATGGCCTTTGAAACTTTGCATCATTTTTAAAAGATAAATATATCAGGTTGACTATTGTGACATACTACTTATTATTCCTGAGTCATTTCGATGCAAGATTTTGAAGCAATTAGAACCCTAAATCAATTCGGCAAGCTTGTCAAAAGTATTGTTGTGGCAAAGGTTCACATCTCGCGATGGTCACATGATGCGGAATGATCTATTAAAGTTGCATGGTCCGATGAAATATAATTTTGTCAAAATTAAAACAACTACTTACATTTGATCCTATATATCCAACTTAGATACTGGTGTAATAGCTAATGATTTGGGACAGTGTATACAGAATAACCAGTGAATTTATAAAC
Organism: Branchipolynoe longqiensis; assembly: GCA_030323885.1. Classification (NCBI taxonomy): domain Eukaryota; kingdom Metazoa; phylum Annelida; class Polychaeta; order Phyllodocida; family Polynoidae; genus Branchipolynoe; species Branchipolynoe longqiensis. The sequence goes on along the minus strand of CM059201.1, from coordinate 26,991,676 downwards.
TCACCCCTTTAGACACTCACTTTGAAACACCCATTATGCAGGGAGGCCATTAACCAACTAGGCCAATCTCATGACCTCATTAGCCTCCCCACAACCAAGTAGGCCTGCTGTGCAGGGCCATAGAGGGGAAGGGGAAATGAGGTGGATGTGTCTGTGTGTGTTTATGTGTCTGTGTTTCCTGGCCTGACTTTACAGAGACACAGAGACAGACATACACACAAACATACACACACAGACAGATATGCACACAGACATGCACACACATACCTACACACATAGATAGACACACACAAACAGACATGCACAGACAGCACACACAGTCACAGAAATACACAGACATGCACACACCCAAAATACACAGACACACAGATGCCCACACACACATACACCCGACCTGACTTTGCAGAGAGAGAGACACACACACAGACACATAGACAGCCGCACACAGACAGAGGCAGACACACACATACATACATGCCCACACATACATACACACACATACATACATACACAGACAGACATACACATACATACACACACAGACAGACACACATACATACACACAGACGCATACACAGGCACACAGACACACATAGATAGACACACACAGACAGACATGCACATACACCACACACAGACACAGAAATACACAGACATGCACACAACTGACATACACAGACACACATACATCCGACCTGACTTTGCAGAGAGAGACACACACACACAGACAGAGACACATAGACAGACACACACATACATAGGCAGACACACATACATACACACACAGACACACACATACATACACACACAGACATACACACACACAGACACACATAGATAGACACACACAGACATACATGCATAGACAGCACACACAGACACAGAAACACACAGACATGCACACACCTGACATACACAGACACACATACACCCAACCTGACTTTGCAGAGAGAGAGACACACACAGACACCCACATACACACACATACATTCACACACATACATTCACACACATACATACACACACAGACACACATACCAACACACCCATACACAGACAGACATACATACACATATATATATATATATATATATATATGCATACACACACAGACATACACAGACAGACAGCACACACAGACATAGAAACACACAGACACACATACATCCGACCTGCCTTTGCAGAGAGAGAGACACACACAGCCAGAGACACATAGACAGATGCACACAGAGGCAGACACACACATACATACACATAGATACACACACATACCGACATACCCAGACACATACATACATACACAGAAACAGACAGACACACACAGACACATACACTCCCACACATACACAGAAACACACAGATAGACACACACAGACATACACACATACAGATACATACATAGACAGACAAACACAAGCAGACAACACACACACATTATATTTTGTTAAAAACCCTAGTGCCATGGGCCTATGGCACTAATCCGTTCCCAGAATGTGCCCCTCCGAACCAGAAATACCTACCTACAGTCCTCTCAGGTTCCAGGTCGTCTCACATCACGTGGTCACTGCGAGATGACCATCTGGGTCATAGCCGCAGGACTTTTGACAAGCGTGTCGAAATTATTTTTGGTTCTTTCAGCTCAGATTACTTCAAAACTAATCATCTTTAATCAAAATCACTCCGGACTAATGATTAGTAGCTTGTAACGATCAATTTGATATAGTTATCTAAAAAATAACACAAAAATTCAAAGGCCATCGGACCATGCAACTTTAATGAGTAGGTAGTCTGGAACATGACTGTCCTAATTGGTTAGTGGTCTCCCTGTTTAATGGCTGCCTCAAAGTGAATCTCCAAAGGAATAGCGTTATAAATTCATGGATTATTCTGTATATGCTGTACCAAATCAATAGTTAATGCACTAGTATCTAAGTTGGATATATAGGATCAAATGTAGGTAGTTCTTTTGATTTTGAGAAAATTATATTTCATCGGACCATGCAATTTTAAATGGTTAATTTCCGAGATATTTGATGTGAAACATGCCAAATTAATGCTGACATGCACATCAAAATGCTGGCCACCATAGGTTTCATCGATGACAGGTTATGTTATATTAACTTAATAGTACTTATAATTATATGCAGCAATAAATAGTTAATAAGTACACCAGAATCGAAGTGGGAAATGTAGGATAAAATCTAGATGAGTGTCTTGGATTAGAAACATTAATGCCTCCATCAGAGCATGCAGCTTTAATTCACAGCACTCGGAAGAAGAACAGAAGAAGGGGTTATAAACGTCAATTTATTGAATCATTATCATTAATCAGACTCGATCAGAGTAATGAGTAATGTAATCTTAATCAAAGTCAGTGTCTGGAGGTGGTAGAGGCTGGCTCTGCAGGCAGGTGGCTGGCACCGTGCTACTGCGGAAGTCTGGCTTCCAGAAGTTCATGGAGTTCAAGTGATGTCAGGATAATTGGCAAGCAAGATGGCAGCTTCAGAGTTAGCAGTGATTGCTCGGATGAGATCAGGATAATGATAATCGGTTATGGCTTCTGGAGCGAAATAAAGTTGACATGTTGAAAATCAAAACAATAAACAGTCAGAGTGTCAATAATCAACACTTAACCCCATTAAGAGAAGGGTAGGGTGGGTGGGTAATTTTGAAGTTGCCCGGACGAGAGCCAGTACCGAAGTGGAGAAGAGAGGGCGGGGAGAGTCACGTGATTGGGTTCGACTAGCCTCGTTCACGAATTAACTATGTTGACGAGTCAACACACGTAATAATATTGCAGTAGCCTGCCCTAATATGACCTTAGATGTTGCTAGGACACAAACCCCCAACAACCAACTATTGCAGTAGTCTGGACTGACGTCTCAGGAAAAGAGCCACATTGGACAGGTAGGCTTGGATAGGGTGATTGCAGTAGGGAGCCTAGGTATAGTGTAATGCTTAGCAGACGAGCCCCGGAATGCCAAGAAGTGTGGGTTCAAATCCCTTTTTAGGCGCAATAATTCCTTCCCCCTTGCCCCACACCCACAACAATATAATAAACCCAGCCTAAAAGCCATGCCTATATAAACGCGGCAACAGTCAGACCGGGTTCTAAAGTAAATTGCTTGTTTATTTTATGATGTCCTTTTTATGAGCGGAACAAAGAAAGTTAAGTGTTCGCTGAAAAGGCACCACCGTACTTCCCCACACCCCTTAAAATGGAAAGGCAAAGCAGCAGCGCCAAGACACGGATTGCGCATAGAAATTTAGAATACACTCCCGTTTTATGGCGGGCAATACCCCCCCCCCCCCCCCCCACCTGCAATACAGATGTTGAGAAGATTGCCATTTCGGCATGTCCGTTCGTCCATACCAGCACCAAGTAGCACATTAAGGTGTGTGTGTGTTTGTGTGTGCGCCGACCCCACATACCCCCCCCCCCCATACCATAATAAGGGATGAAAGTGGTCTCCGGAAAAAAAGCGGAAATGCTGATATTCTCCCATAGGTTTAGCATAGTCAGGGAATCACGGAAAATTCCCGGAAGCTGGGTTACATATATATTGGTATACGCTGATAGTGTTGCGCCATTTGAAGCATGTATTAGTAGTGTATGCTGATAGTGCTGCGGTCGCAGCACCACATATTAGTATACGCTGCTGGTGCTGCAGGATTGAAAAATCCCGGAAATCCGCGGAATCGCGGAGATCTATCATCCCTGCGATAATGCACGTGTTGGATTTCCAGGTAATAATAATAATATTAAAGATATAACCAGGGCTCCCGCGAGGAAATTCTATATGGGGGACAGTGACTTATGGGGTCAAAACTATCGCTTATCGGAGTGACTTGTAGAAAATTGAGTCATCGGTCTAATTTTACTCATTCATCCCCCCCCCCCCCAACCGAGGTTATAATTTCTATTTTGTTTATCAACTTATGACGTATTTATAACTCACATATGAGCCTGTCTCAAAATGTGATAACTCTTTTTTTTTTTTGTCCATTGTAATGATTGTCACAAAACAGCACAGAAACGGTTACACTGAAAACACAAGGACATTTGCTTCAAATCAATATGTATTCTATTGGGATTATGAAACACCATGTAAAAAACAAATCAGTTTATCCTGAGCAAATGCATAAGCAGATAGTATGTTGATCGTTACAATGGACAAAGCTTTGTCCCATATCGCTTAGGACCTTTTGAGACAGTCTCATAAGTCATATATATTACAACAAAATCAAATCAAATCTTGCTACCAATAATATAGCAAAGCTATGTTAGCTTTATTACTGCTTCATATCACCGGATGCAATGGCCGAATCAGTAAGAGTCTTAGTAAGAGCGCAGGCTTCCCATGTCTGGAATTTGAATCCCGGCTGAGTCAAACTAATGATGTACACAATTGATACTTGTCGCTCAGCATTACTAAGATATGCCAACGACTGGTTAACCTAGGGTCAGGTACTGAGTGTGAAATGTGGTCATGGTGCCAGTGACCTGGTATCCCAGTGGGCCAGCACTATAAAGTCACCATGAGTGCGCAGTCACGAGTCGTTACCTGTCCTGATATGACAGATGTTGCCAGGATGTAAAAAAAACAACAACACTGCTTCAAATAACCAAAGTAGTTCATTCACGCAAGATTGGTTGGTTGGTTGTTGGAGTTTTACGTCCCGGCAACATCTAAAGTCATATCAGGACGGGTACAGACTTGTGACAATGCACACTCATGGCGACTTCATAGTGCTGCCCCACTGGTAGTCAAGGCCACCAGCATCATGACCTGATATCCATTATTCTGACACTGAGCCAACCAGTCCTTACCCTATCCTAATAATGCTGAGCACCTGGCTAGGAAGCGACAAGTATCAATACTTAGGTCATCGGCTTGACTCGACCAGGGTTTGAACCCGTGGGTTACGAATACCACAATCTACCAAAACGGGAGACGGATGGTCAACTCATTCGGCCATCCCATCTGGTCTTCACACAAGAAAACAAGTGGCTTGCAGCAGTAACACATACCAGCTAGTGATCCAGTAGGGATTAATCGGACTGCTGGTCACTTGAATACAAGCGGGATTTGTGCAACAGTCAGGGATTTGCAATGAACATCTGCCTCCCTTTCCCAGGAGGGAGACGCCATCATAGCTTGACGGCAACACATAGATTTAAAGCTGCATAGTCCGATGAAAGCACAACATTTTCAAAACTAAAACACCTATCTAGATTTGATTCTACATATCTAACTTAGATACTAGTGCACTTATTAAGCAGAGGCGGTAAGAGGACAAATTGCATATAACGGAATACTCAGTGAATTTAAAGTTGCATCGCAAGATGGTTTTGAGTTTCTGTAATTTTCTAAGATAAATACATTAGATTGATCGCTATAACCTACCTCACTTTAGTTTGAAGTAACCTTTATTTTAAATGGCTAGCTTTGGAGATATTTGAAGTACAAACATTAATTTTGGCAAGCACGGCAAAACACCATAGGCTTTTGCAGTAACAGATTATCTTAAATTTCATGAGTATTATGTCCTGCAATGTGGTGACAAATCTTTAATAAGTGCACCAATATCTAAGTTAGATGTGTAGAATTAAATCTAGATACTTGTTTTGGTTTTGAAAATTTGATATTTCCATCGGACTATGCAGCTACCCTACTTCCCTATGGTGAGTTTTAACGTGGTTGCCAAAATTAATTTGGCATATTTGCATTTCAGAAACGTCAAAGGCGAGCCATTTAAGAAAGTGACAGGTTGCGATGGTTGAGTTTCTGCTCTTGTATGTGTGTGTGTGTGGGGGGGGGGGATATATGAGGGTGGTTGTTATTGTCGTGGGGGGTGATGAAAATGGGAAATATTGCACCTAGAGCGGGACTCGAACCCACATCTCTTTGCATTCCGGGCCAGTGTTCTAACCGTTAGACCACCTAGGCTCCCTGATATCACCACACTACCCATACCCACGCCTACCTGTCTATGTGGCTCCTTGCCTGAGAGGTCAGTGCAGACCACTATACTCATCCCCCTGGAATTGTAAGTCTTTTAATGCTTACAATTACATACATACAGGCAGTGCACTTACACATAGTGTATGTACACAGGGTAGGTTCAACAACTATACAGAGCGTAGCTTGTACAGGATCCTGGTCATGGCACCAGTGTCATGGGGGGGGGGTGATGAAAATGGGAAATATTGCACCTAGAGCGGGACTCGAATGCACATCACTTTGCATTCAGGGCCAGTGTGCTAGCCATTACACCACCTAGGCTCCCAGGTATCACCATACTACCCACGCATATCTGTCTACATGGCTCCTTGCCTGAGGGGTCAGTGCAGACCACTACACTATAATTTGAAGTGAAACATACACAAATAATTTGACTTTCAGCCATTTTAAAGGTAAAATATATTAATTTGATTATTATCCGTGTTACTTTTAGTGTCAAGTAACTTGTAGTTGTACTCAGCTCAGAGCTCATACAAAAGGTTGGCTACCAGATTCAAGAACATTTTCAAGAACACACATACCATTTTGATAGCAAAATGGTATACAATTTCGCTCAAAGGTATGTGTCATATTGGGAAAGCAAATCCACATGAATTTGTCAAAATCAAATTCATCTCAAATATCATGTGACATTCATAATCCGGGTTCATACAAAATGTTGGCCACAAGAATAAAAAACCTAAATTCAAGAACATTCAATACTTTCGGCGACGCGTGCAAACCCAAACTACCCCGCTGCATAAAAATGGGCCTCAATAGAAACAACACGGTTATGACGTCACGACAAGGAACGCCGTAATAACTACTGAATAACCGATGAGAAAGTAGCTGATTAGCCTCGCACCACCGACACTGACAGCAACGGTCCCACGGGAGCCTTATCAACAGGCCAACATCCAATCAAATAGATAGCTGGCTGAGATAACCCATGTGTGTAATGAAGGTATATATGCACACAGGTATTACCGGTAAGTTAATGAACTTCCCAAATATATATTTAATCACATTCATTGATTAAGCAGGAAAAATTTCAGTCACGGACAATTGGTCTTCCTCATTCCACTGCTCCTTGCCATATTATATTCTTAATAATGCCAAGTGCCAGGCTACGTATCGACAAGTTTCAATTTTTTATATCACTAGCTTGACTCGGCCAGGGATTGAACACGACCTGACACGTGGGAAGTGGATGTTCAACGCATTCCGCCATCCTATGTGGTGCAAACAATAATCTTTGGAAATATTTACCCAAAATTCCACAGAAGTTCAAATAGCATTACATTTAGCATTTACTAGGTAGGATCAATAACTTAAATCCAGTGTAATCATGAGGCGTACGTAATTCACCAGCAAACAAGGTAAGTGCATATTTAATCTGGAATCTCTCAGTTGAAGTATAAAAGAGACAGGAAGAATCCACGTAAGTACGTCTCTGCGGCTTCATACAACTAGGATCTGCAATGCATAGTGTTCTGGCTATATGTATTGCATACATTTGTTGAGGCACTGACATATTCTGATGAATAAATGTATCTTTTACAAGAAAATGTCTGACCGATCGGCAAGGAGGTTTATTTGGTTGGTTACTGACTGGCTGGCTGTGTGCGTGCGTGCGTACGTACGTATGTACGTATGTATGTATGTATGTATGTATGTATGTATGTATGTATGTACGTACGTACGTACGTACGTACGTACGTACGTACGTATGTATGTATGTATGCATGCATGCATGTATGTATGTATGCATGCATGCATGCATGTATGTATGTATGTATGTATGTATGTATGTATGTATGTATGTATGTATGTATGTATGTATGTATGTATGTATGTATGTATGTATGTATGTGTGTATGTATGTATGTATGTATGTATGTGCTTCTCTTTCTCTGTGCGCGCACACAATACTCAAAGCCAATGACAAGGTTGTGATACATATATATATACATACATGTGCTAAAAGCACTTTGTAACATTTTAAATGCCACACTAGACTCGTTGATGCAGTTCAACGTGACCACCCAACCTACTAAACTATATATAACAAGATACTAAACTAGTATATAACAAATAAATAAATAAAATACTAAGACAATGTATACATATGACTACCTGTGCCGCGAGTGTCACACATACATAACCCATCGACAACACACATCGGGATGGGGGCCAACCTGTGACAACATCCAGTACTGTAAACCCTAACTCCATATAATACTCTACATAATAATAATACTCCATTTAATTAAAACAACACAAATAAAACACCCACAAATTTAAAACATTTTACTGTTGCAAATAGGTATACATTCTAGGAACTAATACTAGTAATAGCAGCGCTGTATCACAAGGTAATTCTTATTTCCGAGAGGAGGGAAGAGAATTATATTTTATCGGGCTGTGGGGACCAGATGGGATGTCCGAATGAGTTGAACGTCCGTCTCCCGTTTTGGTAGATCGTCGGATTCGAACCCATTGGTTTGAACCCTGGTCGAGTCAAACCAATGACATAAAAATTGACACTTGTCACTTCCTAGCCAGGTGTTCAGCATTATTAGGATAGGGAACAGACTGGTTGGCCCAGTGTCAGGATAATATGACTGAGTGGGATATCAGGTCATGGTGCTGGCAAACTGGTCTCACAGTGGGACAGCACTATAAAGTCGTCATGAGTGGACACTGTCACAAGTCGGTACCCATCCTGATATTACCTTAGATGTTGCCAGGACATAAAACTCTAACAACCAACCAACCAACAAATCTAGTTGTTGGTTTACGGCATGTGGCACCGGGCCATGTACGTCGATGTAGCTCCCCAGGCCAGGCCTACGGAGCCGCAGCCATGGTATGCAAATGACATGCTCTATTAGTAGGCTAATGTCATAGTAATTGACACATAAAATTGTTTTGAATATTAATGAGGTTCATTACGATGCCGCCGCGTCGCAATTAGCGGCACGTAAATGCATGATGCATGTACATATACTGGCCGAGAAGGCCTGCAATGATAAATGATTTACTTCATTATTTCCATATATTTTTATTATTATTATTATCGTTGCATAGTCCGATGGTTTTGAGTTTCTGCCATTTAGAATAGTTGATTGATCATTAGGACCTACCTCACTTTACTTAAAATTACTAACTTCAGAGATATTTTTAATGTAAACACGCTAAATTAATGTTGATGTGCTTGCCCAAAATTCTGACCCCATGGGCTTCAGCACTAACAGATTCTACTAAATTGACATAATCTGCCCTTCGATATAACAACAAATACTTAAGTGCACCAGTATCTAAGTTGAATAGGTAGGTTCAAATCTAGATAAGTGTTTCGATGCCTTTATCGGACGAGGCAGCTTTATCTACTTCCAACAGTGCAGGCTAATGTAGGTGTGCGTGTGATGTCACATATTTGTCGGATGGCAAGAAAAGTACCGATTCAGTTATAACTTATATACGTGATCAGTCTTCTGTAGATAATGAAAATATGAATAAAAGAGCTTATTTATTTATGACAGTGTGACTTTGGATTCTTGACCAGCAAATTAAACTAGGGAATTGACCCTTACATTAGACTTAATCTAGACCTGTACTAGATCTGATCTTAGGAAGTGTCAAATTTGGGGGCAAGAACTTGGGATTCATTTCAACGGTATTTATCAAACTAACACAGTATGCCACTATGTAAATGTACTGGAAACATCATGCTAGGTTTTTGCCGTAGGTTTTTTCCGTTCAACTTTACTACACCTTAAAGGCGCACAGTCCGATGAGAGCATTACATTTCTAAAACCAAAACACTTACTAGATTTGATCCTACATATATATCTCTAACTTCGATAGTGGTGTACTTACACTGCGTCCAGTAAGCCAATATATGAGATTTGCTGTCGGTTGTATATTACAATGTTATCCATGTCTAAGACTAAGTGTGTTTACCATTAGGAAATCGGATATTACCATATTGGATTTGAAACCAATGGAAATGAATTATGAAACCAATTTTGTTTAAATTCACAGGTAATATCTAGCTTACCATGGTAATACCCCCTCAAACATAGTCTAAACTACCGTTCCGTGGACAGGATTGCAAAAATTACCCTATAATAGGCTATATAAATACATATAATTTGTTGGGTTGATGAAACCCGTTATTTACGGCAACTTAAATACTAAAATAGGATCACCATTCAGTCAGCGTGGCAGTCAATATATTATACTCAAGACAATACTGATTGTTGTATTATAATGCATGAACTAGATTCGTAGATAAAAGATCCACCCCTACCCAGAAATACAAATAAAGCCCCTTAACTTAAAGTTTCATAGTCCGATGAAAATATCAAATTTTCAAAGCCAAAACAATTATCTAGATTTGATTATACATATCTAACTTAGATACTGGTGCATTTATTAAACATTTGTCATCACGCTGAATGGAATACGGGTGCAATTTAAGAGAACCTGTTACTGCAGAGTTTTGGTGTGCTTGCCAAAATTAATTTTGCATGGTTGTACTTAACATCTCCAAAGTTAACCATCTAAAATAAAAGTTACTTCAAACTAAAGTAAGGTAGTCTATAGCGATCAATCGAATGTATTTATCTCAGAAAATGACAGAAACTCTAAACCATCGGACGATGCAACTTTAAGTACTAATATTGTAGAAATAAGAAGGGGACAAGATGTCGAAATATGGACGAGAAAGGATTTAACAGTGTCAGTGAATACTACTCAGTAGTGGGTCCGTATATTGTAACATAGCTATGCCTATACTATAGCCTTATAGGCACATTCAGTGATTCACTGATCTACTTACTACTATTAATAGTATTAACTAAGGTGACTATATATATATTATTATAGACTATAGTCTATTAGTTTTACTTGATTGTATTTTTTTTTAACCACTAAACTAAAGTAAACTAGGCTAGCATATGATATATTAATTATTATATATATGGGATATGACTGACACAGTTGTCAAACACATATCTGCAGCCATATCTAATTTGACTGATTACCTTGGGGAAGAAGCAAAGCCATTGTCAATGATTGTGACAATGTGGTGGGCAGTTAGTTATCTGTCATAAATCCAGGCCCGATCCTTTATTATTGTGACGCTGGCGCTGACGGGAGCCCCACGAGCGCGCCCGGTCACACAAGGGCCGCGGCGCCGTCAAACACCGTACGGGCAGGCATGGCATTCCAAACAAGTATAGGCGATGATAGGGCTGCAAACTCCGCCAAAGCACAGTACGGACATCATATATCAGGAAACGATTACTATCACAAACCAGATGATGTAATCGGAAAGGGGTTGTGGTGCACATACCTAATTTGATCCTCGCAGAGTCCAGCCGCGATATCTCCCCCTCCAAATGGATGAAGAAGAGAAAAACGGACCCAGCGCATATCAACGTAACGAAGGCAAGGTGCTTCGTCTGCATGCCTCTGGGAACACGAATTAATCTCATTGCATCATGACACCGTATAATCCAAACGTCCCCTCGCCTTCTGGCTAACTCCACACAATTAACTGACGGCTAGGAATGCTAGCTATTTCACACGAACACCCGATTGTCATCCTCTCACCAACAACACAAGTCTTTCTTTCTTGCACTGTTATCAGATTTATGCAGAGTTAGCGGAAGTCGCCGAAACCGCACTGACCTATTTATTGTTTGGTACTTTCCTTTCTCACACTCAGATGTGTTATAATATACTTTTCAATATCGGTTTATATATACATCTGTCACAACTACCGTTAATTAAAAACATAGACGTATTACAGAAATTTGCTTAATGTTATACTAAACTGAAATGCATAGCGTAGGCTAGCTCTGCCTGTGGATTTTCGGCATGGCGGGATTTGGGTAAGAAAGAAAACATTTGTTAAATATTCAGTTACACCAATATTTATGAGCTTATTTATACAGCTATATATATCCCGAAGAATGTATAATTTAAATCAGCTGTTATTTTATAGCTCTTACGACCCAATATTGCATAAAACCTACTAGAACTTTGTAGATGTTCATATTATCGCTCGGCAAACCGCTAACCGGAATGTTTGTCACTTTGTGGAGGTAGTTCAGAACCATTTTTTAAAAACCATTCTATCGACGAGGTCAATGTAACTGTTCGTTTTTGCTGGTCCACTAGATATGGAAGTTATCAAATTGTTGCATAGACAAACAATGACTTACTCCGCCACAACCACTGGGTGACTGGCACTGCCCTGTTGAGTGTTGTCTCAATCATGTCTGTAACCTGTTCCTGGACATACCGTCACTGTCACACTGACACTGTGGGAGTGTCAGTGTGGCAGTGCCAGTCACCCAGTGCAGTGGCGAATTGGTCTGAATCTGGTGCAATATTAGAATATATTGATCGAATATATACCAGGCTATATTGTACTATGGATACGTTAAGTGTTGTTTGCATGGTAAATTTCCCACACGACATCCGCATTGTCTGGTCGGCACAGTAGGGACCACACACAACAATTTTAAAACAGGTCTATTACACCATAACTAGTACAGAATTGAAGCCCTTCCAATTCTGAGTTGAATACACCTTTTTTTAGCTCTATAGCTTTGTTAATAAAATAGTTATGATTTTCATTTCACTCTTTTGTCTTAATTCCTGGGAACTTTACTATGGGGAACTTGGTGAAACCACATGGAAATATAGCCCACACAAAATTTCAAATTCAACAGATTCCAACATAAAATATATCATTGCAAAGGTATTGGAAAGACCTTTCTAATGATACCTAAATCAATATCATGTGACAATTATAAAGGAAGTTGTGACACTTTATAAAACGGCGATCGGCGGTATTACATAGAATTTTAAAATCGTTTTTTACAAATCGACGTAAGGCACCTTAAATCACCAAGCCACAACGTTCATTCAAACATAGTTTAAAAGAGAACAGGCCATAGAATCAGTGTATGCATGTTTAAGTTAGTTTAAACAAGGTTTGATGTAGATTTAAGGGTAACAAAGTTACCTTTCAACTTATTCTGTCTGCCAAACCCAGAAGAAATGCTGAAATGTGCTTGTTTTTGTATTGAAACACTTGGGAGGACTGTTCAGAATCATTACTTCAAATAATCAGGAAGGTGTGTACTCCCACAATCTCATCCAAAGCCATTTACCGGAGCATGGCTGACGCCAAAAATGGTACCACGTTTTCAATGGCCGTGTTGACATGCGCAGAAAGCTGCGCAGCATCGCCGTTTGCGGTCGCTAGGCACAGTATGAGTAGCAGTAGTTACCGTGGTCCAGGGAATCCCTCCAAATTATATACAGCAGGTAGGAAAGGTATTGCTTACAGGGTTTTAGAAGGATGGCACGGAACCCATCTGGTCCAGCATATGAGTTTAGATTTAGTTTGTCAATTGCCTTTTCTATTTCTTCTGGGCTGAAGTTGATATCCATAAGGGTTGGTTTGCTTTGGTCCACTTGGTAGAAGAACTGTTTTGGTTGGTTAGTTAGTTATATATTCTTTATTTGTTTATCTACGATCTATATTTCAATTAAAAATATGATGCCAAAGATACTACAGTGTAGTACTATCTTTGATGTCACACTATTAAAAACGTGACATTGTGTATTTGTCTAGAATGCTTCCAAAAGCAACTCACAGTTCCTTACTACTAATACTAGTAAGTTATGTAGTACTATTAGAGCAAATTATTCCCGATTTCCTAGTCTTCTAAAATGACTGAACTCTAGTAGGTTGATTGGAATCTACATAAGGGAGTCTGGCGATGAGATTTAAACCATGCTCTATATGAATATCACAGCAGAGCAGCATGAATATAGGTAACCATTTCATTGAAATTGCGCATCTATTTGTATGGCGAGTACATCTACAAAACCACTAAATGCTTATACATAACTCCTTTATTAAATGATTAGTGGAACTTGGGCACAACGACTGGTGTGAATTGTTATTGAAGTGAACAAATCAACTGAAGTATTGCTCTGTTGATTTCTATGTAAAACGAACTCCCACCTGTTTGTGACGTAGCTAGTCAACGTGTCTATACTAATCTCTCTGAGCCATACAAAGTCAACACTGGTGCATTGAATTGAATTGTTTTAACCTGTCGGAAAAAACCCGATGCTTTTAACATTTTGTATGCGTATTGTTGGGTATTGGTAAACCAAATAGGTTATGTTATTTAATATGGCATTTGAACAAGGTATCATGAGTGATTAAATGTGTGAATTGTGCTGTGGTTGTAATTTGACGTTTCCAGCAATTGGTATGCCACAAAATATAAGAAATATCTTTGAAAAAGAACGCGGGGTTCTCTTCCTGTCGCTATAGATACGTTTTTCGTGAACAGTAATACTAATAGTAATACTTTTAAGTAAGACTCACATGTACATTTGATGTGGCTTGTACGAGAGCTGAGGCCAAATTGCGGGTCTGAGGGACAGAAGGGGGGGGGGGGGCATGTGCTGAGGGTCGAGTAGCCTCGTTCGTGAATTAAGTATGTTGACGCATCAATATATGTAATGCAATAACTGCTATTCCCCTCATTATAGGTCAAATCGCGACTTGTGGCACTTCATCACAGGAAGTTACCTTAGAAGACCTGCAGTAAGTTGGTTACATTTCATACCTCTATTGGGCCCAGTATTATTTTCATGCATAATAATTGTATTCAATCGTAAAGGAAGCAGAGACATTGAAGCTGTTCGGTGTGAATTATAGTTCATTATTAATTTGCCCTAATCGTGCCCACCTTGAAGTATCATCCCAATCGAATTTGTACGGTTGATGTTTCCATACATCATTAAGCCCAGTCTTGAAGCAGTTGACGGACTATGTGTCAACCAGGTAGTCAGGTAGCGTGTTCCAATCATCCACCACCCTGCATGTGAAACTAAGCCCTCTGATGCGCGTATTACTTTTTTCCTTGAATATTTTATATTTATTACCACGAGTAGATCTAGGGTTTAAAGTAAAGAACTGTTCTTTGTCAAGTTTATCCACCTTGTGCATAATTTTAAGGACTTGAATCATATATGCGCATTTCCTCCTATATACTAATGTGGGTAGACCCAAATCTAACAATCTCTTCTTATAATTGAGGCCTGCTATCTGTTTTACCAATTTTGTTGCCCTTCTCTGGACTCCTTCGAGAGCAATTACTTCCTTTTTATATATCTGGTTCCAAACACATTGTGCATATTCCCAATGAGGTCTTATAATAGCAAAATATAATGGAAGTAACATGTCCTTTTCTAGATATTCAAATGTTCTCCTAATAAGGCCACACAAGCTGTTGGCTTTCTTCACTGCTTTACTAACATGTATACTAAAATTTAAACTTGGGTCAACTATAACACCTAAGTCTTTCTCTTCATGTCTAGTACTAAGTTTTCACTACCGGTACTCATGTGGTATGATTGCTTTGCATTATTCCTGCCTATGTGCATGGCTTTGCACTTCACTTCATTAAAAGACATTTGCCATTTTCTTAACTACCCTGTTAGGACCAGTAAATCATTCTGTAAAATGTCCATAGCTTCCTGGGTAGAGGTTTCCCTATACAATTTAGCATCATCTGCGAATAAACGAATGCAGCTGGATATATATATATATGATTAAGAGAATCAGGCCCAAAACACTCCCTTGAGGAATCCCGCTCAGTACGTCTGTCCAATTGGAAAAGTTGCCCTGAATTATTTACAAGAATTGTAAATGTTTAAGAACTTTAAATTATGCCTGAACTAAACTTTCTCTCTGTCTCCACATCATCTTTAATCACGTCTTTTATTTTCTAATAGGAATTAATAAATGAAGAACTGAAGAAAAACAAAGACAAACTCGTGAAGGGAGTAGAATTTTACGAGAAACCCAAGTAAGTTCACTGTTAGTCTTTATTCATGTAAATAAAACTGAGCTATCTTTCTGTATTTATTACAAATATATTGTTGTTCATCATGGTGTCGTGATTAGAAGGAAATGTCGCCCTCCAACATATTTTTGTTGTTCCCAATTTCTCTGAGGTATGAGTTTAAAAAAGGGTTTTCTTTGTTATAATAATTCCTTTGCCAGTGAACTATATATGTGTAGGTGGGTGTTAGGACCTACACTCTAAATCGATTGCTTATGTAACATTATTTCATCAGTATTATTTCATGACAATTGTATTTTGTGACATTACAATAAATATGATTGTCTAGGTTCCTATCGTTTCCCGACTTTTGGGGGTTGGTTTTTACACTAGTTTATAATATTCCAAATCCCTTGAGAAAATAAAGGTGTGGGTGTGTAGGGGTACCCGCCACCCAACATTACCCACGTGTGATATGTAGTCCTATATTATATAGGACTACATGTGAGAATTCCCATCAGGTCTGTGGTTTCCTGACTTTTGGGCAATGACCCGACTTTTTAGGTATGTTCCCATCCTGTTCTCATCCCTGCTTTGTATACGTGTAATAAAGTCTAATAACTTAGGCTCTTGGAATCTTTTTATTTAAAAAAGACAAAAACTTTTTTTTTGTTAATAGGAAGGATGGCGTCAGTAAGCTACAGAAGGAGAGGAAGATTAAAGATGTTCAACTAGACTTTGTCCGCAAACTAAGCACATTTCTGGTAAGTTGAATATAAATAATGAATAGTTACCCTAAGAGTAACACGGAACTGTCTTAGCGCCAACTGTTGTGTTCTCAAGTAGGGGTAGGAAATGGCCGAGATTTCGCGATTTCTGGTAAATTGCGGCTCTAAAATATTCTCTTTTAAAAAAAATAATATTTATTTTTAAAATATCTCCAAAGTTAGTAGTTTAAAATTATATAACGGGAGGTATATTATAGTGATGAGCATAATATATTTACCTTTAAAAAGTGACAGAAACTCTAAACAATTGTTCTCATCAATTCAAATGTTTAAATTAATCTTTGTTGTAGTGCGTTTCGTGGCTATCTAGGTCTGCCACAACTCTAATAGCGAATGGACCTATTTCTATAACCTCATGCAAACATTTATATAAATTCTTTCTATGTATCGTTTTAATTACTAATTTCCCAGTAGTGTGGTTGATTTGTGGAGAATACATTATATGACTATCTGGCTTTTATATTCGCTCTTTTCAGCAACTTGACGAGATTCAAAGTCACAATATTTTCCGACTGTATCTGCTGCACGATTATCGAGGGTCTCAAAAGGAGCTGCAGGTAGGATGAAGACAATTTTTTATTAAGTTTTGTTCATTCTAAACTATCGGGGAAATATCTCTTATTTGAAAATGATTTATTGGATGTTGTGACCAGATGCAGTGGTCGAATCGGTAAGAGCGTAGGCTTCCCATGTGGAAGGTCGGGAATTTGAAACCCGATCAAGAAAAGCCATTGACTTACAAAACTGACACTTGTTGCTACTAGCGCTCAGCCTGGTGCTCAGCATTACTAGGCTAGGGAAAGGACTGGTTAGCTCAGTATCAGGATGATTTGACTGGGTGGAAAATTGGGTCATAATGCTGGCAGCCTGTTTTCCGAGTGGGGCAGAACTATAAAGTCGCTATGAGGGTGCACTGTCACAAGTCGGTACTCGTCCTGATATGACCTTAGATGTTGCCAGTATGTAAACCTCCTACAAACAAACAGACACATTCTTGTCAGTTACTTTTGTTTAATTGTTTTCCCAGCATTTTATACTTTTGAGTAGATTATATACAATTTTTCTACCAAAATGTTGCGTCTCCTTGAAAATGTTCTTGAAAATGAAAGATTTTGTATGAACCCTAGACTTGCAACACATACACTGTATTTTCTCTATTTTGTGTACGATCATGGATTAGTCCCAACATTTATTTTTGGTAAAGTTGAATCCAAGTTCCTTCTGTGTCTGTTCCAGCGCCTGCTGGCAGTAGACCGACATGCCCAGGCGCTGATCCTAAAGGTACGCGACTACTACTTCAGTGAGCGACTGTGTTTACTCCGCTGTCTCAAGCACCTCTTATCGTACTGGCAGGAGCCCAAGCATCCATACAAGGTGAGTTTACACGCCGTTCCTTGTTCTGTTTTAATTTTCAATTTCAGCTTTTAGGAGTTTGGAAAGGAAATTGTATCTAAATATGGCTCTATCTGGCTATGTCTAAATGAACCGTGTGGGATATCTTAGTAGTATAGTACCCATTTCTGTGTGGGATGTAGTAGGTTCAAAGTGCAAATTCTCGAGTTACGCTGGACATATTTCTTAATTAATGATCAGATGTAGATAGGTGTGCGTTGTATAGCTTGAAACAACCTATTTACAGGGATGAAAGATCTCCGCGATTTCGCGGATTTCCGGGATTTTTCCTGTAGCTTTGAGTGTATACTAATACATTGTGCCCGTCCTGATATGACCTTAGATGTTGCCAGGACGTAAAACTCCAACACCCAACCTACCAATACGTTATTTTACTAATATGTGGTGCAAACGCCGCAGCACTAGCAGCGTATACTAGTCAACCTATATTGGTTCTCACAGTCAACACCAGGTGGCAGCACCACACTATATGCTTCTATCGCCGCAGCACTATCAGCGTATACCGATATGTGGTGGAAACGCTGCAGCACTAGCAGCGTATACTACCAATACATGCTTCAAACTGCGTAGCACTATCAGCGTATACCAATATTTATGAAACCTGACTTCCGGGAATTTTCAGGGATTCCCTGACAATGCTAAGCCTATGGGAGAATATCAGCATTTCCGCTTTTTTCCCCGGAGACCACTTTCATCCCTGTATTTAGGAGTTATTATATTGTTTTGGGTAAACACAATTTATTTATCTGAATAAAATCTTTCTTCATCGCCATGCTTAACTTCAGTTATTTACACTGTTTAATTAATAGAACAATCTTAAGATAATAAAATTATAAGCTAATTATGTGTTTATAGTATTTGTTGCTGCATAGAAGGGAATGCTAAGTCAATTTAATAGAACCTGTTACTGTCTAATTCTGTGGTGTATAGCATTTCGGTGTGCACATAAAAATAATGTTGGTCTTTTCATTCAATTGAATAATTCAAAGTTAGCGTTTGTTAATGAAAAAGGTATCTCGAACTAAAGTAAAGTAGATTATAACTAATGGCCTAATATCTTTATCCCACAAAAATATGACGCATGTATCTTTAAGTAATTGGCCCTCGTCTGATGCTGTGACTTAGTAGAATGTAGCAAGTAGGGACTGAAAACGAATCACCCTATTCTAGCAACGGTCATTTATAAAATGAACCAACTGACAACAGATGGGTATGATATCCACCTGTGCTGGGTGCCTGGCCATGCTGGCATACAAGGAAACGAACGAGCTGATCGGGCTGCGAAGAAGGCCCTGAACTGTGATCTTGAACCATGTCTGATCCCTCACTCTGATCTGAAACCACTAATAGCCACCCACATAAAATCCAAATGGCAACATGAGTGGGATGAAAACATCAATAAACTTAAAGAAATTGAACCATCTGTGGGAAAGCCACCACAGACTCATGCGGGAGGTCGGCGGGACCAAGTGGTCCTTAGTCGCTGCCGTGTTGGCCACTCGTGGCTTACACATGCTTTTCTTCTCAAGGGGGAACCTCCCCCTGAATGTATTGGGTGTCAGTCCCCACTGACACTCAAACACATCTTACTAAGTTGCGTTGATTTTTTGGCCCTGCGCCAACGGTTCTACACTGCAGGCAGTATGCATGACCTTTTTACTAAGGTAAAACAGGAAAACATTTTAGCCTTTTTGAGGGCAGCTGGACTGTACCACCTTATATAGTTTACTAAATGGATTCTATTAATTATTAATGAAACTTTTCTTTTTCTATGGGAATTTGTTTCCCTTGACCACAGATATATGATTGTGAGCTTTCTAATTTAATTAGTGTCTATTGGCACATAATTGATTGTCTGCTTTTACATGTAAAAGCGATGGTTTGAACAAAAAACAAACATTTCTCGCCGTGAATATGGCCTATGCTGCCGAAACGGCGTAAAGCAACCACCAATCAATCAATCAATCATGTAGCAAGGAGAGATTAGCAATGTAATGTGACTGAGTGGGATATTGTATCATGGTGGCGTGATATCTCAATGGGCCGCTATGAGAAAAGCTGTCGAGCGTGTGTAATGTGAATCGGGGCCAGTTTTGATGAGCTTAGCTGTTACAGGGATTTAATTGGATTGGAAGTAAGTTCAGGACAGGCATGAGTGCCGTGCTCTAGGCTGCAGATTTGCAGCAATTGGTGTCTCCACCCTATCAGTTGCTTGGGTGAGCTTTTTTTGTACCGGTATTGTGTTTGTGGAACGATATGTGCAGTTACTGGACCGCGTACGACACTGTTGAGTGTTATGTGTTATGCAGGTTTTTAGAGGGTGTACACCGATTTGTGACAGCGCGTACTTATGATAGCTTTATATTGCTGCCTCGCTGGTATATCATTTCGTCAGTGCCGTGAAATGCACACCCTCACCATCATCACCCTCACCCTCACCCTCACCCTCACCCTCACCCTCACCCTCACCCTCATTCAGCAAATGAGCACTAAAGTAAATGTCCCAGAAAATGCCTGCATATGGTTGTGGGTTGAATGTCTATTTCTTTTTATTTCACAGAGTCAATATGCAGTATTTGTCGAAGAGATTTCTGACAGTGACAACTTCCCGAACCAGGTTGGTGTAGTTTCTTCTGTTTCTGTTATTTGTGTCTAAGTCTGGCAGGTGGTGATGTGTGGGGTGGCTGGAGTGGTAGGTGGCGCCCCCTATCCGGGCAGATGTGTATGGAACAGTGTGGGGCGCCACTTCCGGCCACTGGTAATAATATTGGTATATTTTAATACACCAACGCATGGTCATACCTGCCTACCCATTCGATTTTTGTGTATTTTGTACATAGTTTTAAGCTAGAGTACGCCAATATGCTAAATTAAAATTTCGTACACCCACACAAAATTGGGATGTACACATTTTTTTATAGTTAACAAAATTAGGAAGCACGCTTTATTTTTTACTGTGCTACCCAAATAGGAAATTTGTGGTAGACTACACCTGCCTACCTATACAAATTTAGTTATTTTGTACAGAGTATGCCGAGAGGCAAAATTATAATTTGGTATCCCCCCTCCCCCCCCCCACCCCACCCCCCGCTAAATAAATATCTAGATAAGTATTTATGCTTTTATCAGACTATGCAACTTTAACTAGTCTAAGACGAGTGTTAAGTGTATCAAAAGATATTTGGTAAATCTGCCATTTGTGTCGGTTGTTTACAAATATATATATATATATATATATATATATTTTACCTCGGTATGCCGCCTCTGGCTAGCCGTAGGCTAGGGAGAAGGAAGCACATCCGGGTCCAGCAATTAGCATAAGTGACTCACAACGGGAGGACGTTTGTGAGTTGCTCCAACAGGATTTATCTACTACTACTGCTTTTGTTCAAAAGTAAGTACCTTTTATTAGCCTACTTTGTTTATGATGCTTTATAGCATCACCGTATGAAAGTTCAGAACTTTCTCACGTCCAATTTGGACTTTGTACGTGTTTTTTTAACTTACGGATAGAACTTTGGGTGCCGCTGGCACTAACGAAACCGATACTGCAGTTCTATCGACACCTGTTTTTCAGACAGGGAGAAATGGCAACCCGAGTTGCTCATTTCCTAAGAAAAGTCTCCCGGATCCTAATAGAGGATGATGTTGGGGATGCTTCTGGGTGTTTTTTATAAACACCCCAGACCGGTTTAAGGCGAACCTCCGAGTTTCGTAATATTTTCTCCAACTTGTTGGCGCTGTAGCCACGGGTGGGAGAAGTGTACGGAACAGAGAGAGTGGGCGATCTCACGATCGATACCCCCCGTTTGGTTGGTTTCGTTACCACACACCTACGGCAAAATTTAGCTTCACGCCTGTACTGACACGTTGGAATACACGTTCTCTGTACCTTGTTCCTCAACCCAGTTTACTGGCTTACACTTGTGTAGTTGAGATGATTCCGGTTTAGTAACGCTTTATTTCGTTACAGGAAACCGATGGCCACTCGCCGGAATAAGACGCCCGCTGCAGCGGTCGGCGTCCCTCCTACGGATTACGATTCGTCACCACCGGCTACGGCTCCGCCGTCCCCACAGCCCGGGCCACATGCCTCTGATCAGGACAGTGATCAGCCCCCTCAACCTGTAGGTTGGGAGGCTAAGATGGCTGCTATGGTGGAGGAGAAAATGCGCCAATTCCAGGCTCATACCTTTGTAGACCCTTCCCAAATCCCTGATGAGGATTGGGAAGACTTCTCGGAAGACGAGGAAGACACGGTTTCGGCACCTGAGGTTCCGAAACCGAAAGCGCGCGGCAAGAAACGTCGCCCGGTTAGCAGCTCGGGAGACGAGTTCACCAAGAAGGCTAACACTAAGCGCTCCAAAAAGTCCAAGAAAAAGAAAAAGAAAAAGAAAGACTCGTCCTCGGACTCGTCAGACGACTCTTCTTCCACGGAGTCTGATTCTGATACGGAACGCGCAGGCGTTTACGCCAAAATAGGGGCTAAAGTAGGCAAGAAAATTGTCAAAAAGAAAGCTAACAAGGTGCGTACCACTACTATGATGCGCAAAACGGTGAATGGCTATTTCACCACCTTTAAGCCAGTGGAAGTCATCAATAAATTGACTGAACAGATCGCTGGAGTCAAGGGTATCCCCGCTACAGTGTCTAAGGAGATGGATGCGGGCATCCATTTGTCGGACGAGCGTCGCCGGTACGAAACTGCCCTCTGCGTTATCCATAAGGCAGTTTTGGGGGCCTTGACGTCCATTATCCCTGTCGCTAACAGAATGCAAACCGAGAACAAGTTCTCGTCTTTGGCTCGGGTTATGGACCGGGGCATTGCCCTACTCGCAGCAGCGAGTAACTACATGACTCATCGCAGATTTGAAAATGTTTTCAAATCGGTCACCACCGATGCGGGCAAAGAAGTCGCACGCTCAAAGAAAGTGACAGATCATGACGGCAAAGAATACACTGTGTATTCAGGACCTACCCCCATCAAAAGCAAACCTCTGGATAAATCCAAGATGTTTGGGGGTCAGCTGGCTTACCTTTACAAGCAGGTGGAGGTAGACTACAAGAGTGCTAAGAACACCGAAGCAAAGGGCCGTAAATTCCAAAACCCAGACGGGCTAGGACGGATTTTCGCTTCCGCAGAGGAGGAAGGCCGTTCAGGGGCGGACCGTCCTTCCCGTTCAGCCAGCGGGGAAGAGGTCGAGGCGACAGACAAGCCTCAAACTGGAACGACAACCGCGGCTACAAGAGAGACTTCGTTCCCAAACCACAGTTCCCCAAACCAGGGAACAAGTAGAGAACGCCACACAAACTTTCCAACCTCCTGACCCTGAAATGGTCACGGAGGAAACACAAACTGAAGTAAGCTTTTCTCAAGCAGGCAATATTGTTAATTATTTACATCAATGGCAACAGTTAACCACTAACCCAGAGGTTATTAGTATTGTTAAAGGCATTCACATTCCTTTCACACAACTGCCTGTCCAGAAAAGAGCTCCTTTTCCTTATCAATTTAATTCGCTAGAAAAGTTTCAGCTCGATCAACAAGTTTTACTTTTTGAAGCTAAAGGCATTGTCAACAGAGTTGAACATACTGAAGGTGAATTTATTTCAAATATCTTCTCCACTCCTAAACCAGATGGCACCATTCGATTGATTTTAGATTTAACCCAATTAAATGAAATCATTGAATACAAACATTTCAAAATGTTTTCCTTAGAAACAGCTCGTGATTTAATTACCCCAGATTGTTGGCTAGCGAGTGTGGATTTGAGAGATGCGTACTATACGGTTCCTATTCACCACATAGATCGAAAGTTTTTAAGGTTCCTCTGGAATGGCCAGCTTTTTGAATTTACCTGCCTACCAAATGGTTTGGCCTGTGCACCACGCCTTTTTTACTAAGCTGTTGAAACCAATTTTTTCACACATGGCAAAACTGGGTCATTGTATGTTTCCATACATTGATGATTCTTTCATTATGGGCCAATCTTTCACACAATGTGATCTCGCCGTTCAAGATTTGTGCAAAATTTTTGCAAATTTAGGTTTCTTCATACATGACAAGAAATCCGTCTTTTCTCCTACAAAGGAGCTTAAGTGTCTAGGTTTCATTTTAAACACCACGGCTATGACCGTTTCGCTTACACGCCAAAAGAAAGATAAGCTTTACCACACAGCGATTCAGCTGTTACACATTTCTAGGCCAAAGATTAGACAGGTCGCAGTCCTTATCGGTATCATGGTTTCATATAGCCCGGCTATTCTATACGGAGCGGCACACATTAAATCACTTGAAATTGATAAGAATCTAGCTCTGGCCCGAGCAAAGGGAAACTTTGAAAAGACCATGTTTATTTCTGCAAACGGCCTTGCCGACATTCATTGGTGGCTAAAGCACTTTGATCAATCTCCCAACCCCATTAGAATGGGGGAGCCCGATACTACTGTTACCACGGACGCTTCTCTCCAAGGGTGGGGGGCACATCGAAATGATGTAGCAACGGGCGGCAGATGGCTAGAATCGGAACTACCCGATCATATTAACGTTTTAGAATTAAGGGCCATTTATTTAGGTTTAACCAGCCTTGTTAAAGTCCCCAAAAATAATGTACGTATCCTCACGGATAACACCACAGCAATGGCTTATGTCAGGAATATGGGAGGTACAAAATCAATCAAGTGTAATGAAATCGCACTACTCATTTGGAACTGGGCTCAAACCTTTGACGTTTGGCTAACTGTGACACACATTCCAGGCACGCAGAATTGTCTTGCTGACAGAATGAGTCGCCAGTTCCATGATCACTTAGAGTGATCACTTAGAGTGGTCACTAAATCCATCCATATTCAAACACATCTGTCACACTTGGGGCTCGCCTCATATCGATTTATTTGCTTCGCGTAATAACTTTAAACTCGAGAAATATGTTTCGTGGCACCCCGAACCAAATGCTTGGCACATCGATGCCTTCTCACTAAAGTGGCAACATCATTTCTTTTACATTTCCCCCCCTTTACTATCATTAGCAAAGTCGCCAGAAAGATACAAATGGAGGGAACACACGCCATCCTCATCGTCCCCGAATGGCACACTCAACCGTGGCTACCGAGATTACTAGCCACAGCCAAAAGCAGCCTACGCTTCCCAAGATTCCGAGGAAACCTGAAGCATCAGGGACCACTAGAACGCCACGGAAACGTGTCGACAACTCCGTTGGTGGCATTCCTTTTCTAAATAAGTACTTGGAACAATTCGGTTTGGACAAAATTACACAACAGCGTTTGGTTGATGATGCGTGGAGGAAAGGAACGGTTAAAATGTATACTACCTATTTAAAGAAATGGGGTATTTATTGCTTGCTTAAGAAGGTGAAGCCAATGAATCCCACAGTATCCCAGGTAGGACGCTTCCTACGTTTCTTAGAGGACGAAGGTCTAGGATATGGCGCGATCAATGCTGCCAGATGTGCTCTGTCAATAATCCTACCTCGGGTTAATGGACAAACAATGGGTAAACACCATGTTATTTGTTGGATCGTACGATCAATTTATCAGAGGAATCCACCTAAACCCAAATATAATAGGTTTTGGGATGTTTCTCTTGTGTTCAAACCTCTTCAAGAAATGGCCAGAAAATAAATTTCTGGACGTTAAGCTATTAGGTTTCAAAGTAGCAGTGTTGCTTCTCCTCGTCACAGGACACAGGGGCCAAACTATAGTCGCCCTGTCACTCAATGGTCTGGAAATTGATAACAAGGAAGCAACATTTGATTTAACGACTTTATTAAAATCAAATCGTTTAGGTGACCCCCTTTCCACAATCGGTGTCACGAGTTTCACACAGGATCGTAAATTATGTGTAGTCTCCGCGATACGGAATTATATATCCAAGACAAGGTTAATAAGAAACTCAAGACAACTTTTGGTGAGCTTTATTAAGCCACACAAGGCCATTTCCAGGGATACCCTCGCCAGATGGACCATGAATGTGTTTAAAACTATCTGGAGTCAATACAGACAGATATTCATCGCACTCTACACGGGGTGCAATGGTTTCCAAGGCAAGATTACTAGGCATCTCCGTTAAACGGATCCTAGCTCACGCCGGATGGAAGACCGCGAGATCGTTTGCTAGACATTATCACAAGCGACTAGAGAAGCCTCAGCCGATAGCACAGAGGCTACTCGCCAACTAAAAAGAAGGAGGTAAGAAAAACCAAAACTTTTTTCTCTTTATTCATTATTGGTCATACAAATCGTTTTTACATAAATAAGACTTGATCACAACATAATAATAACAAACAGGAATATCAGGATAAAAATGCTATTACGTAAAGGTCTCCCTAGCCTACGGCTAGCCAGAGGCGGCATACCGAGGTAAAATAGATTAGTTAGACGAATCTTACCTGGGTATAGATGATGGATAACTATTGTTTTACCGAGGTAGGAGCCTCGGTTAGACGTGGGCGAGGGCCCACCCACCACGCCCTGCCACGTCTATTCAATCACTCATACTAGGATTGGGTCAGATGACCTTAGGTTTGTTTTTTAGAATCATTTTTATCCTGAATTAGTAGGTAAAGATTGCTGGACCCGGATGTGCTTCCTTCTCCCTCGCGCACGTCTAACCGAGGCTCCTACCTCGGTAAAACAATAGTTATCCATCATCTATACCCAGGTAAGATTCGTCTAACTAATCTATATATATATATATATATATATATATATATATATATATATATATATATATATAATATATATATATATTATATATATTATATATATTATATATATATATATATATTTAGCAGATCAAACCCAATAAAGAAGCCATCTAATTTCATGTATTTTCTCCATCTACTACCCAATATCAGTGCAAAATTCCAACAACACTAGAAACAATTGAATCTGCACTGGGTTTTCTGTGACGGCATGTTTTGTGCCTCCCCTGTACTGCGTGGAAGTGAATTTTTGTGAAAATGCAAACATTTTCTCAGGCTTAGCACTGTCAGGAAATAACGAGAAATTACTGGATGTCAGGTTTCATACATTACTCTCCAAGCACTGTCCTAGCTCCATTCCACTGATCAGTCAGTACAGACTCTCCTTGTAGAGCCGATCTACTGTCACTTCAGCTGTGGCTTTCCGCTTTTTAAAATTTATTTCATTTGATTAAATTTATTCTTTTAATCTTTCATGATCATTTTCCTCCCTGGAAAATTGCATTTGTGACTTGAAAAGATTCAACGTAAAAGGCTGTAAATTGGGTTGATGAAAATGTGTGTGAATACTTGTTGAATAATATAATATGAATTGAAAAAGTGTAGGACCGTGAATGTGTACTTTTTGGGTGTGTTGTATAATATCTTATCTTTACACTTTTGTCTCCTTTAAGGTGCTGTCCCAGTATGTAGCGTTATGTGATGAGCCTGCACCAACCTGGGAGATACATGGAAACGCTATGGTAAGCCAGCATTTAATGAAAAAAATATATTAAAAAAATTAAAATTAAACATTTATTAAATTAATGGTGTCGTGGGGTTATGAAAACTGCAAATATTACCCCTAAAGCAGGATTCGAACCCATACCTCTTGCATTCCGGGCTAATTTGCTAACCATTACACCACCTAGGCTCCCTGATATTATCACCCTATCCACGCCGACCTGTCTATGTGGCTCCCTCTTCATGTGAATATGTAATTTCTCTGCCGTAGCATTAGAAAAATGGCCGTGGGTGATTTGATTTGATTGACAATCACAAATATCTGGTAATGTAAACACATATGTAAGCATTTGCTTACGACTACATGACAAGTGGTGTCAAAGTTACATAAGATAGCGATTCGATTAATCAACATGTGTTCCTATTTTAGGGGATGTTCGCTGTAATTGTCATACTTGTACATAGAAGATATGTAGTGGTGCAGCTATTTAGACACAATTTGTATTTGATTTGAAAAGATAATTATATTACAATTGATACATTAAAGATGGTGTAACATGGTTAGAACTGCCATAAACATGATAAATTATCTCTCAAATCTGCTTTGGACATAAGTCACCATAATTTAATGTTGGTATGTATTTATGTCTTAATCATAATTCGAAATGCACAACAACTACAGCAAAATGGGTTGGAAATGTCAGATGGGGTAGCACATTTTAGATCAGCAGGCAACCTGGTTCTGGGTTCAGGAATTTCAAACATTAATATTATTTAGCAGTCCCAAATTGAGTCAGCCCTTAAATATTATATAACTATTATAAAACTAAATACCTGATGATTGTTATTCAGAATGATCGGCAAGTCAGTGTCTGGGTAACTCAAAACCTGCGCGAACAAGTAAGTATCCATTTGTTTATCTGAATTGCTGGTGTGTTTTTTAGTGTGTGTGTAAGTATGTATTTGAAGTGAAAGCATATAACATAATTTTGGTGTGCCCACTGAAATGCTGGACATTAGGCTTTGTTGTGTACCTGATATCGTGCGTAACACAGGACCACCAAACTGCAATATGTGTTTAGGTAGTGCACCAGTATAGAAGTTGATTATGTAGGATCAATACTAGGTAAATATTTTTGTTTAAAATACTTTGAACCGATTATGCATCTTAAATTATGTAGCCATTTATAAGGGAAACCCAATTAAAGTTGCATAGTCTGATGGTTTGAGTTCCTGTCATTTAATCTTTTTTTAGATAAATATATTAGATTGGTTGTTATAATGTACCTTACTTTAGTTTGAAGTAACTGTTTTGAAATGATCAACTTAGGAGATATTTGAAGTGCAGACATGAAAAATTTAATTTGGCAATCATGTCAAAACACTGACAACATAGAGTTCAAAAGTAACAGGTTCTATTAAATTGACTCAAGCTTCCTTTCTATGCTGCAACAAACACTAGTATCTAAGTTAGATGTGTAGAATAAAATCTCAATTGTTTTAGTCATGAAAATTGTATGCTTTCATCGGACTATGCAGCTTTAAAGTGGCACAGTCCGATGGGTTTTAGTTTCTGTCATTTTCTGAGATAAACATTAGGGTGATCGTTATAATCTACCTTAGTTTAATTTGAAGTAACTTTTATTTTAAATTGCTAACTTTTGAGATGTTTGAAGTGGAAACATGCCAAATTTATTTTGGTAAGCACGCCAAAACACCATAGCCTTCTGCAGTAACATGTTCTATTAAATTGTCTTTTATGTGAGAAAATCTGTTTGTGCTAAAACTGAACATTCACCGTCCTTTCGCCTATCAAAGGCAGGTGTAAATTACGTAAAGCTGTTTGTGTTTGTGTGAAGTGCGAGCTGCTGGAGATCATGCTGCTCTTCTACAAGGAGTACATGCACCCGTCCACAGCCTATACCAGCATCACCGCCATCTTCAAGGTAATATCGCTACCGAACCAGGGTTCCGCTTGCACGCCTCGCTGAAAGTCTTGAATGTTGAATTTAGATTTTTGGTTTGAATACCATCGAATGTTGTTGAATTCAGCTGTATGTTCTTGAATGTTCTTGGATCTGGTCTTTTTGACAAAATTCCTGTAAAACCTAATGAAGCAAAATGTTAGAACTTCTTGTTATGTCTTAGTGATATTTTGTTATTGGGTTTAAAAAGAGTAGATGGAAAGATTATGTTGAGGCTCAAGTCTACATTAAAAAGGGTAGGTGGAGGTGCGACTTTGAGGCTGAAAATATTTTACATCGAAATTTCGTTCTAGTGAAAAATGCCATTCACGACAAGCTCTATTGACCTCAATGAAACCTTGACAACCTCATAACTGAGTTTATGTTTGTTGCTGCTGTTGTAGAAGCAAGGGTTCGGCCGGCGACAGACAAACAAGCATCTGCTGGATGAGTCGGTGGAACCACTGCTCAACCGAATAGGGTATGGAAACTAAGAAACTTCAACTTGTCATTCCAAAATATGAAACGTCAGTTTAACAGACCTGCCAAATTCATTATGATACAGAGTTCGTCCGGGTCCTGGAAAATCGTGGAATTTGATAATTCAGTACTCCAGGCCTGGAAAGTCATGGAATTTGTCTAAAGATCCCTGACAATCCTGGGAAATAGAAAAATCGTGACTATATTTTGTTTATGCCTATTTTTGCCGACATTCCCAAACTTTAATCAGTGATATTTTGTATTTAATGTGATTTTTGTGGGTTTGTTATCCTGCTTCTTGATTTTTATTTTAAAACTGTACATATGTTCGTTGTTATTTTGTATGCTTATTTACACCTGAAGTGAATCGACTATGAATACAGCTGTGTTTCATGGCACTTTAATTTATTAAACGTCTTTAAGATGTCCTGGAATTTTGCACTGAAAGGTTTTGGGAAGTCCTGGAATTTGTTTTGTCAAAATGGAGATGAACCCTGTGATAATAACTGGCGCACATGTGATGAGGTTAGTTCTCCCTACTCGAACCCCAGAACTCAAAGGAAGAAGCCCAAACAGCGGAGTATCGGTGAGACTTTTATCCCTGCGAGAGGTCGGTTGTATGGTCATTGACTGACGCCGCGGCATTTCTTACGGGCTCTTAAATACCCAGCCCTAGTTGGGATGGTTGGTCACCTGACCACAAGCGGCAGAACGGCGGTCCTCTGTAAATAGGTAACCAGTCCGCTATTCTAATGCTCATCTGTCGTGGCCGGGGTAGTGCGGTAGAAGCATTGTGCAGCGTACAGACATAACTGACCTCAGTACACATGCGCAACAAATCCTGATCTGTAGTAATCTATGGCATGCGATTGAGCCAACCCCAAATAACCGATGTTTACTTTTTGTGCTGGGGGGTCGTTAAACAAACAAACAAACCAACAAAAAAAGCGTATGACTGAGCCTATGATATGATTTGCTATTTGGACAATCTTGATTGAAATGAAATAAAATAAATTATTAAAGACAAACTGGAGTGTGGTGAGTAAGTGGATCAGCACCATAAGCTTCTAGGGACAACCCCCTCGACCCGCGAGATCTCATTCCTAGTGAGGACATGAGATTTGCATGGGCTTTTGTGGTAGTGTACACCACTCACCCTTCTTGATCGGAGCAGGGGCAGTTAAAGCTAAGTGTAGGTAAGGAATGACGCTGTAGATCTCTCTACTGACACCGTCTATTGCAGGTACTTGCAGGTGCTTCTGTTGTTGGAAGGAATCGACTTAGAGTTTCTGCACAAGTGCTACGAGAACCAATGGTAGGTAGTTTTTCAAAACAAACACATCCCATTATGATTTAGTTTATTTGTTGGGGTTTTACATCCTGGCAACATCTAAGCTAACTCATGCGACTTTATAGTGCTGCCCCACTGGGAGACGATGCAGTCGGCACCATGATCCGATATTCCACCCAGTCACATTATCCTGATACTGAGCTAACCAGTCAATGCCCTATCCTAGTAATGCTGAACGCCAGGCTCGGTAGCGATAAGTATCAATTTAATAATTCATTGGTTTGACTTGTTTGGGATTCAAACTTCCCAACTTGCAACCTTCTGCATGGGAAGCCATGATACTAACGGAAAGAGGTCACTAGCTAATTAGATGCAGCTTGTAATTAGCAACACTAAGTTGGTTGCTTGTTAGAATTTTACATCCTGGTAACATCTACGGTCATATCAGGACCGGTACCGACTTGTGACAGTGCGCACTCATGTTGACTTTATAGTGCTACCCCACTAGGAAATCAGGCTGCCAGCACCATGACCTGATATCCCACTTAGTCACATTATCCTGACACTGAGGTAACCAGTCCTTGCCCTATCCTATTAATGCTGAGCGCCAAGCTAGGAAGCGCCAAGTATCAATTTTCCAAGTCATTGTTTTGACTTGACCGGGAATCAAACTCTCAAACTCCCAATTTCTCCCATGGGAGTCCTGCGCTCTACCGATTCGGCCACTGCGTCCGATACAACACTAAGTCTATTAAAACCAAATGTAAATCGTTTTAAGCAAGCTAAAATAATTATTTGGTGGGAGATTACAAGTGAAAAGCGGGAGATTGGGGTTATTTTGCTATATTTTAGGGAGCTTTCCTGCCAAATCGGGAGACTTCGCACCTCTGCCTTTGTCATTATAAGTCTAATCTTGTGAATTTAAAGTATTTGTTTTGATTCATCATGTCACATTTATTTATTTTGTTGTTGTGATTCATTCATCCTCAGTCTTGACCAGCATCACATCGTCAAGAGCTCAGCGTTTAAGGTGTGTGGCTTTTAGTTACATTTGTTGCTTAAGCAGGGGAAATTTCAATCACAAACAAATGATCTTCCTCATTTCACTTCCCCTTGTTCTATTCTAGTAATGCCGTATGCCTGGCTAAGTTGGACATGTAAACATTTTTAAGTCATTGTTTTCACTTGGCTGGGGTTTAAATTCTGCAACGTGCCACATGGGAAGCGGTCGCTCAACTCATTCAACCATTCTGTCAGTTAATGTCCCTTTTTTCTCCAGCTTGAAACTCATCAGAATGTTGTCTGTCCGTCAGTGTGGACATGAAATTTAATCCTCACTATAACTATAAGCTTTATTGTTTAATAATATTTAATTACAAGTAATTGATATCCCATATTGATGACCAAGAGATTGAAGACACACATTTCGTATTATTCCTTACAGTAAATTATTTTCTCGAATAGTACTTGCAATGCAAGACATTTCCAGTGATTTGAATTAATTTGATTGACGGCAGACAAATATTTGCTAGCGCAGATGACACTTTGCAATTTAGTGCGTCATTTGAAGACCCTTTCCATCCTGCACACAGGCGCTAGACACCCTGCTCTCCTCGCTAGGGGACGCTCCGCAGCACGGGCCTGTGCTGCTAATGTGGGCAGTTTTCCGCCAGTTGGCGCTACCTACCGGAGAGGGTGCTGCCACCACGCGACGACTGGGGAACCAAGCACTCGGGCTGTGCGTGTTTGAGTTCCTTCAAAATCTCCTCAACTCGGAGCCGTTCAATGGGAATACTGTGAGTAATGAAGCGTTTTGATGACTTAATAATTGATTGATTGATTGCTGATGGTTTAATACTGTGTCGGCAACAAGGGCCATATTCATGCCGAAAAGCTAGTTCTATCAGTTTAGTCAGTCACATTTACATGCCGACCTTGAAATTTACACAAAACTCTGAAATGGTTTGATCCATGTCAAATGATAGCAAAATCCATCTCTGATACAATTTTGTAGTGGTTAGACTTGTATCAACTGATAGAGAATTAATTACGTAGTATATATATAGACTCTGCAGCTCGTACTAGGTTTTAAAGAAGGGAAAAAGCAAGCCCTGTGGTGGTGCGGAGTGACCGAATTACCAATAAATGCATCAATTAGCCCTAAAATCTATAGATATGGAGTTAATGACATGGCAATATGATGTTTGAGGATTTTATGGAAGTTGCAGCTATGACGTTTTCAGGATATGTTGGTGGGTAGTATATTCCATAGTTGTGCCAAAAATAGCCTACGGTGGAGGAAATTATGCTCGTCCTTCGTCGCCTAGTGATACCGAGCGCCCGGCTAGGTCGTGACATGTATAGATTTTGTAAAGTCATTAGTTTTACTCGGCCGGGATCCAAAACTCCTGAGCTTCCACAGGGGAAACCTTCGCTCTCGTAGATTCAGCCACCGCATCCAATGGTAGCGGCATATTTACAGGTGGCGTCCTCTGCCTGCTTCTCTGATTCAGATCCTGGCCGGGGCGTGTCAGTACATTGTCTACACCACGCTGTGCTCCGTCCTCACCACCTTCCACGAGGACACACTGGGCGACACGCAGGTGGGCACTCTTCTCTCTTCCTCCTTTAGCCTCATCAGTTACGCTGAACTCTGGGTTAATAATAATTAGATGGAAGCCAAATACTGCCCCTCTTAGCCGATATAGACCTATGCACCCTCCGTATTCCTATTTTTGACTTTTAAATGCCGGTAGGTCTACCTCTAGTTCAGTAAACATAGACATTGTAGTATTACTGTTAGTGATTTTATGTTCTCACAAAACCAGGTTATATCAGTACGCGTACCGATATGTGACTCCGCACTCATGGTGGCGAAAAAGTGTGATTTGAATAAATCCTTTTCCACCCTTCTTTTTAATAAAACTTTGTGTGCGTCAGTTTTTTCGAATTTTGTATCATTCTAATTCAAAACCAGAAAATTTCCAATATGGTACAGTGAAACCCCATTTTTAATGCGATTATTGGGGTCTATAAAATATCGTGAAAAATAGCACTGTTGGCGCTAAATCGAGGTTCAGTTTGACTAAATTAGCCTTGAAAGTTGATTTAATATAAAGAATTCCGGGTCCGATGCATCACGTCATATCCGAATTCGCATTAAATCGGGGCGCATTAAAATTGGGGTTTCACTTTACTTATGACGTATTGCATCAAATAAGAGTTCACACACACACAAATAGTTTTAATGAATTTCATTCTATTCCATACAGGTGCTTTATTCCCTGGCTGCGACCCTCCTTAAACAACCCAGCATCAGTTGTGATTTTTGGCAAAAGGTAAGGTTATTGTCATCGTCATCATCAATCATCATCAATCATCATTGATATCAATATCAATCCCTTAACCATGAGGGTCGTTGGATGACTTTGCACCACTGATTTTCCCCTCTTCACTGCCCTCTGGGATTTGCCAAACTCCAGGGGCCATATGTATGAGCAACTTTTTATCGGCTCCGGTGTTAAAAGCGGGTCCCAGGTTATCTAACGCCGGTGTTCCAGATGTGTCAAGGGGCATGTATGAGTCCAAAGTGTGGCGGGGTTAGTTAACGTTTCAGTTTTTTAGCAACTTGGGGGGGCCCCTTTACATTCATCGATTCGACACTTAATATCGCCGCCAATGCGGCGGCAGCATTAATAACGGTTCGAATTTAGGGTTAAATTGATCAAATTTCACTTATTGTGTATGTAATTCTGTTAAATATGATCGCATTGAATAGATTTGGGCCTAATCGGTCCCTAACATCAACGTTAACCATCCTGTGACTTGGGGTTAGTGCAGGCGACTTTAAGCTCGTGGGGTTTGTCTAACGCCGACACATACATACGGAGTTATCGCCGCTAACCCGCTAGACCCGCCGAAAACCAGCTTCGCAGCGCTAACCCGGACACATGCATATGGCCCCAGGTCAGTTCATTCCCTGATGTTTTCTTCTCACCTCTTCCTTTGTCCGCCTCATTTTTTCCCCCTTTTCACAGTGCCTTGTAAGATGGTTTTTGCCAGACCTGATGAAGGGAAATATGGCCATACCACTGCAGTTGGTTTCTCTTTGCGATTGTCATTTGAGGTAGGCAAGACCTACCGACCCATACACATTTTTGCGTATTTTATACAAAGTTTTAAGCCAGAGTACACTGACACCTAAGATTAAATTATTGTACCCAAAAAACCTTAGGACGGTATACAATTTTTTTTGAATAGATACAATTTTGTTCACTGGAGTACCCGAATAGGAAATTTGCGGTAGGCAGGTCTGGTAAATATTTGGCTATGTGCAGTGTGATTAATCCCCATTTATCTTGAACTTTAAAAAATGCACATGCCCTGAATGGGCTAATTCAGGATGTGGCATTAGGCGAGTTATATATACAGTAATAACATGTAACTTGACGGGATGGTCGAATGAGTTGAGCGTCCGTCTCCCGTTTTGGGAGATCGGGTGATCCGAACCCATGGGTGCATGGGTTCGAACCCTGGTCGAGTCAACCAATAACTTAAAAATTTATACTTTTCACTTCCTAGCCAGGCGCTCGTCATTATTAGGATGGGGCAAGGACTGGTTGGTTCAGTGTCAGGATAACGTGACTGAGTGGGATATCAGGTCATGGTGCTGGCAGCCTGATTTCCCAGTGGGGCAGCACTATAAAGGCGCCATGAGTGCACACTGTCACAAGTCAGTACCCGTCCTGATATGACCTTACATGTTGCTAGGACATAAAACAACGACAAACAAACAACATGTTACATTCATTGAATAAGCCGGGGTAATTTCAATCACAGACAACTGACTTTACCCATTCCACTGCTTGTTGCCCTATCCTAGTAATGCCAAGCATCAGGCTAGGTAGCGACATGTATAACATTTAAGTCATTGGTTTGACTCGGCCAGATTTAATTCATACAACATGTAATGTGGGAAGCAGGCGCTCAACTCATTCAGCCACCCGTCTAATGTGCATGTTTTCTTGAAGGGGATGAATGAGGGCTTGGGAACGCTGTTCCAGTCTGCCCAGCAACGTTTCCCTCTCGATTTTCTGCCGCTTCTGCAGCTGTCTGCCGTGCTGGGGTCCTTCGACAAGGAGAGCGCTCACAAGGTTAGCGTTACACAGAGCTTCATATTTGTATAATGCAGTACGTAGTGCATATATTGTCCAAGAGTCACATAATGTGAGTTCAGTTAGTGCATATGACTGAACGTAGTGGAAGGTGAATATCCGCAGTGGGTGTGGGTGTGGGTGTGGGAGTGTGAGTGTGAGTGTGAGTGTGTTGTGTGTGGATGTGACAGAGACATAGAGACACAGAGGGGCATGTGTATGGAGAGAGGGGGCGAAATTTGCCGTTTGTTCTGCTGGAACTCGGGAGGTGGCGCATTGGTCTAAGACTGATCTCCGCTTTTTGTTGTTTTCGGAGATCACTTTCATCCCTGATTACTAAGAAAGTGCATAGCCATGTTCCTCCGCTGTCCACCAGGTGGTGAAGGCGTTGCAGCAGCAGCCCGTGTACATGGAGTACTTTGACCGGAATCAGGCGCATGACCTGCGCAGTACTGAGAATGATGACGTGTGGCAGCTGATCACCCCGAAGAGGCCTTACAACTCAGGTACTTGTTAAAGATCTGGTCACATGATTTTTACATGTTTGTTTGCATAATAACCCCCCAGCACAAACAAAATGAGCTTCGGCTATTGGGGGTCATACAGTGGTTAAATATGAAGAGATTTACAATTTCAAAACATTTAATAGAACATAGAAATGTATAATAAACAATGTAATGCATGCAACTATGGTAACAAACAAACAAATATCTAAAAGTATCAAATTGGACTAGTGCTGCCCAGCGGTGAAAACAAGTGTGAACACACTTGTCAGTTATGGGCAGGGTAAATAAATTCATCACAAGGTTTAGACCTATAAGTGGTTTCATGCTTATGATTACACACCTACAGGCAATGCACTTACATATGCATACATAGTGTAGGTTCAACAACTATACAGAATGTTGCTTATGCAGGATCCTAGTCACGATGATGAAAAAGGGCAATATTACGCCTATAGCAGGATTCAAACCCACGCTTCATGCCATTCCGGGGCTAGCGTGCTGACCATTACACTATCTAGGCTCTCTTGTACAACCACCCTAACCACATCTACCTGTCTAGACCAGTCAGGATGGCCGAATGAGTTGAGCGTCCGCCTCCCGTTTTGGTAGATCATGGGATTCGAACCCTGGTCGAGTCAAACCAATGACGTAAAAATTTATACTTGTCGCTTCCTAGCCATGCGCTCAGCATTATTAGGATAGGACAAGGACTGGTTGGCTCAGTATCAGGATAATGTGACTGAATGGGATATTAGATCATCGTGCTGGTGACCTGGTCTCCCAGTGGGGCAGCACAATAAAGACGCCATGAGTGTGCAGTCACAAGTCAGTACCTGTCCTGATATGACCTTAGATGTTGCTAGGACGTATAACTCCAACAACCAATAACCAACCTACCTGTATATGTGGCTCCTTGCCTGTGAGGTCCGAGCAAACTACAGGGTCGGTCGGTCAGAACATGTTTGTCATATTGGGAATATTCATGAATGTTCGTCAGCAGCATTCGCGACCCCCGCCTGTTGAATTAGTACAGGCATCCTTCTTACGCCAGTGAGCCGCCTTACACTGTCAAACCATTGAGTTTGAGGTCGTCCTCTACAGACTCCACGACCATATCCCGAATGTCAGCTTTTGTTGCCACCAGACGTGCTGGTGCTGCCACGCGGCTCTCTGGGGCTGCTCATGACCCAGCCTGCTAAGGGAGGCCAGCTGATGCAGTGGGACTTTCCCTTCGACGCGCTCTTGCTGTTTCCTGCCGAAGCTTCCGCCCTCCTCCTGCAGGTGGCGCAGGGCGCAACCACCGTGTCACCGGAAGGCGTCGCAAGGGTGACCGAGATAACGCGCGTGGTGAACGCGCTGCTCAAGGCTGACCCGCGATTGGCTGATCAATTCAGTGACGTCATCGACATGATGTGCCCCATCATTCAGAGGTAAATTTACTGGGCAATTTCCCGCTTCTCGGCAGTTTCCTGCCTTTTCAGGTCTGACCTGTTCTCATCGCTGGTATATACAAGGATGACAATTTCCCACCAATCAGCAGTTTCCCGACTCTTGGCCAATGACCCGCCTTTATAGTTCTGACCTGTTCTCATCTCTGCCAGCTAGGCGAAAGGCACCACCCTGTCAACCCATGCGCTGGCGTAGTCAGGTCGAGAAGGAACATGTAGACATGTCCGACCTGTTACAATGCTTACATCCCTGTATTAACATCACTGGAAATTGAATTGTTTTGTTTTCCTATCTTTAGGTTCTGCCTGCTCTCTCCACCACCTGTGTGCCTGCTGTCTGCCGCTATCGACACCATCGCATGCGTTGCTAAGCAACATCCAAAGAAGGTTTTTATTACTATTACTATTATTCATTGACGTCAGGCGCAATGTTTTTGAAGCACCTCTCTGAGGCTCACTCATTGCTGATGTGAGACGTGAAGTGTCTACGTCATTAACACATGCCCATATAGGGATATTATGAAGCAGCGGCATTGGCCACTCTTGACTAACTCACGTATTCATACTAAAGGGGTAAATGACCCTCCGACCAAATGTATTTGGTGTCAATACCAACTGACATGCAAACGTGGTTTAGTTGATTGTATTACCTTGTGGCAATTTTTTACAAATGTATCGTATTAAAAAAGACGTATTCCTGAGGACAGCTGGACTGTATTACTATCTCTTGTAGCTAACTGTTATTACCTAATTTTTTTTAGATAGATTTTACAGCCTTTCGACACATCTTAGTTACTTCGAATAACATTTTACTCACTTTCTGCCTTGAATATCATATTCGCAGCCTACCCTGCGTAAAGTCACCATCAATCAATTAGTCACAAAGTAATGGCGCATATATGTAATAGTCTTTTCACCATTCCGGTTGTAGGACATACCTTTTTTCCCCAAATCTTTTTATTCCAGTTGAATAACATGGATTTTTCAGCACCGAGAGAAAGTTTAACAATCATGGTGCATTTGAACTATCTATGGATGAGATGGTATGAACAATATAGGCAACAGCAGGTTGAAATCAGACATTACAAATATTATGGGGATCTTATTTTGTGTATGTAGACTTATCGCGGATTAATATCATAGTATACAAAGCCACTGAAAGAAAAGGGGTAGGGGTGGGGAGCACTAAATGTGGTTGCTGAAAATGTCGCTGTGCAAAGCCTATATGCAGTCTCAGTCGTGCCACCTTGTACCTTTTTAGAAAGTATTACACTTTTTTCAAGCGAAACCAACTTTTTATATTTTTTTCTGCAAACAAAATTGCTAATCTGGTAATTGAAAGCTCTTAGAATTAGGAATTTGATCAGATTGAGGGATGTGCTTTGCTTAGTCTCTTATCATGAGTGGTGTGTATTCTGTTGAATAGAACTTTTGCTGAGCTCTCTGCTGTCAGTGACCAAGTGACAGTGCACAACACTGCATACATCATTCCTGAAGCGTATTCACAAGCAGCACATGTTAGCGTAACCCGGTAACAAATGGTTAAAAATCAGCGAAGTTGGCCCTTATTAATACTTTTTTAAGACAATTTGGATACAAGAAGATTTTATACTTTTTTTGTGAAATCCAGAGTGGCAGCACTGAGTCTGCACTGTTTCGTTGACACAGGTGTGGCATGGGCTGCAGCAGACCGGACTGCTACCCTTCTTTACGGAAAACTTTGACTCCCTTGCGGAGTATACATCAGGCGCAGGGCTGAATGCTGGTGCGTACGGCACCATACTCGCCGGCTACGAGTGTAACCATGGAGCCTACCCAGTCACCATAGCGCTGCTCAAACTGACAGAGGCGCTTGTGCAGGTGACCTACTTTTATTTCATTGTAATTTAAATTTGTTAAAGCTGCATAGTCCGATGAAAATATCAAAATAAATATATTTTATTGATCGTTATAATCTACCTAATCTACGTAACTTTGTTACTTTAAAAGAAAATCGTGCACTTATATTATAACTTTAATTCTACTCTCATTTTACAATTGATTGTTAATTCTCAGGATATTAATATGTATAGGTGATAAATAATACTGTGACAAATTTTAAATAAAAATTGTAATTTTGAATATGGCCTTTGTAAAATCACCATCATTCACTCAACTGATTGCTGGACTTCCTCTTCCCCCCCTCCCCCCCTCCCTACCCGCACCCTTCCATCAGCCTCTGCATGAGGCTAACAGCCTGGACTCGGTGAGGGCTATGCTGCTGTTTGTGTGTCGCGAGATCTTCCCAGTGTTTGGCAAGTGGCGCTATTACAAGCCGGCTGGCAGGGAGCAGGTTGGCCAGCTCTGCCTGCGCATCTTCCATCGCATCCTCAACCTCCTCAAAACTGGCAAAGCCGATAAGTTATCCGGGTAGGCAGCCTTGTTCGCACTCCTCCCCTCAGGTTAAGCAGTTATTGCACAATATGGGGTTTGATGCCCCATTACCACTGCCCGAAGCAGAGTTAGGTTCAGTGCGCATTCCTAGGGGTATGGAAAATTTTATCTGTTAAGTGGGTGAATTATGGGTTAGTTCTTTGGTAGTCAATTATAGAAAGTTGAAAATCATCGGTTTAATTTGACAGATTTATAAGGTCATGTCTAATTGTTTTCCCGTCGATAATGTACACACACAAAATGTTTAAACGAATGTTAGTGCATCACCGAGATCGCCTCTATTTTGATTGCTTGTTCACTAGGTGATTTCAGGCATATCTAGCCAGAGCTCTCGAGTCGGCAAGAGTCCTGGCATAAAATCAGCGATAAAATATTTGTTAAATGCACTCCTCTTTAAAATCATGGAAATTTCAATGTATATTATTGTATAACTGGCCATGCCAAGATACAATTAATGATGACTACCGTGACTAGGCTGCGATCTCTTTTATTGGACCTGATACTTTGCCGGTTATTTCAATTCATATCACGATAGCGAATGTATTATTAAAACTATCTAGGGATTTATTAAAAGTATGTCCTAGATATCTGACCATGCACTTTCGGCAATAAAGTCAACAAGTGGAGTGAATGTAATGAAAACACAATTTCTGTTCTCAAAATGCATCATTTTGAGGGTAACTTTCTTTAGGTCTCCTATGCGCTCCCTCGCATTATTTTGTAGTCAGTTCAAGAAATCTGAGGCAGTTGTATTTATTTGGTCAGAGAAATTTGGCATGTAATTGACCGCAAAACTGAGCTTAGATGTTACTAGGATGTAAAACCCCAGTGAATAAGTAACCCAACTCACAGGTCCCTCTGTTGAAATTCGGTAGGGCAGGATTTTCTTTTTTATTTGACTTTGACTTCAAAATTGCTACCATGAAAAGGATTGGGTGGGACTAAAAATAATTGACATGGAGATGATGTCTGAGAAACAAATGTGTTTATTGTCGGGCCTTACTGATGACTTCCTTTTGGTTGTGTGCTGTGCAGGGTGTCGGTGCGTGACCTGTGCGTGTACTCTCTGCTCTTCACCGAGTCGGGACGTGCCGTGCTCGATATCATCAGCACCGGGGTCGATACGGTGGAGTTCGCCCTCTCTCAGCAGGGAAGGTAGCCGTCTTTACTTAATACCAGTTGTTGTTTTTGTGTGTGTTTAAAGTTGTGTTGTGGAGGTGATGAAAATGGGACGTATTGCGCCTAGAGCGGGAATCGAGCACACACCTCTTGCATTTCCGGGCAAGTGTGCTAACCATGACACCATCTAGGCTCCCTGATGTCACCACCCAACTGACGCCTACCTGTCGGTGCAGCTCCTTGCCTGAGAGGTCACTACACATGTATAACCCGATGGCTTTGAGTTTCGGCCTATTAAAAAAAAAAGAGAAAAAAGAAGAATTTTATAGATAAATATATTAGATTGATTGTTATAATCTACCTTACTGTAGTTTAATATGACTTTTTATTGGAAAGGGTTAATTTCTTTAGCTGTTTGAAGTGAAGAAATATTAAATTAATTTTGGTGTGCACCCCGAATTGCTGGACATGGCCTTTGTTTATCATTTTTTAAACACAAAAACACAAATGTTTAATGGGTGGTCCGGTATCTAAGTTAGTTGGATATGCAGGATCAATTGACTACATCACGGTTCCGACTGCGCATGCGCTGGAAATGGCGTTGGGAGCAAAGCAAAGGCGTACGCCCATTGAGTTTGCTGATACGCGTAGGGCAAAATTGGCATTTTATTCAAAATAACTAGAAATACATAACAATTTGGCATAAACCTGGACGGAGGGATGCAATA
This sequence comes from Branchipolynoe longqiensis, assembly GCA_030323885.1. Lineage (NCBI taxonomy): Eukaryota > Metazoa > Annelida > Polychaeta > Phyllodocida > Polynoidae > Branchipolynoe > Branchipolynoe longqiensis. The sequence continues at coordinate 26,949,009 of CM059201.1, read as the reverse complement.
TAATAATATAATGCATATGTTTAAGACACAACTCTCCATAAACCATAGAATATAAATAAAAACATGAATACAATAAATAAAACTGACTCTGGCTATGGCTCTAACACTAGTCGGAGTGCCTAGATTTGTCTAAATCTAAATGCACATGGCATAAGATCTGCTGATTATATTGATGTAAATGCAATGCTGGATAAAAGATTAATATCTTAATTTATTATATATATTTTTTTAGTTGGTATTCTATGTTTCAAACAAGAGCTGAGATGAGCTGAAACTAGCACATTTCATAGCTTCACCCACTGTATTAGCATGTGCCATGTGCTTCTCGTGGCTTTGTTTTGCTCTGATGCATCCCACAATGCACGGCGCCGCTGGAACCGTGATGTAGTCTATTCTTGGTACCGGTTTTGGTTTCGGAAATTTGATGCTTTCATTGGACTGTGCAGCTTTCAAGTGTGGAACGGACCTGCTTTTCTCTCTGCAGCCTACAGAATGAGGGATAGGCTTGTGTTTTATTTGTATTGTATAATACATTATATGAGTATAAACAGGCATCTATTCTTGCTAATCGCTGATATTTATGCATGTAGTTAGTAGTTCCTCTATCCTACTACATTAAGTATTGTTTTCAAGCTTTTAAATTATTATTTTATTGTATTTGTTGATTAAGCAGGGGCAATTTCAATTACGGAAAATTCGTCTTCTATATTCTGCTGCTCCTTTTCCCATCCTAGTAATGCCAAGCGCCCGGCTAAGTAGCGACACGTATAACTTTTCATGTCATTAGTCTGACTCAGCCCAGGATCAATTGAACCCATGACCTGTCACGTGGCTGATATGACCATAGGTGTTGCATGGGCATAAAACCCCCAAATCTGCCACATCGGAAGTATGCGCTCAACTCATTCGGGTACATCCCACTCCGATGAACATTTCTTGTTTTAACCGCTCAGCGTCCAGGAGGGTGGCGGCATGGAGCTGATCCAGCTGATAAAGCTCGCCTTCTCTGTGCTGAACCGCTTGCTGCTTCTCCGCCCACCGGATGCGCGTCCCTCACCTGTGGAGCATGCGCTGTCGACGCAGCCAGCTAACCGTGCGCACCGCCACGTGGTGGCGACCATTGCGCAGTATGTGTACCACAGGCACGACATGCGGCTGCCCACACTCGCCACGCTGCTCCTCAAGGTGGGTTGCGGCCATTTTGTTTTACAATAACCTCCCCTCGCCCCCCCCCCCATACCCATAGCCATACACTCTTACTCCCTTCTTCGTTCCTGTCACTCACTCTCTCACCCCGTTGCTCCCTTCTATGTCCCTCTTACTCCGAACCCGCTCCACTCCTATGTTCCTTTCCTCCCCCCTCATCTTCTGTTCCACCTTGGCTTGGTTCCTTCTCTGTCTCACCCCCTTTCCATGAACCCCCCCCCCCCCCCTATTCCCTTTTCTGTCCGTGCTGTCCCTGCCCTTTCAGGCTTTGCTACAATGTATATAATTACAATGTAACATGGCTGGAAAACCAGTGCCCTGACATTGCGAAAAGAAATGATCATCATTGTCATAGTTGTTGCAATAATATTAGTAAGGTCGATTAAGAATATTTTCTTTAGAAACCATCAACAGTATAATGGCTTTGAAAGTTATTGCACAAATTATAGATAGGTATAAACAATGTAGTGATCTCTCCGATACAATACCTGTTTGCTGTATATCTAATCAGAAGCAAAATGCTCTCTTACTCAGCGACTGGCCATGGTTTTCCCGATGTCGATCCTGGCGTGTCTGGGGAATGAGGCGGAGGCAATACGCGACATGTACCTGGTGCGCCTGGCTGCACGCACAGAGGTTTGTATTTATGTGGCGCCCCATAACCACACTGCTCGCGACTCCACCCTCACATACACAACATATACCTGGCCCGCCTGGTTACCTGCACCGATGTTTGTATGTACCGTAAAACCTCTCTAAATCGACCGACCTTGGCACCAACTTTAAGTGGTCCATTTAGGGAGGTGGTCGGTTTAGGGAGTTAGAATATAGTTACAATTGTATTGTTAAGACCCAAATAAAGCTATCGATATAGGGGAGTGGTCGATCTGTGGAGGTGGTTGGTTAGGGAGGTTTTACTGGATATGGAGCCCCATAGCCACACTGCTCCCGACGTGACCCTCCCACAACATACACCTGGCCCACCTGGTTACGTGCACAGATGTTTGTATGTATATGGCGCCCCATAGCCACACTGCTCCCGACCCCCACCCTCACATACACAACATACACCTGGCCCACCTGGTCACGTGCACAGATGTTTGTATGTATATGGCGCCCCATAGCCACACTGCTCCCGACCCCCACCCTCACATACACAACATATATTTTGGTCGCCTGGTTACATGCATAGAGGTTTGCTCATATGGGTGTGACAGGCGCTGACAAATTGTATGTTTTGGTTGGGGTTTTTTCTTCAAACTTTTTATTCCAGTTGAATAATATCTTTTTTCAGCACTGAGGCGCTGATTTTTCGGCCTTAACAATTATGGTGCATATGAACTATTTATGGATGAAAAGATGAGATGAATAATATAGACAATATTTAGTAGGTTTAAATCAGGCATTACAAATATTATGGGGATCTTATTTTGTACATGTTCAGAGCAATAAACACATTTGCTAATGGAAAAAGAATTGACGCTGTGCGCATGTGTGTTGTGTTGTCTCCAGGACGTGCGCCTGAAGGTGGTGATCCTGGAGCTGCTGGCGGTGTGCGTGGAGACGCAGCCCGGCCTCACCGAGATGTACCTCAACGTGCAGCTGGCCCCGCTGACCTCAGTCACCACCCCGCTGTCAGGGGGCGACGCGCTGCCACAGCCACCAGGGGACGCCAAGCCGGCCAAGGACAGGCAAGAGCAGCCCGGGGGGGTGAAGGAGAAGAAGGACCTGTGTGTGGGACGAAGCAGCTGCCTGCTCACCCTGCTGGACCTCATAGAGGAGAAGATGCAGGTGACAGTCAAATTACAGGGTTTGGCGTAAGGAGTGCTTGCAGGGTCCATACGGGGCCTGGAATGTCTCGAAAAGTCTCGGAACTTCATTTGCCCCATTTCAAGGTCTTGAAAAGCCTTGAATTTAACCCTATTTTGGGGAATTATTCTTGAAAAGCCTTGAATGCCATTAACCTGTCCCCACTGATGTAAATTAGTCCAAAATCGCTATTCGCCATTGTTATTGTTTCCTGAAATCCAAATGAAAATGGTCTTGAATTCCTATCAAAAACAGCCTTGAAATAGCCTTAGATTGTGTATGGACCCTGTTAATGAGTCCCTCTTTTTAAAGCTAAATAATGCAATAAAAGCAACACAACATCGACCTACATTTGATCCAACTTAGATACTGGTACACTCGTTAAGCATTTATTGGTGTTTGTTGCAAAATGGATAAACGAAGCTTATATCCAGCATTTTGGTGTGCCCACTAACATTTATTTGAGAATGTTTTCACTTAGAATATCTCCAAGGTTAACGCTTTGCAATGAAAGTTACTTCAATCTAAAGTAAAGTGGATTATAACGATCAACCTGATATATTTAAACTATAAACTCAAAATATGGGGGCCATCAAACATATTCAATATTTTCATGGTCGTACTACTTGTCCAGACCCCCCCCCCCCCTTTCCCCTCTAAAGTAGTACGCATCAACATTTTACTACAGAACATAAAGACAATAATATGAAAATTTTAAATATCAACATTTTATTAAATGTCATACTTGACTGACCCCCCCCCCCCCCCCCAACATACACTTTGTACGACTGTAAAAATGTTGAAAACTTTGGACGGCCCCCTTATACAACTTTGCATAATCTCAAATTGAAGATAGAATAATGTGAATTGTGTCCTCAAATAATGTGTTGCTTTTTCGCTGGTTCCATAGGGTACGTACCAGTGTCCATCCGACCTGCTCTGTGCCGCTCTTCAGTTCCTCCACGCTCTCTGGTACGGGAGGCGCGAAACTGCCATGGCTGTGCTCAGAGAGAAGTAAGTTGGTTAGCATGCTCAAACAGACCGACATGGGTCTGAAAGGGATTGTGGAATGTGACAGCGATGTCACAAATGTGACATTGATGGCACAACTGTGACACTGATGCCACAAATTGGGAGTGTTGCGACAAACATGACAGCGATCAGTAATGCCTTTAATATGACGGCAATGCCACACATGTTACTGCAATGCCCCTAATGTTACTGCAATACCACAAATGTGATAGTAATGCCACAAATGTGATAGTAATTCCACAAATATGACTGATACTAGAAATGTGATGGTAATGCCCCTTCCTTGTCCGGTGACAATGTAAAATGGCCGTAGGGGGGGGGGGGGGGGGGGTATTGCATATGGTGTCAATGCAAGTGTCACTTACAAAATGTATAAACTCTTTTACACCTATTATTACTTCTAAAAATTTACAAAATATAGTTACTATCGTTATCGGACTAGAGAGAGAGGAAGATTTATTATATGCGCCTATAATTTGGGTTCATGTTATAAATGTATAACCATGACCTATGACCCTGACAGGCCGACTTACTGGAGGAGCGTCTGTCTGTCCTTGATGCGTGATCTTCCGAAACCCACTGTGGTCCAGAAAGACACCAGTTTCAATGTGAGTTTCGTATCTAGTTTGTAATGTATATTTTAATGCCTTTATTAATAGTGTGCTGTACGGATGGATCACCGCGTCCAATCAGTGCGGTTGTGGTTGATGCGTTTTCATGATATATACGCTGAATGGGTCAATAAACTACATGTCCTTTCTGTATGGCAAGGTTCTGGAGAAGGAGGTTAGGACCTGTGCCCACATCTTCCGAGTCCTGGCCCAGGAACTGTACGCCGTTCACAGGTGCGTCTTGTCTGTCCGGACAAATCACAATGGCTGGCTAGCTGTTGGCAGCCAATTCTTCTTTCTTTTTTTTCTCTTTTTTTGTAAATGAATTTTATTCATATATAATTTCTCAGTGCCGTAACGCTGGTCTTTCGGCTGTAGGTGCTACAAGTATGCAAGTATATACAAAGTTTTTGTTTTTTTAAACATTATTTATAAAGTGTGATTAAAGTAGATATAGTACAGTAAGTAAAGAATATGAGGTACATTAATTCCTTTTGCGATTACATGCAAGGTTTTAGGTGCAGATTTAGAATTTTGGAGTAATAAAAAGTCTTTGTTGTAGTTCAATATGATCAGATACACCTTTATATAATATATTGTATTGTATGTAGTAAGCAGGGATTTGTGTGTTAGTTGAAGAATTTTCAAGTCAGTAAATCCAAATGGTATAGACCTATTTCATATGACGTCAGGATAGTTATCTAGGTCAGTGCACGCGCCTTTTGGCTGCAGGACAACACACTGTCACACTGCAAACTCAATGGCTATGAGCAATCTTCACCCAGAAAAAGTGAAATATCTCTAAAACCACACCACCTAGAAGCAACCCGCTTGGAACACATATAGAAAACATATTGAATGAATAGATTATATTAAATTGATATGGTTAGAGTTCTGCATTTCTATTAGTTTTGAATAAAATAGACATTTTGCACTGCGCGTACCGGCATACTCAATGCATTGTCAATGGCCGTGAGCAATCTTGAATTATCTTCATACAGAAAAAGTTAAATATCTCTAAAACCACACCACCTAGAAGCAACCTGCTTGGAACACATATAGAAAACATATTCACTGAATATATTATATTAAGTTTATAAGGTTAGGCTTCAGCATTTCTATTAATTTTGAATAAAGCTAATGTTTTGCACTGAGCGTACTGGCAAATTCAATGCATTGTCAATGGCCGTGAGCAATCTGCATACAGAAAAGGTGAAATATCTCTAAAACCACACCACCTAGAAGCAACCCGCTTGGAACACATATAGAAAACATATTCAATGAATAGATTATATTAAATTGATATGGTTAGGGTTCTGCATTTCTATTAGTTTTGAATAAAATAGACGTTTTGCACTGTGCGTACCGGCATACTCAATGCATTGTCAATGGCCGTGAGCAATCTTGAATTATCTTCATACAGAAATAGTGAAATATCTCTAAAACCACACCACCTAGAAGCAACCCGCTTGGAACACATATAGAAAACATATTCACTGAATATAATATATTAAGTTTATAAGGTTCGGCTTCAGCATTTCTATTAATTTTGAATAAAGCTAACGTTTTGCACTGCGCATACCGGCAAACTCAATGCATTGTCAATGGCCGTGAGCAATCTTCATACAGAAAAGGTGAAATATCTCTAAAACCACACCACCTAGAAGCAACCCGCTTGGAACACATAGAAAACATATTCAATGAATAGATTATATTAAATTTATAGGGTTATCATTCTGTATTTCTATTAATTTTGAATAAAATAGACGTTTTGCACTGCGCGTCCCAGCAAACTCAATGGCAGTGTGCCTTCGTTCTGCAGCCGATTTTGAGATTTGATTTGTACTTTCCAGTGATAAATTGGACGCCAACTTGAAGAATGTCCTCAGGGATATTATCGCAAAGAAAAGACTGCAGTACTGGTCCACGGTAGGTGCATCCTTGTTCTGTTTCTTTCTAGAGGGAGATTGTTAAAAAAATATATATATTTATAATATATATTTTTTAAACATCTCCCCCATTTATGTTTATATTAGGATTTGATTTATGATTTATATATATAAATCCTAAATTTCAATCGGGCTGTATACTTTCCACATAAGCAAGCGAAGTATCTATTTTCAACATCCAAGGAACTCCTTAGAATCATAGTTTTCGCCTTCTATAATGATTTTATGTAATATTCAGCTTGTATGTGTGAAATGTGTTTGTGTAGATTGCTTGTTTAGCCATCATATTTTCCTTCATCGTAACTATTCAAGAGACTCACTTATTCTAAGGAAGAAACCGGATGTGGTGGCCGAATTGGTAAGAGCCTGGCTTCCTGTGCGGAAGGTCCGGTGTTTGAAAGAACTGTCGGGATCAAACCAATGACTTACAACAGTTATATTTGTCTCTACCTAGCGTCCGGCTTTACTAGGATAGGGCCAGGACTGGGTAGCCCAATATCAGGATAATGTGGCTGATTGAGATCTAGTCATGCTGCTGGCGACCTGGTCTTCCAGGGGAGGCAACATTAAAAAGTCGCCATGGGTGCACAGTGTCGCAGGTTAGTACCCGTCTTGATATGGCCTTAGATATGGCTAGGATATAAAACCCCAACAGACAACAAACATCCAAGGAGGACGGGGCCTACTATCTGGAGAAAAGGCTTATTCGAGGGAAGAAGTTGACTATTTGATGGAGAAGCTTATTTGAGGGGACCGCGAAAGGCCATTATTTGTGACAGGTGAGTGGCCACTATTTGTGGAAAGTGAACGGGGCCACTAATTGTGAGAGGTAATGGGCCTATTATTTAGTGAAGGTTTACTATTTGAGGGAAACGAAGGTGCCACTATTTGGGGGAGGGCAAGGTGCTACTATCCAGGAGAGACCAAAGGGCCACTATTTGGGGAGGTGAAGGGGTCACTATTTAGGGGAAGTGAAAGGGTCACTATTTAGGGGGAAGTGAAACAGTCACAATTCGGGGTAGACGAAAGGGTCACTATTTAGAGGGAGCGATGGGGCCACAATTTAATTGGGGTGAAGGGGCCACTATTTAGGGCAGGTGAAGCAGTTACTATTCGGGGGAGGTGGTGGGGTCATAATTTAGGTGAGGTGAAGGGGCCACTATTTAAGGCAGGTGAAGCAGTTACTATTAGGGGGAGGTGATGGGGTCACTATTCAGGGGAGGTAATGGGCCACTATTTGGGGGATGGTGAAGGAGCCACAATTTAAGTGAGGTGAAGGGGCCACTATTTAAGCAAGGTGAAGTAATCACCATTCAGGGTAGGTGAAGGGGCCACTATTTAGGGGGATGATGGGTGTCACTATTTGGAGGATGGTGAAGGAGCCATAATTTAGAATGGGGGGCCCCTATTCGAGGGGAGACAAGCAGCTTCCACTGCTGAAGGCTGTGCGGGAGTGACGGCGTCTGTGTGTTTGCAGTACCTGAAGGAGAGGCTCAGGACGTGCGTAGTTGCCGGGTACCAGCCCTCCGAGCAGCCCTCTGATGACGGCACGCTGCAGCTGCTTCTCGCCTGGCGCAGCCTCGTCCTCGTTCTCGCCGTCCACAAGGTACCACCTTTCTGTTTTCGAAACAATATTTTATTTGATAAGAAATGTAGCATTTGAAGGTCACTTGTTGGCATGCCCCATTGGTGCTGACCTTACTATTGGACCCATGGTTTTTATGTTACTTCTGAGATACCCACGGTGAGAACTTCCCACCGATTGTCAGTTTCCCCATCGATTGACCTGTTCTCGTCACTGCTATATACAGGGATGATAATTTCCCACCGATTGGTGGTTTCCCGACTTTTGGGATATGACCTGGCTATTTAGGTGTGACCTGTTCTCATCCCTGGATACCGGAAGTCAAATACCAGGGGAGGAGAGGCTGTGTGTGTATACATGGTTTCGGATGTGTATGGGAAATCCTGGAGAGTTTTTTTAATTTATGGTTTTCAAACCAGGCCTGAAAAATGTCCTGGAAAAACAAAAGTCCATTTTGTCCTGGGAAAGTGTTTGAATTTAATTAATAGCAATAAAAATAATATTTTGCGGTTTTTGAGGACAGTGGGTCTGTACCACCACCTCATATAGTTTATTAAACCCATTTTTATTAATCTAAGAAGAATGATACCATTGACTAGAATTTTATTTTCCTTGGCAACAATTTGTATAATTCTGAACTTTTAGATTCATATGTAATTGATCGTATGCATTTACATTCTGTGTAAAGGGGCTGGTTGAATGAAAAGATATGACAGAATACAAGTGAAATAAACACTTCTCACCGTGAATATGGCCTATGCTGCTGACATGGTGTAAAGCAACCGCCATCCAATCAATCAATCTTTATATCAAAACTACCTAGGATAAATATATCAATGTCCTTAAAGTAGTCCTGAATTTCTTTTCTCTTTGTTCCCCCCAAAAATCCTTATAGCCCCTTGAATAGCCTTGAATTTCAAATCTTGATAGTATACAGACGCTGAATACAGAGATAAGAAATTTCAGATTTTCGACGAATTTTTTTCTCGGCTTATACTAGGTCATTTCCTTTTATGTGCTTTGGTAGCACTGTCAATTTACCTGAAATCATATTTCCGCTTTTTACAAAAAGTTGGGTGTTTTTTGTTGTTGCTTTTCATGGTTGGAGACGACTCTTATCCTCTGTGTACAAGCTGTGTTCTTGTGTTGTAGCCTGCCTGTTTAACACTCGCGGACAGCCTGAAGAACCAGATCCTGAAGGACATCATCGACGGACTCGAAGACCAGTTTTCAGAAGGACTTAGCCCACTCAATATCAAGCTTGCGTCCATATCTAGCGCACTCTACTTCACTGTGCTGAAGCACTGGAAAGGGTGAGTGGTTGCGCAAACTATCAGGTTAATAAGCCATGGCGAGCAGAAAAGGATGCAAAGATAGGGGTTTCACAATTTGGGAAAGCCTGTATTCTCTGCGTTAGGGAAGAAGCTAGCAATGCTACCACAACAAAATTGAGCATAGTGGGGATTCTTTTTAAAGAATAAATACAAATTAAAGAATTTGGTCACATCTGTTCTCCCACTGTTTGGAGTGTGTCAAGGTTTCCAACCACCCTAACTATGTTGTATACAGTGATTTGTTCTCCTGCCACCAGGCTGTTGCTGGACTGAAAACAGACCTCCCTATTGTGGCAAAGGTCATTTATAAAATGAACCAACTGGCAAAAGATGGATATGACAACCCCCTCTGCTTGCTTGGTGCCTGGCCAAGTCGGCATCCGAGAAAACGAATGAGCTGATCGGGCTACGAAGAAGGCTCTGAACTGTGATGTTGAGCTGTGTCTGATCCCTCACTCTGATCTGAAACCACTAATAACCATCCACATCAAATCCAAATGGTAACATGAGTGGGATAGAAACATTAATAAACTGCAAGAAATTGAAACATCTGTGTGAAAACCACAACAGACTCATACCAGAGGTCGGCGGGACCAAGTGGTCCTTAGCCTCTGCCATATTGGCCACTTGTGGCTTCAACATGCTTTTCTGCTCAAGGGGAACCCTCCCCATGAATGTATTGTGTGTCATTCCCCACTGACATTCAGACACATTTTATTAAGTTGTGTCAATTTATTGGCCCTGCGCCAACAATTTTGCACTGCAGGCAGCTTCCATGACATTTTCACTAAAGTAAAACAAGAAAAACATGAGGGCAGCTGGTCTGTACCACCTCATATAGTTTATTAAACCAATTTGATCAAATAATGATAATAAAACCTTTTCACCTAAATTGTTTTTACCTTGACCACAAAGCTTTCCTGCAACTTCACTGATTATGAACTATTTAAATTCATCAGTCTCTATTGACACATAATTGATTCTATGTTTTTACATTATATGTAAAAGCGATGGTTGAATCAAAAACAAACAATTCTTGCTGTGTATATGGTCTATGCTGCCGACATGGCGTAAAGAAACCACCAATCACTCAATTATCGATTTGGCCACTGCGTCCAGTCCCAAACTAGCACATATCGAGCCCACTTTGGTATTGTTCCTGAGTTGTCGCTGTTTGCGTGTCCTGCAGCTCGGTGAAGGAGTGGCATCCGGTGTTGCAGCAGCTGCTGTCAGTGCTGACTGCCACGTGTTCAAACAGCGAGACTCTCGTGCCATCTATCCAGATCGGGCTGCTGGGCGCCCTCAGCGTCGGGCTGCAACATCTGCGCATCTCCATCATCAAAGGTTGGTTGTTGGAGTTCTACGTCCTGGCAACATCTAAGGTCATATCAGGACGGCTACCGATTTGTGACAGTGCACACACATGGTGACTTTATAGTGCTGTCCCACTGGGAGACCAGGATGCCAGCACCATAACCTGATATCCCACTCAGTCACATTATCATAACATTGAGCCAACCAGTCCTTGCCCTATCCTAATAATGCAGAGCACCTGACTAGGAAGCGACAAGTATAAATTTGATAAGTTATAAATATCTATCAGGAACGAAATATTTTTGTTATTTCATGAAATTCTGTTCGTTTTTTGGAGTGATTTTTTTTTAATGCCAAATAGTCAACCCGATAAACATGTGTCAGGAATGAAATATCTTTGCTATTTCGCAGATTTCCGTGAATTTTGCTAATTTGAAATCCAAAATATTTTACAATACTCCAAAATATGCGATTAATTTTTTCCATCTATTACTTACACTGTAGTTGTATACATCGATGGTTTTCAGTTTCTATCATATTTTTAGATAAATATATTAGGCTGATTGCTATAATCCACCTTACTTTAATTTGCAAAATTCCATAAGGATGGACGTAGAATTTCTGTATTTGGTTCCTTAGCATTAAAACTTACTACAACTTTACCAACTGAATACAGAAGATAACTTCTGCTTACATTCTAAATACTATGTAAATACTCACATTGATCTGACTAATATTGATCTAGTTATATAATACTACTGTTACCATATTGCTATGGAACTTTTGGGTTACAGAATTTCATTGTGTTACATGCTGCAGATTGTGTATTCAACAGTTATTGTATACCTTATTCTATATACCTTTTGTGTAAATAACCCTGAATTGAAAAATGGCTGGAAGACCAGTGCTTCGGCACTGACAAAAGACTTATTCAGCAGAATAAACATATTTACCACACACACAGAAATTCATTAACAAAAAAACACCTTATACCGAGGGGGAACCATGGACAATGCCACCTTACTTACTGACAACAGACTTTAACTGCCAGAGCTGCCATTGTTGTGGGATTTCCTTTTTATTTGATATTTTTTCTTCAACATTTGGGACATCAAAAGTGTTGGGTGTTGGGTGGGACTCAAAACTAGCATGGCGATGTTTGAGAAGGAAACAAGTATTTCTTTAAAATTTGTATTCGGCCTAAGTAGATTGTGCGTGTTCTTATTGGCCGTGACCCACTTTGACAGACGTGGATGTGGAAGTGCTGCGCCCCCTGGTGCCAGTAGTGTGCAGCGTCCTGCAGCAGAGCACATACCAGCTCTACCCGCCCTCGAACAATGAAAGCGCCCGAGACAACGACACTGGGGCCGGGGCGTTCCTGGACGTGAAGCTAAAGGTATGTAGAGTAGGAACCAGCCATGGGCGTATTCAACTGCAGAGGTTTCAAGTCTCCCGATTTGGTGGGAGATCTCCGTAAAATATAGCAAAATAACCGATTTCCCACTCTTAATTTCAGCTTAAAAAAAAAAAATTGTACGCATATTTTTCGTCAGAATGCATCATTTTTGTATCACTTTAAAAAAAATATATGGGGGACCCCCCCCTTGTGGGAATGGCCGGACGGCTGTGGGGGGGGGGGGTGTCGAGGTTGGTGGCCGTTTAATAAAAATATTTTCTAGTCTTATTTGTCAGGGGGAAAATGATGTACGTCAAGGAAATATCAGGAAATTTGGAAATCTCCTGTTTGTGGCAACCTTGACACTGCTCTGCTGATTGATACCCTAACGTACATGCAAGTGTGCACATGTCCTTGACTTGACTAGCCAGCCCTACAAATGAATGGTTCTCATGAAGATCCGATTCCGGTACCAGTCGAATATAAATTTGTGAGAGTAGCTTGACAGGTACAAAAGTCAGTGCCCAGTCAAATATGGCCAAAGTGTGCTTCTGGGAAGCAGCTTAGGTTGGGATGTTATTTGAAGGTTATTTTAAGGTTGTAGCGGAGGTTTTACGGTAGCTAAGCTAGATGGCCTTTAAAAAGCTGTTTTTTCTTTTGAATCATGAAAGGATCTTGCCATGAATTTAGCCTTGATTGCGACATGTCGTAAAAATCACACTTACTCACTTATGACTGCAGCACCAGATTTGACTGCTTTTGGTGTTGTTTTGTACAGCAGGGACCGCCACAACTGTTGAAGGTAGGACACTTGGCTTCGTGAGGCTGCCTGCCCTCTGAGAGTTTAAGACACACTAAGTGTGCACGCATGTGCTTCGCCCTTCACAGCAAGCCTGAGTTCTTTTGTTGTTGCTGCAACATCTGTCCTCTGTTGAGACCTCGAGAATCAGAAGCTTTCCTGCAACTTCACTGATTCCCGCCCACCTTCATTCATCACGTACGCCAAGAGGAATTTGTGTATTGTTGATAATTGCCTTAGGTGTATCCAGGAGTTGAGCCCGGTGTATGCCGATATATAGTTTGTGAGTGCTGCTGTCTGTGTCAGTTAGGGTCACAATCATCCACAAGGGGGCGCCACCGCCCATTCCACAGTTTCAGGGACTTAACTCTGCAGCATGAAGAAGGGAAAAGTATGGAAAATGCTCTATTCCTGCTAGTCCGAGTATAGTTATTCAAGCCACTTTGTTTTATTTTTGTCAGATAGGGTAGGCCTACTTCTTGTGGAATTCCGCAAAAAGCCCCCAAAACCTTACTTGATATGTTCTCTAGGTGTGAATGCGTGTGGTGTCAGTGCATCAGATTGAGGGAGAGGAAGAGGGAGTGTGTGGTAGCTTCAAAATGCCGCTAAAATCCTGTACGTTCAATAGCTTCAATGGGCGCCTGCCTCCCCCCCCCCCCCCCCCCCCCCCACAGACCCCTGCAAGGGTCTCTAATCCTTGGTCCTTCTTTGAGATCTGTGCAGCCCCTTGAAGCCCTGGTTTAATTTTTCCTTATAAACCTTTTTTTTTCCAGTACCATGCCTATTTGTACCGTAGAACATGTCTTCAACGGACACCTCTGTTGTCCTGACATAGCAGGTGTCCTGTCATCAGAGGGACATTCAAATGAAACAAGGATAGTTTGTATGTTGAACAATCGATCCAATTTACTATAAATGTAATCTAATTTTATTTTCCTTTTAAAACAGGACATATTGCATTTAAAAAGATTCAGCAGAATTTTGGGTTCTGTTGGATATGTCTGTCTAAACCTCCCTTAACTTTAAGGAATTCCTCTCTGACCCTGATTGGAAGTGCATAATGATAATTTATCATTTTACTTTTGTCTAAATGTCGTGTTGACTGTCATAATGTTTTAAAAAGTGTCTTTTAATCACAGTGACTATGCATGTATATGAATCGCTTTTAATGTTGATTTGAACAGATTTAAGTTGGACTAACTGGTTACATTATTTGAACTTGTTGCGATTGTTGTGCAGTGCAGGTACACTTTTGACCTTTCCGGCAAATGGTGGTTGACCTTGCAATGATGGTACTGCCTCCTTTAACCCTGTGTTTCAGTATCGTCTTCACACTTTGCTTTGAAAATGCAATGGCTTCCCGCCATTTTTCAAGCACTAACCTAAACATTAAAGGGGCAGGAACATGACCAACCCGACCTTCCTTATTCACAATTATCATGATTGAATATGACTAGTCATAGTGTATATATCTTGAAACAACCAATTGTCCCCGTCCTGATATGACCGTAAATGTTGCCAGGATGTAAAGCTCCAACAAACAAAACCAATTGTCTGGAATTTATTTTAGAATGTAAGCAATTTAGGACTGAGGGCCATGGTAGTCATTCTGATTATGAGGGTCACTCAGCCCTCATGATGCTCCTCAGCTGTTTGAGTGACATAGGCTGGGAAAGACTTACACAGTTGCTTAGGCTTTCTCCATAAAATAGAACTGAAGCAGGCTTAGCTTCATGGATCGCTAATTATAGGGAAGGGCTGTAAAGAAGTCATTCACTGCAATTGGAAAGTGTCACTGTATTAGGAAAGTGTCACAGCCTACTTTAACGAATAGTGAATTTGACTTCGCCTTGCAACCTATGTAATTCCACCTATCCCTTCCCATCGTGATGTCACAGAATGTGTGTGCCTGACCTTGGTATGACCCTGACCTTCTTTCTCTACAGCTGCAGGTGGTGAGCATGGTGCTGCTGGAGGTGGTGGTGGTGTGTGTGACCTTGGTATGACCGTGGCCTTCTCTACAGCTGCAGGTGGTGCTGCTGGTGGTTGTGTGCTTGAGTGTGACCTGAGTATGACCCTGACCTTCTCTACAGCTGCAGGTGGTGAGCGTGGTGCTTTCTGAGGAGCTGGTGGTGGTGTCTGATTGTGACCTTGGTATGACCTTGACCTTCTCTACAGCTGCAGGTAGTGAGCGTGGTGCTGTTGGAGGAGCTGGTGGTGGTGACGGAGCGGACAGAGGACTGGTTGCCGGCCGTGCTGGAGTTTGGCATCCTTCCAGGCCTGCTGGGGTCGGTGCAAACCTGGGTCGAGGCGAGACATGGCAAGCAGTACATCAACACCGTGCTCGCCCTGTTCATCACCATGTCCCACATCCCACAGGTAAGTGCAGCCGGAGCGCTGCAGTCAACAGCAATGCAGAGGTGCCTTCTGTCCGGTGAAAGGACACACTCGTAGCATCTGAAGTCACAAGAAAATATCGTTCCATCGAAAAAGCAATAGCTCTGAACACATACAATAAACGCGACCGACATAATTGTCGCTATGTTTGTAGGTATCGCAAAATAGTCCTCATGGGTGGATGGGCTGCTTTCGCATGAACCTGTCTTGTAGTCACTCAGACTATTACATATGCACCCCGTGGGGAACCGGGGTAGAATAGTTCCCTTGCACCCCCTTGCAGATCGTAAAAGGCGACAAATGGGGCGACTCGTTTGCCGTGAGTCGCAGCTCGTGTCGGTGGAGGAAGGGATCCTGGTGCATGAGGACTGCAAGGGGCCAAGGCTCCTTGTGGACCAACACTGCACTTTGGCCCCGACTTCACCTAGACGAGGGGTTGGACTGGCCCAGTCCAATCAATCGGCTGGTCATGCCAAGCCCTAGGAGTATAATTATGAAGAATGACCCTATTTGCATCACTAATTATATGATATATATATATATATATCATATAATATTTACCTAGAAAATTCTTCACTACTCCTGGAAGGCGGTGGCTAGGGTCAATCTGGTATCGGTTAATGTGATCAACCATACTGGAGTATATTATCCTTGTATCCCTGGTGTGTATCTGCTGGTTACCGCAGTGCTACACACCCCATTTTTAGGGCTCCGTGGCGGGTGGGGAGCGAGGATAATGAACACCTTCTACATAATATGGATATTAAAAAACCCAAACCCAACAACCCCAACAAAAGAAATTTGGAGTCAGACTCCTCCTCGCAATCCGAGGAAGAAGCTGCAAAAAACTGAAAAAACGGCAAAGCTTCAAAAGTAATAGAGTCCTGGCCAAGGTTCCTTATCATTGCATCAAGCGATGAGGGGGCCTTGGCAAAAGTATCACCTTTTGCCATTTTCAAAGGGCTTGTCAGCTTGGCAGGCGAGCCAAAATCTGTAAAGAAATTGAGGAACGGATGTTTGTTGGTGGAGGTCTTGACGGAGAGTCACTCTAAGTGTCTTCTCAAGTCCAAGACCTTCTGTAACATACCCGTTACCGTGAGTGCGCACAACACCCTAAACTCCTCCAGGGGAGTGATCCGGTCTCGAGACTTTGAGGGAGTGAGTGATGATGAGATTTGTGAAAACTTATCATCACAGGGCGTTACGGCAGTGAGGAGGATGAGTATTCGAAGGAACAATGACTTCGTTCCGACGGGTACTTTCATCCTTACTTTCGGCCGCCCCACCCCTCCACTGTCAGTTAAGGCCGGATACCTTAATATTACAGTTGACCCTTATGTTCCAAACCCTTTGCGTTGTTTCAAGTGTCAGCGACTCGGGCATGGGCAAAACTCATGCCGGAACAAGCTGACATGTGCTCGCTGTGGTCAGTTTGACCATGACAGCAAGGATTGCAACCTGACCACAGCTTGCATCAATTGTAAGGGGGCCCATTTTGCGTACTCTCGGGAGTGCCCACGGTGGAAACTGGAAAAGAGGGTTCAAGAAATTAAGGTTCAAAATAATTTGTCCTTCCCTGAAGCGAGGAAATTGGTGGAGGCTACCAACCCAGTCACAGCTGGAAAATCGTATGCTGTGGCGGTTGGAGGCCCCAAAAGGGCTGTCGCCTGTCAGACGGACTTGACGTGGTTGGCTGGGGGGAAACCCACTGCCACCACCCAGGTCACAAACAAACAAACAAACACACAAACCAACAAACAAACTCAATCGACTATGACACAAACGCCTATCGGCAGCAGCAGTCTGTCGATTGAGTTGAGCTCTAGGGTGCCGGCTTCCACCGGCCCCGCTCCAGCTCCTGAATTAATCAATAAATTAAATACTGAAAAGAAAAGGGTAGAAAAGGACCGTTCCTCGGGACGGCTAAAGAAGATCGAACGGCAGCTAGTTCCCACTAGCAATGCCTTCGATCTTTTGGATGAGGACGTGGAGGCCATGGATGTTCCGTCCATGGACCAAACACAACTAAAACGCCCTCCCCCAAAACCCAAGGAGAGAGGCCCGAAAGGGTCTCTGTCCTTAACTCAAACCAAGAATCAGGCGCTGGAAGAAGAGAGCACTGAGGCCTCGACTAGTCGAGGTCGCAGTCTCCCCCTCAAACCTAGGGGGAGGGGGAGAACACCTGTCACTGCCCCAAAATGACAGTGACGGGTGGTTCTCTAATTCAGTGGAATTGTAGAGGTTTCAAGGGCAGCATTGAAGAGTTATCTCTTCTGTGCTGCAACCTCAACCCTCTTGCCATTTGCTTACAAGAAACTCACTTGAGAGCTTCTGAGAGTTGTAGTCTTAAAGGCTACATCAATTTTGACAAGTCCGCACCGGATGGAGACCGAGCCGCCGGCGGCTCCTCCATCCTGGTTAGACGTGATATTGTATGTACACCAGTGGCGTTAGACACAACACTACAGGCTGTAGCTGTTCGTCTGATGCTACATAAGACTATAACTCTCTGTTCCATCTATGTTCCTCCGAGCTCCATTCTCACCTTTCGAGAATTGGATGCTCTTGTGAGCCAGTTACCGTCTCCATATTTACTTATGGGTGACTTTAACGGCCACAACCCACTGTGGGGAGGGACCACTAGGAACCCAAAGGGCGAGAGGGTTGAGGACCTTGTGGACTGTCATGCACTGTGTGTATTGAACGATGGTTCGTGCACATATTTGCATCCCGGCTACGGAACATACTCTGCCATCGATCTCAGCATTGTAGAACCAGAACTGGCGCTGGACTTTTCGTGGAGGGTCTGGGATGACCTCTGCGGGAGCGACCACTTCCCAATTATTCTTGATTGGGAAGGGGCATCTCCCGTAGAGCGAGAGAGGAGCTGGCGGCTTCGTAAAGCCGACTGGCCCACCTTCCAGACCCTATGTCGTGAGGAGTTCACTCCAGACATCAGTGACATCGATGCCTTCGCTGAGATGCTGAGATGGATCGCAGAGAAAACTGTTCCGAAGACCTCGGCAACTCCCAAGCGTCTGACGCCTCCATGGTTGGATGACGACTGTAGGAGGGCTATTAAGGAACGAAAGAAAGCTCAGCGTAAATTCCACAGGAGACCGACTGCTGAAAATCTGGCGCTCTCTAGAATTCTGCGCGCTCGCGCTCGCAGAACAATCAAAGAAGCGCAGAGGCGGTGTTGGAGACGATTTGTTTCTAGCATCACCAAGGGCACGCCGTTGGGCAAAGTGTGGACAATGATCAGGAGAATCAAACGAAGGGGAGGTGATTCTTCTGTAGTCCAGCACTTGAAACACAACGGCACCATTCTCACATCACTCGATGAAATAAGTGAAGAATTGGCTCGCGCCTTTGCTGGAAACTCGTCTTTAGCAAACTGCCTCCCGGGCTTTCTGGCCGTCAAGGAACGCCAAGAGCGAAAGCTCTTGGACTTTTCCTCTGATGGCGAGGAGCACTACAACTCCCCATTCAGTATGGGTGAGTTGAGGTGTTCTTTGGAAAGCTCGCATGACACAGCAGTTGGACCTGATGGAATTCATTATCAATTTTTGAAACATCTCCCCGAGCCTGCGCTGAGACTGTTGCTTCAACTCTTCAACAACATCTGGCAGTCGGGTGTCGTCCCTGCCTCTTGGCGGGAGGTGACAGTAATACCGATTCCCAAGCCCGGTAAAGACCGGAGTGAAGCCAACAACTATCGTCCCATAGCCCTCACAAGCTGCATCTGTAAAACCATGGAGCGTATGGTGAATAACCGCCTCGTCTGGCTACTGGAGTCAGGACACCACCTGTCCAACCTCCAATGTGGCTTCAGATGGGGCCGCAGCACCCTCGACCATTTGGTTCGCATGGAGACCTTCATAAGAGATGCTTTCCTTAAGAAGGAGCACGTTGTGGCTGTCTTTTTCGACCTTGAAAAAGCCTATGACACAACGTGGCAGCATGGCATCATGGAGGATCTCCATGCTATTGGCCTTCGTGGCCACCTGCCAATTTTCATCAGGAACTTTCTAGCCTTCAGGCATTTCCGCGTCCGCGTCAAGACTACCTATTCCAGCCTACACTCACAGGAACTAGGAGTGCCCCAGGGCAGCATACTGGCCGTGACCCTTTTCGGGGTCAAGGTCAATGGTATTGCTGCTGCTGTAAAGCGAGGGGTCTCCTGCAGTCTTTTCATGGACGACTTTGTTTTATATTACAGCGGTGCTAACATGAATGTCATAGAGAGACAACTTCAACTAAGCATAAATGGGATCCATCGGTGGTCGGTTCTGAGCGGATTCAAATTTTCCAAGACCAAAACAGTCTGCATGCACTTCTGCCTGTTGCGTAGAATGCATGCGGAACCGGAGCTGACTCTTGATGGGGATCCCATTAAAGTCGTTGAGGAAACCAAATTTTTGGGCCTCATTTTTGACGCAAAACTGTCTTTCATGCCACATATAAAGTACCTGAAAACAAGATGCCTGAAGGCGCTAGACATTCTGAGGGTGTTGTCCAGCTCAGAGTGGGGAGCGGACAGAGATGTTCTGCTCTCCGTGTACCGAACCTTGGTTCGGTCACGAGTGGATTACGGAAGCATAGTATACGGTTCCGCAAGGAAATCGTACATTGGGCTGCTAGACACGGTCCACCACCAGGGGCTGCGCCTGGCCCTTGGGGCCTTCCGCACCTCACCGGTTCAGAGCCTCTACGTCGAAGCCAATGAACCATCACTTAACAACAGGAGAATCAAACTGGCCATGCAATATGTAGTCAAGATCAAAACTAATGCATCGAATCCTGCACACAATTGTCTATTTGAGCAACATGATGAATCCAGGTATGAAGCCAGGCCGAATTACATACGGCCACTGAGGCTCCGAATGAAACCTCATTTGGAAGCCTTGGGCGTGGATTTGAGCATGTTGGAGGATTCCAAAGTCCCAGAACATCCCCCGTGGTCGTTGAGGAATCCATCGGTTATCCTCCGACTCACGGAACTGAGAAGTCTGGGACACATCCACTCGAATACCAAGGACTGCATGCAGAGATTCAAGGGCAGTTTGCAGACCATCTCTCCATATACACTGATGGTTCGAAAGACCAAAGCCGGGTAGCTGCTGCGGCAGTCTGCCAACGCAAAAAGTTTGGCGTACGCTTGCCCGATCAGAGCTCGATTTTCACTGCGGAAGCCCGAGCACTCCTGCTTGCTTTGGAGTGTATCGAGGTATCCAACCACACTAACTATGTTATATACAGTGATTCGTTCTCCTGCCTCCTGGCTGTTGCTGGACTGAAAACAAATCACCCTATTCTAGCAACGGTCATCTATAAAATGGACCAACTGGCAACGGATGGGTATGACATCCACCTGTGCTGGGTTCCTGGCCATGCCGGCATACAAGGAAACGAACGAGCTGATCGGGCTGCGAAGAAGGCCCTGAACTGTGATCTTGAACCGTGTCTGATCCCTCACTCTGATCTGAAACCACTAATAGCTACCCACATAAAATCCAAATGGCAACATGAGTGGGATGAAAATATCAATAAACTTAAAGAAATTGAACCATCTGTGGGAAACCCACCACAGACCCATGCGCGAGGTCGGCGGGACCAAGTGGTCCTTAGCCGCTGCTGTATTGGCCACTCGTGGCTTACACATGCTTTTCTGCTCAAGGGGGAACCTCCCCCTGAATGTATTGGGTGTCAGTCCCCACTGACACTCAAACACATTTTACTCAGTTGTGTTGACTTTTTGGACCTGCGCCAACAATTCTACACTGCAGACAGTATGCGTGACCTTTTTACTAAAGTAGAACAACAAAACATTTTGGCCTTTTTGAGGGCAGCTGGTCTGTACCGCCTCATATAGTTCATTAAAACAATTTTTATCAATTAATTCTTTCATCTAAGAGACCAGACGGGATGGCCGAATGAGCTGGAGCGTCCGCCTCCCGTGCTGGTAGATCGTGGGGTCGTGGGTTCGGGCCATGGTCGAGTCAAACCAATGACTTGAAAATTGGTGCTTGTCACTTCCTAGCCAGGCGCTCGGCATTACTAGGACAGGGCAAGGACTGGTGTGCTCAGTGTCAGGATAATGTGACTGAGTGGGATACCAGGTCATGGTCCCGGCGGCCTGGTTTCCCAGTGAGACAGCACTATAAAGTCGCCAGGATGC
This sequence comes from Branchipolynoe longqiensis, assembly GCA_030323885.1. NCBI lineage: Eukaryota > Metazoa > Annelida > Polychaeta > Phyllodocida > Polynoidae > Branchipolynoe > Branchipolynoe longqiensis. The sequence goes on along the minus strand of CM059201.1, from coordinate 26,927,396 downwards.
GCACTGTCACAAGTCGGTACCCGTCCTGATATGACCTTAGATGTTGCTAGGACGTAAAACAACAACAAACAAACAAACAAACCATATTTGTAAAATCAAGCCTTCCAATTATTAAATTTCTGCAAATGCCATCGGAGGATGAGAAATTTCCCACTTTCGGCAGATTTCCGAATTTGTTTTCTTGGGTAATTTCGCCTCGTATGTTTAGCACTGTCAAATTTAGTTGGATGTCAAATCCCTATGTATAGTGGCGGCAGATCTGCCTACTTCAAATTTCCTATTTGGGTCGTCCAGTGGGGAAAAATACTTTCCCCAAAAATGTGTATTTTCACCAAAAAGTATTGGCGTACAAAATTTTAATTATGCATATCGATGTACTCCGGTTTAAAACGTTGTGCAAAATACACAAAAATGTTTGGGTAGGCAGGTCTTGCCTACCCCAAATTTCCTAATTGGGTACTCCCAATAGACTTTCCAAACAAAAAACAACAACAAATAAAAAAAGAATTGTGTACTTTCCAAATTTATTTAAGGTACAAAATTTTAATTTAGCGTATTCACATACTTCGGCTTAAAACTACAAAATATGCAAAGATCATATGTGTAGGCAGGTCTGTAGACGTGTTATTTGTATAATTGCACACACTAAGCGCATCACTGATGACTGCCTGTGTTGGCGCGTACTCTGCAGGCCGCTGAACTCTTGGCGCTGAATGGTTTGACGCAACATCTGTGTCTGGCGATCAGCAACCTTCACTCCACCGATTTACCCGTCCGCCCTGCAGCCGCTCCCCTACAGGTAGGCAGTGCTATAAAGCCTCCATTGTAAGCCCGGAGTTTGGAGTTTTTCATATGAGCCACATCCCAACATATTAAAAAGAAATCTTTATTATAAGACGCACCTGAGGTTTGGGTGTTTTCATATAGATCTAAGCCACATCAAACCAAGCACTTTTGAAAGATCTCTGCTATAAGATGCACCCCAAGTTTGAGGGCTTACGTATATTTCATTTTTGGGGTACATTAGTTGATTAAGCAGGGGAATTTTCAATTACAGACAATTGATCTTCCTCATCCCACTGCTCCTTGTCCTATCCTAGTAATGCAGAACACGAAGCTAGGTAGTGACAAGTATAAATTTGTATGTCATTGGCTTCACTCGACTACGGTTCGAGCCCAGGGGTTCGAATCCCATGACCTACCAAAACTCTCTCCCTCCCCCCACCCCCTCCCCACCCACAGTGCCCTACTGAAAAATAAAGCGGAGCCATATTGTACGGTTGCTTTGCTGCAGATGCTGGGCGGGGAGGTGTGCGCAGGTGCGGAAGTAGGGGTCTGCTGGCAGGAAGTGTACCACCGGTACATGATCGTCAACATCGGCATGCTGAACACACTGCGCTACAACTTCCTGCAGGACACCCTTAGTTTCGTTGGCGTCCACCAGGATCGCATGCGACAGGTATAAATTGCATTCACAACTCATTAACAACAATAAATTTAATTAACTTTTTTCTTCTTTTTCTGTTTGTTTGCAAAATCTAATAATGTTATGGGAGTGATATAAAATGGAATAGTATCATCAAGCTCACCACAGTGAGGAAATTGCGGAATACTACCAGAAGTCAGGTTTTATCCAATACTTTCCCAGCATAGTCTTGTCTATGTAGGCTTGGAGAGCGTTCTGTCCATCTTGTGACTCAATTGTCGCCACTTTTATCGATGGTTGAGTTTTGCTTCCCTTACCTGTGTCCCTGTATTGATGACGTCACTCGGTTTGTGCAGACCTTAGAGAACATCCGGCTGGACCTGTCAAAGAGCGCTCTGTCGGAAATAGAGGAGACCTGCCACTTCTTGTCTCGGCTCGCCGTTTACCGCCGCGAGTGGAGGCTCCACCTGCCGGACGTCCTCAACACACTCATGGTATGTGATCAGGAATGAGAATTTCCTGCTGATAGGCAGTTTTCGGATTTTTGGGAATTGATTTTGACGCCTGTCGTGAGAATTATCTGCCAATTGGTGGTTCCCCGACTTTTGGGCAATGACCCACTTTTTTAGGTCTGACTTGTTCTCATCCCTGTGTGATAATGCCATTTTTGTATATTAGAATTGATTTTTGGTTTTAAATCGATTGAAATTTCCCCATTCTAATCACCGAATGTAACGGGAATTCTATGTGTTTAATTTAAATAGGCCCTCATATGCAACATTAACTAAGTCAACCTCGCTTTCGCGTCAGTCAATACTGAGCCCAGAGGGCCTCACACCTAAATCATGTAGTAATAATAATAATAATAGTATATTTATTTCCACATGATCAATGTACACACAAATTGATATTTATATTAGTAATTTTTTCACATGAAAAAGGAGAAAGCAGAAGTATGATACTTATGAGGTGCTTTCCCCATTTAAAAATAACACAGATACATTGCTTATACCATAGAAATAATAAATAGAAAGATAAACATTAAAAGCATATCAACATTACCCTCAATACTGTAAATTACATCTCAATATTTATGTACTAGACTACTATGTGTTTTCCCTCTGATAAAGCTTAAGTCTTTTTATACATTCGTTGAAACATATAAATGTTTTTTGAACATTTGATATTATTGTCAAGTGAATTCCATATTTGTATACCACTTATAGATATACATTGAGACTATAAGTTGTTCTTGCAAATACTTGTCTTAGGTTGTTACTCTGCCTTGTGTCATGGCTACTATCTGAACTTATTTTGAATAAAGACTGTAGCCCTTTGTTTGCATTGTAAATTATCATACTAGATTTGATCTTAACCAAGTAAATAGAAATGTTTGCAATAAATGATCATGTTTAACAATAACCATACTGAACCATAGGGAATTGATAGATATGTGGGCAGGGGGCGAGGTGTCCGTTTAAAGAAAACATTGTAATTTTGATTGATTGAATGGTGTCTTCCAGACGAGTCTGTGCTTCCTGTGCCACACCTGCGTGTCTATGCTGATCCGGCCTCTCGTCCTGCAGCACATGCTTGAGGTACTGTCGTCTGCCCTGACCAAAAGTCGTCTGCCCTGACCAAAAGTCGTCTGCCCTGACCAAATGTCCGTCTGCTCTGACAAAAAATCGTCTGCTGTGACCAAATGTCGCCGACCCTGACCAAAAGTCCCCTGCCTTGATCAAAAGTCGTTTGCTGTGAAAGGATGATGAACAAGCTTTGTAAATCTAAAAGGACATCAAATTATCAAAAGAAAAATGAAATTGGATTGCATTTACCACCTTTCCTCTGATCAATAATGGAACATTTCAAGATGTAAAAAGTATATTGTGGTTTCGCGATTCAGTAAATTTCGATTACAACATTTAATAATTAACTTATAGTTATAAGCCTGCAGCTCAGATCAAACATGGTAATGGTATTTGGCAATTCCAATTATCAGCATATGCATACATTTCTTTCTATTTGTCTGGATTCATTGAACCATATAGAAAGAAGTGGTTCCATATTACATATCTGTGCTATATGAATTTTCAATGCCTTTTCACCAAATTTGATATTAAAGTGCCATTAAAGGAAATTATGATCGTGTTCTTGCAGAAGAAATCTGCGACTGACCGTAGTAGACAGCTGGGCCCCGATAAACTGACAATGACACCAGTCACAAAGCGTCTCTCATCTCAAACCTCCATCGACGACACAGACTCCTCCAACACACATGTACTCCAGACACAGTACAGGTGAGACACGGTACAAGTGTGAGTACAAAGTACAGGTGACAGTACATGATATGGGTGAGAGTACACAGGGTACTTGTAAGACTACAAGGTACACGTGATGGTACAGGGCATCGGTGAGACATGGTACAACTAAGAGTACAGGGTATATGTGAGGTACTTGTGTCCTGATGTTGAGAGGTGAGTTGGGCCGGGAAGTCCACAGGACTCTGTTGTTCTGTGGCATGGGTTCCATGCTGACCTTCTGGCGCATCATCATTGGTCGGTCAAGACATATTGGGAATAGTCATGATAGTTTGTCGCCAGCATTTGGGATGCTTCAGTCATGTTGATTTCTCATGGGGCATCGGTAATGAAGTAGAGCCCCAGGTCTTTCTTCACCACAGAACAACCTGGTGAATAGTTTGTGTAACCAGCCGTTTTTCAAATCCGTGTTACTTTAGTAATCATAACCATTTGAGAAGTTAGATTTCACCTCTGCCAATAGAAAGCCATCTATCTCACTGCTGCTGAAGATTTCTCCCTAAGCCCTCAAATCCCAAGGACCCGCTCGGGTTTCATGGCGCCAACCTTCTGGCTAATGCCTCTTTTTGTGTCTTGCCACAGCTTGCTGCGCATCCTGGCCGAGTGTCTGGCTGCCATGAGACAATTCTCACCAGCCCTCTGTGATATCCTCCTCGACCAGGTAACATTGTCGCATTCTCTTCCTGTGGGTTTGATTGATTGCTGATGGTTTAATGCCATGTTGACAGGAAAGGCCATATTTGTGGCCAAAAAAATGTAGTAAAATTTATTCTGTCACTGGTTTCATGAAAAGAATGTGTTCATCACATTTATATGCTTACATTAAAATTTATATCAAATTCTCAAATGGTTAAATTTGTGTCAGCAAAATAGACGTCAGATGTAATTTGAGTGTTTATGTCTGGAACATGTCACAGTCGTGAGAATTAGGGCCAGCTCTCAAATAAGGACCACAGTTCATGGAAAATTGGGAAGTTTTTTAAAGAGAAACTCTGCAAGTATGTACACCATAACACGGGTATTTATTAAATTCCTAGATGGTGCTAATCACATATTTACTGTATGTGTGGGTTTGATATCGCTTTCGTGTGGGTCAGTTCTGGCATATGTCGCTATTGTCGCGCAGAGCCTGGACATTGCTGAGTATGACCCGCTGCTGCAGGTTACCTTCAACACTCCGAACATGGATGTAGATGCAGCGCCAACCTTTGGCACGATGATCTCCACTACAAACATGTGCCTCCGCCTCCTCTCAAAGGTAACTGCTTCAACGGCAGTTAATTATACTCACTAGTTTCCCTTATACCAACCGAGTTTGACCGGGAGTGGTGGCCGAATTGGCACGGTGCTGGCCTCGCATGCAGGAGATTGGCAGTTTGGTTCGCGGTTGAGTCAAACCAACGACTTATCAAATTGATACTTGTCGCTTCCTAGCTTGGCGTTCAGCATTAATAGGATAGGGCAAGGACTGGTTAGCTCAGTGTCAGGATGATGTGACTGAGTGGGATATTGGGTCATGATGCTGGCAGCCTGATTTCCCAGTGGGACAGCACTATAAAGTCGCCATGAATGCACACTGTCACAAGTCGGTACCCGTCCTGATATGACCTTAGATGTTGCCAGGATGTAAATCACCATGCCTAATAGTAATAGCCATTGAATATATCAAGGCCTAGCCCAGAAAATATCACTCCTCAAATAAAGATCCTTGTCCTTTGCTCTACCATTTGTCACTTAACTGAGGTCTGAAAAAGGTGACTGTTATTGTAATATCCACCTATGCCTTAATAAGGCCTTAAAGCTGCATAGTTTGATAGAAGTATCAAATTTTCAAAACTAGAACATTCACCTAGATTTAATTCTACATAGCCAACTTAGATAGCCATGCACTTATTAAGCATTTGTTATTGCATGGAAGAATAATTTTAATAGAATCTATTACTGCTGAAGCGTATGTCAGAATTTTTGTGCATATGCCAATATCATGTTGGCATCTTTTCACTTCAAATCTCTAAGGTTAGCCGTTTATAATGAAAGTTACTTCAACCTAATATTTATATTTTTTTAATTTTCAGTTGGACCCAAAATCCACATCACCCAGTAAATCTCCAAAAGGGGAAATACCCATCAAGCGGTAAGAGCCTACTCTTAGACAAATTCTTCTTAACCCTCATTTCCTGATTTCTTTTTTACCCATAAATTGACGTCACGCATTGATAAATTTAGAATTGTCTGTCTTCATCAGTTTTGAGTTTTTCATGTTGGGATGTTTGCAGTGTGTTTGGTTTTCCCATTGAGATGGACTGGACATTGCCGTGGATGAGGTCATGGGTTCGATCCCCAGGCGAGTCAAACCAATGACTTACAAAATTGATACTTGTTGCTACATATCCTGGACTGGTTTGGTCAGTATCCGAATACTGTAAGTGGGGTATGGGTCATAGTACTGTAGTGGTCTGCACTGACCTCTCAGGCAAGGAGCCGCATAGACAGGTAGGCATGGGTAGTGTGTTGATATCAGGGAGCCTAGGTGGTGTAAAGGTTAGCACACTGGTCCGGAATGCAAAGAGATGTGGGTTCGAGTCCTGCTCTAGGTGCAATATTTCCCATTTTCATCACCCCCACGACACTGGTTGCCGTGACCATGATTCTGTACAAGCTACGCGTTGTATAGTTGTTGAACCTACCCTGTGTATGTAAGTGCGTTGCCTTGCCTGTGTGTATGTAATTTTAAGCATTAAAAGACTTACAATTCCAGGGGGACGAGTGTAGTGGTCTGCACTGACCTCTCAGGCAAGGAACCACATAGACAGGTAGGCGTGGGTAGTGTGTTGATATCAGGGAGCCTAGGTGGTGTAATGGTTAGCACACTGGCCTGGAATGCAAAGAGATGTGGGTTCGAGTCCCGCTCTAGGCGCAATATTTCCCATTTTCATCACCCCCACGACAGTACCAATGGCATGGTATCCCAGTGGGCAGCACTAGGTACACTATCACAAATTGGTAGCCATCGTGATTTGATCTAACTTCTTAGATGTTGATAGGACATAAAACCCCAACAAGCCAATTCAGTTGTAGCGTATTTACTTTTCACATTGAAATGTTTGTAGAGTGCTTGGCTTGGTGTTGGGGTATTGAGACGCCTGCAGTGTGTTTGATTTTCAAGTTTGAAAATGCTGGAATTTAACCTCCCATTCAATGTCTTAAAAGTGTTGGAATTTTTACTGGGTGCTTGAAAATCACTGAAAACTACCACTGCCACATGATGAAATTTTATTGTTATTCTAAAGAACTATGAGACAACAACAAACAACCACAATTAGCTCCTGATATGACCTTAGATGTTGCTAGGACATAAACAACAACAAACAACACAATTAACCGCAAGGCAACCAAATTGCGACGGCCAAACGTGTTTTTTTTTACACTCTTGAAAGTCATGGAAAAGTGTGTATAGTTTTCAAGTTGAATGCCTGCAAATGTATTTAGTTTTCAAGTAGAGGTACCTATGTAGAATATTCTCTCCACAAGTCCTGTTTTATAATGTGTTCGCTTTCTGTGTCGGCTGCAGGTCTGTCATCCAATACGTGATGGAGAATGCGCTCTGGCTCATCATGTCCCAGGCTGGGCGGTACCTGCGTGAACCCAACCTTGCAGTGCGAGACAAGCAGCTCCTTAAGCGCGAGCTAAGTGCAGAGCTGGTGAGTCAGTGTTCAAATCCTTTAGTGGCCATCAAAGGTTTTCAACGTTTTCACGATCGTACAAAGCGTACGACAGGAGGGAGGTCGGTGGTGGGGGGGGGGGGGGCAGTCAAGTACCACTTTTATTATTTAATGAAATGTTGATATTTAAAACGTTCCTATTCTTTCTTGTCTTTATGTTCCGTAGTAAAATGTTGGTGTGTACTACTTTGGTGGTGGAGGAGGAGGAGGAGGAGGGGTCTGGTACGACAGTTAAAATTGGTGAAAACATTGAATGTCCTTTTTTTTATAGCCCAGCACAATCACCAGTAGTTAAAATGTCGGAAACTTTGGATGGCCCTTTATTATCCCAGCACAATCACCGCTAATTTATGTATTTGTTGTTTTTGTGTTTTAATAGATCATTTCGTATAATAGCTATTTTAGAAGTTATATTGTATATCTCCAAAATATATTTTAGTAGCTGTAAATCACATTTTGTTTAATGCAATTTAGGAGTGCGAGTTGTTGCTCTTTGAAAGTACATGTTTTTTTTCGGAGAGGGTAGCGAACTGGTATGATTGGCTAATCATTGTATGCAGGTCTGGAGGGGCGCACAAGTTTGTACCCATGTCCATTGCCTTTTGCAATGTAATGTGCTGGCCACTTATGCATGTGCCCTTCCAGACTTGTATTCAATGACCTGGCCTCAATAATATGTTCTCATTATGAATGTATATAAATAATAGAGACATAAATAAAATCACAAAAACTGACCATCAAAATATGATCTTGACTTCTTGATCAGCAGCAACACCTGTGCCGGCCACCTACATCTAGACTTTTCCAAACGTAAAATGTCAAATGTGTCCCTCGGAACTTGGCAAATAGCAATATGCAATGGCAGCTGAGGCCTGACCTTTCTCAATTCTAATTTGGAACCAGCATAAACACTAAACATGATGCATAAAATAAGAAAAGTTTACTCGCAAAATGTGATGTTGGCTTCTTGAACAGCAAAGTAAAAACAGCTACAATCGTGACACTTACACTAGATATAATATACTAATTGGACAAAATGTTAAATGTGTGGACAGAAACTTGGTGTAAAGTCATTGATTTAGTTAGCAACATTCTTCCATTTTGCAGGGAAGCAAAACTTTCCATGCTGACCTGAAATATACTGTTAAATTTACTATTTCTAAATATTTTAATGTAGTTTTCAGCTTTTTAACACTGATTCGATTGGAATCAAGATGGGGAATTTACTATAAATAACAACTAAAAAAAACAAACTAATATTACAAAAAACACAAAGTGCACTCTGCCATGTCAAAAATTATAGTTTGGTATTGAGACACTGACTGTGGTTGTGAGTTAATCAGTCTTAAAATGCAGGGTTAAAAGATCTCAGTTTGGCGAATTTCTGGGATTTGTTATATTCACCGATTAACATTCAACAATTTTTTTTTTTAATGGGATTTATAAGATAACAGGTGGGTGGTTCGAATCGTTCTTATATGACCTTAGATGTAGCTAGAACATCAAAACTAAACAAGAAAGTGTTTGGTATGGGCGATAATACAATCACTACATGGCTAGTTGAAACCTGACTTCAGGTATTTTCCCACGATTCCCTGACAGTGCTAAGTCTATGAAATAAGATCTGTGTTTTCGCGGAAATTCGCCGTCGGTGTAATAATTTCGGCTTATTTTCCGCGGTTTTTGCTGTAGACCACTTTCATTCCTGAAATGGTTGTTCAGGGATAGTGAGGGGGTGGCCGCCGCTGGTGTCTGTACAGAAACCTATTTAGTTTTATCCACCGTTGTCAAGGCGACTTGAAAACTACCTTCTTCGGTGAGACTATTTAATGGTTACTATATTTTTTAAATATCACACAATATTGTGATGATTTGTGCATAATACAAACTTGTCCAAGTAACTGTGATTCGTTGTGCATAGTAAATCTGCTTGTAAATGCAATTTCAGTACTTGAATGTGATTACCTTTGTAAATGCAATTACTGTATGTGATTAGTGTTTGTAAATCCAATTACTGTTTGCAAATGCGAGTGTCACTTTTTACTTGAAAGTATGCTATTGTTTTGGTTTTCATACCTCATAGCCTCTCTTTCAATTTTTCAGAACTCCTTCCTCATTTGCATACAACGTCACTTTCGGCGGGGACCTACGTCACCTGCTAATTCCACGCTGCTCTCACCAGGGGGCGGCACGAACAAGACACTTGTGTTCTCATCGTCACAGGAGCAAGCCTACTTTGAGATGGTCGACAGATTTGTGAAAAATGTTCTCAGATAAAATTGATTTCTCGCCATATTATTTCTTCTTCTTTTTTTTTACAGAAAGAAAGACAACAACTCATTGCACTTCATCTATCCTCTCTTTTGTTTGTTAGATTTGTTTCTATCACGGACCATTGGTCTTTATCATTCCACTGCTTCTTGCCTTAAATCTGGTAACACTGAGCACCAGGCTAGGTAGCGATATGTATATATTTTAACATTATTGGCTCGGCTCGGCTTTAGCTCAGCTTTGGCTCGGCTCGGCTCGGCTCAGCTCAGCTCAGCTCGGGTTTGAACCTGAGGTTCCAATGTGACCACCTAGCACAATTGAACTGAGTGCTCAAACATTCAGTCATCCCGTCCTGATATGACCTTAGATGTTGCTAGGGCGTAAAACCCCAACAATTAATCAATCAATTCCGTTTTCTAAATTATTTTCATGCCTTATTTGTAATATGCAGCACCTCAATTGGTTTAAGACTTCCGATCATTTAATGAGCATGATTGCAGACAGTGGAATTGTGTGATCTGGTGATTATTTCTCCTCTGAGTTCATTGCCGTGAGCCACCAGAGGGTCAAAACTGATGCCCGGATGGTGGGTACGCATATTCTGCAATGCGTGTGTACCCTTGATCAAGTTGATGTGCTTTTTTTTCAATGTGGTTGTTGCAAAGCGCTTTCGCTACTGACCACATTGACATGGTTCGAATGAATCCTGGAAATGGCCTAACACCAAGTGAATGGGATAGCCAACTGGGTAAAGCACTCATTCCAGTCCGGAAGGTCATGGGCTATCCCAGGTCAAGTCAATCCAACGACTTAGAAAATTGGTTGGGGATGAGAATCTCCCAGCGATCGGCGGTTTCCCGCCTTTTTTTATCTGAGCTGTTCTCATCCCTGACTGTTACATGCTGCTACCTTGCCTGGTGTTCGGCATTATAAAGATGTGGCAAGGACTGGTTGGCTCAGTGTTAGGATAATGTGACTGTGTGGGATAAAACTGGTAGCTTTCAGTGGACTGAAAGTATCAGGTGGGTCAGTGTGGTAGCTTTTGGTGAACTGACAGTATTGAGTGGGTTAGTGTGGTAGCTTTTGATAAACTGACAGTATTGGGTGGGTCAGTGTGATAGCTATAAACTGACAGTATCGAGTGGGTCAGTGTGGTAGGTTTCAGTGAACTGACAGTATCGGGTGGGTCAGTGTGGTAGGTTTCAGTGAACCGACTGTATTGGGTGGGTCAGTGTGGTAGGTTTCAGTGAACTGACAGTATCGGGTGGGTCAGTGTGGTAGGTTTCAGTGAACTGACAGTATCGGGTGGGTCAGCGTGGTATGTTTCAATGAACTGACAGTATCGGGTGGGTCAGTATGGTAGGTTTCAGTGAACTGACAGTATCAGGCGGGTCAGCGTGGTATGTTTCAATGAACTGACAGTATCGGGTGGGTCAGTGTGGTAGGTTTCAGTGAACTGACAGTATCAGGCGGGTCAGCGTGGTATGTTTCAATGAACTGACAGTATCGGGTGGGTCAGTGTGGTAGGTTTCAGTGAACTGACATCGGGTGGGTCAGTCTGGGAGTTGAACCAGTGGTGAAATGACCAGCTAAGAAGTGATATATTCAGTGGTTGTCATGGATAGCCTACAAATTGGTTTTAGTTGTTGGTGAGGGAAAATTTATTCTTATCACTGAAAACTAAATTAAGATTACATAATGTTTCTACAGAATAATTACCATGATGACTAAAATGTAAATAGTTTTATGAAAATAGATATTGTGCAATGGAATGGCAGGTTGATTTATTTTGACTGGAATGAGAGGTATGAAGGATTGTGTGCATATAATGCTGTGTTTTAAACAACCAGACACTGCCTGATTGTCAGACAGTGTGACTAGTGTATTCCACAAGGATGACAACTTCCAATTTTCTGTGGATTTCCGATTTTTGTTCTTGTTTATATGTATCATTTCCCATGACATGCTTACGTTAAATTTCTGATTTTCTTGTGACCTTTTAAAAAATTGATTCACATTCCCAATTCCACCACCCACTTCCCTTCACATGCTTAGAGCACTGTCAGACCATCACACTTTTATTTTTGCCAGAAATCAGATTACTTTTTTTTTTGTCTTTTGGAAGTGGCTCATTCCTTCTTCTGAAAAGCTGACCAACTGTTGCCAAGACACTTGTTGGAGTAGAGAAATAGGTAACTGTGGTTGGTTTCTGCAGATTGTCTTGAAATGACACAGCTGGCTTCAGACTAGTCAGGCTTTGTCTGCTTAGTTAGAGCCCGGCATGGAATGCCTAGTGAATGGAGTGATTTGTTTTATGCTAACAAAGGGAGTGTCTGAGGCGATGTGTGGCAGGTATAATTTCGATTCTCACATACTAAACGAAGACAAATAAAGTGTGGTAGTAAAATATATGCTGTGCTTTGTTCATGTTTTGTTAAATTAATGATTTAAAAACAAACCATGTGGTAGAATGTCTTATCACTGAGAACCAAGTCAAAAGTTGCTAGGACGTAGTAAAACAACAAACAAACAAAAGTTGATCATATGTTTGCATGGAATAATTACCGCGAAGAGTAAATGTAAATAGTTTTATGAAGATAGCCTCCTATTTACACGGAGATGAATGGGCTCAGAATCAGATTACTTTACGTGAAAGTTGCATAGCCTGATGGTTTTGAGTTTTTGTCGTTTTTTTTAAAAGATAAATATATTATTTCGATTCTTATTATATACCACACGTTAGTTTGAAGTAATTTTTATTAAAAATTTGAAATGGCTAACTTTGGAAATATTCGAAATGCTAACATGCCAAATTAATTTTGGCAAGACCATCAAAATGTAGTGACAACATAGGCTTCAATTAAATTGACTTAATATTATCTTCTATGCAGAAACAAATGCTGAGTAAGTGCACCCAAAGAGACAGTTCCAGGAAAATAGGACAAAGAAATAATATGAATAGGTAAATAATGAGACAAATTAAAAGAAATTTCCCCCGCTTAACAAACTAATGTGCCAAACAAAACGTTGCATTTTCTGATGAATCTTTTAAACCAAAACATTTATTTAGCTGATATATTCAACTTATATGTTCAACTTAGATACTTGTGCATTTAGTAAGCATTTGGTACCTAATTCATCGGGTGTCACTGTCCACATGACACATCCTACTTCAATGTGTCGATTTCATGGCCTTGAGGCAACAATTTTAAATGTAAATAACATGCGAGACCTCTACCAATGCAAAGCATGAAAGCATGAACACATTTTAATATTCTTATGGACAACTGGGAGTATCGCCTCTAGTAATCATAGCTATGTCTTGTGAGTTTAAAAAATATGCTGTCATTTGACACAAATTTAACCGCTCAATTTTGCTGTCATTTGACCATTTCAGGTTTCTGTGTAAACTTTCATGTAAACAAATGTAATAATAAATTAATAAAAATCACATCTCCACAACCATTATGCTATGAATATAGCCTTTATTGCCGAGACGGCGTTAAATAACCACCAATTAATCAACAAGAACAATTACACCGTTATATTGTTTATTGCCTGTTCTGCTATTAACCACATTATAGTAGTTACCGAATAGACAGCGTCAGAAGAGGAAACATGCCAATGGTTTGTCTGGAATCAGTGTGAATAAAACCATACCCAAATAAATTATTACTTCCTATGCAGAAGGTCAGGAGTTCGAATCCCAGCGGAGTCAAACCAATGACTTACAAAACATGTACTTGTCACTACCTAGCCTGGCACTTGGCATTACTAGGATAGGACAAGGACGGGTTTGCGAAGGATAATGTAACTATGTGGGATATCGAGTCATGGTGCCGGCAGCTTGGTCTTCAGTGGGGTAGCACTATAAAGTTGCTATGAGTGTGCACTGTAATATGTCAGTACTCATCCTGATATGACCTTAGATGTCGCTACGATGCAAAACAACAACAACAAACAAACAAACCCCCTCCAATGAAGTCTATCAGCCTTGATCCCCACCTGCCACCCTTTTTAACAGCCACATGGTTGTGTCTCTTCTTACTTCAGTACTTGAGAATAGGTGCAAAGTGCAAACAGAAGAATCACTGCGCAGACCTGCTGCGCACTGAGATATTTGCAGGGATTACCCAAAATGCACACAGCCTTATCAATATTGATATATACAGTCTACCACCATGACATACAGTGTACACATTTAGCTAAATGTTCAATCCTTCCGGGTATTCCGATATGGAATACAAGTGGACTGACACAAAGCCAGTGTCAGTCCAAACCCTCAAACCTCAAAGCTCATGTCGATCGATAACGTCCCTTCCTATACTACCATGCCTTTTAAAAATATTTATTCATGGAGAATCAATGAACAGCAAGTGGGAGCTGCATTCCGATATTGAAGGCTGGTGAAATATTAAATGGAGATATAATGGCAGGTATTCAACTACCATTATTTATGAAATGAATAATTGCATATATCTCGCCCAAAGGTATATAAAGTGTCTGGATACTTAGTGCCACCTGAATATATAAATAATTAATATCAGTGGAAATTAAATGAGTTGTATACAATAAGATATGTGTCACATAACCTAAGTAGCTTCTGATTAAATAAGTATCAATTAAAATAGAGTATGCAAATATGTATGCGCTAATTACGCCTATGATACATAATTTAAATTAAGTACTTGGTAAAAATTAAAATAATTAATTGTTAAATAAATGCTACATGATATAATAAATGTCAGTTAAATATAGCCTATATGAGACATGTATATAAACTTATATGTATTACAATATTAATGTTTAAAGTTGCATAGTCTGATGAAGCATAACATTTTCTAAACCAAAACACTTATCTAAATCCTATCCTACATATCCACTTTACATACTGGTGTACGTACTTATTGTTATTACACAATTGTACGCAAAAAGTAATCTTGTGTGGTTTCTCTTCAAAAGTTACTTCAAAGTAAGGTAGATTACTATGATCAACCTAATATATTTATCTGAAGAATTATGGCGGACACTCAAAACCATCGGCCCGGTGTCAAGTATGCAGTCCTCAGGCGACACCATTCAAATATAATACTTATTAATAGTTTGTGAGCTAGGAATATAGACACATGGAGGCATTCGACTGGGCCCTTTCTATCCGCAAGATTTACGGATGGATCAGATGGAGCCACAACACACATCCGAATCATACGTATAGTAACCCACTTCCGGTCCCAGTTGAATAGGAATTTGTTAGGAAATATTTTGATATTCGCATAGAGAGGCCCAGTCGAATGCGCCCATTGAGTGGTTATGTTTACATCATGCGCATGGCTTGATCGCCAGAAGAAACCAGTAGGCGTCGCTGTTACTAGAATCTGGGTTTGTGTGGCATGGATTTATTTATGCCTATTCTCTATGTCAGCGTGACCTCACATCCCTGGCAACTACTCGGGAAGGGTAAAACAACGCAGTGATTTGTGCTGCAGCAATGCTATGTCTATGTGGAGCATTATTTTTGCAAAATAAATTTTAAAGCTCTTATTGGGTAGATTAAAAATATCTTAATGCGAAAATCTGAACTATTTAATTTAACCTAAGAGCTACATATTTTCTCTGAAAGGATTAAGAACAGAGATAATAGTGAAAGTTGGGATATTCTGAGTGTGAGTGCCACTGGTAGCCGTACCGGAAAATGTCTCACAAACTATTTTCGCCAAATAAATTCAAGAACTTCCAATTGGCTGATGAAAAAAAGAAGCTGAATGTGAAATTGTAGAGAAAGATCTGAACAATTTAATAGAAACAAGAGAAATTTGCTTTCAAAGCACCAAAAAGCACAAATTACTGTGATAGTTAGGGTAGTTTTAGTGTTGTCTCTATGACAGTGGCATTTGTTTCACCCTTCGAGCGTTGTGAGCGCAAAAAGTGCCCGGATGTCCGACATCGAGACATATATGTGTAAATATCTTTGTTTATGTATTTATTTATTCTTCACACTGCTTTGAATATATTGGACAAGCACACACAAAGACAAACACATAGCGAGCTAAGATTCCCTGCATTTTGTGCGTTTGCCAATCTGCCAAAAACTACCCCCAAAAAAAATCGCTTGTAAGTTTGAGCCGTGTCGTGGTTTGGAATCTATGGGCTTTATTTATTTATTCACAGTGCTTTGGAAGCATTGGGCAGGCACACACGTTGACCGAGCACAATGAGCTGAAAACCAGTTCATTTGGCGGATTTTTACCAGTTTGAACCTTATAAAAACAATCAATTCAAAAGTATTGGTCTATTGCTTTCTTAGATAAAAGATTCACCTCTGACTCTGTTCAGAGGTGAATTACAACCCTATGTAAAAGTTAGAGCAAAATGTGTATCACTGTTGATAGTCTTAGTTTGGGATTCCTACCTTATATTGATTAAAATCCAATAGTTAAGGCCTACAATGCAATTGTATATGTTTCCCCTCAAAATCTCCAGAGTGTTCAAATCACATAATATCAAAGCATACTGATGCAAAATCAGTCTGAAGTGAGAGTCCACGAAGTAAATCCTCCATGTTTGAATGAACTGGTTGTACCACCTGACTACCAAAAATGACTACTTCCTGACCAAAATTGGATTATTACTCAGTAACCTCTCAACTTCCTGTCATGCATATTGACATGTGGGCTCTGTCTTTTCAAATTTTAAAGTTCATTGATCTACTAGACTAATCTACTAATCAGTTCAATAGTTGAAGGTAAATATATCCAGGTATGTGAAGAATATATTTTGCTTTTTAGATTAAGAACTTATGTGGTCATTTCATTTACCCACATTTTCTCCACTTTTTATATAGTGTTCTTCACCCCTATTCAGTCTACTGTGGTATGGGGTGAATCTTTATCTATTGGTTTCTTTGCAAAACAGCACCCATTTACTTTGATTTGCCAACCAGGGCCATTCTGGGTGTGAGTCATGTGATTGTGATGTCATTGGTCAATGTGTATATAGCCTACTTCAATTTAGATAAAAGATTCACCCCGTACTTACAGTACAGGGGTGAATGACAACATAGTCTAAATATGGGCGAAAATAGCTTTAGTATGGAACAGGAAGTAGAATGCCTGGCACCAGTGTCAAATGGTTACTTATATCGGCACAGAGTTGGTGAAATGGGAGAGAATGCAAAAAGACAAGATGGCAGCCATAGAACGCCGTCGATTTCACTTTTAAAGTCTATTAAACTGCATGTTTTATTACATTTTTCAACTCAAAGGTAGCGGGGAAATATAAAAACATGTATAAAGAATAAATATTGCTTCTTAAATTAAGACATTATTCACTCAATTAATTTCCCCAGCATGTCAAAATTCTTCGCCATCTTTTCTAATGGGTTGGTTTTCACCCCTGTACTGTCAGTACGGGGTGAATCATTTATCTAATTCCAATTATGCTCATCGAAAGGTTTCTGTATCAACAGAGTAGACATTATAATGCAGATAACTTACCACTTACAAGTCACAATACAGGTATCACAGATATTTTACGTGTCTTCGCGGTATTAATATAGATACTGGTGCAAAAATAATTAACATAGGTTATGACAGGTGCTCCTTATTCGATATCTCTCTTTCCACCATACCATCTTCCTGACCATTTACACCATCTTTGTCCATTTGAGAGGAGTTCTCTGATTGGTCCATGTCTGTGACGATGGTGACCTTAGCCTCCCCCTTTCGCCGCCTCCTATTGGCTGATTTGAGCGCCGATGGCCTGGCTGCGCCACTGGGAGGCAGCGATCCTTCTGAGGCAGACTTAGACACCGGAGAGGCTGTTGTAGGATCCAGGTGTGCAGATGTCCCAGGTCTGACACAGTCACCTGGGTAACAGGAACAAGCCAGTAAGCAAATAGCAACCACTTTGATGGTTTTATCACCACAAGAAAAACGAGCTGAAAACAACAACAGCGAAAATGGAGTAGGCCTACCTGAAACCCATACACATTATCAACAATCCTAAGCTTCAAAGGTGTGACCAAAAAACCACAACTAATATAGTATATCTAGATTCAAACACTTATTATGTGTATACACGGTATAGAGGGAGTGCACGTGACGTCATCACTCAGCAGTCAGCCATCTTGGATTATGAGCACCCTCCCTAGCCATGTTGTGAATGCATGCAGATGCAGTGAAATAGAATTTTCTTGTGTTCTGGGAGGTTCTAGGCAGTTTACATCCAATGTGTATATTTACAGCACTTTCGCAACAACTTCTGATGCCAAACTGCTCAAAACAGTGCCAAATAAACCAACAAATCAGTAAATAAGCACAGTGTAGGCAGTTGCAAGCCTTCTGTATGTAATCCAATATGGCCACCAAAAGTTGTCTTGTGATGTCATTACACCCCCTCTATCGAGGGGTTGTAATGATGTCACGAGACAACTTCCGGTGGCCATATTGGATTACATATGAAAGGATTGGAAGGTCTTACATTGTGTTTATTTACCGATTTGTTGGTTTATTTGTCACTGCTTTGAGCAGTTTGGCCTCAAAAGTTGGTGGAAAAGTTTTTTTTTGATGGAGTGGGAAGTATCTTTTTAATCATTTAGCATCACATTGTTGCTGAAGAGCAGTATGTTGACACTTTGGATGCTCTGGCAAAGGATTAGAAAGGTTCGGGCAGTACCCGCTAGGTGGCACCACATACTTCGGCGGCCCTGACTATAGGTAGAGCCAGTGGTGGAGGTAGTGTTCTTGCTATAAGAGAGGGGGCACCATAGGTTGTATTAAGTGTAATCCAAGATGGCTAACGGCTGAGTGATGACGTCACGTGCACTCCCTCTATTAGAAATGTTAACCATATAAACAAATATGATCGAAAATCACAAGAAAATGGAAAAGGAAATTAATCCGTATGGATTATGACCACCACTTGCACAGCGGCGAAAACAAGTGCATGGACTTAACCGTTATGGGCAGAATAAACAAATGGATAACTAAAAAAGCACACACAAAACCACACATAGCTACTCCCGCAGCCCTGTTCCTGTGACAGGGCTGCTGAGCTGTTGAATATTACATGCATTAGAATGTGCTGGTTTGTATCGATAATTAATTATTGTGAAGCTATATAATATAGTATATTACATGTGGTTTCGTCTTTAAAGTGGCCCGGTATACCTCGTGACCACAGGAACCGTACCCCGACAAATGCTCTCTAAGCACAACTCTGCTTAGTTTTTATGTTTATATAACCAGATATGTGGGGGGAGAGTTGTAGACTCACTGCACCTGAACTGGGCCAGGGAGAGTGCTGAGGTCAGTGGGGGGAGGGAGGGGTGCTGAGTCTGGGTTAGAAGTGGGTCAGTGCTGAGGTGGGGGTGGGGGTGGGGTGGATGGTCTGAGGCTGGGCCTGTAGCTGCCAGCTGTTGTTTTGAAAATGGATGGGTGAGTGGAGAGACGGGAGAGTAAAACTGATGTATTTTCAATTTTCTTTTAGAGTAGTTCAAACAGGAAATATATTTATGTTAGTACAATTACAATACATAATTCAATGAGAAACACATATAGATGAAAAAAAGTTTTGTTGTTGTTGAATGTAAAAGGGTTGAACTTGTAATCTGAAGCTGTTTGGTCTTGTGGTTTCAAACCCTATCCAGTCCAAAACCCTTTTACATTCAACAACAAAACTTTTTTTCATCTATATGTGTTTCTCATTGAATTATGTATTGTAATTGTACTAACATATATTTTACATTAAAGCAAATATATTTCCTGTCCAAACTACTCAAAAGAAAATTGAAAATACATCAGTTTTACTCTCCCTTCTCTCCACTCACCCAGCTATTTTCACAACAACAGCTATCAGGTGACCAATCTAGGTCACTCTACACCACCAAGTGGAAAAATTCAGTACTAAGCATGCACCACCCTGTGGCACAAATTAGAACTATTCCGAGTTTGTTTGTTTTCCCGGCAAGGTATACTGGCCGACTTTAACAGCCAGATAATAAATTATATAGGAGGCCGACACACACACATATATAACGGGGTTGTCATATAAATGGATGGTTATCGTGGATAATAAAACTGAAAGTGTATTTGTTGGTTTGTCTCCCCCCACCACTATATACATTCATTATGTGGTTATAAATAACGAAACGCACTGGCTATTTGCAGAGCTGCTCTGCCTATTATAGCCACAAATACTGTTATTCACAGAGCTGCAACCAAACAATCAGCATTCATAATGTTACTGTGCATCACCGCCTAGGCTGCACAGACCATCCCCCTCTGCTGTATATAACTCAAAAGTCGGTATCCCAAGTGATTTTCAAAGACAGTTTTGAGTTTGATTTAATTTAATAGATTTCACCTGTTATAAGGATATTGAATTTGAAACAAATAACACTTTGTTAGTCAAAACTGCATTATTAAAGTTGCATAGTCTGATATGTTGAGTTTCTATCATTTTTCTGAGATAAATATAAATTTAGCTTTGGAGCACTTTTCGAGATGACATTCTTCTGCTAATTCACAGGGCATAGCAGCTCTGCAAATATTAATCATTCTTTCGCTAATTCGGAGAGCAGGGCAGCTCTGCGAATAGCCTCGTCCATAACGAAAGCACCATGTTTGCAGTATCCATGTTTGGAGCATCCATAGCCGGAACAAAACCTCCAGCCGTTATGCACTGCTGGCTTCGTATGTGTCTTGGTTCCGTGTGACTAACTCTTCACATGTAAAGGCCATGCACTGCTGGCTTCGTATGTGTCTTGGTTCTGTGTGACTAACTCTTCACATGTAAAGGCCATTATTGGCAAAAGGTTTGTCACTCTATACAGTGAAATGCTGATTTTACGCACCCCGGTTTTGCACGAATTCGGTTATAACATGACGTCATTGGACCCAGAATTCTTTAATTCAACGGTAATTCAGTAAACTGAACCCAGAATCACCGCAATTCCCACTTAATTCATGATATGTTATGCATCTCAACGATCACGTTATAGCAAACTGGTAAACTTTGGAGATATTTGAATGGAAACTATGCATAATAATTTGGTGTGCACATGAAATGTTTGACATCATAGACTGGCATGATTTGCAGCAGGGACATGTTCTATTAAATTGACTTAAATATTCATTCTATGCAGCAATATGTGTTTAATAAGTGTACAGGTATCTAAGTTGTTTGTTGGGGGTGCAGGTGCTAGCAACTTCTGAGGTAATATCAGGACAGGTACCGATCTGTGACAGTGCACGTATGTTAACTATATAGTGCTGCCCACTGGCAGATCGGCCGCCAGCACAATAACCCAATCTCGCGGAGGTTCACAGAGTCCGTACGCGGCCTGGAAATTCTTGAAAAGTCTTGAACTTCATTTACCCCATTTAGAGGCCTTGAAAAGCCTTGAATTTAACCTATTTTGGGTAAATAGTCTTGAAAAGCTTTGAATTCCACTAAACTGCCCCAATGATCTAAATTAGTCCGAAATTGCCATTCCGAATGGCAATTTCGGATTAAATCCAAATGAAAATAGTCTTGAATTCCTATAAAAAAACAGCCTTGAAAAGCTTTGAAATAGCCTTGAATTCCATATCTTCACATGTGTATGGACCCTGGGTTCAGAATGACGTCAAGAAGCGTGACCTACTTTACGCGCATGCCCCCAACATGGCTCTGTGGACTACTCACCTCTGTGCAGCATCTTGGGCGTTCCAGACCGGGAGGTGGCGCGGGAGTTGGTGAAGGTGGAGAGGGAAAGTCTCTCAGTCTCCTCCATCACCAGTTCAGAGATTTTCTACAAAGATGCAGAAGGCGTCGCTTAGTTTATTCCCATGGCGAGGAATGATTGATGTCCCGGGGAAAAGCAGAATGAAGAAGCGGGTAAGGAGTGGGAAGAGGGAAAGGGTAGAGGTATTGGTTGGTTGGTTGTTGGATGTCCTGGCAACATCTAAGGTCATATCAGGACGGATACCGACTTGGGACAGTGTGCACTCATGGTGACTTTATAGTGCTGTCCCACTGGGAGACCAGGTAGGCAGCACCATGACCTGATATCCCATTCAGTTACATTATCCTGATACTGAGCCAACCAGTCCTTTCACTATCCCAATAATGCCGAGGGCCTGGCTAGGAAGCGACAAGTATAAATTTTTAAGGCATTGGTTTGAATCAACCAGGGTTCGAATCCAATGATCTACCAAAATGGGGGACGGACACTCAACTCATTCGGCCATCCTATTTGAGGAGAAGTGTAAAGAGCAGGATGAAGAGGAAGATAATTAGGTGGATAAAGAGGAAGGCAAAATATCTGTTCATATGAATAAAATACTGAATCAAATATGCATTTATGAAAGGAAGTGACTATTCGCACGGCCGCCAGGTGGCTAACTGGTGATAGACTACCAACCTCCACCCACTCCCTTCATCTCCTGACCTAACACACTGCCTTCATCTTATACTCCCATCACACTAAAGTAGTTCTCAAAACATCTTACCCTGTTCTAAAACGGGGTAGAACGTGGCCGCCAAAGATTTTGAACATGCTCAAAGTTCTAGAGCACCCTTCCATCCTTGCCAGTCCATGCAGTTCATAAAAAGTTAGTAAAATGTTGCTACTATGTTTACTAGGTTCGCACACAGTTTGAGCCCGTTTGGCAACATTTTCAAGAACGTAGTAAGAACTACTTTGGTGTGATGGGGGTATAACCTAAAACATACTAGTTACTACCCCCTTATATTGACTTCTTTCATATCCATACCTAACACACATTAAGCTCCTCTACCCACTCCCTTCATATCCTTACCTAACAATAGTAACACACACTACAGCACTACAAGCCTCTATCTTTTCCCTTCATCTCTTTACCTAACAGACTATCCGCCTCTACTCATTCCCTTCATTTCCTTAACTAACACACTATCTGCCACTACCTTCACTTGACCAAAAACACACGACCCGCTTCTACCGATTTCTTTCATCTCTGAACCTGACACACCCTACCCTCTTCTACCTACTCCCTTCATCTTACGTAAATCTCCATGTGAATAGCCAATCATCAGTTAGCCGCACGGCCGTCGTGCGGTTAGCCAATCGTCAGTGACCCACACGGCTGTCGTGCGGTTAGCCAATCATCAGTTAGCTGCACAGCCGCTGTGCAGTTAGCCAATCGTCAGTTAGCCACACGGCCATCCTGTGGTTAGCCAATCGTCAGTTAGCCGCACGGCCGCCGTGTGGTTAGCCAATCATCAGTTAGCCACAAGGCCGTCGTGTGGTTAGCCAATCATCAGTTAGCCACACGGCCGTTGTGCGGTTAGCCAATCATCAGTTATCTCACACAGCCGTCGTGCGGTTAGCCAATCCTCAGTTAGCCACACGGCCGTTGCGCGGTTAGCTA
This sequence comes from Branchipolynoe longqiensis, assembly GCA_030323885.1. Classification (NCBI taxonomy): domain Eukaryota; kingdom Metazoa; phylum Annelida; class Polychaeta; order Phyllodocida; family Polynoidae; genus Branchipolynoe; species Branchipolynoe longqiensis. Next base: position 26,904,268 of record CM059201.1, on the reverse strand, counting down.
ATCGTCAGTTATCTCACACAGCCGTCGTGCGGTTAGCCAATCCTCAGTTAGCCACATGACCACCGTGTGAATAACCTTGGCCTTTAACACAAGGTAATATGAAATAAAAACGAAACACATACATCCGTTTTGCGCAGTGGTACATTAGGCCTAATAGGTGTTTGTCTCTACAAATATTTAGGGCATCTAGTTTAGCTTTATTGTGCATCTCAATGGTATGTGGTATTTTTCCTTTAAATACGTTACGCAACCCTCTATTTTGTATAGTTTGGAGCTTTATTTGCTGCTTTTTAGTTAGTATATTATATATTATGTTATTATAGTCAATGATGGGCAGTATTGTGGTTTTGTACAATAGAAGAGCAGTCTCTTCGCTCATATAATGCCTTGTTTTCCTGAAGGTGTTCATTTTAGCTGCCAATGTTCTGTAAATCCTATTTAATTGATTGGTTCCTGTCATTGAAGTCGACATGCACCATAGGTCACACCCAATATACAACATCCATATTGTACCAGCTCAGGACTGCAAATCGATGACCAACGTCTACATTATTAATTAACAATGTTTCCACAGAGCAATTCGGGTCGCGCATGACGGGGGAAGCCAATCTAAATTAGACGTTTGATCTCGTTCAACTTCAAGATACCAACACAGTGCTCAGGTTACAAAGACTTTTCTTCCTCTATGAGCCAATCAATGTATTACAGAATTCATATAGCCATAGCTATGAATTTTTGTTTGGGTCGCAGATAAATTCTTGGACTGGACAAGTACCTGTCCTAATAATGATATGACTTTAGTTTAGATGTTGCCAGGATATAAAACCCCAATAAACAAGCAAAGACATATATGGCCACTTGTTCTATCTCTGCCAGCATGGAAGCGGACCGAGGGAGGAGGGCACACAAAAGAATACAAACGAAGAGGTGGTTTGGTTGTTGGAGTTTTACATCCTGGAAACATCTAAGGTCATGTCAGGACCGGGAAAAGAGGAGATGAAAGTGAAGAGTGACAGGGGAATGAACAGAAGATAGTGGAAGAGGATGAGAATTTTGGCATTATTTCATTTTCTATTTAATTGTTTTCATGCATCCAGTAGGTGCACTATGCTATACCGCATAATATAACATGGCAATAGAGGATATTACCACGCATGCGCCATCGTCACGGTCCCGCAACCGTATTGTTCGTCGCCACCGTCAGATGTCGCATGCGTTGTGAATATTGTGTATTAATAGTGACTGACTAGTTTGGTACCCTCCTAAAATTTTCAAAAGGGTCCAAACATGAAAATTAAATTTTTCTTGGAAGCTCCATTGACCCAAAAGCAATATACTTTTGGAATTGTCAAAATATCCCAAAATTTGACTGACATACGTGCATTTGAAAGTTAGTAATTTCCATAGCTTTTGTATGCGCTGTGGCAACGGTCCCACAACCGTAGTATTCGTCGTCACCATCAGATGTCGCATGTGTTGTGAATATTGTCAATAGTCCACACTTACATCGCCTGGTCGCTATATTTACGCCTTGTATGTTGTAGATTTGATAGGGAGCAGCCTTACAAGTGTAGCGTACTTAATCCTTTTCAGCAGTCTTACCGCTGTGGATTATCCAGATTTATGCAAAGCCAGGGGTCAGGGGAATTGTAAGCATAGCCCACCTGCAGACCACTTTAAATATGGTCAAGGGTATGTGATTAGGATCGCACAAAGACAGGTGCTGAACATACACAATGAATGGTTGGTTGGTTGTTGGACTTTTATGTCCTGGCAACATCTAAGGTCATATCAGGATGGGTACCAACTTGTGACAGTGCGCACTCATGGTGACTTTATAGTGCTGCCCCACTGGGAAATCAGGCCACCGGCACCATGACCTTATAGGCCTATCCCACTCAATCAGATTATCCTGACAGTGAGCTAACCATACAGTCGTTGCCCTCTCATATCAATGCCGAGCACCAGGCTAGGAAGCGACAAGTATCAATTTGATAAGTTGTTGGTTTGACTCCACCGGGAACCAAACGCCTGCGCTCTACTGATTCAGCCACCGTGCCTGGTCCACAATGAATGGTATTGCGCGGAATCACACCCTGGTGCAGTTCAACCAGACTTGTTGGGAATGATGTTGTGTACTGGCATGAATATTCTAGATAAAATATTCACTTTACTATAGGGTTGTTTAGCACAATAGTGGCGGTGGGAGTAACTAGAATATTCAAATATATAGTCAGGCAGTCAGTCATAGCAGGCCAACATAAAGAGTAGGCGGACAGACTGATAATACACGAGCGCCACCGAGCGTTATTTCGGCCGACAAACCCCATTAGGGACTACCCGCCTTGTCAGGTTCACTGCCTATGCAGCGTCCCCGCACCTCCCTACCCCGCTCCCAAACTATCTGACCAGACGGGGTGGCCGAATGAGTAGAGCGTCCGTCTCCTGTTTTAGGAGATCGGGAGATCCGAACCCATGAGTTTGTGGGTTCGAATCCTGGTTGAGTCAAAGCAATGACTTAAAAATTTATACTTGTTGCTTCCTAGCCTGGCGTTTGGCATTATTTGGATAGGGCAAGGACTGGTTTGGTCTGTGTCAGGATAATGTCACTGAGTGGGATATCACTATCAGGTCATGGTTCTTGCGGCCTGGTGTCCCAGTAGGGCAGCACTATAAAGTCGCTATGAGTGCACACTGTCACAAGTCGGTACCCGTCCTGATATGACCTTAGATGTTGCTAGGACGTAAAATAACAACAAACAAACAAACAAAACCCGAACTATCTGATCATTCCACACCCATGTCCAAATGACGTCACTTACCAGCGCCTTCTCCTCACGCCTTTTCTGCATGTCCTTCAGGCGTAGTTCCCGACTTATCCGCGCCTCGTGGCGCTGCGACTGGTCCCCGCGCAAAGTCCGTGTTGGTTCCCTAGCCACACTGCTAGCACTGTCAGTGACACTGACAGCGTCGAAAGCTTTGCTGTTAGTACTGTCCATTGACAGATCGACGCCATTGGACGTGGCGACAGTACTGGTGCTGACTGTCGAGACGACGTCTCTATCAACCTGGCGGCCATTTTGTTTCACCTGTCCTTTTGAAAGGCCGTTTGGAACGACGTCTTGAACGCCATTTTGTTGTCGCTGGGTCCCGGAGTGTGGCAGTACCGGTTTGCTAGCGATCCTCTGCCCGTGCGTAATGTTGGGGTCTATAAAGAAGGGAAGAAGAAAAAAGTTGGTAGCCTTTAAAGTTGCATAATCCCATGGTTTTGAGTTTCTGTCATTTTCTGAGATCAATATATTAGGTTGATTGTTATAATCTACTGAAGTGGGCGAGACTACTCGACCGATTATTTGCGCATATTTTGCGCAGGCTCGCATTTTGCGCAGGCGCGCATTTTGCGCCTGTTCGCAACTGCAGGGTTCCCTGCTGTAAAGCGTTGCTTGGATACGTCGATTGTGACTATCCTAGCAATGATAGAAGGTCGGGCCTTCGGAGCCAGACCCATCGGACGTGTTTTTGCACGCTCCGATGTTTTAGCCGAGATTTAGGCCTTTATTATGGAAATTCCAAACTTATTTAACTTAATTGGGAGGGGATTTGACTTATAACATACATTCCACTGTTGAACTATATTTAACTAATAACATAAGTTATATTGCTAAATTCATTCTGTTAGTAAGAGGTAAGATACTAAGAATAAAACGGTGAGCTCCTAAGAAGTGACATGAACGTTCCTTGCATTCTTTACTGTCCTCCAGACTTATATTATTAACCGCTATGGTCAACTTCAGATTGCTATTTGGATTGCTCTATAATCTTATTTCACCAAGGGCCTTCTGCCCATGGTCTGTCAGGAGTAGAACTCTCCACCTCGGACATTGCTAGTCAAGGGTCAGGCTGGCAGGATGACAGACAACCGGTGGCAGGAGGCACAAGACATTCACATGGAAACAATTATTTATATTAACACGTAGGCTCGCCTTAAGCGGGGGTGGAATAGCCCGACGGTTAAACTACCTTGCATTTGCTTGATGTAAGGTTGATTTCAAGTTGAAGTAAGTTTGATGTCAAATGGTTAAAGCTGCATAGTCTGATGAAATATCAAATTTTCAAAACCAAACCAATTATCTAGATTTGTTTTTACATATTTAACTTAGATACTGATACACTTATTAAGCATTTGTTTCTGTGTAGAAGGCAACACTGAGTCAATTTCACAGAACCTGTTACTGCAGAAGTCTATGGTGTCAGAGTTTTGGCAAGCTTGCCAAAACTAACTTTCCATGTTTGCACTCAAAATATCTCAAAAGGTTACCATTTAAAATAAAAGTAACTTTGAACTAATGTAAAGTAAATACTAGTGATCGATCTAATATATTTATCTCAGAAAAAATACAGAAATTCAAAACCATCGGACTATGCAACTTTAACTTTGGAGATAAGGGGGCCATTAAAATATTACATAGGCCTAACGCTTATGGGTTTAGGGGTAGGGGTGTAGGTCCAAGTGTTATGCCCCTAAGTGGCGTGTATGGTCTGGCGTCCGGAGTGTTACAAGGGGGAGGGGGGGGGGGTCTAATTTGGACAAAAATAGGGTCATGTAATATTTGAACGGCTCATAATTGAAGTGTAGACAATCTAGGCCTAGACTAAACATGCCAAATTAATTCCGGTGTGCTTGCCAAAAATTTGATCCCATAGGCTTCAGCAGAAATAGATTATAATATTAAATTGACATAGGTCTAGTATGCCATTTTATGCAGCAACAAATGCTTAAGTTGTATAGTTCAATGGTTTTGAGTTTATGACATCTATTAGGCTGATCTATTAGGTTGATTATTATAATTTACCTTACTTCAGTTCGAAGTAACTTTGCTTTAAAATGACTAACTTGGGATACATTTGAAGTGTAAACATGCCAAATTAATTTAGGCATGCTTGTGAAAAAGACTCTTCGCCCATATGCTTCAGCAGTAAAAGGTTCTATTAAATTGACTTAGTACACCCTTCTATGTAACAGGACATGTTTAATAAGTGCACCAGTATCTAACTTGGATATGTAAAACATATGTAAAACATTCGTAAAACACCCCCATAACATTGGATCCATGACCAGGATTCCATACATCCTGCACACCGCATAGTCTTGAACCACCAAGTATCAAGGAGAGGCCCAGACTTGAGGTCAGGAAACACTTTTCTTTCGAGTGACAGATCCATGGAACAGTCTCCCAGACCAAGTGGTTGAAGCACCAACGGTAGAAGCATTTGAGAGAAGGCTGGATAGACATTGGAGAGGACACCCGCAATTATGACTTCAGGGCACCATCAACCTCCATATGTGTATGCAATTTTATTTTCCTTTTTTGCCATAATGAGCTGGCATTAGAGTCCCAATAGGGCCGAGATCAACCAGAAGAGGATCTGTAAGTTAATCATGTAGATATATGAGTTAGGTATATAAGTGCACTACTTGGATATTCATATTTGTAACTATGAGGCGTACAATTCCAGGGGAACGAGTATAGGCAGATGCACTGACCTCACTAGATGAAATGCCACATGCACAGCCAGGCATGGATAGGTTGATTGCAAGAGGAAGCCTAGATAGTACAATAGTTAACATGCTAGCTCTGGAACGACAGGTGTGTAGATTCGAGTCCCGCTCTGGACACAATGTTTCTCATTGACAAAGGCACTCCCCACAATAATATTCATTATTACAACAACGATATATGGCTGATTCTATTAAATTAAAGTATTCCTTTTATGTTATTAAGTGCACCGGTGTAGCAGGAAATCGCAAACCCTGTAAATCGCAAACCCCCACTTGTGATTTCCTAGGAAATCGCATATCCCCCCTGGAGATCGCAAACCCCCCATTCGGCGGCGGCGGCGATTTGTTTACTTTACGTTCGTCGATTCGAAAATATAACTGTTAATATCTCCGCCGTTACGGCGGTAGCCTTAATAACGCTTCGAATTTAGGGTTAAATTGGTCAAATTTCACTTATTTGGTTACCAATTTAACCCTAAATTCGAAGCGTTATTAAGGCTAACCGCCGCATTGGCGGCGATATTACTAGTTATATTTTCGAATCGACGAACGTAAAGTAAACAAATCGCCGCCGCCGCCAGTATGGAACGCGACGTCGATGCGGCGGCGATTTGTTTACATTACGTTCGGCAATTAATATCGCCGCCAATGCGGCGGTAGCCTTAATAATGCTTCGAATTTAGGGTTAATTTAATGAAATTTCACGATTTGAGTATGTAATTCTGTTAAATATGGTCGCATTGAATAGATTTGGCCCGAATCGGTCCCAAAACACAGGGGGGTTTGCGATTTCCAGGGGGGGTTTGTGATTTCCTAGTAAATCGCAAACCCCGGGGGTGTGCAATTTCCAGGGGTTTGCGATTTACTGCCACACCGGCATCTAATTTGGGTATGTAGAATCAAATGTAGGTCAGAGATTTGGTAACTCGAACTACGCGCCTTTAAATCTGCCGGGTCCGATGGAAATATAAAATTGTTACAACTAAAACAATTATCTAGATTTGATTCTTCATATCTAACTGAGATGCTGATGCACTTATTCAACATTTGTCGTCACATGGAAGGGAATACTGATTCAATTTAATAGAACCTGTTACTGCAGAAGCCTATGGTGTTACTGTTAGAGCTTTGGCAAGCTTGCCAAAATTAATTTAACACATTTGCAATTCAAATATCTTTAAAAGTTAGACATTTAAAATAAAAGTTACTTCTAAGGTAGATTATAATGACCAACCTAATATATTTATCTCAGAAAATGAGAGAAACTCAAAACCATCCGACTATACAACTTTAATATCGTACACAGAAGACGATATGTGGACTATTAACTATTCTGCAGTGGATCAACGTTCCAATCCACATAATACCAATATTAAGAATAGACGCGCCCTAATCACGTGTGTATGCCGATTTTATATGCCAAGGCTTGTCCAACCTTGACCCATTTGTTCCAACTTGTATAATCATGTGTATTATTGAATTTTCACCCCATGGTGAGTGGTCTAGGGTTCGGTTATTGCTGTTTACCGGAACACACCAAACACGCGACTGAAATAGCATTTCATTTAGATCCCACAGTGGATAAGTTCTTAATCTAAGCAATGTGCAATTGTGCAACTATGTTAATGAGCTTTATTTGATATAGCGTATGCATATACATACCATATACGTCTATGCCACACAAACCCCGCAGCCCCCACCGATACCCCCCACCTGCCACTCCAGTTTGAATCACACAGAACATATATGCTTAGCAATTACAACAAGGAAATTATTTAATTATATAAATGTAATTGTTTCCCTTTTCCAAATAAATTCAGCCATATCTACTGTGCTCTGAATGCAATAAATACATTCTGGGGAAGCCTTAGCAATTTCATTAAAGGTGCATAATTACTACATCTTAGAACATTTAATTTATTTCTGAATTTCTTTGTTAAATTATTGACGTGCTGTGTTTAAAAAATCTAACTATAATAAGTCATTGTGCATGTTACTTATAACATGGGTAATTCATAACACGAAACTTGACTCTACAGTAACACCTTTCAAGTTGCTTAGTAATCATGCATTACTAGGTCAACTAACCCCAACGCTATATCCGTTGTAGCGGTTAAGAATTACTTCTCGTCCGGTTTTCATACCAAGGAGTTCAATGCCTCAACTTATGGTTTTGCCACCCGCCCACCCTACTACTGTTGTAATGTGTATTAGTAGGGTTTAGCATCGGAGGATCAGCCCGGACTTCAAACTATTTTTGACATTTCACTGTTGAACGGTTTAACTTGATGAGATTGGACTGCATTGACATTTCCTTTTGATTACCAGAGCCATTATTATAAGTCCAGATGAATTATAAAGTCACCCTTGTAAAATTGTAATAAGCAATAAAATGTTAGCCCTCTATATTATTATATATGGTCTTTCGTGTTATCAATTAAGAGAAATTCCTGATGAAATACATAGTTAACTGTAGTATTCTTCTGCAGTGTTTGTAGGTCCTAAACACTCGCTGTGAATATGGAATTTGCTGCCGACATGGCATTAAACAATAATCAATCAATCAATGTAATTAACTTTATCACGTCAGAACCACCTCCGCATTATTTGTAGGTCCCAAACACTCGCTATGAATATGACCTTTGCTCCTGACGCAGCATTTAACAACCACCAATCAATCAATGTAATTAACTTAGCCATGTCAGAAACACCTTTGCGGTATTTGTAGGCCCCGAACACTCACTGTGAATATGACCTTTGCTCCTGACACAGCATTTAACAACCACCAATCAATCAATGTAATTAACTTAGCCATGTCAGAAACACCTTTGCGGTATTTGTAGGTCCCGAACACTCACTGTGAATATGACCTTTGCTCCTGACACAGCATTTAACAACCACCAATCAATCAATGTAATTAACTTCATCACGTCAGAAACACCTCTGCAGTATTTGTAGGTCCCCGATAAGGACATGGAGGTAAGAAGAGTCAATTGCTTTATCTGTTTGTAGGTTCCCGATAAGGACATGGAGGCTAGACCTTAGAAGAGTCAATAGCTTTATCTGTTCTTCATCAAAGGTGACTGGGCGATGACAGTTATTTTAGAGATATAGACAAGGGCCAAACTACTGATAATAAATACCAGATAGCTGGAGATACCATGAATGTTTGTAGCAACAAACAATGCATCTTATTCATGACACCAAACCGGAAATGGAACTCAAGCAGCAATTGCGCAAAAAAGAACCCCCCACCCCAAAAAAAAACAACCACTTGAATTATAATGAACCTTATTTGAAATAGGTGTAGTTTTATTTCACGGTGAAATTAGAACCGCATACTCCGATGGTTTTGAGTTTCTGCCATATTTTTGAAAAGATAGATATATTATGTTAATTGTTATCATCTACTTTACTTTGAAGTAACTTGTATTTTAAATTGCTAATTTTGGAGATATTTGAAGTGAAATTATACTAAATTATTTTTGGTGTGCACGTCGAAATGCTGACCACCATAGGTATCACCAGTAACTAGTTATATTACATTGACTTAGTATTTCCCTCTGTACAGCAACAAATGCTTCATGATTGCACGGTATCTAAGTTCGGGAGGTGATATCAAGTATACGGGAGTATTTTGGTTGAAAGAATGTGATGCTTTCATTGGACTATGCAGCTTTAAATGTTATATACAACTGTTACATACATCCGCATAGAAGAAATCTCATAATTTATATATAGACATATACCTATATATACACACATACATAGATATATGTATATAAAGGCTCCAGTATATGTGTATATAATTACATAAGCCTCCCCTACGAATTGAAGAGAGAGACAGCAGATTGGGTTGGAGGCAAGTGACGATTCAAACCAGATCGGGCCGGGTCGAGGGCCGCAGCAACGCAGCAGGGGACAGCGGACGACGGCGATTGGCCAATATTCAGTCGAGTAGAATCGACACTAATAAATAATAAATAATTCTCCGAGCGTTTATATGTATATAATAGATTATATATAATATATACGGAACCGGACCCGGTGGCCGTGCGGAAGGTCGGTAGTTCGAATCCTGCCCGAGTCAAACCAATGACTTGATACTTGTTGCTACCTAGACTAGATAATGTGACTGAGTGGGAAACCGGGTCATGGTGCCAGCAGTCTGGTCTCCCAGTGGGCCAGCACTATGAAGTCGACCTGAGTGCACACTGTCACTCAGTCACATTACCCCACTCAGTCACAGTATCCTGATACTAAGCAAGCTAGTCATTGCATGTACGAAACAATTGATTGGAAATGAGGCCAGGGTAACAAGTGTTATGTCTACAACACTTGTTATCCTGGTCTCATTACCAATCAATTGTTTCGCACATGCACCAATGCAGAACAGGATCTGTTGGCATGGCGACTCCCTAATATTGACTCAGATACTGCTAACCTTCCCAGCCATGCATCATTGATGCACATAAGACTAAGAGCGCATGCGTGGTAATGTAACTTACAGCTCTAAGCAACATTATTTCATCATCATTTTCAATGGCTTATTGACTGCAATACTAAGTGAGGCGATGACCATTTCACCAAAGATATTTAATTATCATTGGCCAAATGAGTTAGAACGTCCGTCTCCCGTGTGGTAGATCGTGGGTTCGAATCCTGGTCGAGTCAAACCAATGACTTAAAAATTGATACTTATCGCTTCCTAGCCAGGCGCTCGGCATTATTAGGATAGGGCAAGGAGCAGTGGAATGAGGAAGACCAATCGCCTGCGACTGAAATTTCCCCTGCTTAAAACAACTAATGTACCAACAATTACAAAAAAAAATTAGATTATTTGCAATATCATGTTTATCAATCGCTCAGTTTTAGTTCCATTCAGTGAGTCCTCAGAATCCCTTACATTGTCGAGAAGCATCCAATTGTAAAGTCGGCGGCTGGTGGTGTGAGTGGTGTGGACAAGCCAATGAGAAATCAATACAGGTAATGAAGGAAGGTAGAGAAAGAGTGAAAAGTAGGAGAGTGAGACTCCCTGGTTTATTATCTTATATAGGTTTCTAGAATCCCAGATGGTGGTGGTCACATGGGTTGATCCACCAATCAGGGTTCAACCTGTTGTATCCAAGGCCTTATCATGCTGGCTACAGTGCCTTGTGGTGGCCAGTGATCCATAAATAACACCTGGGGGGGGGAGGGGGTATGTGAGGTGACTCCTCCAAAGACTGTATCTACGAAGTGACACTCCTCCTCTATACTATTTTACTATACAATTTCTATACGTAATGAGTAATAGTTTACTAACTCCACATATCTCTCATATGCCTTTGGATTTTATATATTACCATTTACCATTATATAGCTAAGTTGCAATTTATTATAGTAGAGTTCACATATATCCTCATGCCATTAGATCGGAAAATTTTACACAATGTTGGCATTCATTCTATTTGCGGCTAGCATTAACAGTTGCAAGGAAAATAAATTGTTGGGATTGGGATTGGGATTGGGATTGGGATTGTAGCCGTGATTGGTAGTTGCTATTAAATGAGTTAGATTAGTGACAGTGTAAAAGTAACGCTCTCAAATGCACTCAATTCCTCACCAGGGATATATTAGTGCTGATATCCAAGCAATTCGTGTTAATTAAAGCTTGTGATTCCTTTGTATATCACCATCGAAGTGTTCGAAAATATATTTAAGTTTATTCATTACTTGTGGGTTATATTACTTATAAATTACATCATGGCGTTTTAGTGCATGTCAATTTTCAATTATAGAAAACTAATTTCAAAGGAAAATAACACCTGTAATTGAAATGGCAACTCCCATTACTCATTCCTTATTGACACAGCAAACATAAATCTCACCTTGTCCTCTCACCTAAAACTGTTATTAAAGTTGAACAGTCCGATTGTTTTAAATTTCTGTCACATCAGCTTGATCGTTAAAATCTACCTCGCATTGGCTTAAATTAACCTTGATTTAAAATGGCTAACTTTGGATATATTTGAAGTGTAAGCATCCTATCTAAAGGCCCTGTCACATTACGGCGTATGGCGGGAGCGTATTGAAAACATACGTAAGTCCTGCGCGTGCCGGCCTATCATGACCTTTGGTGACCTATCGGGTGTTTTTGAGCGTATGCGTAACCTATGAGGAGCGTACGAGGAGCGTATGAGAGCATACTGTGACATTTTTTTACGTTTTTTATTGGCATATGGAACCTATGCATAGCGTATGCGTAGCGTATGCGTAGCGTATGCGTAGCATATGCATAGCGTATAAGCCTATGAGTAGCATATGAGTCAAGATCGATGTCGAGACCTATGGCATACGCTTGGAATACGCTGTGCATACACTGTGCATACTCTGTGCATACGCTAGGAGTACGCTCCCATACATAACTCGTAGGTTATGCGTACGCTACATACGCTAGAGATACGCCGGTGACGCAAGTTGAGCGTATGCATAACCTACGCTGGCGCACCCATAGCGTACGAGGAGCGTACACCGGCGTATGAGGAGCATACACTGGCGTATGAGTAGCGTATGAACCATACGCTCCCATAGGTCGAGATTATTTTAGCATGCACAAACAAATTTGGACGGACGGACGGGAGAAAGCGTATGGCGGCGTACAATGGCATACGCTGGCATAGGCCGGCACATGACGGCCTATGCATATGCGTAGCGGATGCATAGCGTATGCATAGCATATGGCGGCGTATGGTGGCGTATGCCGACGTATATGACGTAAGGCGCCTACGCCGCCGTACGCTCCCGGAAAAAACCCTAATGTGACAGCCTCTTTAATTCTGGCATGCTTGTAAACAGATTCTTACCCCCATAGGCTTCAGCAGTACCAGGTTCTATTTTATTGACTTAGTATGCTCTTCTATACAATAACAAATACTTAATAAGTGAATATTTGTTTCTAAGTTAGATATGTAGGTTCAAAGATAGATAAGTGCTTTACTTGATGAAATGTGACGTTTTTATCGGACTATGCAGTTTTAAACCACCTAAACTGTAATCCTATAATTATTAACACCGGACTAGTGCGAGTTCACAGAGACATTAGCGTCAGCCCCCCCCCCCCCCCCCCCCCCCCCACACACACACCACGTCACACGTGGTATTAAGGTTGCATAAACCGATGGTTTTCAGTGTTGGCGATATATATATATATATATATATATATACATATATACAATAAACCTCTAAATCTACCGACCTTGGGACCGACTTTAAGTGGTCTATTTAGGGAGGTGGTCGGTCTAGAGAGGTAGAATATCCTTACAATGTTGGGACTCAAATAAAGCGATTGATATAGGGAGTGGTCGATCTCTGGAGGGGTCGGTATAGAGCGGTTTTACTGTATATGTATATTATATATATCATATGAAATTCAGGCGAATACTGACCAAATATGGCGGCAAGGCGGCGGAACCCACCGTTGGCACCACTATCGGGCAGTCCCGGGCTCGCAGGCACCGCCCAGCGATTGGACAATAATTGTTTGCGGTAAGTGAATCAGGATAATGCTGATCATTATTGGATTCAGCAGTGGCGGGATCTAGTAACTAGACATAGTAATTAATAGTATTGAATATGTGCGGCTATAGGGCCTACTGCTTAACGTTGAATAGTCTGATAAAAACATAACATTTTCAAAAGCAAAACACTTATCTATATGAACATACATATCCAACTTAGATACTGGTCCACTTATTAAACATTTCTTGCTACGTAGAAAAGCATACCAAGTCAATTTAATAGAAGCTGAACCTATGGGGTAAGAGTTTTGACTGGCACCAAAATTAATTGTGCACGTTTACACTCAAAATATCTCTTAAGTTAGCCATTTTAAATCAATGTTACTTCAAACTAAAGTCAGGTAGATTATGATGATAAGCTACTATATTATTTATCTTAGAAGATGATAGAAACTCAAAACCATTGGACTCTGCAACTTTAATGGAGGATCAACTCTATTTAAGTGTTTTGGTTTTGAAAAGTGTAGACTTATATCGGGTTATGTAGTTTTAAGCCTGGATTTATAATAAGTCACCTTTAATTATTAGCCTTTTATATAACATTGTTTATTTAGTATTTGTAAATTGACAACACGGTGGGAATAATATATATGTTATAATGCCCCTGTGTAAATATAAATAAGGTTACAAGTCTACACTATATGTTAGTGCTATATCATGCATGTATGTCTACTTTATATATATGGTAGTATAATGGTATATATCATGGTATCTATCATGGTACTGGCGGCCTGGTCTTCCAGTGGGGTAGCACTATAATGCCAGGTACACACCTACCGTTCATCCGCACCCACCTACCGTTTACGACCTAAAACTGCCCGTTTCGCGCACAAAAGTCGTTAGGTGTGTGATACCCTAGCACATCTACTGATTGCGATTCGCGACTTAAAACTCAGTTTTAGGGCTAAAACGGGCCGATTACGATTGCGATTCGCAATTCGAAAAATGAATCGGCCCGTTTTCAGTTTTAAGCGGGTCGGGTCGAGTCACGAGTTTTAGTGCGCGAATCGTATACGGTAGGTGTGTACTTGGCATTAAGTCATCATGAGTGCGCACTGTCACCAATCGGTATCCGTCCTGATATGACCGTTGGTGGTCCCGGTACATAAACAAACACTATATGTATAGACTAGTTTCTCTTGACACTGCAGTAGTATGTCCATTGGATAGATAGGATCAAATCAGTTTTTTATTCTCGTCTATGCTGGTCTATATACCTGCCATTACACAAATAATATCTCTATACGTAATATATATATGTGTGTGTGTCTCTATAAATATATATATATGTATATACATATATATAATCAGTATAAATGTATATATATATTAGTATATATACGGTGTTCATATATGTATATATAATCTGTAAATATATATCAGTTTATATACTGATATATATAGATACGATTTCATTAATAATATTGGTGGAGTTCGGATATATCAGTATTATATATATATATATATATCAGTATATATACTGATATATATAATATATATAGCAGTATATATATATATAATACTGATATATCCGAACTCCACCACTATATACTGATATATATATACTACTGATATATCCGAACACTACCAATATTATTAATGAAATCGTTACCAAAACTGGACATATCCCACCACGTCTTTATATTCATATAGTTCATTTTGCGACATATATAAGTTTATAACACTGATATATATACTAGTGTTATATATACCACGTCTATATATTCATATAATTCATTATGCGACACACACACACATATATATATATAACGCTGGTATATATATATATATATTAGTGTCTTTACATTCATATAGTTCATTATGCGACATATATATAACACTGGTATATATATATTTTCAGATAGTTCATTATGCGACATATATATATATAACACTGGTATATACCAGTGTTATATGTTTAGGTAACGTTTTCATTAATAATATTGGTGGAGTTCGGATATATCAGTATTATATATATATCAGTATATATATTGATGCATATATATATATATATTCGTGAATAAATAATGTGAAATAAAAAATATGGTTATAAAAGTATGTGTGAGAATTATTTGTGTGCAGAGGGGTGAGTGGGATGGAAGACATGGTGTGGGGGTGGGGATGTGAGGGGTGTGGGGGGGGGGGGGTGTAATCGCATCTAGCACACCAGTAAGCCAATCCTGTCGATATTACCGTCTCCATGGTGACCACAAAAACACCTCATGTTTGGTTGCGGGGAGAACGTGGAGGTGTGAGGGTCATAACCAGCCTAAGCCAGGTACCAGATCTGTTACATATGGGACAAAACAGTCCCACACACTCTCACGCCAACCACCCTCAGGCACTGACTGGTTTATTATTTTTAAATAAGTGGGTATTACTACACTGGGCAGTTAGTTGCCAACAGACTGCCTTGTATTTCGCATTTAAAGCGAGGCTTTGCGATGAACAGCCTTACGTACAGCAGACTGTTAATAGTAGGCCTACTCTGGTTAGGGCTCAGGCAGAGAGCGTGTATATAAACAGATGAGAGGGACAACTCTCATACTAGACCGTGTAACACCTGCCGACTGTGGCGCTCCAAGTGGTGGTTGTTGAACAGTTTACGCATATGGGCAAACTCAAGGCATTGTCAATGGCAGTGAGCAATCTTCAGAGACAAAAAGTTAAATATCTCTAAAACTACAACACCTAGAAACAAACTGATTGGAATACACATAGAAAACATGTTTACCAAAAACATTATATTAAATTGATATGGTTAGGGTTCTGGATTTCTATTAATTTGGAATAAAACTGACATTTTTCACTACGCGTACGGCAAACTCAATGCATTGTCAATGGCGGTGAGCAATCTTCATACAGAAAAAGTGAAATATCTCTAAAACCACACCATCTAGAAACAAATCGCTTTGTACACATATAGAAAACATACTCAACGAGAATTTATACGGTAAGGGTTCTGGATTTCTATTAATTTTGAATAAAACAAATGTTTTGCACTGCACGTACTGTCAAACTCAAAGCTTGTTCAACAATAACCGCCAGGATCGCCACTGTAGCCTATGTTACCGATTTTCGCGGGAGTTGTCCCTCTCATCTGTGTATATACACGCTCTCTGGCTCAGGGTGCATCACTACTAGTAGTAGTACTACTAGAACTTAGTAGAAGACCAAGTGTTAACCGAAACATAGTTAGGGGCCTACTCCTGCGGCCTTGTGATGTGCTCCTAAACAACCTAGTAGAAAAAGTGTCGGCACGCTGGATTATGGACATAACCACATGGATTTGAAATCCCATATGTTACATATATTGTTCGATTACTTATCTACCACAGCCAGCTACATTTTGGGTGAACAATTGATGAAATTATGTATATTAATAAATTTAAAAAGTTGAATTGAGAGAATTCAATGGCTGCCATTTTTTTTCCCCCCATTCTCTCGCATTTAACCAAATCTACACTATTAAATATAGTTTAACCACCACCCCCAATAAGTGTGAATGACAACCATGTCTAAATTCCAGTAAAAACTGCCTTCTTATAAACAAGACGTAGACTGGTTCCAATATCCAGTTTTTATATTTTATCTAAGTGAAACTGTGCTATTTAATGGGTCATTATAACGCAGTGCTTCTTCAACTCTTTTGGCAAATGTTCACCTTGTATATACAGTAAAAACCTCTCTAACCGACCACCTTCACAGACCGACCACTCCCCTATATCGATCGCTTTATTTGGGTCCCAAACGATCGTCGATACAATAACATTGTAATGAAATGAAAAACTCCCTAAGCCGACCACCTCCCTAAATGGACCATTTAAAGTCGGTCCCAAGGTCGGTCGATTTAGAGAGGTTTTACTGTATACACTACATAACAGCGTTGATGTGTGTTATAAAGTATAATGAAACAGCTAAATGAGGCAGCACTAACAGTGATAAGACGGCAAGGTGTCAATATGAGTCACGAGTTGCTTGTTGAATATTGCAAGAGGTAGTTGATTAAGTGTCATTCAGTGTAGAAAACAAGCCTTCGGAAATGTAACGGCGACGATACTATCACATGTCGTACACACTTCTCCTATAGGAAATAATGTGATCATATTCACGTAGCGCCACCATGCGTCAAGCGCGTAAACACAGTTGATCGGTGGTTATTGTGCAGTGATCTATAGTAATTTTTAAACATAAAATTTCCCAAATACTGACAAGAACTTGAAATCACATCGCCCAACCCTTAGGCTAATACTTATGCCCATGCGTATGTAAATTCATGTCTTTCAACCACTGCTGTCTTCTCTGTGGCCTGGTGGCGGAGTGGTTAGAGTGTCTGACTTTTTTTCTAGGTCAGACTCTTAATCTGAAGGTCAGTGGTTCGATTCCCTGTGGCCCACCTCTCCCAATTTAGATTTCCACCGCTGGCCAGTTGCTCTCATACCATGTCTATGTGGTGTGGGAGGTTAAAAATCCATTGGGTCGGTAAAAGTGTAGGCTCAGGCTTTCTATCGACAACTGTCTAATGGTGAAAACAAGTCTATTCAGACTTATCCATAATAGGCAGTATAAATCTTCAAGAAAAAAACAAACTTAGATAGATGTTTGTTTGTTTGTGTTTTTCATCCTATCAACATATATATGGTCATATCAGGACCCGTACTGACATGTGTGCAGTGTGCACTCATGGCGACTTAATAGTGCTTTATAGGCACCATCAGCTGATACCCCACTCAGTCACACTATCCTGATACTGAGCTAACTAGTAGTAGTAATGTCGAGCACGGGGCTAGGACTAGTACTACTAGTAGTTTGTTTGTTGTTGTTTTACGTCCTAGACTACTAGTAGTGGTAAGTATCAATTTTGTAAGTCATCGATTTGACTTGGCCGAAATTTGAACTCTCGACCTTCCGCACGGGAAGCCTGCGCTCTACTGATTGGCCCACCACGTCCGGTACTTACAAGTTATATGCAAACATTAGGCTACATCTCGGCTTCCCGGATGCAGGCATCGGGGCATGAGTCATATCGAGCTAGGTATTTCAATACGGCATACCTCTTAGTAAAACATGAGGTCATAATAGAACCGGTATCAACTTGTGACACTTCCCCACTCGTGGTGGCGTTATTGTACTGCCCTATAGAAAGGCTGTACAATAGGCTCCATAGAGCAATATCCCACTCAGTCACAATATTCTGACACTGAACATTGCCGAGTACCAGCCAAGGTGGGTGGCTGTAAGTATTGGCTTTATCAATCTGTATAAATCTGTATACATGATACGGTCAGAGGTCAACCCTACAACTTCACTCACAAGAAGAAGGCATCAGACGGGAAGGCCGAATGAGTTAGAGCGTCCGTCTCCCGTGTTGGTAGATCATAGGGTCGTGGGTTCGAACCCTGGTCGAATCAAACCAATGACTTTAAAATTGATACTTGTTGCTTCCTAGCCAGGCGTTCGGCATTATTAGGATAGGGCAAGGACTGGTGTGCTCAGTGTCAGGATAATGTGACTGAGTGGGATATCAGGTCATGGTGCTGGTGGCCTGGTCTCCCAGTGGGGCAGCAATATAAAGTCGCCATGAGTGCGCACTGTTACAAAGTCAGTACCCGTCCTGATATGACCTTAGATGTTGCTAGGACATAAAACAGCAACAAACAAACACAAGAAGAAGACACTTTAACGATTATACATTAGGCTGCTCCGAACTGGATGGGGTTGCTAACTGATGACGTACAAAACTGATACTAGTTGTTTACTAGCCTGGCGTTACTAAAATAAGGCAAGGACTGCTTTGATCAGTATCAGGATAATGTGACTGAGTGCAATACCGGTCATTGTGCTAGCGCCGGTCTCCCAGTGGGGCAGCACTATAAAGTCATCATGAGTGTGCACTGTCATAAGTGATTAAGTCATTTACAGCAAACAAATAAACAGGCATAGTTAGTTGGTTGTTGGAGTTTACGTCCTGGCAACATCTAAGGTCATTAGCCATTACATACATGTAACCGTGAGGCTGAGTTGTGGACGCCCCTACTCAACTAAAAAAAAAAAATTTTTAAACACCCCCAAAAACCCACACACAGTCAACCCTTATCGCACAGCTTTCCCCGTACGGTCAATATGGCGCACAATAAATACCACATGCGAAATAATAAGAATCTGGTCTCAATGTGTATAATTATAGCAAACGCTGGTTCTTACCTGGGACTTGACTACCAGTGCACCCCATGGTCCGCCTGTTGTGGGTGTAATTTCCGGGTGGGCATGCTCATATCCCGGCCACCGCACATGGAGCTTGGAGCTTAGCTCTCCGTCCTGTGTGTGGCAGCCCCAAATGAACCACAATCAGCAGCGCTTAGTCCAGATCAACCTGTCGCCATTAGTTCCTGGGCTTCCTCATTCCTGCACTAGTAAACACTGATAGCCTTGCTAAACCATATGTAGGTGGTAGGCCCTGCACTATGTGCTCGTAGCTCAGCCGACGCTGGTTAACTATAGCGGCTAGACATTGGAACGCTTCATTGGGAGTCTGCCTATAGGTGTGTGTGTGTGTGTGTGTGTGTGTGTGTGTGTGTGTGTGTGTGTGAGGTGAGGTGCGCCACGCTACATGATTGCGCATGCGCTCACAAAGCGTCGGCTCCCTGGACACCGTGGTGTGGATGCGGGGCGGGGCGGGGCGGGGCGGGGCGGGGCGGAGCGGGGCGGGGCGGGGCGGGGCGGGGCGGGGCGGGGCGGGGCGGGGCGGGGCGGGGCGGGGCGGGGCGGGGCGGGGCGGGGCGGGGCGGGGCGGGCCGGTGTGGCGTGCTCAGCCGTGTCCCGTGCTCAGCCGTGTACCTATAGATACTCAAACTCAAGGCATTGTCAATGGTCGTGAGTAATTTTCATACAGAAAATACAGAACAAGTGAAATATCTCTAAAACCACACAAATCGCTTGGTACACATATAGAAAACATCTTCACCAAAAAGATTATATTAAATTGATAAGGTTAGGGTTCTTGATTTCTATTAATTTTGATTAAAACTAATGTTTTGCACTGCGCGTACCGTCAAACTCAAGGCATTGTCAATGGTGGTGAGAAATCTTCATACAGAAAATCCAGGAAAAGTGAAATATCTCTAAAACCACACCACCTAAAAACAAATCGCTTGGTACACATATAGGAAAATCTTTACCAAAAACATAATATTAAATTTATAAGGTTAGTGACTTACGACCATTGACAATGCCTTGAGTTTGAGTATAGGTACACGGCTGAGCACGGGACACGGCTGAGCACGCCACACCGGGGCGGGACTGCTTACCGGCTTGCTCTCAGAGGTTACAATAAAAGAGTGACCGAACTGGGGATCGGAGAGGCGATAGAATCGTGGGCAACCGGCTACTGACGTACGAAGGAACTGTGCACGGTCGTGTCACGTGGTGGGCATGTCTACTATTGGTGATGTTTGTTTGCTGGGGTTTTACATCCTGCCAACATCTAAGGTCATAGCAGGATGGTTACCGACTTGTGATGGTGCGCACTCATGGCGACTTAATAATAATATGCAGGTGACAATGACAGGTGATAATCGACACTAAAACAACAAACTGCAAATAACAAACTCACATAACTAACCTCGATATGGTAGCACTAGAATATTCCTAGCAAACTGACATTTATATGCCGCTTGTCTAACTCCAACTGACCAGACCCTACATTAAAGTTGCATGGTTCGATGGCACTTGAATTTCTGTCTTATTTTTTAGATAAATATATCAAATTGATCGTTACAAGCTACTAATCATTAGTCCGGAGTGATTTTGATTAAAGATGATTAGTTTTGAAGTAATATGAGCTGAAAGAACCAAAAATAATTTCGACAAGCTTGCCAAAAGTCCTGTGGCTATGACCCAGATGGTCATCTCGCGCTGACCACGTGATGTGAGATGACCTGGAACCTTACAGGACTGTAGGTAGGTATTTCTGTTTGGGGGGGCACATTCTGGGAACGGATTAGTGCCATAGGCCCATGTCACTATGGTTTTTAACAAAATATAATGTGTGTCTGTTGTCTGCTTGTATCTGTCTATGTATGTCTGCATGTATCTGTGTGTATCTGTCTGTGTGTATATCTGTGTGTGTCTATCTGTGTGTTTCTGTGTATGTGTATGTGTGGGTATGTATGTGTGTCTGTCTGTCTGTGTGCATGTATGTGTCTGTGTGTGTGTATGTGTATGTCTGTCTGTGTGTATGTATGTATGTATGTATGTATGTGTGTGTATGTATGTGTGTGTATGTCTCTGTCTGTGTGCGTCTGTCTATGTGTCTCTGTCTGTGTGTGTATCTCTCTCTGCAAACTCAGGTCGGGTGTATGTGTGTCTGTGTATGTCGGGTGTGTGCATGTCTGTGTGTTTCTGTGTCTGGTGTGCTGTCTATGCATGTCTGTCTGTGTCTATCTATGTGTGTCTGTCTGTGTGTGTCTGTGTGTATATGTATGTATGGTAATGTCTGTGTATGTCTGTCTGTATGTATATCTGTGTGTATGTATGTGTGTGTGTCTGCCTCTGTCTGTGTGCATCTGTCTATGTGTCTCTGTCTGTGTGTGTCTCTCTCTCTGCAAAGTCAGGTCGGGTGTATGTGTGTCTGTGTATGTCGGGTGTGTGCATGTATGTGTGTTTCTGTGTCTGTGTGTGCATGTCTGTCTGTGTGTGTCTATCTATGTGTGTCTGTCTCTGTCTGTGTGTATATATATATATATATATATATATATGTGTGTGCATGTCTGTCTGTATGTCTGTGTGTGTATGGGTGTCTGTCTGTGTGTCTGTCTGTGTATGTCTGCATGTGTGTGTATGTATGTGTGTGCATGTATGTGTGTGTCTGCCTGTCTGTGTGTAGCTGTCTATGTGTCTCTGTCTGTGTGTGTGTCTCTCTCTCTGCAAAGTCAGGTTGGGTGTATGTGTGTCTGTGTATGTCGGGTGTGTGCATGACTGTCTGTTTCTGTGTCTTGTGTGCTGTCTGTGCATGTTTGTCTGTGTGTGCCTATCTATGTGTGTCTGTCTGTGTGTATATGTATGTGTGTCTGTGTGTATATGTATGTGTGCATATGTCTGTGTGTATCTGTCTGTGTGTGTCTGTCTGTGTGTGTGGCTCTCTCTCTCTGCAAAGTCAGGTCGGGTGTATGTGTGTCTGTGTATGTTGGGTGTGTGCATGTCTGTGTGTTTCTGTGTATGTGTGTGCATGTCTGTCTGTGTATGCCTATCTATGGGTGTCTGTCTGTGTGTGTATGTCTGTGCGTGTATGTCTGTGTGTATGTATGTCTCTGTAAAGTCAGGTCAGGAAACACACAGACACATACACACACACAGACACCTCATATCCCCTTCCCCTCTATGGCCCTGCACAGTAGGCCTACTTGGTTGGGGGGAGGCTAATGAGGTCACGAGATTGGCCTAGTTGGTTAATGGCCTCCCTGCATAATGGGTGTTCCAAAGTGAGTGTCTAAAGGGGTGAGCTTATAAATTCACTGGTTATTCTGTATATGCTGTCCCAAATCATTAGCTAATACACCAGTATCTAAGGTAGATATATAGGATCAAATGTAAGTAGTTGTTTTAATTTTGACAAAATTATATTATATGCAACTTTAAAACATACTACAAATGAATCTGGGGTATAACTAGTTATGCTAATATTATTTAGGCTGTAGGGGGCCCTATTATGACACGACCGGCTGGGGGGTGGTCCCTGTCCCGCCTCTACTACTCCATCTCTTGGTTCGCTGAGATGCGGGCCTCCGCCAATCAGGAGGAAGATTTGTGGGGGAGCCTTTTTGCATGCGTCGGGCTATCCTCCAATCAGGAGGAAAATATGCGGGGGAGGCGACTTCGGGCGGCACGACACGCATTCGGTGTCCAGTCGGCTGGAATTTTGACTTTTGATTTTGCTTTTTGAATTGAACTTTTGTATTTTGATGTTTGAACTGATTTGAATTGTTTGACTGTTATTTTGATGTTTGAACTATTTGATTAAACGGAGGGGCCTTTAGAGGTACTAGCCAGAGTTTTATCTCGTCCAACTACATGTGTGTTATTGTCTATCTGGAAGATATAAATAATACAGAAGATAACTTCTACTTACATTCAAAATACCATGAAATACTCACATTAATCTGACTAATATTGGTGTAATTATATGATGCTACTGTTGCCATATTGCTGTGGAACTTGTGGGTAACAGAATTATATTCTGTTATATGCTGAAAATTGTGTATTCCACATCGCTTACATTCTAACCATTACACCACCTAGACTCCCTGAGGTCATCACCCTACCCTATCCACGTCTACCTGTCTATGTGGCCCCTTGCCTGAGAGGTCAGTGTAGACTACTGCAATGCAATATTCATTGATAACTGACACAGCCAGAATACATATGCACCTTCCATGCTTTATATTACCATAATTCATTATACTCCATATATATAGCTATACACACACATATACATAGACTCATATATATATATATATATATATATATATATATATATATATATGTTGCATCCGAATTATATGAGCCGAATAACGCAGAATTCCCCTATTCGCTCCTCAGCTCCACCCGCCAGTAATCAGATGATGGAGCCTTGGGGTGGTCATCTACTGCTCCATCCTACTCAACCTCAGCTCTGACAATGGCGCCACCTCCAGCCGCTCGCTATCGGCTCATAACCTTATTCACTGTACCACCGACAATTCAGAGTGTGTGGAGTGTGGTGGCCGGTGGGGATTGGCGGAAAGGCCTCAGCGCATGCCGGGAAGAGCACCCATCACTCAAACCGGGAGGGTGGCGTAGGATCCATGAATCGCACCTCGGAATTATTACCGGGGTCATCATCATCCATATATATGTATATACATATTATATACATATATCTATACAAATAGATCTCTCTATATATGTATATTTATATACATATTTATCTGTACGCATATTATCTATATTTATCTATAGATATATTAAATATATTATAATATATATATGTATATGTGCTCTATAATATATTATAGAGAATATATATTGGGACAGAGAAAGGGAGAGAGAGGATAGACAAGGAGAGGGCGAGGAAATGGTGACACCAAACATGTATTGCTTTTCTGGAGGTCTGTCTACGAAGCAGTAAATAATGTAAACAGTAGCGAGGAGTTGCATTTATTATATATCAAAATAATGGATCTCACCACATATATACGTGTGTGTGTGTGGATGTGTGTGTTTCTTTGTCTGTATGTTCGCAAAAAGGCAGTAAATGTGACATTGGACTGATGATTGGGACTATGATGTCAGCGATGACCGCTATGTTGGCAACATCGATGTCAGTGGTGTCCACCATGTTGGCAGCATCCATCACCTCAACTGCAGCCATCTAACGTAACGAATGAAGGTGACATCCATGTTGACTAAAATTAAATGGACTCCTTTAAAAAAAACTTTCATGACAATGATCTCAAATTGATTGTGATAGTTATATTTTATAGCTTTTATTTACTGCAGTACATTTTTTACTCATTAAAATTCATTTTTTTGTTATTATTCTAAATCCTTAGTTATATGGGCTGACGGCAGGCTAATGTAGCCCTCCGCAGGAGCAAGCTTTAAAATCTGCACCGAGCGCCGCTTTTAAGCCTATATATATATATATATATATATAACGGTAACAACCAACACACATATATATATATATATATATATATACATAATTATATACATATATATATGTGTGTTGGTTGTTACCGTTTTACGTCCTGGCAACATCTAGGGTCATATCAGGACAGGTACTGACACTATGCACTCATGGCAACTTTACAGTGCTTCCCCACTGGGAGACCAGGCTGCCAGCACCATAACCTGATATCCCACTCAGTCACATTATATGGACACTGAACCAACCAGTCCTTGCCCTATTCTAATAATGCTGAGTGCCTGGCTCGGAAGTGACAAGTATAAATCTTTACGTCATTAGTTTCACTCGACCAGGGTTCGAACCCCTCAACTCATTCGGCCATCCAGTCTGGTCGTGTGTGTATGTGTTATAACTTATATAGGCCTGTGTATGTAGACATGTACATGTAGTTTCAAAAGGACTGTTTGAGGCCGTCATGGGTGACGTCAGCATCTATAGGACAAGCTATGTCACAAGGCTACATATACCATGTACGTAGCTTTGTAATAGGGTCATTCTTTAAAACTGGGCACAAAAGGGTGACATGGAAACCAAAAGTGAAAACCTTCCAAATAATAGCCTAATCCAATGTCCTATGAAGATTTGTATGTTTTACATATGTCAGAGTTGAGAAAAATGAATTTCACTTTTTGAATTAGATCTTATACAAATTGAGCAATACATTAATATCACTCGTGTAACATGAAAATCAAAGACACATCCAGAACCTCATTTTAACATATACAACATTGTAAAACAAGATTTTATTGATTACTCTTAAGCAGACAAGGTTATGACTTACAAGAAAAGAGTTGAAAAATAAGTTGAAAAAAGGTTTGGCTACATGCATAGTGTAAATTTTCACTTTTTCATATTAGCACAAAATCATATAAATAAAATTTCAATTTCTTTCTTGGGATAGCTTCAATAAATGTACTATTTCTAACATACTTAATACACAGAGGATACAATAAGTATTTGACTTGCAATCAATAAAAGAAAGAACAAATTAACAGCATCGTAATGTGGAAACCAAATTTGTGGTGCCCAGTTCTAAAGAATGCCCCAATACTGAACAACACAACCGTCTGAATGATTTGATTATTGACTGATTATGTAGCACATAACCCCTATATGTAACATGTGATATATGTGTGAACTAAGTAGGGCTATATTTAATGCAGTTGATTCTGGATCTATACCCAATGGTTGATGTAATTAATGATAGTAATTGTGCGTGGCTACTGCTTTTATTGAGTAGATCTATTGAATGAATACTAAACTAGGTTTTGACCTGCATATGGTGAATTTGCCTATGATGTTTGTTTGTTTGTTGTTGTTTTACATCCTAGCAACATCTAAGGTCATATCAGGACGGGTACCGACTTATGTCAACTTTATAGTGCTGCCCCACTGGGAAATCAGGCCACCGGCACCATGACCCGATGTCCCACTCAGTCACATTATCCTGACACTGAGCTAACCAGTCCTTGCCCTATCCTATTAATGCCAAGCACCAGGCTAGGAAGCGACAAGTACCAATTTTTAAGTCATTGGTTTGACTCGACCGGGAACCGAGCTCCCGACCTTCCACACACGAGGCCCACGCTCTACCGATTAGGCCACTGCACCCGGTTGAATTTGCCTATGATCATTATGACTTTATTTATGCGATGGCCGAATCGGTACATCACAGGTTTCCCATATGGACGGTTGGGGTTCTAAATCAGGCCGAGTCAAACTAATTACCTATAAAATTGATACTTGTCACTACCTAGCCTGGCGCTCGGCATTAATAGGATAGGCAAGGACCGGTTAGCTCAGTATCAGGATAATGTGACTGGAATATCACGTCATGATGCTGGCATCCTGGTCTCTCACTGGGGCAGCACTATACATTCATCATGAGTGTGCACTTCCATAAGTCAGTACCCATCCTGATATGACATTAGATGTTGCCAGGACATAAAACCACAACAAACATTTCCATATGCATAGCCCTATGGTGTATATCACCATATACAGTGGCATATCTATGGAAAATAACACGTATGGCAAGCACTGAACAGCAAATTGCCCTCCTGTCCAAACATCTGATTTATTACCCCCCCCCCGCCCCCACACACCCCCTTTCAAGTGGAGCCCGGGGCATATGCCATACCAGCCATACCCACTAAAGGTCCTGTCACACTATGACGTATGGCGTCAGCGCGTGCTCAATGTTAGAAAATTTGCCAGTACGTCGGCATTCATCAAACTTTTCAGTGGCGGGGAATAAAAATGGGCGTACACACAATGTACATAACGCATGCAGAAGGTATCTCTGACCTATTGCTGGCGTATGAGAGCTTTCATGTGCCTCGTAAAACGTTCATAAAATGCTCACATATGCTCACGGTACGCTGACCAATGTTAGTCCATCGCTAGAAGTATGGCGTATATGTTAAGTACGCTGGAGATACGGGAGGCATATGTCCGAAGTACTTTAGGAGTACGTTATGCATCCATTGGCAGTACGGGCACTGTACGTGGACTGCACATTCCCACCGGCTGAACGTAGGCTAACGTGCAGCGATGTATTCCAACATATCCCTAATGTGCTCCCAACGTACGCCGACGTATCCCGGATGTACATGCAGCGTGCATTTTACATATGAGCCACACATCGACACATGTTGGAAATTTTGAGAATGCAGAATGTTTTTTCGGAGCCTCGATGCACGGAGACATACCTGACGGATGCCCAACATATACATACCGTATGACAACGTACGCTGACGTGTTGGTCGAAAATCACATACATCAGCATATGCTATATGTAGTAGTGTGACAGCCCCTTTAGGTACGTCACTGGCCCTATAGTGCATAGAGCACTGCAGTTTGATTAGTCGGTAGTTAGGCGATCACTCCCCCTGGTGAGTGCAGGAGAAGGAAGTGACGCAAGTCAAAGAGGGAGGAGTAGGTTCACCAAAGAACTAAATATAATTCCACAGACTTACTAATGTATCTACATTTGTTTATCATGGCAATTTACTAAGATAGGGAAGACCGATTATCAAACTATTGTTTATAAATAGACTATCACTCTCCGGACACATATTTAAATATATCTTTATATAGAAAGAACTCGTGTGAAACTGATGGAGAGCAGGGTCAACATATATACACATGTGGCGAGTGTGGGTTAATATAAAGCCCATTCCTAATTAAATGAACTTTAGACTCGTAATCCTAATTTGGAGCGTTCGGTGAACCTGAAAATTGTTTGGTTAACTTAGTTTGTTCTTAATTGGGTGAACATTTACTTCATGAACCTGGTTTGGGCAGTTTGCTGACGTGCGATGAAGCCTGTGTTCGGGGTCCAAAATGCTTTGCTCGAAATGGTCTAGGAACTATTCATTGAGTTTGGCGACCTTGCATGATTGATTGAAACATACCTGTAATAAGTGAATTCCCTTAAAATAGTGATGCTAGTAAATGTTAAATAAGACTTTGCTCTATTACTGCAGTGAAAAATAGACAGATCAAGAAAAGCATGGTTTTAGCAGAATTGTCAAACTGACAAAACTGGCAAACTTAGTGAATATTCATAAAACCATGTCTTGAGATGACCACATCATGATACGCGACAAAGGATGAAGAGGAGGCCGAGGTGGAGAAACAGCAGTTTATTTCAGGATAAAATGCCAGACATAAGGTAATGAGCATAGAGAACAATACTATGAGTAGGTACCGGCAGCACCCATTAAAAGTCCAGGAATGGTGCTTTTTTCATCAATATTCATATGCTTATAACTATTTCTAGTCTTAGTATAGTGCTAGTTAGTGCAAGGAGCCACAGACAGAATATTGACACCAACCTGTTTGGGTCTTTGCTGACAACACTAGTTTCACAATGGTGACACCCATGTAGTAACATGTACATGACATTGATGTCAGAGAATGTCTAATCTAAAATTGTGCCAAATTTGGGCAAGATCCAACCATTGCTCTAGCCATAGTGAATATTTAAAGATTTATTTAAATCAATATTTTTGGTTTCAGACACTTTTAATTAGTATTTTCCATCAAAATGCAGCTTTTGATATTATTAGCTAAATTATTGTTATAGCTAATATCCATTAGTTACATATGCTATGTCTGCAAAATTTGAAGATCCACCTATTGGCTGAGCCAGTGTTCAAAGCTTGATGAACAAATCTTTAGCTTTTATTTTGTACACTTTTCTTTTGTAAGTGCAATCAAAATGAACTTTTAGTATTTCTAGACAGAATATTAATATGATAACATGTATTACCTCCAGATGATGGGCATTGTCAATTTATAGGAAGTTTAACCAATTGGTTAAGCTACAATGAACATTTAAAGATTCATTAAATTGATATATTTGGTTTTCTGACAATTTGTCTTTATATGTTCAATCACAGGTAAATATTTTCAATACTTTTGGATATAATACTGATATCAATAGATCTATTAGTCTCAGTGAATAGTTATTGTAATACTGTGCCAAATAGCTTTCAAATATTGAAATGTTGAAAGAAATTCACTTACAGATCCTGTTTACATGCAAACAATTCACTCAACGAGACAAACCGAGTCAACACACACATAAGTTTACATATAACCAAGATGTTTATTTTAATAAAATAAGTCCGTGACTCCAAGGAAGTTGTGCTTTAGTGTTCTGTTTAGCTTATATGGCGACAAGGCCTACTCTTATCTAGTACATTTAAAGAAAGAACAACAATACGGAGATTGACACTGATGCTTATAACTAGTAGAGTAAATCAGTTGCTTATGTCCTATTATATGGACCAGTGATTCGTCTTGGATATGATAAACTGTAACAGATACAGTAACGAGTGGCTAGATGTACATTGAGTTAAGAGTTACCCAGTGCTCAACCCCTGGGTGGGTGGGTGCGTGGGAGAGCGAACCTGCTGCTCTGACAATCGGGCGAAAAGTGACTACTTTGCGTACCATGATGACGCAAGAAGACTCTGTGCACCAGTTGCCTCGTTGAGCAAATTACCCATGTTAGCCTCGCCAACATAACTAATTCACTCAACGAGACAAACTGAGTCAACACACACATATAAGTTTAAATATAACCAAGATGTTTATTTTAATAAAATAAGTCAGTGACTCCAAGGAAGTCGTGCTTTTGTGTTCTGTTTAGCTTATACGGCGACAAGGCCTACTCTTAACTAGTACATTTAAAGAAAGAACAACAATACGGAGATTAACACTGATGCTTATAACTAGTACAGTAAATCAGTTGCTTATGTCCTATTATATGGACCAGTGATTCGTCTTGGATATGATAGACTGTACCAGATACAGTAATGAGTGGCTAGATGTACATCGAGTTAACAGTTACCCAGCGCTCAACCCAACAAGTGCCCGAGTGCTGCGGGGGCAGCACTTATCTGTATTGATGTCAGATACAGATTTACTGCCGAGCTTTTCCAGGTCCCTGCCAACATGAGGTCGTCCATAGTCAACCCGGAACCATGACAATCCTGAGCGGCACCTCTACGGAGACTGTGTAATGTGAAACCTTTATCACGACCGAACACCTCCAATGACGCCAATTTAAGCGCCCTTGAAAGTGCAGCAGTGGTGAGGGGCCGACCAACCACACGGCATTATGAACGCCGGTGAGTCTTCCAAAAGTGAGATGGTTTTAGCATAGATCAGCCAGGCCCTGACTGGACAACACACTGAGCCGGGAAGTGCTGGAAGTCTAAAAACTGTGGGAGGCAGACCTCGTTTTCGTAGAGCGGGTTGTTACAGAGAGAGAATCTAATTTAGGTTTTACATCCTTAAACCTCAGACATGAGAATTGTCGGCAATCGAATCTGAATTAGGGACTAGGTTGCTCTGGTGTGCGAGCATAAATATAGCCTACTAGTAACACTATGATCAACACTACAGGAGCTGGTGACAACCTAGACAGGAAAACAATAAGCTTCTTGAATTCAGAGCTCGTGATTGGAGGCGCCCTTACTATGACATGAGTTGAGTTCTTATACAGACCTCGTTTAAGGATTTTCAGTTCCGGGGCCTCGAACGCAGACCCATCTCCCGGGCCTCCTAGGACCCAGACCGTAACCGAACTAAAGTAATTCATACACATGCCTGGAGACTTGAGTCGATCACTGAGGAAAAGAATAAACGAGAGCAGATCATATACAGACGGTGCATAGGCATCTACTTTGTGACGTAGACAGAAGCTAATAAACAATGAGATGTGCGACGCCTTGTTCCTCCAGGTTCTGGGAGCTAGTGCACTCGTATAGGCGTTGATTAGTCGCGGGTGATTCTTTACCGAGTAGCCTGGAAGATAGAGCCAAAACGTTTACTATCTTCCAGGCAATGACACAAAAATCAAAACTCTAATATGTTCAAGTCTACTTGCACAGTGATTTGCTTTAAGTTTAAACTATGACATAACACATCTGCCTTTGCCTTGTTAATCTCTGAGTGAGGCGCCCTGCTAAGTGCATCTGCGAGAACTAAAGAATCCCCAGCCTTATGTGCAATTTCCAGATCACAGTTCAAGCTAGCAGACGCACACAATAACTTATCTCTACCCCGCCCCGACTCCAACACTTGTTGTAATGCCGTATTGTCAGTATTTATTTTAATTAGAAATTCATGAGGGTTGGGAGAGAGTATACATTTCACTGCATGCACCAAGTTCAGAGCTTCCAGATGAGTTATGCCATCAAACTCGACTGGAGTTCTTCTGAATATTCTGCGATATAAAACGAGTCATGCGAGAAGGCCCCCCCCTGCTTTCAGAGTCGAATCACACTCGATCACCCACGTATCCCATGGTTTTTTTGGGATCAACTGGATGCCGTTATACGACTCAGCAAATTGATGAAACCACTCTAGATCTAACAACAACTCAGGATTAAATTTATGTTGGCCTACATACGGTGACGATCTTAGTGCCTCCAGGACTCTATTTGAGAACCTATTCGCTGGCTTGATACACTTCGCTAAATGCTGCAGTTTACCGGCTAAGCTCTGAATTTGCTTCCTGGGAGCAGTAGATTTCTTTTCCCAACTAAGACACTCTTCAGGCACATCTTTTGCTGCCGGAGGGTGACTGTCATCTCCACGGAGTTTATCACAAAACACAACCAAGTAATTTCTGTGTCTGGGGCTGAGCATTTCTCACGAGCTAGCACTAACCCTAACTGTACTGTCAGGTCATTAAACCGCTGATATGTCTGCAACGCCTTCTCCCTAGTTCCCTCTACTCCAATGAAATCATCAAGATAGCACAATGCAAGGTACCCCTCCTGTCTTAAGAGCCATACAAGTGCATGAGTAGTCTGTGCACATGCCAACGCAGATGTCCGGCAACCAAAGTGAGGGGCTATGTCAATATAGATATTCCTGTTATGAGAAATTCCTAACAAAGGAGTCGACAGTGGGAAAACTCTGAGCTGTCTATAGGCTCTAGCTAGATCAGCACCCCACATCCACGCATTCGGGCCTAATTCTCTCAGTAAGTGTAGACACTGACGGAAGGGAAAAATTAAATGGTGCACCCAGATAGAACCCCTTGACTATACCCGCATTTACAATCCTGCCTGGAGGGAAGCTTAAGTCAATAATAATTCTCTTATTCGGGGAATTCTTTTTAGGCCTCGTCATCATAGGACTAAGCTGACACCATGGTTGATACGGCAACGACTTGAATGGACCCAACAACACCCCATGACTAAGGTCAGTCTTAATAAATTTACAAATATGCAAATCGGCCTCTGATGCCGCTGAATCATTTAAAAAAGTTGGTGTAGGGATAGTGATTGAAGTATAATCAAGCGGCCAGCCAAATTCTAGATGATCCACTAATAGGGTATTGGGATAATTCAGAAGCAGCGCCCTCCATTTTGGAATATTTAAACCAGACGGCACTGAAATCCGAGCTTGCAAGTAATTAGGAAGACCCATTTCCCTAACTTTGTCATAAATGTCACTATAAATACCTAGATTAAACCAAGCATCATCTGAAGAGACTGGCCGAAATGACAAGAGTGACGGTCTAAACATTACTGGGCTGGGAGGGGGGGTAAATGACCCACGTGACCCCTTGTACGGCATGGACAAAGCAACTTTAATCGGCGCATCAAACCAATCAAACAAGATTTGCGGTACTGGTACCTCATCAAGAACAACATTACTAGGAAAATCAGAATTGTTACTTATCTGCAAAGAATCAGTTTGTATAGAAGATACATTCTCAGGAGGAGCAATCGGGGAAATAAATGACTGAGCTTCATCAAACATGACTCGACTAGGAATTAGTGATCCAGTCGCGTCAGTATTTGCTTCTCGCTGTTCAACGTACGGCACCGCCGCAACTAGGTCAAGCTGGTTGACTGGTTGACTGGGACATCAGAAACTAGGTCAGCCTGCCACAATGCGACTGGCAGTGCCATGTGGTCCATGCGGTCATGGGGTAACGCGCATGGCGACGCCTCGTGACCGAGGTTGTCACGCACTCGCACACAAGCATCAAACAACATATTATCACACGTATCTACAGTCATTACAGGCAACAATTCAGAATCTGGAAGAATCAAACTACTAAGGTCTTTATGAGAAAATGTATCAGTTCCTGGGCCAGAATCCTGCCTAACCCCACTTGCAACATTATTACTCGCACACATTAACTCATTAACTGGCACAACAACGGGAGAATTAAAACACGATACAAGACTTACAGTAGAATTTGTCGGTGTAGTATCAGAAGAAGCTTTCTTGTCTAAGAACTTCCTCTTTTTTAGACAATCTTGTTCCCTATGAGAGAGAACACGCTTGAATTTATACGTGCACCACGCACAGATATGAGGGGAGCGGTCAGGCAGGACACCATGGGAGGAAAGATTACCACAATCCTTCCCACAATTCCATAAGTAGCAGGGCTTCCCATCATTATCGCGACTATACTCCTCCTCTCTGGGGTTGATAGGCGGCGGATTCGTCAGTGTCGCGACTGCCGCTGCTGCTTCCGCCAGAGTGAGCGGTTGGTGATACTGCTACCTGTGCGCGTCCTGCGCGTGGTCTGACCGATTCAGTACACACATCTCTCTGGATGTCCTTAATAGCTGCGAGGTTGCTCCAACCTTCCCTCAGCCTACCGTCAGCTACCATGAGAAATACTTTCTCTGACCACTGATGACACATCGGCCAGTCCCATGTGACAGCCATCAATGCCAAGTCTTCCTCGTGCTGCAGAATGGCCGGAAACCAAGCCTGAGGAAAACTAGGTTGAGCTACAACAAGCCTAAGAGGAAAGAAATACTCGGCCCATGAAGCATCACCCAACACAATCTTCTTACAAGCATCCCCACGAGTAATAAAATTATGCGGGAGTAGGCTCATACCTTTCGGCTTCTGCACAGCTTGTGTTGATTCCATTAGAAACTCGGTAGTCAGAGGTGGCTGTGGGTGCAGAAGCTGGTATCTTGGTGTCGGATGTGGGGAGGCATAGGCTGGAAACGCCTGCTGGTGAAGCGCCGGGGTCGCCACGTGGCACAGACGAGCCGCAGGTGTAGCAGGTGGAGGAGTGCAGGGCACGGGGGAGAAGGCGGGGGAAGGTGGTAGAATGCAGACGCCCGAGCTGTATAGGACCACGAGACTGACAGTGGGGGGGGCCCATGGGAAGCGGGGAAATGGGCGAGGGAGGATGGGCGTACACTGGCCGGGGAGGTGCCACTGGGGGGGGGGGGGGGAAGGACGAACACAGACCTGACTAACACCAGGGGACCGGGGTGGGTGGAAAATAGACGGAAAATAGACGGACCTGGCAGAGCCACAATTTTATCTAACACATTAAGCCTCGTGACGACACTTGAATTCCTCCTATTATTCTGCCTTAACTGCATAGTAGTCCCTTGCTGCTGCGCTAGCTCACGCACAGCAGGCGTCCTTGGCGTCTCAGGCAGCTGCTGACTCGTCAGCCCTGAACAGTGCAGCTCCTGCTCCGTGTCCAAATCGTCCAACGTTACTTGTAGTCTACACGAGGAACGGGCTTTCCTCCTAGGCTGACGCCTTGGGCTCACAGAATCAGCCCTGGGCTTGATAGGTGGTCGTCCCCGTCTCTTCTTAGCCGGCGGCATGTTGAAAGTAGAAGGTAGAGGTAGAGCACCCAACCACGTGTAGTTAGACTAGTAGTGCAGCTGTAGCAAGAGAGCGAACCTGCTGCTCTGACGATCGGGCGAAAAGTGACTACTTTGCGTACCATGATAACGCAAGAAGACTCCGTGCACCAGTTGCCTCGTTGAGCAAATTACCCATGTTAGCCTCGCCAACATAACTAATTACACTTTTTGACATTTTAGGATGCAAATATCTTTCGATTCTCTGAATATAGAGCTCTGAAAGAAAATAGGGTGGTACACTGTTATGAATAGGTGAACTATTTAGCATTTATTCAGTCTTATTACAGTTTTCCAAGAAAATATTATGCTTTGAAAATGGCCATTTGGCCAAATCAGAATGATTTTTTTGTTATGAAATGCACTTTTTGACATTGCCTTAATAAAAATCTGCTTTACTAATTGATTTAGCAATTGACAATTTAAATTCCTTTATATATGTACAATGGAAATTGGTTAGCAGAACGCCCCTCACATCCTTCCAATCAATCAATAGTTCCATCCTCTAGTCGAGGGTTGGATGCAATGGTTCTCCACTTGTCCCGATGTTGTGCTGTTCTGATAGACTGTGAATAATTCAAGCCTGTCCACTGTGAAATATTTGTAAACCATGATGTTCTTGGTCTCCCCCTCCCTCTGCTGCCATTCACCTTCCCTTCCAACAATGTACGGTATATTGAACTCTGACGAATGATGTGGCCAAAATAAATAAGTTTCTTTGTCTGTATAGTGGCAAACAAGCTTTTCTTATTTTTAATTTTTCTGAGAACTTCTTTGTTGGTGATCTTCTTTGTCCATGATATTTTCATCATCCTTCGATAAGTCCACATCTCAAATGCTGCTAAACGTTTGTACATTTTCTTAGAGATTGTCCATGTCTCTGCCCCATACATTAGAGTAGACCACACATAACACTGAAGAATACGCTTCCTTGTTTGTATTAATATCTTACTTGATGTTAACACTCTATACATTTTGGAGAATGTTGTTCGGGCTATTGTTATCCTTCTTTTAATTTCTTCATCACATCTCCCATCATTTGTAATCTTCTGTCCGAGATATATGAATTCGGATACTTGTTCTATGTTTGTGCCATCTATGGTTATATTGACATTTGGTTTATCTGTCTTTTTACTTATAACCATTGTTTTGGTCTTCCTGGCATTCATCTTCATGTTGAATAGTATTCCAGCTTTATTGATTCTATTCACTATATCTCTGTCTGCTAGTATTACACTGTCATCGGCATACCTAAGATTGTTGACGTTCATGCCACCTATTGTCACTCCCTTGCAATCTTCAATGTGTCTGAAAATCATCTCTGTGTACAGGTTAAATAGACATGGTGACAATACACACCCCTGTCGAACTCCTCGTTTAATCATAACTTCATCCGATAGGCCCTGCTCCATTTTTATAAATGCACGTTGTGTCCAGTATAAGTTCACAATTAGTTTAATGTCTTTGCCATTGACACCAATATCTTGTAAACATTTGATTAACAGGTCATGATTGACTAGGTCGAAGGCCTTCTCATAGTCAATAAAGCAGGCATATACATCCTGGTTCACTTCACAATAACGTTCACAAATCATTCTCATATTGAAAATCCCTTCACGTGTACCTCTTCCAGATATAAACCCACTTTGTACGTTA
Source organism: Branchipolynoe longqiensis (assembly GCA_030323885.1). Classification (NCBI taxonomy): domain Eukaryota; kingdom Metazoa; phylum Annelida; class Polychaeta; order Phyllodocida; family Polynoidae; genus Branchipolynoe; species Branchipolynoe longqiensis. The sequence continues at coordinate 26,867,602 of CM059201.1, read as the reverse complement.
CTGATTTGTTCTTCAATTTTCTGTCTGTTTCTCAGTAAAATTATTTTCAGGATCATCTTCAACATATGACTCATCAGGCTTAGTGTTCTGTACTCAGTACACAATGTTGGTTTTAGCTTCTTTGGGAGTCGTACAAATATGGATTCATTCATATTCAATGGTATAAATCCAGTATCATAGATGTCAGTTACTAGCTTATGAATGATTTGAATCCCCACTTCATCTAGTCCTTTTATCATTTCTGATGTTATCTGGTCACTTCCAGGAGCCTTACCTGACTTTAGATCATTGATAGCCTTCTCAACCTCTGATACTAATATAATATTCCCATCTTCTTTCTCAATTGTGGGTGGGTTCCCTCTGTCATCATTGTATAGTTCGTTTACATATTCTTCCCATCTGGACTTTATTTCATCTTCTTCAAAGAGCATTTTGCCGTCTTTGTTCTTGATACATTTACTTCTTCTCTGTCTGTATCCTTGACCTGTTATCTCTTTCACTTTCTTGTGCATCTCTCTTGAACGATGTTGAGACTCAAGTTGTTCCACTACTTCACACTTCTTATTCCACCATTCATCTTTAGCTTTTTTGCATTCATCTTCTATTTCATTCTTCAGGTGTTTGTATTTAGGTGGATCAGTGGTTTTCACTTTCTTCCTTTCTGCCATCTTTTCTAGTATGGTTTGCGTCATCCATGATTGCTTTGTCTCTCGTTTTTTATTTGGTAACACCTCCTCTGCTGACTTGACCATGCTTTCTCTGAGAGCTTCCCATTCCATTTCAATGTTGTTATACTCTCTCTGAGGAGTTTCTTCATTCATCAGTACACTGAATTTGTTATGAACAGAGACATTATACTTAGTTCTGTATTTTGCATCTTTTAACATGTTCATATCCATTTGAATGTTGTTTTTAATTTTGTTCTGCTGTTTCAATTTCACTACCATACTGATTACTACTGGATTATGATCCGAACATATGTCAGCACCTGGATATGTCCTTGCCTGTTTGATACAATTTCGATATCGTTGGTTGACAAGAATGTAATCGATCCTTCCACTTGTTATTATATTTGGTCAAAGTTCCACCTTTAATTCAAAATTAATACATTTTTATATATTTAATCTTAACAAATTATTATCTCCAGAACAATACTATATATAGCCCAACTGTTTTTGGATTTGCGTTTCTAATTTCAACGTCTACAGGAAGGAACAAAAATATTGGATCATAGACATATTTTATAATTTCATTGCCGGTACCTACTATGAGTAAGTGGCAAGGACAAGAGAACAATACTATGAATAATGAGTAAGGAGAGAACAATACTAAGACTACAGAACAATAAGATGTAAATGAATCGAGGTAATGAAGCCGGCCACTGAGAGAGTTCAGGGGGGTAATGTGAGGAGGGGGAAAAGAGGAGCCCCGAAGAGGCCTACACCCTAGGAAGGAGAATAAGTAGGAAGGGAAGAGAAAGAAAGTATGGGTCGGTGGGCGGAAAATGAGCAGCAGGACAGGGACACGGGAGGAGAGCGGAGGCGGTGTGGCTGGAGGCAGCGGTGGGCTCGGTTATAAGGGCCGAGACCCGGGGGGGGTGACGTAACCGCCAACCGTCACGAGGAGGAAGATAGGGGGGGTCCTCCTCCCCCGCGAATCAAACGCAATGCAAGCATTACGACCGATACGCAACGAAGGAGGAAGAGGAGGTCGAGGTGGAGAAATAGCAGTTTATTTCAGCATAAAATGCGAGACATAAGGTAATGAGCAGAGAGAACAATACTAGGAGTAAGTGACAAGGACAAGATTGTTTGTTTGTTGTTGTTTTACATCCTAGCAACATCTAAGGATTGGTACCGACTTGTGACTGCCCCACTGGGAAATCAGGCTGCCGGCACCATGACCCGATATCCCTCTCAGTCACATTATCCTGACACCGAGCTAACCAGTCCTTGCCCTATCCTAATAATGCTGAGCACCAGGCTAGGAAGCGACAAGTATCAATTTTTAAGTCATTGGTTTGACTCGACCGGGAACCAAACTCACAAACTCCCGGTCTTCCGCATGTGAGGCCTGTGCTCTACCGATTCGGCCACCGCACCCGGTCACAAGGACAAGAGAACAATACGATGAATAATGAGTAAGGAGAGAACAATACTATGACTACAGAACAATAAGGTGTAAATGAATCAGGGTAATGAAGCCGGCCAGTGAGAGAGTTCAGGGGGGTAATGTCAGGAGGGGGGGGGGGAAGAGGAGCCCCGAAGAGCCCTCCACCAAAAGGGAGGAGAGGGCGTGAGGGGCACCAGAGGGTGCGAAGCGGGGGACGTATGCGTGCACCACCTGGGAGGTCCAAGTCCCCTGGGCCATGATGTCAGGGAGGGGGACACCAGCGCACTGGCAGGCCTCGCTGGAGGCTGTGCAAGGTGAAAGTGTCCGCAGCCGGGGCGGCGCGGAAGATGGTCGTCAGGGAGTCACGGGTCGGGAGGCGCGGCCGGGACCAGGGCATTCCAGGCGGCAATGGGGCAGAGTGGGGAGCCTGAGGAGGCGGGGGATGAAGAGCGAGACCGCTCCGGAGGGTCCAGAGATGGCCTTGGAGCTCTGGTGGGTAGTGGCAACTCAAGCATCTGAGACGGGGTCTAACTGGTTATGCAATACCCAACCATCGGCGGGGCGACGCGGCGAGTTCTGGTGAGGCGGGGGTGGGATTAGCACATGTGCTAGGGTCGGCGGCCCGCCGCGGGGGTTGTAATGGAGCCGGGCATCTGAGGGCTTAGCAGCATCCGAGTGAGGGCCGGCGACTTCTGGCGGTTGGCCGGCGGTGTCTGGGGTGGCGGGGATGTATGGGGTGATGTTGTCTAGGGTGACGTTACCGGATGTGTGACCGCTGTGAAGTTGTGAAGCCTCCCCCTGTGGGGGGGGGGGGGGGGGGGGGGGGGGGCGCGGCGAGGGTTGAGGGCCCCTGCAGGGCGCGGTGACATGGGGCCGGCAACAGCCCACCACTGCAGGGACGGGGCCGCCGCTGTCCAGGTGGGCAGTACACTGCCGACTGATCAAAACCGCTGAGGATCCAGCCGCCAGGGCACGCTCATGGCTCCGCTTGGCGTAGCACACCGCCTCACTATGGGCCGTCAGGATGCGCCTCACGTGGTGCTTCCAAGCGCCCTGGTTGTCGTGGGCCTCGCTGGGAGGTGAGATCGCATGAGGCGGGGTCCCGGTTCCAGGCGGCGCAAGGGGCGCCATAGGCCTCCCGGGTGTAGGGTGTGCAGCCGTCGGCTTGGGAGGAGGAGCATGGCTGGGCTTTAGTGCGGGCCGGGTTGGCCTCCCGGGAGGATGAGGTGGAGCCCACGTCGGCAATCATGGGGGCGGTGAGGACCTCGAGGCGGTTGGTGTTTATGGCAATGGGGTCTTGGCACCCCTCGGGAAGCGTACCGTCCGCGATCCACGTGAATACCGTCTCGGAGTATTGGCGGGGCCAGGGGTGGATAAGGTTATCGCTGAGTACTGTAAGGGTGTGGTGAGTGAGGCCCGGGACAGAGTCGGAGGGGAAGGAGGGATGGGCCTCCACCATCCAGAGTGCAAGGCTGTACTCATCCTTGGTTGCCTCCCCTTCTTGACGGCCCCCCTCTCGACCAGGTCATGAGGGAAAACGTGATTGGAGGGGATACCTTTCCAGGGTCCGTGTGTTGCGCCTCGGCCGACTCCAGAATCTCGCGGATGGCTTCCGCGTCGGACGTCGGGGTGTGGGCGACGGGGGTGTGTAGGGGAGACGTCACGGAGGCAACGACGGTGATGGGCTCCAGTGCCTAGCATAGCGTTGGTACTGGGGGTGGAGCACACAGGAAGCTGCTGGGTGAGGCGGCGGAGCCGGGGCGGGGTGAGGCGGCGGAGCTGGGGTGGGGTAGGCCACGGAAGGGGTGGCGTGCGCTGCGGGCGGAGCGGGGGTGGTGGTCAGCACCATCCCCTCCACGATGCCGGCGAGACGTTCCACGGAGCATGCTGTGGCGTCCATGGTGGCCTCGGCTGAGGAGATCCAGTGCGCCGCCTCAGAGTGGTGGTGCGAGGAGGAGGAAGTTGTGGAGGCGGAGTCTGGGGCGGAGTGTTTGGCGGCTCTCCTGGTTCCACGGCGGGGGGCAGCGCGGCCTCCTCCGCGGGCTATGGATGGCATGCTGGTGGTGATAGCTGTAGGCCTGGGTGTAGCGCGAGTGTAGGCCCGGGAAGTACCCTCGGGAAAGTGCCAAAAGATTCAGCAGCAGGACAGGGTCACGGGAGGAGAGCCAGAGGCGGAGTGGCTGGAGGCAGCGGCGGGCTCGGTTATAAGGGCCGAGACCCGGGGGGGTGACGTAAATGCCAACCGTTGCGAGGAGGAAGATAGTGGGGGGGGGGGGGTCCTTCTCCTCCGCCAGGAATCAAACGCAATGCAAGCATTACGACCAAGCTGTTTGGTCACCACTGAGTTCTTCAAAGAAAATACGTTCGGCACTCCTGGCAAAAGCACCTGCCCATTTCCAGAAACTGGTTGTAAGTATGTCAAGATGTCTGGAGATGGTTATTAAAAACAAAGGAAGTCGTACAAAATACTTACTCTGACATGCTTACTAGCTGGTTCACAATTATATGTACTAGTCCATGGTATACATGTTTTAATAAATACTTATTTATAAATACTATCACAAATAATATCAAGTAACTGTTGATTGATTAAATTAAAATACCATTTATTTTTACATGAAATATCAATGGTGATCTTAAGCTTTTGTCCACGACTGTAGTGCCATGTCACCAGTACAACCAGATTGGGAAAACCCTAACCCTAACAGTCAGAGGTGATCAATGAAAATAAACAGCCAGACGTTTACACATTCACACACACAAGCAACAGACAGCAAATTAGTTGTTATTACGTTTATTAAATATATCAAATATATTTCATCTCAGATAACTATTTGTTTTGACAAACATACCACCCGATTGTTAAATTGTTGTACAGAGCGTACCACACTAGCAGACACCAAACTGAACAGTTGTTAGGTGATCAACATTTTAATACTTTTAATAGTCATCAACACATTATATTTAACCCATCCTGATAAGACCATAAATGTTGCTAGGACATAAAACAACAACAAACAAACATTATATTGGATCATTAAATAAATTAGTAACTCTTGATTTGTAACTAGAATTAATTTGAGATTATTTGTAATTAGCCAACACCATATTATACCTGATAATTAAAGAATTATCCACACGTATGCAGGAAGCTATACCTAATTATTAGAAAATTACCATGACCTAAATATGAAACACTAATCCTTAGCATATATCCAACCACACATTAGCAAATATTCACCAACACTTTAGTATTTATCGACCACTACATGAAGCAAAGAAAGCAGATTGTAGACAGTACACTAGGTTCATTTTAGATTTGACCCTCTCATATATATATGAGAGGGTGTATATAAGTGTGTATATATAATACACACACCTTTACCAACCTAATGGCTTTTTAAAGGACCACAGTATACCTCGCAGTGATGGGAATCTTACTCCGACAAATGCTTTCCTTGCACAACTTTGTTAATTTTCCTTACTTTTCCTGTTTACATGACCAGAGATGTGTGTGTGGGTGTGTGGTGTAAGGAAGACTCGACACCACGATGTCTCAGTAACAACTGGTTTATTTGTCGAACTCTTGTCTGTGCTGGTTCCCCTGCCGGCGCACACACCGGTACCAGCTGGTCATCTATATATAACCGCATATGTCACATCTCCCTTTTTTTTTAAACAAGTTTTAATACTAACAATATGTTATCGTGGTCGATTTGTTTTAAATGTATCTTGTAGTAACTTGTTCAATAGTCTTAACTAACATCATTCTTAATTGTAACAATATCGGCGCCTTGGACTCAGTGATCGCTTGTTGATATGGTCCAGGATATGCACATGTCATCATTTTGAATCACAAGAACAAACAGGGGGAAAAAATAAAATAACAATAAAGAAATTAACATTTATATAATTGAAACAAAATGTAATACCAACATGATTCATTAACGGTCTACCCTGAGATATCCAGTGTACATAGTACATTTGTGTGCAGAGTACATTAGATATTCCTATCTTGATCTGAATCTAATTTCCACAATCGGCACTCCTTGGAATTTGATTGTACAATTGTATCATTTACGCGTACCTTTTAATTAACTTGAACTACTTAACCTTCTATACCTTGTGTGTCTCTTTATATCATTTATTTCTATTTACCATGTTACATGACCTGGATTTTAGCTATCCGTGGACCCATGTTGCTAGTGCACTCTGAACCTCCATTGCCTGGGCGCTAATGATGATCACTGTTGACACTGCTACTAGTGCTCAGTCATTAATTGCTTGGGTCACTTGTGCTAAATTAGTCATATCCTAGTCTATCTACTGGTTTTATGGTTCGTCCATATCTCGTTACATTTTCTGCTTCTGGTTCGAATAGTGTTTCATAATCTGAGTTTCATTCTTCATTGTGGTGACTGTTCTGAGTTGTTAATTGTTTGTGATTTTGATTATGTGGATCCTGTTTCTTTTCACTATTTTGTGTTTACTATTAGTTATTTTGTAACGTCTGTCTTCTTTGTTGTCAGCATTTGTGATCGTACCATCTGCCCACTCCCCTGCGTATGTTATGTACTTAACCGTATCATTCAGTTTCAATAATGAATGCGGTTTGCCCGCACGCTTGTCAAAATAGTGCTTTTGTGAATTTTGAATACTTGCTGTTTTTTAGATTTTTGTGCAACTGGCGTTAACTGCGCTTGCGTGGATGGAATTTTAGACCTGAGTCGTCTGCTCATCAGAAGCCACGCTGGCGAAGCTTCTAGGCCTGTCATAGGGGTGTTTCGAAAATTCAAAAGGCCAAGGTTGTAATCTTTGCCTTCTATTATAGATTTTGTTATCATTGTTTTGATCGTTTGCACAGCTCTCTCTATCTGGCCATTCCCTAGTGAGTGGTGAGGGCTCGTGTATACGGCGTTAAATCCGTATTCACGTGCAAAACTGCGGTATTCCATACAAGCAAATTGGGGACTGTTATATGAAACGATTGTTACCGGAATACCATGTCTTCCAAATATCCCCTTTAATGCATCTATTATAGTTGTACTCGTAGTTTTGTATAGCTCAACAATTTCAGGAAATTTGGAATAGTAATCAACGGTTACTATGAATACCTTGTTTGTTTGGAACAAATCCACACCAATTTTTTGGTGTGGCATAGGTGGTATCTCATGAGGATGTAGCAGCTCTTTATGTTGCGTTTTTCTGAACTGCTGACATACAGCACAGTGCGATATTAGATCCTCAAGTTGTTTCTGCATCCCTGGCCAAAAAATGTAATCTTGTGCTAGCTGTTTGCTTTTATTTATGCCCATTTGAGTTTCATGTAACTTTGCCGGCATTTGTGACTGCATCGCCTGGGGAATGATTATTCTACTCCCTTTAAGTAAGAGACCCATTTCTTCCGTTATTTCATTGCGATATGTGTGATATGGTTTGAGGTGCGATGGTACTTGGTTGTTGTTATCGGGCCACCCGTGTTTTACTAAGTTTGTTACCTCGATGAGTGTTGTGTCTGTTGCAGTCTCTTTTCGTATCTGTTCAATAGCATTGTCCACTAGTGCAATCGACGCTATACTAATGTGCTGATCGAAGAGGTCATTTGGCTCTATTGACTTGCTGTGGTCATGTGACAGCGCATCTGCAATGAACTAGTTCCCTTAATGTATGCAACAGAGAGATCATATGTGAGCAAGCGCATACGCATGCGCTGCATTCTTGCAGATAATGCATGGATAGGTTTGTTTAGTAAGCAACTAGGGGCTTGTGGTCTGTCTGAACATTTATGGTCTTCCCGAATATATAGTTGCGAATTTTTTTGCAACCAAAGCATATTGCCAATAATTCTTTCTCTATCGTTACATAATTAGTCTGTGTGTCGTCTAATGATTTAGAGGCTAACGCTATTGGCCTACTTTCTTGGATGAGCGCTGTGCCAAGGCCTGATCTTGAGGCGTCTACCTGCAGAGTTACCTCTTTGTTGACATTGTAAAAAAGTAATACAGGTGCAGTCGTTAACAACAATTTCAACATATCGAAAGCGTCTTGCTGTTCTGACTCCCATGTTCTCGGCTGTTGTTTTGTTGATTAGAATACACAATGGTTTGCTTATTGTTCCTAAGTTTGGTATAAACTTACTCACATACCCTACCATCCCAAGGAATCTTTGTACAGCTGCTACATTAGTGGGAATCGGCATATCATTCCTCGGCTTTAGCCCCTCGTGTGTTATTGTATGGCCAACATATGTAACTTTGGTCTTACAAATCTTTGATTTCATAGGATTGAGTTTTAGATTTATTTGGCGGGCTCTATCTAATACAGCTTTGAGGCATTCGTTATGCTTGGAGATAGTTTTGCCAGACACCAAAATGTCATCGATAACTATGTTTACCCATCATATCACCTAGGATCTTATTCATTTCATATATGAATATGTCGCCCGCAGTGCTGATGCCGAACGGCAGTCGAGTGTATCTGTACCTGCCCCCATGGAGTGTTAAAGGTACACAATTTCTAGCTTTCCTCATCTAGTTCGACCTGCCAATAGCCGCTGTTAGCATCGAGAACCGAAAAGTATTTTGCATCATCTAATTTCGAAACAACCTCCTCGATCGTCCGCGTAGGGTACGGTCCTCTTTTGATAGCTCTGTTAAGTTTCGTCGGATCTAAACATATTCTAATTTTGTTAGGCTTTCTCACTACTGTGATCAAGTTCACCCATGGGGTGGGTTCAGTTACTTCGACAATGACATTTAGTGCAATCATACGATCTAAGAAATTTTTTACTTTCTTTTCAATTGCATGGGGAATACGACGCGGAGGGTCAACGCATGGTTCGATCTGATTATCTACATATATTTTCGCCTGTCTTAATTTTACCTAAACCTTGAAATACCTCTGAATATGATTTTACCATGTTCTCGGCTTGTTCGACTGTGCTTTCTGCTGTGGCTGTGACGATCGGTACCTCTTTCGCGTCGAGTGTGTCGTTCCGTTGGATGAGCTGCAGTACGGTACGATGCAGGATTGCTTCCCGAGAATCAGCATTCCAGTGCTGGTCACTTGAAACCGCAGATCATGGTTCTTCACGTTGATCATGCACTCGCCGATCGGTTGTATGCGTGTTCCCGCATATGTTACCAGCTGGCAGCATGGTGCTTTCAGATGAATCTCTCCGGTGTCGTTGAAGATCTTGTGCGGTAGGATGTTTGCCTGTGATCCCGTGTCCATCTTGAACCTCACACGCGTGTGGCCTATGTTGATGTTTACAAACCACAGGTCGGCCATCTTGTTGTTGCTCTCGGACAGCTCCCCTATGAATAGGTCGTTGTCCATTGTTTCCTCTGGAATGGGGCGTGTTTGTTGGGCTGGCATGTTGTGCTCGTCTACCACTATCGCGTCAACCGGCGTCCTCTGGTGCTGTGTGTTACTCTTGCAGACGTTAATAAAGTGCCCCAACTTGTTACAGCCCGCACACGTTTTACCTTTAGCTCGGCATTGTCCCTTTCTATGCACATACCCACACGGTGATTGTCCGGTGCTCGACACGCCCGGTTGGCCCTTGCGGCTCCATGCTTGAGTGGGTTTTGCCACCGATACGGCCACGTGGTATGACTGTCGTCTGACAATGGCGTCCACAGCCGCTGCTATCCTTTTAGGGTCATTCGATAACTGAGCGGCTATATGTTCGCTCATGCGACACATTTCCTCGCACTGCTGTAATGTTAAATTTGTGGTTTGCAACAGCCGGTCCCTTAGCGTGTCACACTTGACACCACATACAAGGCGGTCACATAGTAATGACTCCTCCATGTCACCATACTCGCATTGTGGAATGAGGTTCTTCAGCTCCCTGATGTAATTGGCCATGTTTTCAGCTCCTTGGTTATAGGAGTTGAACTAATGGCGCAAAACCGTCCTGTTGGTTTTGCATTCACAGTAATTTCGGAAGGCTTCAATTAAGGGCGCCAGCTTGTCTTGCTGTGTCAGTGTGAATTTCATTGTGCGGTAGACTTTCTGGGCTTCCGGGCCAGCTACGTGCAAAAACATGCATGTTTGCACTTTCTCCGGCTTGGCACCTACACCTGCTGCTGTTGCATAGATTTCATAACTGCTGAACCATTTATACCAATTCGCAGCGAGGTTGTCGTCTAAGTTGAGCGGTCCGGGCGGTTTTAATCCCGTAACCGCCATGTTCGTCTCGGGTTCTGGATCTGACACCATGTAAGGAAGACTCGATGCCATGATGTCTCAGTAACAACTGGTTTATTTCTGTCGACCCCATGTCTGCGCTGGTTCCCCTGCCGGCGCACACACCGGTACCAGCTGGTCATCTATATATAACCGCATACGTCACAGGTGGGGGGGGGGGGGGGGGGGGGGGGCACTGAGGCTAGTACTCCAGCTGCTGTTTTGAAAATGGCTGAGTGAGTGGAGAGAAGGGACAGTAAAACTTAGGCATGTCAATTTGTTAGAGTAGTTCATGCAGGAAATATATTTGCTATAATGTAAAACATATGTTAGTGCAATTTCATTGCATCATTTATTCAGAAACAATTATAGGAGGAAAACTTTTTGTTGTTAAATGTAAAAAAAGGTAGTGAACCAAAAGGGGATTGAACACCCAATTCCAGATTCCAGGTTCAACACCTTAACAACTGGACTATAGACACCACACATAGTTTCTTCTCTCAGTTCAGGCTATTATTATATATGACGTCAGATATACATTGTTCATGTTGCCGGTAACATGCATAATTCAAAATTCTGATAATGGGCTCAATAGTGATGCGTAACATAGATACCGAGTGCAGTATAGCAATCGAGAATTCTTTCGAAGTTAACTTCTGGAAGTAACATTTAAAAGTTCTTTACTCCTCACTTACCAGTCGATCAGTGCAGTCCGTTGTACACAAGCCACTTCAAAAAAAATTTGGTAAAAGTTTTGATATGCCGAAGACGAAGTCTACAGTTAAATGTGCTGGGGGATGTTTCTCGCAGGCACTGCTTCATTCTGCGGAAGAGATTTGGCTTGAAGGATCGAGTTCGGGTATTCAGACATCTCGGCCTTCGTCATCATTGCAACATGTTCATATGAATTATTTGGTTTCAACACCTTTGTCTGTGCCGAATGCTAGAGGGGCAGCATTGGAGGATATATCCCGCCTTCTAGACTAAAAATTGACTCTTATTACTGTACCGATATTGTTACGCTTAAATTCTTTAGAGAATCTGTGTTCTGATTCACCACCATTGTTGTGTGAAGATTTGGGATGCCGGAAGTGTTGTCGGATGACATCACGGGGTTGCCGGGCACATCAGCAATGAACACTAAATGGAAAGCCGTTAATTCTATATGATCGTGTATTTGTTGTGGGGAATTTAATGGTTCGGCTTTAGGAAAAGGTTCTGGTTCCGTGTTTAGTGATAGTATAAAAAGGGAGATGTGCTGAGTACCTGGATAGAAACATTTGAGGATCACATTGACACTTTGCTTGATATGGCTAAATCTTATACGTGGGTGACGTGCTTAAATTTGTCCTAGAAAATATTTAATACGATATCAGATAAACAGCTCCCTGATGGGTGGGAGAATGAGCAAAAAATTAATGAAATAAGAAGAGACGTATATGAGTTAGGGCAATGGTTGACGAAAGCAGGTGTTAAAGGTAAGGAGTTTGGGTATTCAAATTTTAATAAAGAATTCGACGGTAGGCCTTGTATGATTTGGAATTGTGGTAAATCCTGTGGATTTTATGGTAGTCATGGTGAAGGAGTTAGTAAATATGTGCATGTCTGTGTGTGGTGTGCATACAAGCTTAAAAAGAAGCACTATCACAAGGAAGTGGACTGTAAATCAAAGGTTATAAATGTTGTGATGTTGTAACAGATACTGATCAGCATGCAAAGAATTTTAGGGAGTGGTCGGCACGGGACTGCTGCTGCATATGACGACAAAGGTTCGGGGGCATAGTGTTGACGCTGTGTGATGACGAGTGTGAGCAGTTTCCGCAAGATGGCAGCGGTGGTGTGTTGAATCTACTGCAGCAATCGGTCCTGGTCGTTATGCATTTTGATCAGGTTTAACGTAGGCGATAAATTACAATTGATTTTGCATGAATCTGTGAAGTTTGTTAATCCGCTTGTTAAGTCTATTGATATTATGGATATTGATGATAGTTTGAAGGAGATGTCTGTTTAAAAAAAAGATAGGTTACCTCTTTTAGGCCCCTAGGTGGTTTTTGTTAGTGAAAAATTGAGAAAAATTGGAAAAGGACATCATACGCCGTCTGGTGTGAAATTGAACAAACATATGTTTAACGGTTTAAAAGACGATGGCACCACCGGTAAAAAAATTAAAAGATTGTGTAGTTTGTTTGTTTTTAATGATAAATTAAGGAATTACAGGCATATTAATGATAAAACTTGGCATAATAATATGCTTATCTAGTTGGTCTACATGATATGAATGAACAAGTGATGACAATAACAGATGATTAAACTTAAGCTACATTTTTAACTAATGATTATGATGAGATACTGATGTGTCTCTTCACAGTTAGTAAAAAAACTAAGTGATGGTACCCATTTCTGCATTCTGTCCGTTGCATGCATGGAACAATTACCGGTATCCGTAGCCCGTCCCTGACCGGCCCCTTCGTCCTGTTCGACGGTTTCGAAAATCCTGCCTAGCTTTCTTGAAGCGTGCAGGATTCGCATCTCCAGCCTTCTTCTTGTCGGTGTCACACTTACTACCCGTCTCCCCCTGCTTAAACAGGTACTGGAGCTGTCCGCCAAACATTTTGGACTTGTCCAGTGGCTTGCCTTTAATAGGCTTGGGAGGAAGGAACAACGTGTACTCCTTCCCATCATTGTCCACAACTTTCTTGCACCTAGCCACCTCTTTCCCCGCATCAGTGCAGACAGCTTTGAATACGTTTTCAAAACGCCAGCAGGATAGAAAATTGCTCGCTGCTGTTAGCATCGCAATACCCCCATCCATCTGTCCGCAGAGAGATGAGAACTTATTCTCAGCTTGCATCCTGTTAGCAATCGGGGCTATCGCTGTCAAGGCTCCTAACACAGCCTTGTGCACGGTGTGGAGCACACCCTCAAACTTCTTTCGGTCATCATTCAGTTTGACATCGCTGTCCATTTCTTTAACCACCGAGTCTGGGATCCCTATAATCCCTGTTAACTTTTCGCCCAGCTTCGTGATGACCTCCACTGGATTGAAGGTGCTGAAATGTCCTTTGATGGTCTCTCTCATCATAGTGGTAGTGAGGACCTTCTTCGCCTTCTTGTGTTGACATTTCTTTCGGACCTTCCCACCGATTTTAGCGTACTTTCCTGCACGCTGGGTGTCCGAATCAGACCGTGTCGATGACGAGTCTGATGACGAGTCTGATGAAGAGTCTGATGAAGAGTCTGATGAAGAGTCTGATGAAGAGTCTGATGAAGAGTCTGATGAAGAGTCTTTCTTGCTCTTCTTTGTCTTCCTCTTCTTCTTTTTCACGACGGGCTTCTTCCGTGCCCTAGTGTACTCATCCCCATCCGATGAACTCACTTGCTTCTTCGAATGTTTCCTCTTTTTAGCCGGGACCCTCTCTAGTGAGGAATCTTCCTCCGAGGAATCCTGCTCACCAGAATACTCCTCCGACTCGGTTTTTGGAATCCATCGTTTCATCTTACGACGCAACCTAGCTGAGAGCATTTCCGTCAGCTTTGTCAACCGCACATCTAGGTCAGACAGGCCTGCTACTGGCCCGCTCGCCTCATCAGAGCCCGGGTGTTCGGGCAACCCTTGGGCCCGCAATGGCGGTGAAGGGTCTTCATCATCTGTAATCCAACTGGGAGCCTCGGTCTTACTACGCTTCATAGCCATAGTAACCCTGTAACCATCGAAAAATGAAAGTTAGGGAATGCTCAACCAAACTGTCACAAAAGGTTAACGCAAAACACAAATTGTGCATTTACTGGTGTTAAGAAATGTATTTAAACCGTTTTTAACACAGGAGTGATAGGAAAAATAGTGAGTGTCGAAGGTTAATGGTATCGAAACCAAAACCAAACGAGGGGTAGGGACCAGTGTAGCGGTAGTCTCCCACACTCTCTGTCCCATACTCTTCTCTCTCCTAGCTGTGGCGTTATTTGCCAACAAGTTGGAGAAAATGCTACAACTACAAGACTCGGAGGTACGCCTAAATAGCACAATATTGGGGAACCTGAAAAGAAACCCAGGAAACAAATCCTAACAATGTTCATGGCTCCAACCAAGCATCTCTTCGTTTGGCAATGGGTGGCTTAACAATAAGAAAGAACAATGGCGACATTGTTCTATCGATGTTTTAGCAAATCGTAAAACACATAGGCCTAAAATTCATTTAAAACTCAATAAAAAGTTTCTAAACTTTACAATATAGTGATATAGTGATTGGTAGACAGGAAGTGTGAACACTTATTTGTGTCTCATTTTTGCTTGAGTGCAAGTAATTAGCAACACAAGGAATAAATTAGTAGCATGTGGCGAATAAGTGGTCAAATTTCCCTGTATCATCAGCCCATGCTTTTTCTAATCGGTTCTTGAATGAATTTATTGAGCCAGCATCTATAACATTTCGTGGGAGACTATTCCATATATTTATGATCCTGTTTGAGAAACTGTTGCCTTAATTTTGAAACGGCTATGGGTTTTACTAGTTGAGAGTATGGCCCTGGCTGCCTTCTCTTTTATTCAAGGTGAAAAATTGGTTCATATCTATTTTATCAAAACCTTTCATAATTTTAAATACTTCAATTATGTCACTTCTTTTCCTTCTGTAGGAAAGGGTAGGAAGTTTAAATTTCCTGAGCCTTTGTTCATAGGGTAAGTCCTTTATTATAGTTTATAACTGCAACTAGTTTCGTTGCAGTTAAGCAAATAAAGCAGCACTAACATTCATTTCATCAAAAATGCTGCCCAAAAACCAATACTTACTCGTTAGTAATAGTATGTCGATTTAGGTGAAAACTGCCGGAGCAACTCAACAAACGTCCTCCCGTTGTGAGTTGATTATGCTAATTGCTGGACCTGGATGTGCTTCCTTCTCCCTCGGCTACGAGTAGCCAGAGGCTAGTACTCAGTAGTAGCGAGGTAAAATATATATGTATGAATTCCTCCTAGCTACTGTGTGTGCAAGCGGCTGGCATAATGATAACCACTTTATGATAGAACATTACGTTTTCCATCCTCTGAACTTTATTTGAGATATTTCACTTATGAAATATTAGAAAAGCTGCATAAAATTAGAACCTCACAACAAGAATACAATCATTTTACGACATCAAAACGTGTATACCGGAAATAGACCCGCTTGGCGGTAGGCCAGAGGGTCGGCTGGGTAGCCCGTAATGTCTACCTTTCTTTTTGTTAGTTAATCTGAAACCAAATCACCATCTGTGCTTTTAAAACCCAAACTTCACGACGGCCAAGATGATTCATAGTTTGTTTATCATAAACACGTCGGGGTAAGTCCCACATGTATTAAGTTATACGGCTATCTGCTTCTGAAATATATATTTACATCACCGATGTCTGGAAAGTGGGCAGTGGGACCCAACCCCCTTCACTGACACTGGCTTCAGTCCAGAGATTCTGTCATTTCGTCCATTTACGACGAGCTTATGACAGTCATCATGTCATGTCACATGATTTACCACAATTTGTCACAAACCTGTGTCATGTGAACATATGGTGTTCCCTTTTGTTATGTTGCTTGATTACGAATTGGTATTTAGATCAGAGCGAGAAATGACATTTATATGATTGATAGCAAAACAGATGTATTATGATAGGTACCCCAGTAAAATTTTCAAATTATTCCAAACATTCAAATTATAATTTCATTGGAAGCTCCAATGAATCAAAAGCAATATGCTTTTTGAATTTTTAAGATATTCCAAAAATTGAATGAGATATGTGCATTTGAAGTTTGTTGAATTTAAGATTTTTTGTATTAGCTAATGCACTAGAGAAGTGCCTTATTTAGAGCTGTTAAATAGACTAATTATAACAACATTTCCTTGTAGTTTCTTTATTAATGATCCTATCCTGATCAAACTTCACACCAAGGTTCTTCTTCGTATACCAAATCACCCCAGCTTATCAAAACTGATATATAAAAATTAGATCACTGGAAAATGTAGGTTTCCATGGCAACCATTCCCACCTACAATATGAGCCATGGCAATCACTCCCACCTACAATATGAGTCAACTGTAGCTATTTTTAAATAATGGTCAGATCCTGATGAAATTTCACATCAAGGTTCTTCTTGGTCTGTCAAATCACCTCAGCTTATCAAAACTGATATAAAAAAATTAGATCACAGAAAAATGTTGGTTTCCATGGCAACCGTAATACAATCATGCCTACAACTGCAGTTTCTTTATTAATGGTTTGTTCCTGATCAAACTTGACATCAAGGTTCTTCTTATACCAAATCACCCCAGCTTATCAAAACGGATATACAAAAATTAGATCAGAGGAAAATGTAGGTTTCCATGGCAACCGTAATACAATCACTCCCGCCTACAATATCAGTCAACTGTAGCTCTTTTTTTATAATGGTCAGATCCCGATGAAATGTCACATTAAGGTTCTTCTTGGTCTGGCAAATCACCTCAGCTTATCAAAACTGATATAAATAAATTAGATCACAGAGAAATGTAGGTTTCCATGGCAACCATAAAAATGTTGGTTTCCATGGCAACCGTAATACAATCATGCCCATAACTGCAGTTTCTTTATTAATGGTTTGATCCTGATCAAACTTGACATCAAGGTGATTCAAACAACCAACAATCAAACCCAGATGTAGCAGTCAATGCTGTGTGCAGTGTGCCGTTTTCCGACATGACTGGGCTGCTCAGAAAGTCCCAAGAAGTTGTACGAGTTTTATCGCACCGGCGACAGTGGCGCTCCCGGCGGATTTCGGGGTACCTAACCAAACACCACCAAACACAACAAAACACCGTTGATCTAACGACTAACGTAGCCGACGCATCCCTCGACCCTCCCGCGGGGGCCGCGCGTGAGTCACTCAACTAGAGAATCCAGTCAAAGCAACCAAACAACCACCAACAACATCAAACCAACAACCAAACCAACAACAACCAAACCAACAACAACCAAACCAAACACCACCAAACACCGTTGATCTAACGACTAATGTAGCCGACGCATCCCTCGACCCTCCCGCGGGGGCCGCGTGTGAGTCACTCAACTAGAGAATCCAGTCAAAACAACCAACCCAACAACCAACAACAAACCACCAACATCAAACCAACAACAACCAAACCAACAACCAAACCAAACACAACAAAAACACCGTTGATCTAACGACTAACGTAGCCGACGCATCCCTCGACCCTCCCGCGGGGGCCGCGCGTGAGTCACTCAACTAGAGAATCCAGTCAAAACAACCAAACCACCAACAACCAAACAACCACCAACATCAAACAAACAACAACCAAACCAACAACAACCCAACCAACAACAACAACCAAACCAACAACAACCCAACCAAACACCGTTGATTTAACGACTACTGTAGCCGATGCATCCCTCGACCCTCCCGCGGGCCGCGGGGGCCGTGCATGAGTCAGAATCCAGTCAAAACACCAACTTTTGGCCATCAAATTTTAGAGTTGCGATTCCAGTTAGAGTCAATGTCAGACCAGTTTTAGGAAGATAAAATGCTAAAGTTTCCCATTATGATAGTTAACATGCACTTTCCCGGCAGTCTTAGCTCTGATTTCTGCATCTGAAGACTTGAATGGCTTGGTAAAATGCCTTTCAAATGTCACACAGCCCAACCAAACACCACCAAACACCATCAAACACCACAAAACACCGTTGATTTAACGACTACTGTAGCCGACGCATCCCTCGACCCTCCCGCGGGCCGCGCGTGAGTCAGAATCAGGTCAAAACACCAACTTTTGGCCATCAAATTGTAGAGTTGCGATTCCAGTTAGAGTCAATGTAAGACCAGTTTTAGGAAGATAAAATGCTAAAGTTTCCCATTATGATAGTTAACATGCACTTTCCCGGCAGTCTTAGCTCTGATTTCTGCATCTGAAGACTTGAATGGCTTGGTAAAATGCCTTTCAAATGTCACACAGCCCAACCAAACACCACCAAACACCACAAAACACCGTTGATTTAACGACTACTGTAGCCGACGCATCCCTCGACCCTCCCGCGGGCCGCGCGGGCCGCGCGTGAGTCAGAATCCAGTCAAAACACCAACTTTTGGCCATCAAATTGTAGAGTTGCGATTCCAGTTAGAGTCAATGTAAGACCAGTTTTAGGAAGATAAAATGCTAAAGTTTCCCGTTATGATAGTTAACATGCACTTTCCCGGCAGTCTTAGCTCTGATTTCTGCATCTGAAGACTTGAATGGCTTGGTAAAATGCCTTTCAAATGTCACACAGCACTGAAAATGGTCTCTATCTGTGCCCCAGTCTGTTGTGCTTCAAACCCAGATGTAGCAGTCAATGCAGTGTGCATGTGTTGCACATGTGGTGCCGTTTTCCGACATGACTGGGCTGCTCAGAAAGTCGCTAGAAGTTGTACGAGTTTTATCCACCGGCGACAGTGGCGCTCCCGGCGGATTCCGGGGTACCTAATTATGACAAAGCACTTTAAGCCCTTTAATTTGACATATTGATGGACTCAATAGTTCAAGTAGATGCAAAGTTATGGTGTGTAATGTACCCCAAAAATGGGCTATTTATCTCACAGTAAGTGCATTGGTTTATCGTAGTGTCTACGCGTACGTGCCCGTATTCGTAGCCTCACGGTCTAGGCATATGTGCGGATGCGCACGCATCTTTCTCATGAGGCTGCATGCGCATCGGTTTGAAATTCGTCAGTTACACTGTTGATGTTGAGCATGGTGGACATAGCTATGAATAGTTGTACATATTATAACACTTAACAGTATAAATATTGGAAGCAACATTAATCACAATGGTGGCTTTATTGTGAAGCTTAGATAAGGCAATTGCTTTTAAATAACCCCGCTCATTTTCTATTTTTACATATGTCATTAACCATAGGATATAAATAAAAACATGAATAAAATAAGTAAAACTGGCTGTGGCTCTAACACTAGTTTGAGTGCCCAGATTTGTCTAAATCTAAATGCACATTGCATAAGATGTGCTGATTATATTGATGTAAATGCAATGCTGGATAAAAGATTAATATCTTAATTTATTATATATATTTTTTTAGTTAGTGTGCTATGTTTCAAACAAGAGCTGAGATGAGCTGAAACTAGCACATTTCATAACTGTACCCAGTGTATTAACATGTGCCATGTGCTTTTGGGGGGGTTGTTTTCCTCTGACACATCCCACAATGCACACTGCCGTACTTCTAGACCAGCAGGCTACGAATACGGTCATGTCCGCATAGACACTGCTAAAGATACGTGAGGAATGATGGCGCATGTGCACATCCTCACGTACGCGTAGACCGCGAGGCTCACGTATGCATAGCCACGGCAGTGGCTGTATTCGTAGCCTGCTGTTCTAGACGTACGGCAGTGACTGCGCCTGCACTCTAGTTCCTCACGTATCTTTAGGCTCAGTGGCTACGCATTTGTGAGCCTGTGTTTAGACCACCTGCCGTATCTTAATTAATAGAAATACATAGCCCTAACCTTATAAATTTAATATAATCTGTTCGTTAAACATGTTATCTGTTTGTGTGCCAAGCAGTTGGTTTCTGGGTGGTGTGGTTTTAGAGATATTTCATTTTTCTGTATGAAGATTGCACACGGCAATTTGTTTCTAAGTTGTGCGGTTTTAGAGATATCTAATTTTTTCTGTCGGAAGATTGCTCATGGCCATTGAGCTTGCGAGTGCAACCGAGTGTTGTTCTGCAGCCAAGGGCCTGTAAAGTGACTGAAATTGAATGTTTCTTAGCTCAAAATGGTTAATTATGTAGAGTTGTGTCTTAAACATATTCATTACATTGTGCATGTTATGTAGTAACATGAGTAATTCATAACAATTGGTCACCTCACATCTACTGAATTACTTGGTTGCCAATACAGAACAAGTTAAAACATGAAGAACTGGCTTAACTCACAGATTAGATCTTTTTATTCTGTACACTATGCTGACAGGCAAAGAAATAATCAAAAACAAAAGTTATTAACCTTAACTTAGAGAACCCAGTTAATTCACTTGGCTCCTTACTAACCAAGTAATTCTATTACATAGTGTGACCTATTCTAATAACTGGATTGGGCTTACAAGTAATCTAATAGATAACTGGTTAACTCATATTCTGGAGATACTGTTCTGATAGTATATAAAATATATAAAAAGGGAATAATATAAAATGTCATAAACTATGAAATTAATTAATTTGAGTTGATCTCCAACTGCTAGTGGATTTCTCAAAGAATTAGAAGTCCCAGTTCTATCTATGCATGTTATATATAAATCATCAGTAAATTATAGAGTAAGATTTTATTCATCTCTATTGTTCTTTTGTAAACTGACAAATGGGTGCAAACTTAGTTGAAGTTCTATCTACTAACTAGATTGAGCTTCTAAGGAAAATAATAGATAAACTGGGTTAACTCATATTCTGGAGATAGTGGTTTCATAGTTTCAAAAGAAATCAATTACCTTGCTGATATTTATCTACTGAAATTTATAAACAAGACCTTGAATAATTTCAAATTGATCTCCATCTTTTAATGGACAATCTCAAAGAATTAGAATTCCCAGTTATATCTGCATGTTATATAATTCATCAGTAAATTTAGACTAGGATTTATTCCTATCTTGTTCTTTTGTAAACTGACAAATGGGTTCAAACTGAGATTAAGTTCTATCTACTAACTAGATTGAGCTTCTAAGCAATATAATAGATAAACTGGGTTAACTCATATTCTAGAGATAATGGTCTCATAGTTTCAAAAGGAAATTATATACCTTGGTAAGATGTATCTAATGAAATTTATAAACATGAACTTAAATAAAATTCGAATTGATCTCCAACTATTAATGGACAATCTCAAAGAATTAGAAATCCCAGTTCTATATATGTATGTTACATAAATCATCAGTAATTGGGTTAAACTCATATTCTAGAGATAATGGTCTTCTAGTTTCAAAGAAATCAAATACCATGCTGATATGTATCTAATGAAACTTATAAACATGAACTTAAATAAAATTCAAATTGATCTCCAACTATTAATGGACAATCTCAAAGAATTAGAAATCCAAGATCTATCTATGTATGTTATATAAATCATCAGTAATGTTAAAAAATAAGATTTAATTCATATCTCTTGTTCTTTATTAAAAATGCCAAAGAACTCTGGTGGAATGACTGAACCCACAACATAGAAGGTCTCTGACTATTCAAACTGGTGTTGCCAAAGTGATGTAAACAAAACTTGTATGCGTTGCCATAACCACTCAATTCAATCTGTGATCCAAGGACTTTGCATCTGTGTTGCTAGGTCCGGTAGTGAGGACACATTCATGTCTCCAAGCATTCATAGCAAATGTCAACAACAATCTCCAAGGAAACCCATAGTATATATAGAGGTGGAAAACCTAGGATCTCCAACTCACCTTGTCCTGGCACTCATACAGTAAACACCTGGAAGGCGGTTTTCCCCACCCTCCCTCCCTCTTATACTTACGATATGGCTACTAGGGCTGGGTGTTAGAGGTCTCTCGGTTGAATCGAACCCGGAACTTCGAGTGTGTGCTTAATAACATAGCCTGTGTGTTCTTATGATATGACTTAAACTGACATGTGGTATAATGATTGATTGTACAAACCTATTTGCTACGAATAATCTTGAAGATGTAAATAAATTATAAATTTACTCCCAGTCCAGTCTTTTGTTATGAATTATTATATTACATGTATGCATCCATGTTTGTGCCAAATTGTTCTGTATTCCTATTAATTTTGAATAGAATCTACGTTTTGCACTGCGCCTGTCGGCCGTACGTCTTTGTTTTGCTTTGTTTGTGGATGTGCAGTCATCCTCGCGAAATACATGCGCGCGCATCCTCACGTATGTTTAGACCGCCAGGCAACATGTATGGCTCACATACGCCTAGACACTCAGGCAATCAATCAATTACCCGAGGCCCAAACATGCATCATTGCATGAAACAAAAGTATAACTACTAACTCGTATAAGAAAATTTTGACTTAAATCCTAAGTTCGAGACCGGTGACAAAGGTTGCAATGAACAAGTTTGAACTATTTAAGGTAGTTCCGACAACGGCAACTGACTAAATAGATGAGCCTGTCTCAAAAGGTGATAACTGTTCTTTTTTTTGTCCATTGTAACGATTGACACAAAACAGCACTGAAACGGTTACACTGAAAACACAAGGACATTTGCTTCAAATCAATATATATTCTGTTGGGATTAATAAACACCATGTAAAAACAAATCAGTTTATCCTGAGCAAATGCATAATCAGATAGTATTTTGATCATTACAATGGACAAAGTTTTGTCCCATATTGCTTAGCACCTTTTGAGACAGTCTGAGATATAAATTTACACCACTCTGTTAGGAGGTGTAAATTACAGTTTCAGCTTATGATAATAACTAGATAAAAGATTCACCCCATACTTGCAGTAGGGGTGAAAACCAATCAATTAGAAAAAGTGGAAAAAATTATCTACATGCTGGGTAAATTTAAAGGAGTAGATAAATTCTAAATTTAAGAAGCAAAATATATTCTTCACATATATCTTAAAATTTCCCCACTACTTTTGATTTGAAAAATATAATAAAAAATGTAGTTTAATGGACTTTAAAAGTGAAACTAACAGCATTCTGTAGTAACCATCTTTTTTGCATTCTTTCCCATTTCACCAACTCTGTGCTGATATAAGTAGCCATTTGTTCAGGAAGTTGACCAATATAGCTCACTCGCTCACTCAGATTACTATATATATGGGTTCTTCTTCAGTGCTGGTCCTAAAAAGGGGGAATTGGAGGTCATGAAACACACGTTATGCTCACTTTCAAGCATTGTTGTTTTACACACAGACACTCAACAGTCCTAAAATTAGTTTTCTGACATTTTTGCATGTTACAACTTTGCAAATAAACTACCTATGTTTGAATATTTTGGTCTACAATGAAGTAGTTTTCAACACAAGCAGTACAGTTTCACCATTCCCATTTTTAGCTGTCATATTTGCGTGACAAATGAATCTATTTTTGCAATAAAAAATAAACCAACATTTCTTTTCTCACTGGATTGCTGTCATTGCTTCTTTGGGGTATAATGAAAGGAATTTTCTTCATTTGGTATGAAAAGGAGGATTAATTTAGGAGAAAACAGTTACAATGTGAGGGACAAACCAATTAGGACCAGCACTGAAGAAGAACCCATATACGAACGCCATTAAAGCTGCATAAGCTGATGAAAGCATGTTTTTCTAAACGTACCTAACCGCACAACCCCTCCCCCCCCCCCCCCTCACCTTCCGTGCAAGCTAATTTTAGTTTGTTTATTTTAGAGACGTGTTTATGGAAAAACATTGGAAGAGCGTGATTCACAGATCAATATGTGACTACTTCTTTGAAGCGCAGAGTAAGGTACGTGGTAATACATATTTACAACAGATTTGTAGTTCAGCCTCTAGCTCTGCCCGTACAGTATACACCTAAGCTTTTCACATGAATCCCGACCGTGTCAGAACTATTTGCTGTGGCTCAGTATACAAGCTTATTTAAGCTGTTCGATTTGAGTCATCATCATCATCATGCTGTCGGTCGCAATGCAACAAAGACTGCTTTTATTTCTTAACCGCCTCTATTCCGTGTGGTTGGGCATTTCATAAAAGCTGCTTGCAAAGTGTTGAAGTGCTGCTGGATTTTGCAAGTTAATAGCAGCACTCTCTCGGGGAGCAAATACAGGTCTCACACCGGCAAGAACATGTCAAGACAGGCGCAAACTATTTTTCCCTGCAGTAGCTGGCCGGGAGATGTTGGGAGTTCCCTTCATAACCACCCTTAACGCTGCCATGGAAGCATGGTTTTCTGTTAGGGTTTGCTCCCTTAGCCTTTCGTTCTATCAATAACCTATACCACAAGGCAGTGGTTTATAACTTTGCAAGGCAGGGGCGTCAAACTCCCTGAGGTATTTTAGCAGATAGGTACTGCAGTACCCGCATACCCATTGAGTAGCAAATATGATAAGCGTACAAATGTGGGATCATGTTCGTTTGTTGGGGTTTTATGTCCAAGCAACATCTAATGTCATATCACAGTGGGTGCTGACCTGTGACAGTGCACACTCATGATGACTTGTTGCGTTTCCCCAATGGGAGACTGAGCTGCTGGAACAAGGAATCAATATCCCACTCAATTACATTATCCTGATAATGAGAAAACCATTCTTTGTCCTATCCTATTTGTATTACTGCCAAGTGCCAGGCTAAGCAGTGACAAGTATAAATTGTGTAAGTCATTGGTTTGAATCAGTCAGGGTTTGAACCCACGATCTCCAGCATGGGAAGCCAGTCAGTCTGGGAAGGAGGTATCACATAATGACTGGTTTTGTCATTATCGGGATAGTGTGATTGGGTCATTATTCCATCATCACAATTGACCAGTGGGGCAGCATTATGGAATCACCATGAGTGGGCGCGTCACAAGTCCGATACCCATCCTGATATGACATTCGATTCATGAAGTCGATATGAGTGTGCACTGTCACAAGTCGGTACTCATCCTGATATGACCTTAGAATTTAGATGTTGCTAGAATCTGAAATCCCAACAAACATGGTCATGTATAATTGAATACAACTTACAAGTGGTCTGTTTGCTTTATTTTCTTAGGCTGCCTCTCCTGAAGATGTCAACCCGGTTATCGCCACACCACATCACTACCTCATCAACATTTACAGGCACCAGCTCTACGTATTGGCAGTAACCATGACAGAAGGTAGAAACCACACTTGTTAACCGTGTAAAGAAAGTCAATTTCCATTTTTATGTAACTAAATTACTAATACTCCAGTCACACTGTGCTTGCGGCCACAAAAAAACGAGTGGTTACAAAATGGTCGCAAAGTGGTCCTCAATGGTTGCTGACCTTGCGACCAATTTGATCGTAAGGAGGTTGCAGCTGCTGCACACAAAAAAACGCCTTGTGACCAACTTGATCACCAACCATTTTCATAGGTTGGTGACCAGTTGGCGACCAGTATTTTCTTTTGTCGGAAAGTAGTCGCCAATGGTCGCAAGCCCTAGTGTGACTGGGGCTTTTGAGGCCCTCCAAAGGTGTCAACATTTTCATGGTCGTACAAAGCATATGGCATGGGGAGGGATGATGACAGTCAAGTACTACTTTTATTGTTTAATAAAATGTTGATACCAGCTTCAAAAACAAAATGATAAAATCTTGATTTATAGGACTTTATGTGGAGGAGGGGGGGGGGGCGGTCTTAAAAAGTAGTACTCTCTGTACGACTGAAAATGTTGACAACTTTGGACGACCCTTAATTCCATATGATTACGATCGATATATACAATTTTCATCCAACGCCAAAGGGGGGAAAATACATATTTGTTTCTCGGGTACTTTCCCTTCTTCAGAATTTGGATCAGTTTAACGGGAGGGGGATTATTTGGTTCAATAAATTTGGGGCGGCGATATTTTGATATTATTTTTATTTGGTCCGATAAATGTGGGGTAATGGTATACCTAGATTTTATCAAACATATCCCACTTAGTGCATTTAATGCAGTTTGGTGCAGCGGTACAAAATGAAAATAACACCTGCCAGATCAGCCATTGAAATTCAATGTGTTGGAATTTAAAATTAAAAAAATGTCTTCTTCCAAAATGCTACGGTTGTGCAGGTTTCAAGATTCACTTGGTGATGTCTCAGAAACAAATGTTTTTTTCTTGTTTTTTGCCTAGCAAAATCTTGATGTAAGCCTGTTCCTTTGTTCACGTGGTATGGACTTTTCCCATAAGAAACTATGTAATTGTCATGGGGGTGATGAAAATGGGAAATACTGTGCCTAGAGCGGGACTCGAACCCACATCTCTTTGCATTCCGGGCCAGTGTGCTAACCATTACACCACCTAGGCTCCCTGATATCAAGACACTCCCCCACGCCTACCTGTCTATGTGGTTACTTGCCTGAGAGGTCAGGGCAGACCACTACACTCGTCCCCCTGGAATTGTAAGTCTTGTAATGCTTACAATTACATACAAACAGGCAATGCACTAACACATACATACACAGGGTAGGTTCAACAACCATACAGCGCAAAGCTTGTACAGGATCCTGATCACGGCAACCAGTGTCATGGGGGTGATGAAAATGGGAAATACTGTGCCTAGAGCGGGACTCGAACCCACATCTCTTTGCATTCCGGGCCAGTGTGCTAACCATTACACCACCTAGGCTCCCTGATATCAAGACACTCCCCACGCCTACCTGTCTATGTGGTTACTTGCCTGAGAGGTCAGTGCAGACCACTACATAATTTAAGTCCATTTTTGTCTGTATTTCTATCGTTATTCTGGGATTGTGTTTGTGATTGCAGTGCCTCCGCTATTTGTAATCGAGTTTCTCCACCGCGTCATGGACATATTTGAAGACTACTTCTCAGACTGCACAGAATCGACGATAAAAGAAAATTACGTTATTGTATATGAGGTAGGTGAAGGAACTATATATCCCATCTATATTTACGCAACAGTTCAAATTAGTTGTAGAATGAGGCTACAACTAAGAATATAAATTTAATAGCGTATCCTCGTTAGCAGGAGCCATTCTAAGGCGCTATGCAATCAAACTGACATGACATATATTTACAACTTGGTTAAAATAGTTGATGGATAAAGCAATTCCTTTTACCATTAAAGGCTATAGTAAGCATAGGATAGATTAAGATATATTTTTGATCAAAAGATCCTGCTTTATCTGATTTGTAAATTTATTGTCTGGTGTAGAGTGTCTGGGTATACGCAAAGTTATAAGTACTGTCGGCAGCCGATTTAAATATCCTATCATGGTGCTGGCGGTATGGCATCTCAGTGGTGCAGCACTATAAACCCATCAGGAGTGAGAACTGTTACATCCCAAACTTGATTATTGGATGCCCAACCTGACTCAAATTCTTAGCTGTATGTCTGTGTTATTCCTAGCTCTATGTGTGTATTGACGGCTAAGCGCATACTTAGAATTAAACTCAGTGAATCAGTAATATGGCTTTTCTATCAGAATGTTTTTGTTGATTCAAAGTCGGGCAGTCAAAATGGGTACGTTGGTCCGATGAAATATATTTTGTCAAAATTAAAATAACGACTTAGATTTGATCCTATATATCCAACTTAGATACTTGTGTATTAGCTAATGATTTGGGACGTGAATTTATATCCTCACCCCTTTGGACACTCACTTTGAAACACCCATCATGCAGGGAGGCCATTAACCAATTAGGCCAATCTCGTGACCTCATTAGCCTCCCCCCAACCAAGTAGGCCTACTGTGAAGGGCCATAGAGGGGAAGGGGAAATGAGGGCGACGTTGCCCCCCCCCCCTCCATGTTGGATATTCAATGCTATTTGGCCAATTCTATAAATATAATTCATCAATTTGGGTAATTTAAATTCTAATGTATGTGAGGATGTGCACGCATCCATTTGAAATTTGTCAGTTACACTGTGTTAAATGTAAAAAGGAGTGAGCCATATGGAGTGAGATATGTGCATTTGAAAGTTTTTGACTTTGTATTAGCTAATGCAGCAGCGGTTCCATGTTGGCCACATCAGCTGGGTGTGAGCATTAATAGTTTGATGGGATCTGCCGCAAATACATAGGATTCCGGTTTTAATGCTATAATGGTAGCAGCCTTTCTGGCTGTGCCTATGCGTTATCGTTTGAACGGGATCCATCGCAAATGCGCCAGGTTCTACGCTTAATACTATGATGGTACAGGCATATTCTACGATCTAGCCGGACCTGAGCATTAATGCCTTGACGGGATCTGCCGCAAATGCACAGATCTACAGGTTTAATGCTATGATGGATGGGAGCAACTGTGCTATGATAAATGGTAGTATTTTACGGGGCCTCCGAAAAAAGGTTTGGATTAAACTGAGCTTGGTTTAACTGGGTTATATTGTATATACATAAAAAAACAATAATCAAGGTGTCCACATACAGTGTATATTGTATTCATAATGCACCTGCGTTTTTGCCAAAGCCAAGTCAAAGTCGAAGCCAAAGCTCGGTTAAATCAATGATCGGTTAATCCAAACAAATTTCTAGGGTCCCTTCAAGTTTGGTTTAACAGGGTTATACTGTATTAGGATATAATGGTCAACCTGAGTTATTTATCTCAAATATAATTCAAATACCATCGGACCATGCAACTTTAAAGGAACATTAAATCATTCGATTGGCAATTTGCTCAATTACACGTGAATCCATGTATTTGACGCACTGTCCCAATTGGTAGAGTCTTGGGGACATATTCTTTTTGAGAAAGAAAGAAAGAAAGAAAGATAGAAAGATAGAAAGAAAGAAAGAAAGAAAGAAAGAAGAGGAAAAAAGGAGAACGATAATGTTACATGAATCTAACGAGGTTCTATTTCATCTATACTTTTCTTAAATTACGGTGATAGAAATACATTAATTTCTCAATTCTGTGTTCAGAACAGGCTGGAAACCAAATTGGAATTACCGTGTAAAATATGAAAAAATTAAACCCCCAATTGTCAATTTACTACAATTAACTGTCGGGAGAACTGACTTGTGTGAGGGCCAGAAATACATTTCACAAGAGGACAATTGGCTTATAGTTAGTTATACAGAGGTTCAATGAATGGGTACATGATATAAGAAGATCATATCGTGGATACTATGCGTTTAACCTAGGAGGTCAGCTTACCCATGGAGCTGCAATATATGGGATACATTTTCTCTTTCAGAGCCTAGAATATCCAGATTTCCGAAGAACCCTGTTTCTAAGAAGAAAGGGCTTAACCATTACTTGCGTATATTTCAGAGATGAGCATTTCTCACAGATCGGCGGTTTTCCCACCTTTTTAGGTCTGACCTGTTCTCTTCCTTGCTATATACAGGTCCCGCCAATCGACAGTTTCCTGACTTTTGGGCAACGGCCCGCCTTTTTAGGGTGTGACCTGTTATCATCCCTGATATTTCATTTTTGTGAAATTGACATCAAACGAGCTAGGTTTTGGACGAGATGTTGGACAACGGTTTCCCCTTAGCAACCGAATCGAATGTACTGAAGGAGTTGATCAGGCCCCCAAACCTCCTGAGGAAGGTGAAGAGTCGGTTCACTGGCAAGTCAGAGGCGTAAGTGGGCCCTCTGCATGTGAGACGCGAGATTAATATATGCTCCAGTATTTTACAGCTGTGTGTATTTGTGTGAATCCAACCTCTGTTGCTTCCTGTTTAGTTTTTTGTGTGTTTAAATTCATTGACTTGATTTTTTTTTTTTTTTACATAGCTTTTATTGCTTTGTATATGTGTGTGTGTGTGTACATATATGTATATATTTATATATGTAATCGCAAATCCAAATGACGGGTAAATAATTATATAAGACCGAATAAATAATACACAACATAAAGACCGAAAATAATCTCTTCCTATTAAAACAGACAAAACATAAAAACTATGGGGGTGGGGTAGTTGCGCCGTATTCTGCTTGACCTGTCATGGTTGCACAGCTCCTATAGTTGCGTAGTAATTGACATAATCGTAGTAACAAACCCAGTACCTTTGGGTAATAGAAACTAGCCATGGAACTGGGTTATGTAGACAAACTATGCTTTTCCCTTGTGACCAGATGGGATAGGTTACTTTCCATGTTGCATGTTTTAAGTTTAGAACTGCAGGTTCAAAGTATGGCCAAGTCAAAACAATTTATACTGTCGCTACCTAGCCTGCCACTAGTGGAATGAGGAAGACCAATTAGTTGTGATTGAAACTTCCCCTGCTTAATCAACAAATGTATGAGAGAACAAAGCTGTGTTCAACTGCTTTTCAGCCACTCACTAATTAAACAATTTGTTCACCAGCGTTTGCTGGCTCTTTTCGGTGAATTTAAAAATCGGAATAGTTCCTTGTTTACTAAATTTACTCAGTGGAGATGGGTTACATCAGCCATTTTGTTGCGGTGTTTGGATTATATCCTGCTCATCACCCCTACTTGTGTGGTACTTCAACAGTGCTGTACTGGTTTAATTGGAGCCATTCAATTTGAACACAACTCGTTGAGAGGATACACAACAGCCTGGTCCGATTGTCAGAAATCAAGGGAGGGGTGCGGAGGATGATAACGCAATAGAAAACTTGAAATGTTACATGTGCTACCGAGGCTTTTGAGCTGTTACAGGAATCCAGTATATGTCTCTAAGGACACCGTTGCCTAGTTTTTCAGTTTATGGAACTGAATATATGATGGGAGAGTGCTGTGGTCGGTATTGTATGAATGACGTCACGGGTGGGATTCCCTCATGACATGACCTAGAGGTTTCCCCGCAGGCTGGGGAACCCCTCTAGGTTCCACTTGCATACTAGCCATCCTGTACACCGACCTTTTCACTCTCTCTCTCTCTCCACATATTCAGCTACACAAACTGAAAAGATGTGCTTAGAGAGTATTTGTCAAAGTACCATTCCAGTCACAGCGGCCTATGCCGGATCTCTTTACTGTTCTACACAAAATAAAATTCTTTATTACACAATAATACATTCTTTATTACAGCTAAATCAAAGACCGTTCATCCAACACCAAAAGATACCAAGGACTACGAAATCAGTTACCTTCCGATTTGCCTGAGTTTAAAATAAAATCCATGAGCAAATTCAATTCACATTGCGTTTAAAACAGGTTTCTCTCCTTTTCATTTTAACCCAAAAAACCCCACACAACTCTTCTCTTGCTGCTCCCTATCCTAACGCGCATTGCTACTTCATCGTTGCTGATTGGCTGTTCCTCTATTGCCCTGGCTACCCTGCACGTGGTTGCTATGGTTACTCGCACGCTGATTGGCTGAATGCAGTTGCTGGATGAGATGCTCGATAACGGCTTCCCTTTGGCAACCGAGTCGAATATTCTCAAAGAGTTGATCAAACCGCCAAACCTTCTACGAACCATCACAGACACCGTTACGGGCAAATCTACATCGTAAGTCGAATACTTCCCTCGACACACATACACACACATGGCATAGCCACAGTTTACTTATTATTTGACCAACAATATGACAAAAACCATACTTGCATAAATACAAAATTTTAATGTGTGGGTACTACTTGAATCCTTTATCAACAACACATATTCATAATATTGTAATTAATATTCATGGAATATTGACTAATATTCATGCAATAATATATTCGTGAATGGAAATTAATATTCACGAATGGTTTACTATTCGTGCAATGATACTATTCATGAATGGTATAGTATTCGTGCATTGATAATATTCATAAATGGTATAATATTCATGCAGTGGAAAGATATTCAACTAATGGCAATAGTCATTTATGTAATGGTAATTAACATTTAATACACTCCAAAATATGTTTCATATCTATTAAAACCATTTTACCATTTAGTTCAAAAAGGGTGTGTATATAGTTAAAATATGTGGCATCGTTTATTAAACCAATGTCTAAGGGGTTTGCTGTCACAATACTAAACTCTCTTCTATGTGGATTTAGTGTTAGCGCGACTCTGCCTACCGGGCAGCTGTCGAATGTACCATGGCGACGAACGGGGGTCAAGTACACAAACAACGAGGCCTACTTTGATGTAATTGAGGAAATTGACGCAATCATCGACAAGTCTGGGTCAACCGTGTTCGCAGAAATTCAGGGCTACGTGAGTGATTTGTTTATATGTTAATCGGATTCCTGTGATTTCGCGGTTTTCCGCCATTTAATTTGTATTTGTGTGTGTGTGAGTGTGTAATTTGCTATCTGTGCCATTTCATATTATTATAATAATAATACAAATCCACGCTATTCTCGATATTTTCTCCAGCTATTATATACATAATACAAAATGCCAGGAATAGTTTGTGTGCGGGATGGGACTCGATTTCGGGGGTAAAGCCCCTCCCCTCCCCTCCCCTCCCCTCCCCTCCCCTCCCCTCCCCTCCCCTCCCCTCCCCTCCCCTCCCCTCCCCTCCCCTCCCTCCCCTCCCCTCCCCTCCCCCTCCCCTCCCCTCCCCCTCCCCTCCCCTCCCCCCCCCCTCCCTCCCTTCCCCTTCCCCTCCCTTCCGTTCCGTTCCCTTCCCTCTCCCCTTTCCTCCCCTCCCCCTTCCCCTTCCATTCCCTTCCCTCCAGATTTCCGCTTTCTTTTTTTCTCTTCAGAAGTCACTTATATGACATTTCTAAGCATTGCATACACAATGCTTTCAAGCAATACCATAATCATTATTTTGTAGATTGATTGCCTGATCAAGCTGAGCGGGATGCCTGATCTGACGCTCTCCTTTGTTAACCCGCGACTGCTCGATGACGTCAGTTTCCACCCCTGCGTTCGGTTTAAGAGGTGGGAGGTGAGCAGACCATTTACGAGCCTCAAAATTCAAATAGTGCATGTTTATTTTTAGTTTGTTACATTCATTGATAAATCAGGGGAAATTTCAATCACGGAAAATTGGTCTTCCTCATTTCACTCCTCATTTCACTGCTCCTTGCCCTATCCTAGTAATTTTGAGCACTAGGCTAGGTAGTAGCAAATGTCAATTTTAAAGTCCTTCATTTGACTCGGCCATGGTTTTTTAATCCCACGACCTGCCAAATTGGAAGCAGGTGCTCAAGTCATGCGAAATCTATTTTATGCAATAACTATTTTACATTATAAATTCAATTGTCGACATCAAATTAAAGGAGCTGACTATCGTCGACCAAGTCTATATATCAAACAAAGCATATGCGGGGAGAATTGTAGAGTACAAAGGTATCACCCATGCTAGTTATGTTTTGCTTGTTTTGTGTTAGAGTACAGAACTGATCCTACTGGAATATCAAGCCCATGTCTCACTTCTTGTAATTTCAGCTATTCGTGGAGTAAGATTTTGCTTTTATTTGACACAAATTTGACCAACTTCAATATGAGGCTGAGATAAAATTGTGCTGTTTGACCATTTCAGAATTTAGTGAAAATTTTAATCTAATCATATACAGTAAAACCTCTCTAAGTCGACCGACCATGGGACCGACTTTAAGCGGTCCATTTAGGGAGGAGGTCGGTTTAGGGAGTTAGGATTATCCTTACAATGGTATTATTGGGACCCAAATAAAGCGATCGATCGATACAGAGGAGATTGGTCGATCTGTGGAGGTGGTCGGTTAGAAAGGTTTTACTGTAAATAAAATGTGATAAACCATTTTTTAATTAAACCAAAGGGCCTGAATGAAGTCTTAATTTTTGGCCGTGAATATGGCCCGTACTGCTGCATTAAAATCACCGCCAATCAATCAATCAAATAAATTTACAATTTAAAATGGAAGTGGGTGAAATTGACAAGTATGACTTAATTTATGTCGATTTCATGATCGATGGATCAGTTGGGTCTAGCTCTGTTTACATTCAATAGTTCAGCCTCATTGAATTGTGGTTTCCTTGCAGAGTGAACGGATTCTGTCATTTGTGCCACCAGATGGGAACTTCCGGTTGATCTCCTACCACATTGGTGCTCAGAAGTAAGTCCAAGCCCTGCAATGCTATAATGTCTGCAATCTGAGACGGATGGCTGAATGAGTTAAGCACCTGCTTCTTTGTGTGTCAGGTCATGGGATTCAAACCCCGGGTTTTTAATTAGATCCTATGCGGTGGCCGAATCAGTAGAGCGCATGCCTCCCGTGTGGGAGATCGGGAGTTCGATTCCCGGTCGAGTCAAACCAATGACTTATAAAGTTGATACTTGTTGCTTCCTAGCCAGGCGCTCAGCATTAATAGGATAGGGCAAGGACTTGTTAACTCAGTGTCAGGAGGAGTCGGATATCGGGTCATGGTGTTGGTGGCCTGATTTCCCAGTGGGACATCACTATAAAGTTACCATGGGTATGCACTGTCACAATTTGGTACCCGTCCTGATATGACATTAGATGTTGCCAGGACGTAAAATTCCAACAACCACCACCTCTGTCCAGTCAGGATGCAGGTAACCTCTCACGGCGAACTCGAGGTTCGAACTGGCGAAATCAAACCAGTGACTTAAGAAATAGCACCTGTCACTACCTAGCCAGGGGCTTGGTATTACTAGGATATGCAAAGTAAGCAATAACACTTTAAAAACGTCAACATATATTTACAGTTATAGAATTATATTTAGCGAAAAGTGTAGGAACCTTGTATAAATGACCAGTCCTGGTTGTAATAAATGCTTTGGCCAAATTTGGCTGTAGTTTTATTGACCTTCCACATGTCCATCTACACCAGCAGCGGATTATGGTACGCCAGGTAACTGATGCGCTCTCGTGTTCCATCTTCCACTGGACACAGTGGCTGAATCAGTTAGAGTGCAGGGTTCCCGTGTAGAAGGTCGAGTTCAATTCCCGGTCGAGTCAAACCAATGACTTACAAAATTGGTACTTGTTGCTACTTAGCTTGGTGCTCGGGATTACTAGGATATGGCAAGGACTGGTTAGCTTAGTATCAGGATAATATTAGGGATATTAGGTCACGGTGCATGTTGCTCGGTCTCCCATTGGGACAGCACTATCACAAGTCGATGCCTATCCTGATATGACCGTAGATGTTGCCAGGGCATAAAACCCTAACAAACAACCATGTTCCCTCTTGCAGCATGGTGGCCATCCCCGTGTACCTCCGACACACCATATCTTTCAAAGAAGGCGGGGCCGGCAAGTTGGACATTACAGTCGGACCCAAGCAGACGATGGGCAAATCGGTGCGTAGACTAGAGAAGCCCTGTGAGAAATCTATAGAAGGAAGCCAGGTGCCCTCCACCGTACCACACCCACACCCAACACCCACCCCCAGCATGCTTCTTCTACTCCTTAAAACACTCCCCCCACCCTCCATTATCACCACACAAAAACTACACAAAATCGATACATAAGATCCTTGCACATGATGCAGGTTAAAGCAGTTGGGGAGAGTGGGGGGTAGTTCAAGGGAGGGTAAACCCCAGACAAACTGAACGAAACCCATAGGATTGAGATTATATCAGGGGTGTTTGGCATTCATCACCAGGGTTGAAAAACCTCGATATTCTTTTGGTAATTTGCATTTTTGAAATATACTACAACATTCTACATTTTCTATAAAATATTCCAATTTCTGAATTTCTGCGGATTTCCGATTTGTTTCCTTCTTTGAACTTTGGGTTATTTCCGCTCATGCTTAGCATTGTCAAATTTACCGGAAATCGAAATTCCATTTATTATTCGAGGTGACTATCATTCCTGTATTTGGTTCGTTATACAATATGTGTAACTTTGAATTGGTGGTGGGTGGTACTGTGCGGAATAGCTGATGTGTTAAGAGCGCTGGTTGACTTCCTATGTGGAGGAGGCTATCTGCTTGTACCCCGACTAATGACGTACAAAATTGATACTTGTCACTGCCTATATGTACCGTTTAACTTCATAAAGTGGCAATATATATGACAACAATTGGTTAGTTAGAATTCCATTCTGACATGACCTTATACCCCTGTCACACTACGACATAACGAGCCAACATGAGCCTAACGTGGTCATTTTTCGTCATTACATTGACGTACGTTGGGTTATGTTATGATGACGTCAGAATGACGTCGAGCTACGTCACATTACGTCGAGTTACGTCAAGGTTTTGGACATGTTCAAAACTTTCGACG
This sequence comes from Branchipolynoe longqiensis, assembly GCA_030323885.1. Classification (NCBI taxonomy): domain Eukaryota; kingdom Metazoa; phylum Annelida; class Polychaeta; order Phyllodocida; family Polynoidae; genus Branchipolynoe; species Branchipolynoe longqiensis. The sequence goes on along the minus strand of CM059201.1, from coordinate 26,831,561 downwards.
TAGTTCGAACGTAAGGGTTTACGTTCGCCGTACGTTCTGTTCACGTTCAGTGAATGTCAATGACGTTAAACGGACGTTATTCCAACGCTGCTCACTACGTTCAACTACGTTCCACTATGTTGACCCACATTAAACCGAGTGCAAATGCCCACGTGGCGTAATGGGAACGTCAGGAGAACGTGCATTCAACATATGTTCAACGTCTCATGACGTGTGTAACGTCACGTAACGTTCTTCTGGCGATGGAATAACGTTCATAACGTTCCGTGAGCATAATGACGTCCTCTCTCATTGAATCACGGTATCACTATGCTTTACCGATGTTACGCTCTCGTCCACTACGCTGCATCCACGTTCAACTTGTGCCCAAATTTGCATACTAGGCCGAGAAGTTCAACGTTCTTCACGTTCTCCCTACGTTGACGTCATTACGTCGTAGTGTGACAGGGCCTTTAGATATTGCTTAAACATGAAACCCAAACAAGGGCGATAATTCAGCCACAATAAGGACATTTGAAGCCTGACTTCCGGCATCAACCGGTATTTTTCGATGATTCCCTGACAGTGCTAATCCTATGGGGGGGATCCGCGTTTTGGCGGAAATTTGCCGTTGGTGTAATAATCACTGTTTGGTTCTTCCAGAACCCGCTAGGTGGCGATGGGGTGTAGGCCCAATTTGCGTGTATTTTGCCGTATGCCACTTTCATCCCTATTTAATAGGTTCAGGTGCTTGGCTTTGGATACTGCCTTCACTATGGTCGGTAACCTGGTTTCTTGGGCTTCCAATTAGGGATTCCACCTAGCACTTCTAATTTCACATTGTCTAATAATTATGTTTAATTATTATTTTGCAATGTTGTGTATAAAACTTTGGTAGTAATTTTTGTAACTTTGACATGTGGTGTAGCAAACATTAAAACAAATTTAGCAGAAACTGGTGTAGAAGCCATGTTCCCTTTAGAAAGTCACAGCTTTTTAATTAAAATACACACGACACATGCCAAGATCCCTTATGCCTTTTACCACGTAGCCTCCTGGAACCGCCTCTGGCACAGTTACCCTTTAGTGATGGGATACACCCGCAGGTGTAGTTACGACATGTTTTACAGATAAAACACCTGTATGTGTATCAAGTATTTTGTTCTCGTTCCGATAATGTACAATACAAACAGATGCAACATTTTTGCGTGAAAATATATAAAATTGAGTAAGTCCGTGTTAACTATGTCGTTTACAGGCGGTGCCGGGAGGTAATGGGTTAACCCATGATTCATTTGGATTAGCTTCGATTTGTTTCAGAGGAACAAAAAACTAAACAAACAAATGAAATTGATTTTGCTTTAGTGCTCTCCTTCGTTCAATAAATACAGTTATGTTTGCATGGGTTTGAAGCATTCCAGACGCCCCCTCGTGGTAAGTCCTAGCACTTTAGACAAGGTCACTCTCACGGAGGCTTAATTTATTATGTTTTATTATCGTTGTTCTTACTTTGATTTCGTAGGAGATAGGCCAACAGTCTTTCCTGCGAAATACAATATATGGTGGTTTACAAATGTTTGGATGGTTTTTGTCCTTTAATAATTGTCTGATGTTGAAATCGTGTCAATCATGCATCGTCAAAATTAAGATCCTTGCACATGACATAGGTTAAAGCGGTTGGGGAGGGGGGGGGGGGGTAGTTCAAGGGAGGGTAAACCCCACACAAACTGAACGAAACCGATAGAATTGAGATTATATCAGGTGTTTTTGGCATTCATCACCAGGGTTGAAAAACCTCGATATCTTTTTGGTAATTTGCATTTTTGAAATATACTACAACATTCTACCTATTCTAAAATATTCGACTTATTTTCATCATCTACCATAATATCACTTGCCGTTGTAGATTTAAGGAATTTCTTTTGTCAGAGACCACATTCATCCCTGCATAATATTCATTGTATACTGACTACGGGAAAACTAATGGGATGGTCTAGCAGATAAAGCGTCCTATTACGGTGCGGGAGGCTATGAGTGCGATCTCCAGCCGATTCAAGCCAAATGCTTAACCAAAGTTTCATAGTGCAATGGTTTTGAATTTCTACCATATTAAAAAAAATATATATATTAGGTATTCCTTCTATGCAGCAACTAATGCTTAGTGAGTGCACCAGTATCTAAGTTGGATATGTAGGAAAATCTAGCTATGTGTTTTGTTTAACAAATGTTATGCTTTCACTGGATTATGTAACCTTAACCAGCATTGCCAGTTCCGGATACTAGGCATTATCCCCACCTAGCCTGATACTATGCATTATCACCACCTAGCCTGGTACTAGGCTCTGTCACCACTTAGCCTGATACTAGGCTGTATCACCACCTAGCCTGATACTAGGCATTATCACCAGCTAGCCTGGTACTAGGCATTTGTAGAATAGGGCAAGGAGTAGTTGGTTCAAGGTCAGGATTGGAGATGATGTCATGGTGCCAATGTCACGGTTTCTCATTGAGGCAGCACTATGAAACCATCATAAGTGGACTCTGCTTCACAAGGCGGTCCGCATTCTGATGAACTCAGATGTTGCTAGGACGTAAAACTCCAATGAGTAAATCAATCGACAGACTAATTATTTATTGACTCATTTATTAATTGTACAACCAAAGGTACATGTGATTATCTTTGTTAGCACCAATCGTATTACATGCATACAATTTCTCTGGTTTTAACCGGAATTCCTGGGTTTTTTCTGGCCGCCGAAACCAGAATTAAGTGAGTGTGTCTAAGTGCTGGAGCTGATTGAGAGTGAGTGCAGAGTGTGTCGTTAATGGCACAGACACCTCACCAAGTACATATTGGGATGTTTTATTTTTCCCTTCAGAATTATTTAATTATTTCCTAATTATTTCTGGCTGCCGAAACACCTCTGAAATACACTATTTGCATCCCTCTCACGACTCAGTGGGGTGCTGTGTGTCCCCACGATAACCTTTAAACAAATTTTGTTTACCCCCCTGCACCCAATCGCATGCCTGGTATTAGTGACGGAGCTACCTTTAACTTCCAATATAATTTGCCAAATTTGGAGTCTCACATTGTATTAAGACAACATTTTGATAATTATTTTCTGTAAATTGTTAAATGCTGTAAGAGTTTCTAAATACATGTGTGAGTTAGAAAAAGCAGTCATTCAGAAACACTAATTCCCATATTTACCTTGATGTATTTCCCCAAGAAACTTTGTCATTAAGTGCTGTTTTGTCTACTTTCTTGCATTATTTCAATAAAGCGGGGATAGAGTGGAGGGCGGCTTGAAGTCAAAGCCTTAAATGATCGGGACTAGATTACTATTGGTGAAGCAGCAGAACTGCCATGTGGTCTCATAGAAATTAATGTTTGTACCATGGTTTGAATGTGCAAACATGTACTACAGACTTTGTGGTGTGTTTTCTCAAAATGAGGGCTTAAACCCCCAAGAGACATTCAAATCATGGAGTCTTGTGACTATGAGTTTTTGAGGAAACTAGGTATTAGTAGAAACCATAGGACCCACCCCTCTATTTGACCTGCTTATCTCAAAGAGCTTAAAGTTGCATAATCTGATGAAACCGTACCATTTTCGAAAACGAGGCCCTTTTCTAGATTTGATCCTACATATCCAAGTTAGATATTGGTGCATTTATTAAACGGCTATTGCTGAATAGAAGGGATACAAACCTGTGATATCTGGCATTTTGGTCTGCACACGACCAGACGGGGTGGTCAAATGAGTAAAGCGTCCGTCTCTTGTTTTGGGTAGATCGGGAGATCCGAACCCATTAGTTTGTGGGTTCGAATCCTGGTCGAGTCAAACCAATGACTTAAAAATTGATTCTTGTCGCTTCCTAGCCTGGCGCTCGGCATTATTAGGATAGGGCGAGGACTGGTTGACTCAGTGTCAGGATAATATGACTGAGTGGGATACTAGGTCATAGTGCTGACAGCCTGGTTTCCCAGTGGGGCAGCACTATAAAGCCGCCATGAGTGCACTGTTGGTACCCATCCTGATATGACCTTAGAATTTGCTAGGACGTAAAATAACAACAAACAAAAAAGTGTGCACACAAACATTATTTTGTCTTTTTCACTTCAAATATCTCCACAAAGTCTGCCATTTTTAATCAAAGTTACTGCAAACTAAACTAAAGTAGATTACAGCAATGGACTTAATATATTTATCAATTTCATGTTTAAAATAAGGGAGAAGCTCAAAACCATTGGATTGTGCAACTTTAAGAGGGCTAAAAGCAGATGACAATTTTTATCAGCAATTTATTTTAATTATGAAGTGCTCTCGGCTTCGTCGAATAGCAATAATGCGATAAGAAGTAACTGGAATATAGACCTGTAGGAAATAATTAAATAATTCTGAAGGGAAAAATAAAACGTCCCAATATGTACTTGGTGAGGTGTCTGTGCCATTAACGACACACTCTGCACTCACTCTCAATCAGCTCCAGCACTTAGACACACTCACTTAAAGCTGCATAGTCCGATGAAGCATCAAATTTTCAAAACAAAAACATTCACCTAGATTTTATTCTACATATCTACCTTAGATATTGGTGCACTTATTAAACATTTGTTGCCACATAGAAGGGCATACTGAGTCAATTTAACGGAACCTGTTACTGCATAAGCCTATGGTGAGAGTTTTGGCATGCTTGTCGAAATCAATTTAGGATGTTTGCATTTCAAATATCTCAAAAGTTAACCATTCAAAATGAAAGTTACTTCAAACTAAAGTAAGGTAGGTTAGAACAACCAATTAAATATATTTATCTCAGAAAAATGGCAGAAATTAAAAACCATCGGACTATGCAACTTTAAATACACCAGTATTTTACTTTGCACAGTCTGTATGCATTCAACACTGGTCACATGGGCGGGGGGGGGGGGGGGGGAGGACATGTTGCTAATGCAAAAGTCATACTTAGTAAAGATTCTTGGTTTCTTTCTCCTTTTTCTCTCTCTCATGTCTGATCTATGTTTGAGTTACTTTGAAGGTATCACTCACGCTATCTATTGCATATAGGCATGTTAACGTAGTCGACTTCTTGGGATAAATGATTAAATATAAATTCCAGTGTCACCAACCCCCTGACTTTTAGTGGAAACTGGAATTTATGGACTTTTAATTGCGTTATTTACCTCAGGACTTGCATAAATCTTCTATTCAAAAAAGAAAATTTTGCTTTTTTTTGGTGCTTTAAAATACCCTGCCTTTGTTGTTTTTGTTTTTTTACTGTTATTATATATCAATATGGGTAATTGAATCTCTGTTAGAAATTATGCAAATTGAATTAACTTTTGAAACTCATTGGAAAGTCCTTCAAGCGAAGGAGTGTGGACAGAGGACAAGAAATTATAATATTTTGTCTCGTGGTTTATAGGTTAACCACAAGATTTATTTCCCCATAATAATACAATTAGGCAGTTATTCTCGATATGAAAATAAACTGGTACCCATGCTCACACAAGTAGCAATAATTTAGAGAATGCGCACCAGCTTTCTGCCTAGTAAACTAAATGTAGTGTTTCTATATGTAGACGGTTGCTCTGTTATAAAGCAACAGAAGAGCGTTATATTTATATGTATATATCCTAATTATAGTCCAAGTCAGTAGAAGATAAGTAGCCACTACATTTTGGCGGTGCATAATGAAAGAAATGATGATTTTAGACACACTGTTGTACTGTAATATAAATTTAATGATTGATGTTTTAATAGTTCCATCCTCAGATTATACCATATTGCTTAAATTATTAATTTAACACCTCACTTTACCAAATTTACTGGCAATTTCGGAAACAAAAATCGTTAATTATTTACTCACCAGGTGGTACCATGGCCAAACCCATAATTAACTCCTTCCAGAAAACTATTGCTCAGGATGCTGAATTGTCACTTTTATTAACAATTGTGAGGTTATGGCACCATGTTGAAATTTCCCACCGCTATTATCGATTGTCAAGAGAGGCATAGAATTTATTTAGTATACGATATACTGGACGCGGTGGCCGAATCGGTAGAGTGAAGGCTTCCCAGCAGTTCAAATACAGGCTGAGTCAAACTATTGACTTACATAATTGATACTTGTCGCTACCTAGCCTGGCGCTCGGCATTAGTAGGATAGGGCAAGGACTGGTTCGCTCAGTATCAGGATATTGTGACTGAGTGGGAAATCAGGTCATGGTGCCAATGGCCTGGTCTCCCAGTGGGGCAGCACTGTTAAGTCACCACGAGTGTACACTGTCGGTGTCCTAATATGGCCTTAGATGTTGCCAGGATGTAAAACTCCAACAAACAAAACAGTATGCTATACCAATGTTTTATTATGTTCCTCTAACTAGTTGTGAAAATGTGGCAAGTAATGATTAATTCACCAAATACGCACCTAAATCTTGACAGTAGTATTGCCGATTATGGCGATGTGATCAGAAAAATGCAAACTATGTGAGGCTGGAATTAAAAATATTTGGTATATGTTTACTTAGACACAAAAAGTGTGGATATAAACAACTCCCTCAGCAGTTGATTAATTCACCTGGCTATGACCTCTGACCCTTCCCTAAGCCCTTTGGTGCTTTCCTGCCATTGGTTCCAGATATGGTCATGTGACTTCAGTAAGGATAGAGTGGATTTGATTCTACTTGCTGAATAGGCAGAAGCTATGGAAGTGAAACGCCCATTAATGTCAAAGTTGGCGACACTGTGATTCTATATTGTACCTAGTGGGGAAGCCTTAGCCTTAGCACATCATCAATTATGTTGCCATCTTAAATGTGTAGTTGTAGATATCCATTCACAGGAATTTCTATTCAGTTAAAACATAGGTACCGAAGGTCATCCATTTTGAATAATAGCAATTATGATGTTAGCTGGAAACTTCTGCTAAGCATGATTGATTATGATTGATTAGTTATTGTTGTGTTTTAACTAGCCTCCACATGTCCCCCACTGGGTGCTTGTGATGCTCATTGAACAGTTCAGTGTCTGAATCTGTTGGTTATGACTGGGATAACTGGACGTTGATTCTAACACAGTGTACACGTAAAGGCTGGAAAACACACATACACATCCGAAGCAAAAGGTTGAAACCAGTCTTGCGGCTTACCCTTTTGACCATTTGCTTGACGGAAACTATTTGGCCGTGTTTTTCACAATATTCACTTATATCATTGACGAATCTGAATATGTTAAATGTGTACAGTTCGAAATACAGGTATTGGGTCGTTGCTTCAGCTTACACACTGGAAGTTGGGTTTGGTGTCCCTCCCAGCCCTATCCGTCATTATAGGCCCTATACTTTAAACTCACTTTTGCATCTATAACCTTTGCATCTGTAACCACGTGCAGCCTGAAGACCAAAGTGGGTAGGGTTCTTGTCATATATTTGTTTCTAAAATGGATTGCAGTGAAATTGTTCTAGCAAATATTTAATGAGATAAAATACCACTTCCTGTATGTGTATTCACCAGCTCCCCCACCTTCCACCGTGTATGCTGAAGCTGTGACCCGACGTGCTGGGTCCCAATTTCTGTCCTTTTTGAGGGACCAGCGGAACTCAGAACACCTATATCAGGCTAGCGGCCTAGCCTCCCAGTGGGGCAGCACTATATAGTCGCCGTGGGTGCGCCCTGTCACAAGTCGGTACCCATCCTGATATGACCTTAGAATTTGCCAGCACGTAAAACTCCTGGAAGCAAACAACAACAAAAAGCATGTATATATATGGGCGGCCATCTTTAGGGGAACTCTGCCTCTGATGGCAGTGGAAGGACTAATGTGCATGCCCTGTGGAAAAGGCCCTGTGGAGTGATTTCCACAACCACCACCCTGCCCTCTGTTGGCAGTGGTAAGAATTAATGTGGGTAATACATCACAGTGCCTGCTCCACGGAAACGGTCTATTGGCCAAATTCATATTTAATCAAAAGCGAGGCGTGCACAGTGCTTAGTAACATTCTGATAGTGATAAATGGATTTCAACGGTGTGTATGCTGAGGTAGAATTGATATTTGTTGTATACTAGAGCCAACCAAATTGCAAGTAAATAAGTGTTGATTTTCTAGTTGGTTTTCTACTGTTTCTAGTGACCTAGTTTTGCTAATTTGATTACACACAACTCCATAATTTCGTAAGCCGTTGTAGTGTTATCCAATGAGAAAACTGATCCCAGTAATCTTATACTGTATATTCACACTAGAGGTTCAGCACTATGCGTTACAATAATGACTTTGGGAAATTTTGCACCCTTCTTTCTCATTTCCGGTTTGTTGTGAATACGGTCCATGAAGTGTTTCTTGATGAGCATGGACCAATTACTTTATTGCATTTGAAACATGACTTTAGATTGATTATTGCTGATTATACTAGCATAAATTTGTTTAATGCAGAGCTTCTAATGAATTTTTAAATTTTTGTTCTCAGGTGGAAAATCTGGTTCTCGAGATCCCGTTCCCAAAAGCGGTGCTAAACGTGACCTTGACCCCAAATCAGGGCAAGTACTCGTTTGACCCAGTAACCAAAATTGTGACGTGGGACGCCGGTAAGATCGATATCGCCAAGCTGCCCAACATCCGGGGAACGGTAAGTAATGTGTCTATGAGGTCAAGATATAGCATTAAATTTTAACAAATACATTTCTTTTTAATGAAAGCATGACTCGAGTTGAATCTGAATACAGGCTGGCCTTTCTTGTTTTACTTAACCTCCAAACCGGTTTTCACTGTGCGTTCTTTTTTTTTTTAATTAAAAGAATTCCGTGCATGGGGTGAAAATATAACATTTAATGTTACCAAATATTTTTTTTTACCAGAAATGTCTCGAGTTGAATCTGAATACAATCTGGTCCTTCTTGTTTTAGATTAACCTCCAAACGGGTGTTCCGCCTCCAGACTCCAACCCCAACATCAATGTGAGTTTTTACAGAGCTGCTGTCATTGACTTTGGTTTCAGCTAATTAAGATAGCATGTACAGATTATTTGTCATGGTTTGTGCACGCTTGGAAACCCGTGGAAAATAAAGTAATGTATTCAAGTGATTGAATACCCTTTAAAATCATCTTGCATTATGGAAAACTCTTGAAACTGATAATTTTATGTCAAATAGAATATAAACGCCTAAAGTGTTTTTGGTTTTCTCGCAATGCGAGAATCACACCGCCATGTTATCCAAGCAATAGCTTCGCCATATTGGAAAAGAAAGTTTGTCACTTGGAAGCTCATTATGGTCCTGGAGTTTTAGTAAAGTTGACCTGAAAAGTGTTTGAAAAACCTTTGAATTTGTACTTCCTTCAAGTGTATGAAGCCTGATTGATCTGCATGCCACTATGTGACAATATAGCTTCTGTGAGATAACATTGAGGTGAGGTAGTATGTTGGACACCAGTGTATTAAGCTTGACCTAGGTAGCCTATTTGGGCTCTCATAGTCAGCCTAGAGAGGCTGAATGCTAAGAGTTCAGACTTATTTATGATCGTTGCGTATAATCAAGTTGACACGGCTATCTGATATTTAAGATAATGAACAGGGAAGGAGCCTGATAGACAGGTCCGCGTGGTTAGGGTGGTTGTATCAGGGACCATAGGTAATTTAATGGTTAGAACGCTAGTCCCAGAATGGCAAGAAGTGTGTGTTCGGGACTATTTCCCATGTTCATCCCCACGCACACGTGCGCACGCACACGCGCATACTACATGGTCACATCGCCTCCCTCCCCACAACCTGCACACACACGCATTATATGGAACATCATACACCTCCCAATAGCCGATTTTGTGTTGGGGGTTGGGGGGGTTGGGGGAGTCGTTAAACCAAAAACAACAAAAGAGGTACATCAGACAATACTACACACACACACACACGCACGCACGCACGCACGCACGCACGCACGCACGCACACACACACACACACACACACACACACATTCACTCTCTCTCACTCACACACACACACACACACACATACACACACACACCACGGGCAAAAAAAACAAAAAATTGAGGATTTTTTGTTGTCACACCTCAATGAATATAAATGTGTTTTTGGCAGATCTCCTTCAGCATTAACCAACTGGCTGTGTCTGGAATCAAGGTGAACCGACTGGACATGTACGGAGAGGTAAGCGTTAACTGCACCCCGCACCTCCCGCCTCCCCTGTCACCATGGTCCTGTCTAGAGTATAATAATGCGCAATGCTTTGTGTTATGTAACATTCCCAACAAGTCTACTTTCTTCCCTCATTCACCTAAGTCGTCGCTGTTCGGCATTGTGTTTTACTACATTTAATTCTTTATTTTAAATTTTGTATATATATATTTTTTCTATTATAAATTTAGTTTTAATATTTCAAGTATTCTTTTTTCGTCTTCAGGGCTGCGTATTTTGTCTGCTCAGTTTAGATTTAAAGGTTCACTCATATTAAGCCTTTAAAGCAGTTATTATTGTGGTTGTTTGTTGAAGCGTGTTAAGTAAATAGGCTCGATGCAAGTGTTATGAGATTTAAAGCAGGTTAATCTATTAATAGCCTCGCCTAGGAATGTGCCTTAATTAATTGGTTAATTTAGCTGAAGCTGGGTTTGCAATCCACATCGCATCACTTTAAGAAGTTTTACGCCTCTTCTCGCTTAATTTCCATCTCAATTTCTACCTGACTAACTCCCCATATTCGGTTCTGGCCACACACAGTAATGCGGGTATTCCGAGTTCTGCTGGTCCCTCAGAAATGACTGAAGCTGTGGCCCAGCATGCCGGGTCACAGCTACAGCTTACATGGTGGAAGGTGGGGATGCCCGCCCACCTGATGTGAGACAAGCGGAACTCGGAATACTTGTATTCACACTACGTCGCTCAGCTTTCAATAAAATACAAACACTTTTCAAGTCTAAAAATCACATTGGCAATTGTTGTTAACATCAAATTAGAAGAGTTATACTTTATATTAAATTTTTAGATATTATCTATTGAAAGGTGTGGCATTTGATCTGCTCAAGTTACATTGGCAATTATGAAAATGAAATGAGCAGTTTTATATTTGACAGGGATGAGAATTTCCCACTGATCAGCGGTTTCCCGATTCTTTGGGGGTTCATTTGACACTTGTCGATATGAGAATTCCCTGTCGATTGGTGGGTTCCTGGCTTTTGGGTAATAAGCTTCCTTTTTGTTCTCAACCCGATTTGATATATATTGTTTACTATAAGTTTCTTTTTAGTATGATATATATTAAATATAACAGGCACTAACTGATATTACCTCAACAAATATGAAGTTCAATGGGGAGACTTATAATATATATTATGTATATTGTATAGCATTACATATGCATATATATATATATATATTACCTCGGTACTAAGCCTCTGGCTACTCGTGGTTGAGGGAGAAGGAAGCAACATCCGGGTTCAGCAATTAGCATATTCCGCTCATAACCGGAGGACGTTACGAGCAGCTCAGCAGTTTTTTACCAAGTAATACCAGAATTCAAGAGTAAGTACATGATCAGGAACTTACACGGAGGATTACGAATACACATAGCACATGCTTATCAACTTTTTAGGTTGTTTTTGCTCATGTTAACAAGGTCATGAAAAAGATACGCGTGGAAAAGCGCAAGAAAATAAACACCTGCACCCTGATGTGTAAAAACATTAAGGGCCATTTCCACACTTTTAAGCCCGGAGAGATCATCACCAAACTCTCCGAGCGGTACACGGGGATCAAAAGGATCCCAGAGGCCACCATCAAAGAGATGGATGCGGACGTCACCATGAGTGATGACCGCAAGAAGTTTGAGGCGTGCTTGCACACGGTACACAAAGGGGTCCTGGTGGCCCTGGCAGCGGTCACGACCATCGCGAACCGCATGATGACGGACAATAAGTTCACAACCATGTGCGCAGACATGGACGCAGGAATTGCGGCACTGACAGCGACCAGCAACTTCTTGTCATACCGACAATTTGAAAACGTCTTCAAATCCATCACCACTGACGCGGGCAAAGAGGTCGCCAGATCGAAGAAGGTCGTCGACAACGACGGAAAGGAATACACGCTATTCCTGGCATCGAAGCCAATCAAAGGCAAGCCCCTGGATCACACCAAAATGTTTGGCGGCCAGCTACAATACCAGTTCAAACAGGTCGAAACCGCGGCCAAGCAGCCAAAACATCTTGATGGCAAGAAGGATAACGCCGCTAAATACAAGAAAGTCCGCTCGGATTTTCGCAGCCGGCGGACCGGACATCGGGGCAGCCGGTTCGGCAGCGGGAACTTCGCCTATCAGGCGAGGGGACGGGGACAGCGAAACCAGTACGGCTGGAATGACAGCAACTGCCCCTTCAGGAGGGACACACCTTCCCAGAAGCCGTTCCCCAGGCCACCCAACAACAAGTAGAAGTTTCAACACAGACTTCTGTAAGCCCTTTTTACGCAAGGAATGTATCTAACCATTTGAGTGCTTGGCAAGAGATTACGCAAAACCAGACCATACTGGATATTGTACAAGGGGTCATGATTCCTTTCATAGAAATCCCCATTCAAAACAATATACCTTTAACGGTATTATTGGACCAGTCCAACATATGGAGGGAGAATATATTTCAAACATATTTTCCAGACCCAAGCCCAATGGTGATGTCAGAATGATCTTAGATTTAACCACACTTAATAAATTGGTGCAATATAAACATTTAAAATTGTTTTCCCTAGAAACGGCTCGAGACCTGGTAACACCTAGTTCTTGGCTCACTAGTGTTGACTTAAAAGATGCTTACTACACTATTCCAATTTATCAAGCCCACAGAAAATTTCTACGGTTTATATGGCAAGGACAACTCTACCAGTTTACTTGTTTGCCAAATGGGTTAGCTTGCGCACCATGATTATTTACTAAATTGTTAAAACCCATATTTTCAGAAATGGCCAAGAAAGGTCATGTAAAACCTTACATTGATGATTCTTTCATCGTGGCGCAAACGGAACACGATTGTCAAAAAGCCATAAATGATTTATGTTATGCATTAAGGCATGTAGGTTTTTACATACATGATACTAAATCTGTACTAATTCCTACAAAACATTTAAAATGCTTAGGTTTCTTTATCGATACTGAACAAATGATGATTTCATTAACGGCTGATAAAATAGATAAGTTCAAAACCACAGCTTTCAACTTATTAATATTAAAAATACCCAAAATAAGGCAAGTCACAGTACTCATTGGAATTATGGTAGCTTACGCACCAGCCATATTATATGGCAACGCACATATCAAATCCCTTGAAATAGACCAAAATTACGCATTAGCCAAAACTAAAGGTCATTTTGAGGGTCTTATGACCATCTCTGAAGACGGGCATGATGATATTCAATGGTGGCAACACCACATTCATAACTCGCATAACCCAATTAGGATGGGTGAGCCTAACATAATAGTCACAACAGATGCCTCTCTGGAAGGCTGGGGCGCCCATAGGGATGATCTCGCTACAGGAGGCCGTTGGCGAGATGACGAAATAGACGATCACATAAATGTCCTGGAATTACGGGCCATTTACTTAGGTTTAAGAAGCTTAGGCCAAGTGCCTAAATTCAATGTACAAGTCTTAACTGATAACACTACTGCTATGGCGTATATTCGGAACATGGGAGGCACAAAGTCCAAGCCATGTAATAAACTAGCAAAACAAATTTGGGATTGGGCGGAGAAACAACAAGTTTGGCTTACAGTAGCACATATCCCAGGCAGCCAGAGTACATTAGCGGACACTAAAAGTCACCACTTCCATGATCATTTAGAATGGTCATTGAATGATAACATTTTTGCCACAATTTGCCAAAAGTCGGGAACCCCAGAAGTAGATCTGCTTGCCTCGTGTAGAAACAAGAAAATTAATAAATATGTATCTTGGCATCCAGAGCCAGACGCCTGGCAAGTTGATGCTTTCTCTATGATCTGGAATGATAAATTCTATTATATCTTTCCCTCATTCAGCCTAATCAGAAGAGTAGACAGGAAGATCAGGCTGGACAAGGCACATGCAGTGCTCATAGTGCCAGAGTGGAACACTCAACCCTGGCGAGCAGCAGTACAATGGGGAGCGAAAAACTCTTTAAAATTCCCTAGAGGGCCAGTGAACCTACAACACTAAGTCCACGTAACAAACCTGGGGGACGTATCCACGACACCCCTATTGGCATTCCTTTTTTGAATAAATATTTACAAAAATTTGGACTAGATAAAATCACCCAGAACAGGATAATTTCCCATGCATGGAGACCAGGAACTGTCAAACTATATTCAAGTTACTTAAAGAAATGGGGCATTTATTGCTTAATACACAAGGTTAAGCGAATGGAACCATCCATCGCCCAAGTAGTCCGTTTCTTACGGATGATGGAAGATGACGGACTAGGTTATGGTGCCATCAATGCAGCTCGATGTGCACTATCCTACCTAGGATTGATAGCGAAACGATTGGTAAACATGAGGTTCTCCATTGGTTCATGAGATCGGTATATGAAAGAAATCCTCCAAAACCGAAATATAGTCGGTTTTGGGATGTCTCAGTAGTATTTAAGTTATTTCAACAATGGCCTAGTAATAAACATCTATCGGTTAAACATCTAGGCTACAAATTATCTGTACTGTTACTCTTAGTGACCGGTCATAGGGGCCAAACAATTGTTGCCCTTTCAATTACTGGCCTAGACATTGATGACAAGGAGGCCACGTTTGATTTGGACAAGTTATTGAAATCAAACCGTACGGGAGATCTACTCTCCTCCATTCATTTGACTAGTTTCCCACATGATAGGAAACTGTGTGTAGTGTCAGCCATTAGGGCTTATATATCCAAGACAAGAGAGGTCTTTTGGTAAGCTACATCAAGCCACACAAGGCTATCTCCAGAGACACGCTCGGCAGATGGACGATTAACGTGCTCAAGTTAGCTGGCGTCGATACACAGCGCTATGCTTCGCCCTCTACACGAGGTGCCATGGTCTCGAAGGCGAGACAGTTGGGAATCTCAGTCAAGAGAATCCTATCGCATGCCGGCTGGAAGACGGCAAGTTCGTTTGCAAAACATTACAACAAACGACTAGAGAAGACAATCGGGGTGGCAACCCGCCTACTCACCAACTAACAAGATCGGGTGAGATGTAAAACACTTTTTTACTATTACAACTGATATATTCCTATATTTATCAGATGATTGAGGATAAAAATGAGGCTACGTAAAGGTCTCCCTCGACCACGAGTAGCCAGAGGCTTAGTACCGAGGTAAAATAGTATAGTTATACGAATCTTACCTGGGTACAGACTCTTGTTTTCCCGAGGTACAAGCCTTGGATAGTCGTGGGCTAGGGCCCGCCCGCCACACCCTGCCACGACTGTTACGTTCGCTTGTGCCAAACGGAAACATTATGAGTTCCATCATTAAGCTCATTTTTATCCTGAATAATTAGGTGAAGATTGCTGAACCCGGATGTTGCTTCCTTCTCCCTAGCCCACGACTATCCGAGGCTTGTACCTCGGGAAAACAAGAGTTATCCATCATCTGTACCCAGGTAAGATGCGTATAACTATACTATATATATATATGTTATGCGGCATTATTTATATTATGTGTATTTCTAGCAGCATTATGTATATTGTATATAGCATATTTTGTATAATATACTATGTTATATATAATGGAAAAATATATTATCTATTTAATGGACAACAAAGCTACTCTACCTTAATGTTCAAAACGCTACCCCGGTATTGTAACGTTTCTTTGTGATTAAGAGTTATTTTGGATACTGTGGCGTGACTGTGTAAACATGTTGGAATTCCGTGTAGGTAGTGCCATGTCAAAACCACATTTAGATGTGCATGATCAAGTTGATAATGTTAGGACTACGAAATGACAAAACCCCAACCCATGTATAACTGTCGTCGTGCAGTCCACCTTGAGATTACTCCCTTTGTGTGGCGAAATTCACTATGTTAATCCAATACAGATCATTAACAATTGGAAAGAACGAATACATTTCAGACATGTTCAAAACTCGGGGTGGTTTGGTTTAAAGAAAAGATGAATTAAAAGTTAGGCTAATGGCATGAAATGCAATGTTTATCAAAAGAAATTAATATTTTTGTTAAACATGGTCGGGAGGTCACTGTCAAATGGTAAATAAACTTATTTGGGATCATGACAAATGTTAAAGCAGCATAATCCTATGAAAGCATCACATTTTTGTAAAACCAGAACACTTATCTAGATTTGATTCTACATATCCAACTTAGATACTGTTTCCCTTATTAAATATTTATCGCCGCATAGAAGGGATACTGTGTTAATTTAATAGAACCGGTCACTACTGAAGCCTATTGTGTCCAGCATTTCGATGTGCCCACTAAAGTTAATTTTGCAGTGAGATCAGATTGATTGATTGATTGATTGATTGGTGGTTGTTTTACGCCGTGTCGGCAGCATAGGCCATATTCACGGCGAGAAATGTTTGTTTTTTGTTCAAACCATCGCTTTTACATGTAAAAGCAGACAATCAATTATGTGCCAATAGACACTCATTAAATTAGAAAGCTCACAATCATATATTTGTGGTCAAGGGAAACAAATTCCCATAGAAAAAGAAAAGTTGTATTAATAATTGATAGAATCTATTTAGTAAACTATATGAGGTGGTACAGTCCAGCTGCCCTCAAAAAGGCTAAAATGTTTTCCTGTTTTACCTTAGGCAAAAGGTCATGCATACTGTCTGCAGTGTAGAACTGTTGGCGCAGGCCCAAAAAATCAACGCAACTTAGTAAAATGTGTTTGAGTGTCAGTGGGGACTGACACCCAATACATTCAGGGGGAGGTTCCCCTTGAGCAGAAAAGCATGTGTAAGCCACGAGTGGCCAATACGGCAGCGGCTAAGGACCACTTGGTCCCGCTGACCTCCCGCATGAGTCTGTGGTGGCTTTCCCACAGATGGTTCAATTTCTTTAAGTTTATTAATGTTTTCATCCCACTCATGTTGCCATTTGGATTTTATGTGGGTGGCTATTAGTGGTTTCAGATCAGAGTGAGGGATCAGACAGTGAGATCAAGATAAAGTCTTGAGCAGTGAGGACAAGCAATGGCCATTTACATCACGGGAGACAACACCATGTGTCTTATCTCCCTTACCCTCCTCTTATCCCACACACCCTCCTTTCCCCTCCTCATGCCTCCCTCCATCCCCCATCCACACCCGCCTAGCCTGGTAACTGGTAGCCAAACGACTGGCTGTTAAAGGTACATAATATAGAATAGCATGGCCAGAACTGTACGCATGGCCTGACCCTTTTTATTGGGTAATAGGCAATAAAAACAGCAATGGGGAAATTCCACAAACTGCCCTTAGGGTTTTGTATTTGTCGGGCCAACTTCCATGCAATGATGTCCCTGGGAAATTGCACTGCTTAAGGTTGTGTAATCTAATGGGTTTTAATTTTTGCTGTATTTCTTTAAATAAATATATTAGGTTGATCATTATGATATACTTTAGTAGTTTGAAGTAACTGACTTTTCAAAGGTTACTTTTGGAGACGTTTAAAGTGAAATCATAATTTGTGTGTGCACACTGAAATGCTGGACACCATGGGCTTCCACAGTGACAGGTTCTATTAAATTGACTTAGTATTCCCATCTATGTAGCAATAAATGCTTAATAAGTGCACAAGTATCTAACTTAGATATATATGATCAAATCTATGTAAGTGTTTTCATAGTGAAACTTTGATCCTTTCTTTGGACTAGGCAGCTTTAAATAGTGACCAGCGTTAGTGAAACGGGTGCATTGACAAGTAGTCCGAAGGTCATGTGTCTCACGAGCTGGGGTCAATACGGGCATTTGAACTTGGCATTTAGAATAACTGCCAGAAGACTACTAGCTATTAGGGACCAGACAGGATGGCCGAATGAGTTGAGCGTCCGTCTCCTGGTCTGGGAGATTGGGGGAGCCAAACCCATGGAATACTGTTTTCAAACCCTGGTCGAGTCAAACCAATGACTTAAAAATTTATACTTATCACTTCCTAGCCAGGCGCTCAGCATTATTAGGATAGGGAAAGTACTGGTTGGCTCAGTGTCAGGATACTGTGACTGAGTGGGATATCAGGTCATGATGCTGGCTGCCTGGTCTCCCAGTGGGGAAGCACCATAAAGTCGCCATGAGTGCACGCCATCAAAAGTTGGTACCTTTCCTGATATCACCTTAAATGTTGCTAGGACTTAAAACAACAAACAAAGCAAAAAAACTAGCGATTAGGTATGCCAAAGTGTATATATTTGGCATATTTTAAAAAGAATTCATAGATAGCCCATTATTCACGAGAGTGTGTCATAGTATGTGTTATGCATCTGTTTTGGGGCTTTTGGGTTTCACTTTATAGACCAAATGTATAAATGACCGAATGTGGTGGCCGTGTGGGTAGAACGTCCGCTTTTCATATGTAACATTCAATATTATCGCTACCTAGCATGGAGCTTGGCATTATTGGAATATGATATGCACTGGTTAGCTCAATATCCGGGTCGTGTCATTGAGTCGGATATCGAGTCATAGTGCCGGTGGCATGGTATCCCGATGGGGCAGCAGCATAAAGCCGCCCTCTCCCAAGGTGATATGACCTGCATGTTGCTAGGACGTACTATCCCCCCCCCCCACGCCCTCACCCCCGCCCAAATAAACCAAACCATATCTTTGTGTAGCGTCACGTGGTGCAGTGTCAAAAAGTGGAACTACATTATCAATTCAGGGTTGGTCGTGTCAGGGCCATCTCCCATGGAAGGGTTCGCACCCAAGGGGATGTTCAAAATTTCTTCAGTTTTGAGAAGATGTATATTGCAAGGTATATTTTGTAGCAGTATTTATGAAGCCTAATGCATAACCTTATTACCTTAGGTCAGTGCAAACTACTTCAGTATTATTAATTGTGTATATAATGCCTCAAAAGTGGTCCCTCCTTCTGTTCCCCAACCTGATCTGTCAGTGTAGTACTGTATTTGCCACAGGTGGCGCCACTGTAAAGATAAGGGTTATACATCATCAGTGGAATTTGGCATCACACCTAAAGTAATGGGTGTGTAACGGTCAGACGAAAACTCAGTAATTACCTCTTTCAAAGAAGCGTTAATTGGGCTGTTAAGGGGAAAAAAAGGATTTATCATGAGTGTATTTTTTCGACCGACATGGCCAGATCTGTATTCCGACAAATGTCTTTTCAACACGCTTTTACACAAATTCAGTCAATATAACTAATTAATTATAATAAATTATTCATGATAATTTGAAAATAGATCAGATGTAGCTACAGTACTGCCTGTCTTCAACACACAACCTGCCAATGTTGTCCGAGGGACTATCAAATGAAACACATTTCCAGCCAGTTTCAAATTGAAATCACTGTATTAAAGAAATGCTCAAACATAAATTTAGGATTACGAATGCTCTCTTGTAATACTGAAATAACGATAAAAAATCTATATATTTATTTAAATTTAAATAGCGGGGAAAATTACATTAGAGCAGGTGTCAGCGTCCACATTTAGCAGGTGACCAGGCCACCGGCATCATGACCAAATATCCCACTTAGTCACATTATCCTGACACTGCGCTAACCAGTCCTTGCCCTATCCGAGTAATGCCGAGCACCAGGCTAGGAATCGACAAGTGTCAATTTTGTACCTCATTGGTTTTACTCGTCCGGGACTTGAACTCCCAACCTTTCACATAGGAAGGCCTATCGATTCCGGCGCCACGTCTGATTAATGTCATGGGTAGATGAGAATGAGAAAACAGTTTCTACACCGAAAGGTTGTCCACTCAGTGCAGGGGTTCGCTGATCAGATGGGTCTCTGCAGAGAGGTACTACTGTAGTCAATGCAACACAACCAGCATATTTGCAAGAATAAGCCGTTGGGAAAAAATGGTGGCTTTGTTGCATTAAAAATTCACAAAACCTGGATTCCCCCACCAGCTTTCCATACCTTGTCCTGCCAGTTCAGACTTAACACCTTTAAGGCAAGCAAGGGATGGTGATCTTTGATTTCACATTGTGTGCCTTTTTTCGTGATATCTCATAGGTCTAGTTAAATAAGTAACTGATAAATAAATCTTCACTCTTGGTTGTTTCGGGCAAGGGGAGTCCAAATGCCTCTGCATATAGTAAACGATATTGCATGAGGAACTGTTAGCCAATATCCATAGAGAAGTCTTGAATCCGAAATAATTTAAAGTTACATATTCCGATAGTTTATAGTTTCCACCGTTTTTCTGGATGCATACTTTTAATTGTATTTATAATGCCTCTTTATCTTTCTCTACCCTAATCTGATTTGTTAATTTAGTTCATGTTTGCCACAGGTGGCGCCACTGTAAAGATAAGGGTTATATAAAATCAGTGGAATTTGACTTCGCCCTAATGTGATGGGTATGTAAACATCAAATAAAGTCCTTAATGTTCTCTTTCAAAGCTTGATTAATATAATGGTCTTTACTTTAGATTGAAGAAACTTTTATTAACAATTTTCAACTTTAGACATTGGAAGTGAAAAGTATGGAAAATAATTTC
Organism: Branchipolynoe longqiensis; assembly: GCA_030323885.1. Lineage (NCBI taxonomy): Eukaryota > Metazoa > Annelida > Polychaeta > Phyllodocida > Polynoidae > Branchipolynoe > Branchipolynoe longqiensis. Next base: position 26,810,930 of record CM059201.1, on the reverse strand, counting down.
GATGTACACATTAATGTGCTAGACTTGCAGCAGTGACAGCAGGTTCCAGTTACTTAATATTCGTTCTATGCAGCAATAAATGTTTAATGAGTGCAGTACTATCAAAGTGGAAATTTAGGATCAAATGTAGGTCAGTGCTTTGATTTAGAAGATGTCATGGTTTCGTCGGATTGTGAAATTTTAAGTTATGGGTGGGGGAGGTGGGATGGAGACAGTTTTGGCTTTTGTTTTGTTTTGTATCAGTTCGTGATGAAACCCGTGTTCTGATTATAACCTGATCTTTGTTTGAATGGGTGTGTGTGTTCTGAAGGGTTTTTTTCAAACAGAAGAAAATAAAAATGAGTATTTTCAGTTAATGTCAAGAAAGTCTTTTCTGGTTCACAAACGAACTAGCTATCTATCATGTTTTTAATTCTGTGTACCTACTTTCTTATAGATCTGTCTCAAAATGTATTCACTTTTGTATTTTCCTTTATTTTAGCTTCTATTATATAATTTTTATTTGTTTTAAAATGATATTAAGTATTTTGATCTCTCCTTTTAGCAAAATACGAGCTGTTGCTGCTTTCCTTCGAAATTATTTTCGCGCTCTATCACAAAAAGCAATAAATCCAAAAATATGCATATATCCCTTGTTATGTGATATTGTTTTCAGACAAACTCAACTGATCTTATGTTTGAAAGAAAAATTTGTATAAATGTTCAATTTTAGTAATAGGAAATTACGTCAATGGTAACCGTTTTAGTTCAAACTGAATAATTGTGTTGACAAGAAATTACCTAATGTCAATCAATTACCTTGTGTGGTGCTATTGGTGTAGCTCTCCAGGTGGTGCCACTGTTATGCCTGGTCGTACCTTCAGGTGGCTCTGCTGTATGTTTTCATATAGTGTCACTGTTTTGTCACTAGATGGCGCCACTATTGCCGCCAGATGGCAGCCCAGTTGCCCCGCGTGATTACCGATATGGAGCGCCACTGTTGCCGCCAGGTGGCATCAGAGATGTAGATATACTGGGAACGCTTACTTCCGGTTGCGACACTGTACATTGCGTGTTGGATCTTGATAGTGAAGCGTCTGAAGCAGTGAACCCACTTCCGTAGCAACTGCCTCAAACTATGACGGCTTGCTATTTGTGTCAAATTTGGTTTCAGCTAAATAAAGAACAATGCCAGCTCCATTCTGAACATACCTTTGATCGTTACTCATGTACACAGGGAAGGCAAAGTTGGTAGTATTTATAACAGTTTCCAGAGCATTTAGAATATTAGAAATATAAATTGTCGGGGTCTATTCTCGATGTCGGCGTCGCGTCACAACCCCGTAATTTAGCCAGCGAAGGGTAAAACACTGCAGTTATGTGTGCTGCAGCAATGCTATATTTACGCGGAGCATTTATTTTTGCAAAATGAATTTAAAAGCTTCCATTGGATCGATTAAAGATATCTTAATGCGCGATTGAAAAGGAAGATCTGAAGTATTTAATTTAACCTAAGAGCAATTTACTCTGAAAGTATTAAAAACAGAGATAATAGTGAAAGTTGGGATATTCTGAGTGTCAGTGTCAGTGCCAGTGTTAGCCTTACCAGATCATGGCCTCCAAAACTATTTTCGCAAAATAAATTCAAGAACTTCCAATTGGCTGATAAAAAAAAAAGCTGAATGTGAAATTGTAGAGAAAGATCTGAACTATTTAATAGAAACAAGAGAAATTTGCTTTAAAAGCACCAAAAAGCAGAAATTACTGTGATAGTTGGGGTGGTTTTAATGTTGTCTCTATGACAGTGGCATTTGTTTTACCCTTCTCGCGTTGTGAACGTAAAAAGTGCCCGGATGTCCGACAGCGAGAATTCTCTACCACATTCTGAGGCGGTGTTGAGTTAGTACTGTTAAAGCTGACTCAGTTCAAATACCCACACTTTAAAGTTGCGTAATCCGATGAAACCATAACATTTTCTCAGCCAGGGCACTTATCTATATATGACAACTTAGATACCGGTGAACTTATTATATATTTATTGATGCCTAGAATAAATGCTAAGTCAAAGTAATAGAACCTGTTATTGCTGTAACTGTAAATCCTGATATCCAACATTTTGGTGTGCAGACCAAAATTATTTTGCATGTTTCCACTTCAAATATCTTCAAAGTTAGTTATTTCTTATCGAAGATTTACCCCAAACTGAAGTAAAGTAGAAGTAATGATGAACTTCATATATTTATTTTAAAACTGAAAACCATTGGAGTGTACAACTTCAAAGCTCTTAAATCATTTTGGATTGTGAAGCGCTTACTGCTCCATTCTTTAAAGCCACAACAGTCCGATGAAAGCATACCATTTTCTGAACTAAAACACTTATCAAGATTTGAACCTACATGTCCAACCTAGATACTGGTGCACTTTTTAAGCATGTGTTCCTGCTACATAGAAGGGTATACCAACTCAATTTAATAGGACCTGGTCCTGCTGAAACCTGTGTTTTGACAAGTGTGTCAAAATTAATTTACACTTCAAATATCTACCAAGTTAGTCATTTTAAATCAAAGTTACTTCAAACCAAAGTGAGGTAAATTATAACGACCAACATAATATATTTATCTCAGAAACTGACAGAAACTAAATACCATCGGACTATACCAGTTCAAGTAGGCCCTGTGAATTCTAGATATATTTTTCTCTTTCGATAATGAAGATATCAGGTTCTAAGCTCTCTGCTCATGGAAACTCAATGTTTTGTTTACCCTAAAAAATTTTTTTATTAAAAGACAAAAAATGGCTAAAATCTGGAAGTGAGTAGCATCTCATTTCTATGATAGCCAAGCAATGACAAACCCTATTTCTCACCGAAACCGGAAGCTTGGGCACTGTTATCTGCGCGCGCATCCACACAAAAATGGCGGCGAGGCACCGCAGCCCCAGGCGAGCCTTCTGAGTGTGTCTAGTTCTCTGGTGACGTCAGTGGTGCCTCGTCTTCGGCTGCATTGACACTCTGTGCATTCCTTTTTCTAGGATCGGGATAGCTCGTCGGGCCCTCTGACGCTTATTAAAAATGAAGTATGCATAGTCAAGTTACACACTCCCTTCCACCCAGAGTTTTTGCATCTCAACAGTTGAAAAGGCTCCCATTTTTGTGGTTTGGTCCCATTTTTTTAAAGTATACATTAACGTCGACCTTTCCCACCCTGAAACCCCCTTGTCCCCGAAACCTCTCAAGGTGAAATTCTGTATACGTTGTTAAACCTTTGATCGCTGGATAAGTAACTTCACAGCAATTAGTAAATGTTAAGCCTAATTTATCATGTTAATATTTATTATAAGAATTTCAATATTTAAATAAGCCATTCGTGGTTAAGGTATCGACGCTACTTATGTTTCATTGCTTTTTTTCTTTTAATAAGTAAAATATTTTAGTTATAGCATGCGTCAACAGTATATTATACCTTTAGTACAGTTGCCTTAAGTACAAGTTTATATATATATATACTTATTTTACCTCGGTAAACAGCCTCAGGCTAGCCTCAGGCTAGGGAGAGGTAAGCACGTCCGGTACCAGCAATTAGCATATACAACTCACGACTGGATAACGTGTCGTTGGGTTGCTCCGGCAAAATTAGTCTACATACAAGCAAATACGCAGTAAGTATAATAAAAACTGTGGTTAGCATAATTATGATGCATTAGAGCATCATTATGGAAAGTTTAGACTTTCGTTGGTCCAATTTGGACGAGTTATTTGGTTATAAACAACCAAGGATAGAACACTCGAGTGGGTTTCTCGAAGGAACCAAACCGGTCATTAGCGGTTATGTCAACACCCGGGTCACCGTGTGACTATGGGTAGAGATGTGGGTTTCGCCCTATCTCATGTGGAAATTCTCTCGTACTCTAATAGAGAGTAATGTTGGAGATGCTCCTGGGTTTCTTTTATAGACTCCCCTAGACAAAACTTTTTCAGGCGTTTCTCCGAGTTTCGTAGCATTTTCTCCAACTTGTTGACGTTGTAGTCACAGGTGGGAGAAGTGTGCGGAACAGAGGGATGGGCGGGCCGATACACTGGTCCCGACCCCGCGTAAGGTTTGGGCTTGACCCACAACCCACGCACAAATTTAGCTTATTACGCCTGTGTTATAACGGTATAAACACGTTCTTTAACACCAATAGATGTCCAAATGAGTTTGAAACAACCATATTGTGACATATATATATACCGGGACTGACCAAAAATGTTTGTTTCAGCTCCCGATGGCCACGAAGCGGAGTAAGCGCGGTGCAGCAGCAGCCGAGGGGCGTGTTCCGAGTGGAGTGGACGAGGAGTACGACTCCTCACCTGTGTTGTCGGCAGGGCCGTCGACACAGCCCCGGGCGCATATCCTCTCCGACCCGGACGAGGACGCAGTGCCTGATGTGCCTGCGCCTCCAGATTGGGAGGCTCGCTTTGCAAGATTGGAAAGCCACATCTTGACTGCCAAATCGCCTGTGTCTCGGAAGCGGCGTAGGCCGAGTGTCCAAGAGGATTCATTTGAGGATTTCTTGGACACAGACTCGGCGGTGGAGCTTAAGGCTCCTCCTCCTCCTTCTCCTAAACGGAGGAAGAAGAAGAAACAGGTGATTTCTTCGGGTGATGAATTCACCAAGGAGCGGGCAGAGACTGGTTTGCGCAAAAAGCGGAAGACTAAGTCCAAAAAGAAGAAGAGGAAGAGGAAATATTCTTCTTCTGAGTCGTCCACTGAGTCTACTTCTACGGAATCAGACTCAGACACCATATATGAAGGGGTCTATGCGGACATTGGCACTAAAGTGGCTAAGAAGGTGGAGAAGCCAAAGGCTAAGCGGGTTAAAACCACTACGCTTATGCGCGAGACCGTGAATGGTCATTTTCGCACGTTCAAACCGGCGGAGGTTATCTCCAAGTTAGGAGATCAGTTAACAGGCATATCTCCAAGTTAGGAGATGAGTTAACAGGCATAAAGGGTGTTCCCAACTCCATCATTAAAGAAATGGATCGGGATGTCAATATGACGGATGACCGTAAGAAGTTTGAGGATGTGTTGCACACAGTGCATAAAGCTGTGTTGGCTACCCTAACAGCTATTGTTCCTGTGGCTAATAGGATGCAGAGTGAAAATAAGTTCTCGTCTTTGGCTAAGACAATGGACAAAGGCATTGCAGTGCTAGCGGCGGCAGGTAATTACCTGTCGTTTCGAAGATATGAAAATGTCTTCAAGTCAGTTTGCACAGATGCTGGCAAAGAAGTGGCTCGCTCTAAGAAGGTTACCGATAATGAGGGGAAGGAGTTTACACTCTATCTTGCTCCAGAGCCGATTAAAGGGAAACCTTTAGATAACACCAAGATGTTTGGCGGTCAACTACAATACCTCTATAAAGAGGTAGAGACTGCAGCCAAGAGTGGCAAAAACATGGATGGCAAGAAGAAACAGGAAGCTCCTCGTTTCAAAAAGTCACGAGGGGATTTTCGTCCACGACGGTTCACCAGAGGAACCAGACCGAGTTCAAACTTCGGTCAAGGGTTTCGGGGCCGGGGCGCTCGCCCAGGCTGGACCGACAACACCGCACGGCCAATAGGCCGAGGGTTCAACTCGTCGAGACCTTTCCCCAGGGGCGGGTCCAAGTAGAGGTCCAAACACAAACTTTACAAGTCCCTGCAGCCTCTAAAAACACACAAACTGTAAGCAACTTTGTGGCTGGTAATATTAGTAATCATATTTCTGAGTGGCACAAAATTACTAGTGACCAAGAAATTATAGAAATAGTTAGGGGTGTTCAAATTCCCTTTACACAAATTCCTGTACAAAGTATAATACCTTTTCCATATAACATTCAACCAGTTGAACGAGACGCACTAACTAAACAGGTACATAAATTCTTTGAGAAAGGAATTATACAAAAAGTGACACACTGTTCAGGACAGTTTATTTCAAACATTTTCTCGAGACCGAAGCCTAATGGTGATGTTCGAATGATTCTGGATTTAACAATCCTTAATAAAAGGGTGGAATATCGACATTTTAAAATGTTCTCTCTAGATACAGCACGAGATCTGATTACACCAGATGCGTGGATGGCTAGTGTTGATTTACAGGATGCATATTATACGCTTCCCATAATGGAACATTACCGAAAATTTCTTCGATTTATTTGGGATAACCAACTCTATGAGTTTACCTGCATGCCGAATGGCTTAGCTTGTGCGCCACGTTTATTTACTAAATTGCTTAAACCTGTTTTCTCGGTAATGGCGAGGAAGGGTCACATAATGTTTCCATACATAGATGATTCTTTTATTATAGCATCAACACAAATTGGTTGTGTGAATGCAGTTTTGGATTTATGTGCATTACTCACTAAATTAGGGTTTTATGTACATCAACAAAAGTCAGTGTTTAAACCAACAAAACAACTCAAATGTTTAGGGTTTATTCTGGATACACAGTCCCTTACAGTGTCGATAACAGAACAAAAACTAATTAAGTTTATGACTACAGCGACTCAGCTTATTAAGTTATCAAAGCCAAAAATTAGACAGGTTGCTGTTCTTATTGGCATAATGACCTCATATGCACCTGCTGTGTTATATGGGAAGGCCCATATTAAGTCGCTAGAAATAGATAAAAATTTAGCGTTAACACGAACTAAAGGCAATTTTGAGCGAAAGATGTTTATTTCGCAAGAAGGGTTACAGGATATTGGATGGTGGATGCAACATATAGCAAGTTCACCAAATCCAATCCGCATGGCGGAACCTAATACAGTAATTACTACTGATGCTTCGTTAGAAGGTTGGGGAGCTCATCGAGATGGGGTCACAACAGGAGGTAGATGGCTTGATGATGAAAAATCAGACTATATTAATGCACTAGAATTGCGTGCTATTTATCTGGGCTTACGTAGTTTAGTAAAGATAAATAAATCACAGGTTAGAATACTAACTGATAATACTACTGCCATGGCATATATTCGTAACATGGGTGGAACCAAATCAAAGTCTTGCAATCAGTTATCTAAACTGATTTGGAACTGGGCACAGGCTCAACAAGTCTGGCTGACTGTAGCGCATATTCCAGGGTCACAAAATACACTTGCAGATTATAAAAGTAGAAATTTCCATGACCATTTAGAGTGGTCTCTCTCTACACATTTGTTTAACTTCGTTTGTGAAAAATGGGGTACACCTGAAGTTGACTTATTTGCATCACGAAATAATAACAAGTTACCCTGTTATGTTTCTTGGCATCCTGAACCGGATGCTTGGAAAGTAGATGCGTTTGCTATTACTTGGGAAAATAATTATTTTTATATTTTCCCGCCATTTAGCATTATCAGCCGAGTAGTGAGAAAAATCGGCTTGGAAGGGACACATGCGATACTGGTGGTGCCCGATTGGGACACGCAACCTTGGCTGCCAGCAGTTTCACAACTGGCAAAAGATCGTATACGATTCCCAAGAAAACTCGGGAATCTGACGCACCACGGACCGCTAGTGGTTCACGGCGACGTGTCAACGACGCCCCTATTGGCATTCCTTTTCTAAGGAAGCAGCTACAGCAATTTGGATTGGACAGAATTACTGAGGATAGGATAGTATCGGATGCCTGGAGGCCAGGAACTGTCAAAATGTATACAACCTATTTAAAGAAATGGGGTGTACATTGTTTGTTAATGAAAGTTAAACCAACAAATCCAAAGATTTCACAAGTAGCTCGGTTTCTTCGTTCTCTAGAGGATGAAGGACTTTCCTTTGGATCGATTAATGCGGCGAGGTGTGCGTTATCAATTATATTACCTAGAATTGATGGCGAAACAGTTGGAAAACATTATGTTATTTGTTATTTACTTCGTTCAATTTATCAAAGGACTCCTCCAAAACCAAAGTATAGTCGGTTTTGGGATGTTTCTATAGTATTTAAGTTGTTTCAGGCTTGGCCTCACAACTCGTGGTTAGATATAAAACAGTTAGGTTTTAAGGTCGCGTTCCTGTTATTGTTAGTAACCGGACACAGAGGACAGACGATTGTTGCTTTATCCTTAACTGGATTAGAAATAGACAAGCAACAAGCTACGTTTGATTTAGAAAAATTGCTCAAATCGAACACGTTAGGTGACCCTTTATCAACGGTTCACTTAACTGTTTTCCGAATGATCGGCAATTATGTGTTGTGTCGGCCATACGGGCTTATATATACAAGACAAAGGATTTACGTGCATCACAACAACTATTAGTGAGCTTTATAAAGCCACATAAGGCGATTTCACGAGACACACTTGCCAGATGGACAATTACGGTGTTGAAATTGGCTGGAGTGGATACGAGTAAATACTCTTCCCACTCAACTAGAGGAGCCATGGTCTCCAAGGCACGGGTGCTTGGTATTTCTGTGAAAAGAATACTAGCGCATGCAGGCTGGAAGACGGCTAAGTCGTTTGCAAAACATTATAATAAACGACTAGAAAAGCCTACCGGCGTTGCAAAGCGTCTTCTCGCCAACTAACAAGAATAGGTGAGAACAAAAATTTAGAATGTTATAATAATAAGAAAGAATGATATTAAGGATAAAAATGAATTATGTAAAGGTCTCCCTAGCCTGAGGCTAGCCTGAGGCTGTTTACCGAGGTAAAATAGTATAGTTATACGAGTCTTACCTTGGTACAGATGATGGATAACTGTTGTTTTACCGAGGTATAAGCCTCGGATAGATGTGGGCTAGGGCCCTCCCGCCACACCCTGCCACATCTATTCCGTTGGTGTACCTTTTCGGTAAAGTAATAGTATCCATTGTTTGAAAGTCATTTTTATCCTCAATAAGTAGGTTAAGATTGCTGGTACCGGACGTGCTTACCTCTCCCTAGCCCACATCTATCCGAGGCTTATACCTCGGTAAAACAACAGTTATCCATCATCTGTACCAAGGTAAGACTCGTATAACTATACTATATATATGTATATATTCCATTATATGTCATTCTCTGAAACTGGACACCAGTTGACATGGAAATTAAAAGTGAAATCATTCAAAATAATAGCATAGACTATTTCAAATAATAGCAGAATCCATGTTCACATGAAGGTTTACATACTGTGAGAGTTACAAACAAAAGTTATTTCGCTTTTTGATTTTAAGCTTATACAAATTGAGAAATATGTAAAAACTTGTATAGCACACATTAGGAACCTCATTTTACATGCACAACAAATTCGAACAAGTTTGATTGATTACGGTTAATCAAAAAAGATTTTGTCTTACAAGAAAAAAGGTGAAAAGAAAGTGTGTAAATACATCGGTTTGATGTGTAAGTTTTCACTTCAGCGCGAAATCAAACAAGTTTGATACATTTTGTGGGATAGATTAAATTCAGCTAGTTTTGCTACATACAGAGGCAGTGGTAGTTATTTGATTTGCTACCAAAAAAGGAAGAATTAATTATCACCATCGTAACATGGAAACCAACCATATGGCACCCAGTTTCAGAGAACAAACCATACACACATACAGATATTATGTACATACATATGCAGTCATATATATGTATATACACCTTAGCCTCGAATGTTTATCTTCCGGCTTTGAGTGTTTTGGTTTTAAAATAATAAATATGCATGAGGATTTTGCTAGCCATGTTATCGCTATGGCATAATGTGGCTTGTTTTATTTAGGGCCAATAACGATAGAGACCTGTTTCCTCAGTTACATCTAACGCATTGCAATAGTTCACTTATGCGTTATTACTTAAGTAGTTACTAATTAATCTAGATTAGTCATTACAACCACACATGGAGATAGTGTTCGCATTGAAAAATACCTGGTCCTATGCCTCCGTATTGGTGCTACCCCCCATAGTCTGCGTGCTGTGTGTGTGTGTGTGTGTGTGTGTGTGTGTGTGTGTGTGTGTGTGTGTGTGTGTGTGTGTGTGTGTGTGTGTGTGTGTGTGTGTGTGTGTGTGTGTGTGTGTGTGTGTGGTGTGTTTTTTTAATAGAGAAACTTACATTGAACATAACCGAGGTTGTACAGAATTCCGTCAATTACATTATGATACAATGGGTATTGGCTTTTAAAAAAAACCTCTCGATACACAAACTGACATTCACAGACACGCATTCAAAGACACACAAATTCACAGACACACATATAGATAATACCTGTTCACTAGGACAGTATTCTAAAACTTAATTTGTTGGCACAATAAACGTAAATAATTCTTGTAAGTGAAAATGCTGAAAGCTTTGCGCGACCCTTTTTTTTCAAACGACACCACAAAACCCCAAAACGACATTAAAAACAACAAAACCACACACACCAAAACACCCACCAAAAACCCACTTAAGAACAACAAAACTAATGTTACTACAGAAATGCATTTTAAACACATGTATAGGGGCACGAGGTGGGTAGTCTAGCTGGGCGATTGTACATTAATATATGGGCTCTTCATTTAAATGCTAACCATTTTGTTTGCGCATTACACATACATTTTAAACATTAATTTGCTTCTTCTAGCTGGGCCAGGTAAGAGAAACACACATTTGAAACTAAATACACATTGCTTCCCTAAAAGCGATTATCATGGTGACAGGCAAAGCCATTCAGTGCAAAAAGGTCATGGGGAGATGACAGGAATTCAAAGTGCATGGCCCTTTGCAACACAAACCATGACTCAATCACATCTCTTTAGATTTGCTATTAGTTGAATCTATTTTAGCATTGCCTTGCAATTTAGTTTTTCAATCATTTTACGGTTCCTTTTCTTGTGACAGAAAAATTACAGATTATCATGATTTATTTGCTGTGTTTTGTTTGTAACGCTTGTCAGTGTTTCGGGTAGAAATGCATGGAAGGTTAATGAGCAGGTACTAGATGCGCAAATATTGCATCTTCTTGTTTTACTACAATTTGGTTATTATTAATTAACATCGCAACTGTTATTAACTTGTATGTATGTGTGTATATATGTATGTGTGTATATATAATATATATATTATGTGTAAACATGTGTATATTCACGTACATATATATTATATAATGTAATATAATATATTCAATTTATTTAACATTATATAATATATAATTATATATATTATATAGTGACCAACTAGTAAGGATACATAGCTCACACACTAAAAAGTAAATGTTACTTGACCAACGATCCAAATTATGATCATCCTCCAATATCCTCATCCTCACATTTGCCCTTGACCTAGCTGAATGTGACCTTGGCCTATTGAGATGTAGTCTCGGGGGTTAGGCCTCTCTTTTAAGTCTTGTTTTCACGTGCTTGTCAATAAAGTTCAAAAAGAGGAAAGATAAGAAGAAAAAAAGCCCCAAAGTCAAAGACGAGGTCTGATCTATGGGCTGTTTTACTTGTTGAACCTTTTCCTAAGAATTTCCTGAGATTGTGGATTTGTTTCTCCCCTTCTTTTTGTATTATTAGAAAGTTGTTGGGTTTTGTAGGTGTTTGTCACAGTTACTAGTATTTACTGATGACGTCACTCCTGTGACTCTTGTCTTGGCACTGCGTCAAAACCTCACCGAATTCCAACATGTCATCTGTTCTGTCCTACCTTCATGTGGGTGCATGCTCTGTAACCATAGAAACACTTAACCCCACCAGCACTGTACCCTTTGCGATAATGAATAAAAACCCACACCGTAATCCTACAGTAACGATGCTACAATCAAATAATCCCCAGAACCAAGTAAGAACCACCGAACTCAACACATGCACTTTTGCCACATTTGCATGATTTTGCTAGGTTTCGCTCTTCTTTTTTGTGTGGGTGGGCCAATGCTTCAGTTCGTACCTATTTGTGCACATATATGTATGTCCTCTTCGCGACATATTGTGTTGTAAGCACACTGCTTTCAGTTCTCGTGACACACTCTCACTACTGGTAGTGAGTAGGCTGGAGGGTTCTCTTCTAGTTAGAAGCATGCGATGGCTTTCTTTTAAGGGGATGAAAGATCTCCGCGATTTCGTGGATTTCTACGATTTTTTTTATATTCACCGATTATATTCACCGTTCACAACATGTCAATATATGTGACAGCAATAATTATTGGCTAGCCCGAATCCCGTTCTTATATGACTATAGATGTTTCTAGAACATAAAATCAAAACAAGAAACAGTTTGGTAATGGCGATAATACATTCACAAAGACTTGAAACCGGATATCCCGCGATTTCCTAACAGTCCTAATCCTATGTGCGTGTGTGTGTGGGGGGGGGGGGGCGGGATCTGGATTTTCACAGAACTTTGCCGTGGCGTTCTCTCTGGCGGAGTGGTTAGAGTGTCTGACTTTTTTCTAGGTCAGACTCCTAATCTGAGGGTCGGCGGTTCGATTCCCCATGCCCCCAGCTCTGCTAAAGGCCGGTTGCTCTCATACCATGTCTATGTGGTGTGGGAGGTTAAAAATCCCTTGGGTCCGTAAAAGTGTAGGCTCGGGCTTTCTATCGACCAGCAGTGGAGTGGGGAAGACCAGTCATCTGTGACTGGGATTTCCCCTGCTTGGGACAACTAATGTACAAAAAAAAAAAAAGAGAGAGACAAATAAGTGTTCACACTTCCTGTCTACTATTTGCTATATCGTTAGTGTAATAACCATGGCTTGGTTCTGTCAGAACTCACTAGGTGGCGCCATGGTCATAGCCTGATTTCTGCGTTATTGCTGGAGACCACTTTCATCCCTGCTTTTACTAACTGGCACAATTTATAAAGTGGTGGTTTCCATGTAACTAACTAGAAGTAGCTGGGGTAAGTTAAAAGCTGTACTGTGAGTGACCCAGCTCCCACTTATGTAATAAGTCCCCCACCCCTCCACTGCTTCATTCATATCGCTATTCCCGTCTGAATATTGCTCTGATCAGCTTTCTCTCCTTGCAGAAATACAAACCCTTCAAGGGTGTCAAGTATGTGACGAAGGCGGGTAAATTCCAAGTGCGGACATAGTGGACCGATGGCGAGGAGTGAGAGTGAGAGATGAGCCATATTTATAAAGGAATCCAAATGCATGACACGACAATGGACATGTGGGAGTGAGTGTGTAGGATCGGGTGGGGGTCTGTAGAAATGACATTCCGATACCATTTGTTTTCACCTGTTGAGGACACTACCTACATTATTAAAGTTGCATTTGTGATTGTTTTGTAGGGGGAGGGGGATGTATTTAGTTTTGAGATATAAGGATTATAGGAGTATAAATTTGCGGAAGTTAATAGCAACAGGTTCCTCCCCTCCCCAATGGGGTTCCTCCCCATACCAGTGAGTCCACTCCCTCAATAAAAATACAATAAACAGCCCTTACTAGCATTCGTTTATATATTTATATGCACATATAATAGTTAATACATGTGTGTGTAAGTATATGTGCATATGGGTCGTCTTCAAGGTTAGTCCTAATTGGTTGGTCCCTCACGTTGTAACTGTTTTCTTCTAAAAAATCAATTCCTCTTTTCCCACCTGATGGAGAAAATTCCTTTTTGTTATACCACCAAGAAGCAATGTGAGCAACGCAGTGGGGGAGAAAATGCTTTGTTTATTTTTTATTGGTAATATGTAATAAGTCCTGTGTCATACGAATTTGGCAGCCAAAAACGGGAATGGCGATGTCCATCTACTTGTGTCGGAAGCCATTTCATTGCAGACGAAATTTAGGAGAGTATGAAAGAAAGTTATTCATTAAACACGCATTAATAATAAGTTGGTAACCATGGAAACAAAAACACTATACTGTGTCATAGTGCCCGTCTCTGGAAAAATGTGGGGCGATACTAATGCTGGTGGTATCAAGTTATAGGTGCTGTTGTGAATGGGTTAAGGGATTTGGTTAATATATGTTTGTCAATAATTAATTCAAATCCAACTTGAAAAATATATTCATGTAATATTCTGAGTGTAATTAATATTTTCTTGTTGTTTCGCCTGCGGTCTTTGAGTGTGGGAGGGTCGGTTTCAAAAGGTTATTTACAATCCAGTTTCATTATACGCATTGTTAAGAAATTACTGAAACAAAAAGAAAATCAATAGGTATTCTATTTGTGATAAAATTTGAGGAATTCTTTCTAGTTGTTATGGGATATATATTCATGACACTTTCTGAAAAGTATGAATCTATTGGAACCTTTGTGTTCTTTAATGGTTGTTTGTTAGTGGATGGAAGATTTACTTAGTATTTATCGTTATGTGAAAATATTCATTTATTGAAGCATTGTTGCCAAAATGAGAAGAAAAAAAAAGGGGGAAAAGAAGAATGTAGGTGTGTGTCCCTGTGTGATCGCTCTACAATTGTATTGCAGATCTGTCTAATCGGTGTAAGTCGGTCTGGTTAGCGCAATCTTGTCGCCACTGTGCAAACTGTCGGTCCGATTAGTGCCGACCGCATGGATGGGGTCCTGTAAAGGACGGCCCTATGTGCACAGTAAGAATTAAGGCGGTGTGAATTTCAACCTGTGTTCAATTTCAACCTGACAGGTTCGATTCCTGGTCGAGTCAACTAATGACATACAAAATTAATACTTGTCGCTACCTGGCTAGGCACTCGTCATTCCTAGGATAGGGCAAGGACTGGTTAGCTTAGTATCAGGATAATGTGAGTGGGATATCGGATCATGGTGCCGGCAGCCTGGTCTCCCGGTGGGGCAGCACTATAAAGTCGCCATAGGTGTGCACTGTCACAAGTCGGTACTCGTCCTGATATGACCCTTGATGTTGCCAGGATGTGAAACTCCCAACAAACAAACAAACCTACCTGACAGTCTGCCGACTAAGCCCGACCGTCGGCCTCCTTAAATAATTCCAGTGGGCGGATTGAAGATTCAGTGACAAAATGGTCAGCTAAAATTGTATTCTTTTTTTCTTCTTCTGTAGATTAGGCCCATTGTTAGCTGTAGATATAGTTACTGTCTCTATATAGGATATCCCCCACGAATCAATCAATACTCCCACGAATCAATCAATACTCCAGTTTATTAAATGCCTAATTTGTGCTGATGACGTAATCCATTGCAATTCTACCCAATCCTATCAAATCAGACTGACTCCATTTAGATATTATTATTTTAAATATTAATGTTATTAATATTTGTTGCCCCGCTGAGGCCAATTATGTATTAAAATACTTTGGATTTGGATTTCACTTCTGCCGATCAAAATTGTATATATTTGAAAGCTTACGGCATTTGATTTTATATCACTTTGATATAATACTTGAATCCCGTTGGCTTCTGAGGTGTTTCGAGTGGTGTTCCGGATTCATCAGGTCTCAAACCCTATATCGAGCAAAAACTGATTAATGTAGCAATTGTTACTTGGCATGTTTTAGTCCCGAATGGAATATACTCGACGTGGTATGGTTGAGTGAATGAAAGAATGACCCAACTATGCTGCATGTAAGAGCAGGACATGTCCTTATAACACGGAATACTTGTAATATACAACTACCCCCTGTACAACGTGTATTGGACTGTAAATACTGGTGGGAAATCTCAATGCAAGTTCGCGAAATGTTGAGGTGAAATGCGACCGAATGTTAAAACCAGTGATAATAAATAACAGCAAATTCTACTCTTGTATTGGTGTTGAATTTATGATAAAACATAGTGTCTTTAATCATTACATAGGTTGTGTCGTCAATTTCTTAATATTAATTAAAGAGGTGATGGCTTTAGCTTTGATGAACGAGGCTTTCCCTGCTTACGTCTGTTGTTTAATTTTAATAATTTAGTTGAAGTTGCATAGTACGATGATTTTGAGTTTGCAAGGTTAAAAAGAAACCCCATTAACTTGGTCGTTATAATTTACTTTTAAATCACTTTTTTTTCTATATACTTAAAGGGAAAACATCCTAAATTAATTTTGACGTGCTTGTCAAAATTCCGACACCATAGGCTTCAACATTAACTAGTGTAGGTACACTCCTATCCGTATGTGGCGCCACTATCGCCGAACCTTTTTTTGTCCAAAGTTTTGCGCCCACATCTGCAGCAGAGTCCTTTGAATGCGGAATTCACAGTTAAGGAGCCAAGAAAGGCCACATTAACTCCCAAGAACACAAATCTGTAGCATTTTTCCTTCTTAAAAATGAATACAAAATAAATACAACATTGAATGTATAGCACGCCCCGGAATTGTACGTTCATAGCGTTTTAGCATAGTTTTTAGAGTAATTTCCATCAACATTTTCAATGGTAAGTACCCTCCATCAATTTTCAAAGGGGTCCACACATTATAATTTCACTGGAAGCTCCAATGATTTAAAAGCAATATGCTTTTTGAATTTTAGAAATATTCCAAAATTTTAGTGAGATGCCTATGCATTTGAAAGTTTTGACATTCAGATCTTTTGTCTTTTCTAATGTAGGTACCATCCTTAAATGTTCAAAATGGTCAAAACATTCAAATTATAATTTCAATAGAAACTCAAAAGAATCAAGAACAATATGCTTTTTGAATTGTTTAAATATTCCAAAATTTGAGTGAGATATATGCATTTGAAAGTATTCTATGGAGGTTAAACTCCTTAATAAGGCACTTCTCCAATGCATTACATAATACAGAAGATCTGAAAGTACAACTTTTAAATGCAGATATCTCACTCAAATTTTGGAATATTAAAAAAATTCTAAAAGCATATTGCTTTTGAATCATTGGAGCTTCCAATAAAATTATATTTTGAATGTTTGGACCCCTTTGAAATATTAAGGAGGGTACCTAACTAGTATTCCCGTTGATGTGAGCATGTGTACACTATTGCAAGAAGTGATTTCCATTTTCACATTCAAACAACTAGATTTAGAAAATCTTAGTATTATCTAACAAAGTAACATACCATACACTTGATCAAATTAAAATAGGAACACTGATACAATAGTTCTGTACTTACCACTAGACGGCGCACTCCGTGTCTAGTTTCGCCACTCGCCACCAGGGTCTGTGAACGCCTAGTGACGTCATTCAAGAGAAAAGTCGATCTACCTCAGTCATTGCTTTGTAGAGTATACGTGGTCCTCAAAAACGTCGTGTTTGTGCCAACAATTCAAGGTAAGGGCGTCTAAATTATTTCCCAAGTCATTCACCGGCATGTTTTCTAAATTACCACGAAGGCATAGTTAATTATAACGCCGTTGGGTGCAGTGCATGCTTGGCAGTATCGCGGTGGATATTGTGAAGATGGCAAATGGCCCACGTTCCAACAGCATGGTGACTGATGGTGGTGTTTCTTGTCAGCATCGCAGGGCAAGAAAATCAGCCGTCACATGGAGGCAGATTTATTTTCGGAGTGAGCAATACTGGTGACTAACACTCCAAATGCTGGTGTGCACAATGCGATAGGTGTGTCATAGAAGATGATTGTCTACGTGATGGGGCGAGGGCGATTCAAAGGTCTTTGACTGTGGGCGCTGTATTTTTGTTGTTGCTTTCTGATAAAATGACATGTGTTATATTGGCTGCGCCGCTGGCTTTGCGGCCATCATTTGATTAATGACAATAACAGTATCGGCACTGGGCGGGTTGGTGTCAGTGTCAGCCAGGCGCCCAGGCGGTGCTAATATGGTTAATTTTCGAACCGAACGAAGCAACGAAGGGTATTTTCGTCTCAAATCGGTGTTGCCTGTTGGTGTTCTGTAACTGTAAGTGTAAGTGACAAAAGTCTACAGCCAGGACTGCAGGAGTAGACTACAAACTCAAATCAAGGGTTGCACTCATCTTGTCTGCATGTGACTGGGCGTGAAAGGGATGATATTAGCAATGTGGACAAATCAAGCCTATCTGAAAATGAATGGCATTGTTGGAAAGAGCTTTGAAAACCACACAAGAAAATCCAACAATCGTGCCAATGAGTTGATTATTAAGCGTGCTAGAGCTATTTCAATTTCGGTAATGAGGGGTCATTTCCTGCCATTATTTTAATGCTTTAGCATTACAAGTGTGTGACCCAAAATCTAGATATTTAGTAAATTTTTGTTCTAACTTGCTTAATAATCGATATATCTCACTGAAATTGTCGGTGTATGTAGATCCCTAGCTGCTCTATTGATTTCACCCATTAAAATAAAACTGACTTGGAGGATATACGCCATTAAAATAAAACTAATTGAATACATTAGTGATTTAGAAGGAGGTTATAGAAATTTCTCATTGTTTAATGAGTATATCCATGGGTCCATTGCAACTACTTTCATCCTTACCTTTGTATTGGTAGATTCATAAGAATCTCATTAATACGTCAACTTACAAGTAAGTCAAGTATAACTATCATATATCCATGAAACGTTAAGTTTTCTTCCTTTGTTTTAATGTTTTAGCATTACAAGCGTGTGACCCAAAACCTATATATATATATAATAATTTAGTTATTTTTTGTTCTAACTTCCTAAATAATCGAGATATCTAAATGAAATTTTCAGTGTAAGTAGATATCTATCTCTTCTGTCGATTCCACCCATTAGAATAAAAGTAAATGTACACATTGGTGACATATTTGTGGATTTTTGGTTGTCATTGATATGATTGATTTTATAACACTGAAACTTTGGGGACCTAGCAAAGTACCTTTTCGACCTTACATCATCATGATACTTTGCACAATGGTCAATTAATAACAGATTTAAATATCCATATACCTTTTAAAGCTACCCAAGATATATAGAAGGTGGAGTTTGAGTGTTGAAATCAAGTCAAATCTTCTGAATGTGTACAGACACAGAAAATGTGAACGGATTTGCAAATTGTAAACATGAGGTTGTAGATGGACATTTTATCTACATCATATGATGAAATTCCTGGGGATGCGAGGCACTGAAAAGCAAGCACTTTGGGGGGACCCTTCTCTTATCAGACCACTTTTCCCAGGAACAGATATTTGGCAGAAAACGGTCGTCGCGTAGTGCGCGGATGTGCACTTACCTAATGATATGCTAGGTACATCACATGAAAATTGTTGCAGAGTACTGCAAATCGGTAGACAGACAGAGCTCACAGAATAGATTATTATTATACTATTTATAGGGTTTTTAATTCAAGAAAATTTCGAGGTACATTTCTTTGTTCTTTCTTTATTAATGGTCAGATCCTGATCAAACTTCACACCAAGCTTCCTCTTCGTATGGCAAATCATCCCAGCTTATCAAAACTGATCCCAAAAAATGTACGTTTCCATGGCAACAGAAAAAATGTACGTTTCCATGGCAACCGTAAGACAATCACTCCCACCTACAATATGAGTCAACTGTGTCTGTAGCTGTTTTTTAAAGAATGGCCAGATCCTGATGAAATTGTACATCAAGGTTCTTGTTGGTATGGCAAATCACCTCAGCTTATCATAGCTGATATAAATTATTTATACACAGAAAAATGTGGGTTTCCATGGCAACCGTAAATTAAAACATTAAAAAAAAATTATGCCGTGTTTATACTGTCCATATCATGTAAGCTCGAGTGCTTGGGCTTGTTTTTAATGCTGGCCAGTTGTAGTAGTGGTTTAATCTTATCACACAGTAGGAGGTGATAAGATGTTTTTGTTTCTCACACAGTAGCAGGTACATGGTGATTATTTAGTATCTGTAGATGTTTGAGCTTGTTTTGTGTTGGGGTTGGCTATATATGGTCGATCCGAAATAGGGAAAGACTGCTAGGTAGCTGTTAGGTGTGGCAGTTAAGTGTGTCTTGGCTCGTAGATGTTTGAAGTTGTTTTGTCTTGGGTTTGGCTATCCAAGGTCGATCCGAAATAGGGAAGGACCGTTAGATAGCTAATGGTTTTAATTCTAAGTGTAGGTATTATTGTAAATCTCATATGTTACCCCTTGCGTAATATTTTCTGGGATCATGTTTTGAAGTGTTGTTAGGAGATCTTTGTCGGATGTGAACTTGGTTCCATGTAATTCACAGCCATATGTGGAACAGACACCGACAGTCGAGATCTTGGACATTTTGGCATCATTAGTGCTAGATATTTCAATTTCCTCAGAACATGAGTCACCCATATTGAGGATTGTCAGACTACTAGAATGATTTTCGAATGTTACTTATCTGTTCTATGACTTTTTCAACAGTAGTTGACTTCAACAGCTTGTAAAACCATGAGAGTTATCCCCTAATGCATTAGAAAGTGTCCCAGATGTAAACAAGGTTGTGATTGGTCAAACAAATTTAAACTGTGCAATTTAGTGCCCTTCAAAATAGCAGCAGATTCACACAAATTTGAGCAGTGCTAAACCCCCAAATCTGCGTTTTTGTGCGCAATAAAAATGTCGGGAAATCGGCATGAGCAGCTACTGCCGCGCCAATTCCACCGATGCACACACAAATTTAAAAGCACTAATTTTGTCAATTCTTTCTGGATTTTGATGAAATAAAAACTGAAACCTGTGCAATTTAGTGCCCTTCAAAATAGCACCAGATTGACAACAATATGACCAGAGCTAAACCCCCCAAATGTGTGTTTTCGTGCGCGATGAAAACGTTGCAGATTTAGCGCAAGCAGCTACCACCGCGGCGATGCACACACAAATTTAAAAGTGCTGTCTTTCCGAATGGACAGATATACACAATATGGCTATCAAATGAAAGATAAATAACTAAATATTGAGTGATTTTCAAACATTACTTATCTGTTCGATGACTTTTTCAACAGTGGTTGACTCCAACAGCTTGTAAAACCATGAGAGGTATCCCATAATGCACGAAAAATTTGCCATGATGTGAACATAGTTGTGATTGGTCAATTCTGATGACCTCCTGTATGGCAAGTCATTTGCATAGTATTTGTGAATGGGTTTTACAGAGCACCTCTGAATATAGGCATATAGAAACCAGCTGCTGTAGTGGAGACAGCTATACCACAGCGCCCCAAGCAGGATTTGATGTACCTAGATATGCCTGTGCTGTGGTCAAAGAGCCTTAAGATAGGTAGATCAGATGAAATTTGAAAACACAACAAACAGTATAAATGTAAGCTCTTTCAGCAGATCGTGCTGAGACAATCTCAAATCTGTTTTAATTTTGAAAATATCTGAAAGTTATGGCATTTCTAATGTCAGCTGAATTGTTAAATTTAGTCTAGATTCACCATTATAATAAACTGACCCTTGCCACATTGTTACATCTTTGTATGCTCTAAGTATTTTGATTTGATGTGTATTTTCAGTGAGATTAGGTCATCTTCTTTCCAGTGATATAAAATTCATGAAAATATTCCAATGCAAAAGTACTTTAATCAAGGCCGGAATCGTGTAAATGCAGGAACATTTTACTATAGACATGGTGTCCGACGCACCCCCAACGGAATTTGACGTACCTACTTAAGAGGTGTATTTTGTTAATTGCTGATTCTTACCATGGTATGGATATATTATAAATGAGATTATTGGTCTGGCAAATCACCTCAGCTTATCAAAACTGATATTACAAAAATGAGATCAGAAAAATGTAGGTTTCCATGGCAACCACAATATAATCATGCCCACAACTGCAGTTTCTTTATTAATGGTTTGATCCTGACCAAACTTGATACCAAGGTTCTTATTGCTATGGGAAATCATCTCATCTTATCAAAACTGATATGAACAAATTATATCACAGAAAAATGTGGGTTTCTGTGGCAACGGTTATACAAAACTGCCTGACAACTACAATCCTCTGCCAGATTCTAGACTTGCGATTCCAGTCATTGTATAACCATTTGTAGGAAGAGAAAATGCTAAATATTCACATTCTAATAGTTAGCATGGACATTCCTGGCAGTCTTCCCTCTGAATTTTGCATCTGAAGCCTTGAATGCCTTTCAAACGTCATACAACAATGAAAATAGTTTATATCTTTGCTGAGATCTTTGGTGATTTAAAAACGAATGTGCTTCCTGTGCGGTGCCTTTTCCTGACTCGACTCTGCTGCAGACGAGGTCGCAAAAAGTTGTACGAGTTTTATCCACCGACAGTGGCGCCCCTGTCGGATTGTAGGGTACCTAGCGTAGCCAGAAATAAAAAATATTGTAAGCATTAAATTGTTCGCACATGCTTACAGGGAAGTAAAAGTAAATTGTAAGCACAAAATGATTTTTTAAAAATAATTATAGATTTAGTATGGACAAAATATGTTGAATGAAAGTATTCACATGTTATGCTTACAGTGCAGCAATTACCAATGTAGCTACAGGCCTGTTTATACATGTACACGCATACAGTCACAAACAGTCATAACACAAAAGTGAGGGAACGCAGGTTTGAATTTAAGTGAAATAGTGAGGGAATGCTACCACCCCCACCCCCCCCCCCCCTCCCAAACTAAGTAATGGAATGCCGTTCCCACATAACTACAGCACTGTGTGTGTGTGTGAATATGTGTGTGTATCCCCCCAACCCCCCCAACCCCAACCCACACATACCATTACGACCTAGCTTGATGAGGAAGGGGCCTGACTTTCAGAATAGTGGCTGGGTGGGTATAAACTTTGGTATCTCGGAAGTGACGTGAAGACTTCAGGGCCCGTATGCATGACGCGGGGGTAGCACTCTACCTCTCGGGGTAGTGGGGATTTCCGGGGTAGCGACGAAAAGTTGCTATACATGTGGCCGGGGTAAGGCTACCACGGGGGGGGGGGGGGTAAAAGTCGGGTAAGCTACCCCTACCCAGTAGCAGGTATAAGGCCTGGGGTAGGGACCGACTCGGGCCAATCTATTGAATGCAATCATATTTAACAGAATTACATACACAATAAGTGAAATTTGATCAATTTAACCCTAAATTCGAAGCGTTATTAAGGCTACCGCCGCATTGGCGGCGATATTAATAGTGACGAATGTAAAGTAAACAAATCGCCGCCTCGGCGTTGCGTTCTATATACCCCTGTCACACTACGACGTTTCTCTCCAACGCGTGGCGACGTGTGTTCTTTTTTGGCGAAACGGCTGTGTCTGTCTGTGTATGTGTGTCTGTGTATGTGTCTCTGTCTGTGCCTCTATGTGTGTCTCTGTATGTGTATGTGTCTATGTATGTGTCTCTGTGTGTGTGTCTCTGTGTCTCAGAGAGAGAGACACAGACAGAGACAGACAGAGACACATACAGAGACAGACACAGAGACAAATACACAGACAGACACAGAGACAGACACGGAGACACAGACAGAGACACAGACAGACACACACACAGAGAGACACACACACACAGAGACACAGACAGAGACACAGACACAGAGACAGAGACAGACACACAGACACAGAGACAGACACGGAGCCAGAGACACACACACAGACTCGAAGCTTTAATTTTATTTTCAACGCTGACGGGTCGCCGGTGAGAAACGTCGTAGTGTGACAGGGGCATTACTGGCGGTGGTGGCGGTTTGTTTACTGTACGTTCGTCGATTCAAAAAAATAAATATTAATATCGCCGCCGTGGTTAATTTAATGAAATATCACTTATTGCGTATGTAATTCTGTTAAATATCATCGCATTCAATAGATTTGAGCTTAATATTTGCCTACAAACGCAGAGGGATTTCCCAAATCTATAAATAACTACAATGGTAGCTACCTCCTCGGCGCTTTGGCTTCATGCATACCCATGACCCATTTCTTACCCAAGGCGATAGCTACCCCGAACTCGGTCCTTACCCCCGGGGGCGGTAACTTACTCGTCATGCATATGGCCCCAGATCAGTATATCAATTTACGACTTAGTCTGCATTGACCTCTCTGGTAGGCATGGATAGGATGATTGCATTAGGGGGCCTAGGTGGTGTAATGGTTAGCACACTGGTTCAGAATGCGCGAGGAATCCCGCTTTAGGCGCAATATTTCCCATTTCATCACTCCCATGACAGTATCATTCAACAAAGAACACATTGATTTCACATTTTGATCACGATGAACACACACATCACCTACTTTGCTATCCCCACTTCAAATACAGATGAAAAAGCAAGATCCTATGGTTAGCAGTGTCCTGAAGTGATGTTAATACAGGATGCATTTGAAATTCAATTTTCAGAAACTTGGCTGCCCTTGCTGATCTGAGAAAACCCGGTGGCGCCCCTAGTGTCGGACTCTGGTAACCCAATTCTTCCACCCCCACACTAAAATGGCTACTACCACTACTGCGGCCACAACAACGGACAAGAGCCAGCCCCCTTTAGCTGCCTTACCCACAACCACGCAAGGTATGTGCTACCTGTCACCTCATCACTTTGCAGTCAGTTTCAGTTGGTCCCTTCATTGCTGGTTCCCCGCTCCATACAACAGGAAGCCGGGGAGTTACAGTTGATCACTCCATTGCTGGTTCCCGGCTGGCAGGCCAACATGAAGGAAGCCAGAAAGTTACGGTTGATCAGTTTGTAAAAAGGCTAAGGCTCGAACCTGTGACTGTGTAGGCAGGCTATAGTGAAATCAATACAGACAAAGAGAAAGGAATAATATAAAGTGTAAAGAAGAGAGAGTCAAGCCCTCTGGTTTATTATTTATATGGTTACATGGGTTCATTGTAGCGTATCACCGCACCCCTTTCCCCCAATGGAAAACAAACATTCTTGCCCCTACCAATAGGGATCAGCATTCCTGGTCCCCATGGATACCAGTGGTCTGCCCACCACCACCAAGCTCTATGGCCCTGATGGCCACCACCTACCTTGACCATTGAGTGCGATCACTATTCCAGCAGAGGGGGTGGGCCCTGAGTGCATCCACACCCAGACCTGCCAGCACCACTATGTCTAGTTACATCCCACTCAGGCACCACCAACCCAAACATATATATATACATGCACCTGGTCATGTACACCGATCAGTAATAGAACATTTGCATTCCCCCCATCCAATATATCGGAATATTTTACAAGTTCATTGCTGGTCTTCAGCTGGCAGGCCAACAAGAATCTGGGGTCATTTCCCGTTGGTCACTTCATTGCTGGTTCCCGGGTGGTTGATGGAACATGAAGCCGGGGATGTTCACCCCTCTATCGGGAACTTAAAAAATGGGTGACAAGTATCCTTAGTTAATAATCTCGCACTTATTAAATGCACCACCCTGGTACCGATTGATCCTAGACTTGGTATCAAGTATGGCACTGATCCGGCCTCTATGCCCCCCCCCCCCCCTACTATGCACTCACAAACACTCCACTAAGCAACACAAAAAAAACAAAAAAACTTGGTGGTAACCATTTGGTGTGTAGAAGCCCTGGATGGATGTTCCTACCTAAATTGTGTGGAGACAAAATAATGTGATATGCCACATACCCCATAACCCCATACCCCATATCCTTCCAGTTTTAACGCTAACATTGCTAGATGCCATATCTCATTTAGAGCACAAGTTGGTGCGGAGTCAACAATAACTAAATTTGATCCGCTACATCAAACCTAGGTACTGGTACACTCATTTAAACACTTTTCTACCTAAATACTTAGTCAATTTAATCAAACCTGTCACTGTTGAAGCCTATTATATCCTCCATTTCAACATGCATGCAACATTATTTGTACACTTATGGCAACGACTTTATAGTACCTCCCCACTGGAAGACCAGGCCCCAGCACCCTGACCCAATTTCCCACTCAGTCACATTATCCTGATACTGATCTAACCAGCCCTTGCCCTATGCTAGTAATGTCCAACGCCAGACTAGGTAGCAACACATATCAACTTTGTAAGTGATTGATTTGACTCAACTGGGTTTCGAACTCCCCACCGTCTGCATGGGAAGTCTGCGCTCTTATTCATTTCAGCCACCACGTCCAGTAAAAATCTCACCCATGTTAATTTTGTAATGTGTAATCTGATCGGTCATGGTCATTGGTTTAGATAGCAATATCAAATCTTTCAGATCAGATCCAATATTCTCATCTCATTCTCATTGCTTCTAACTTTCAGATCAGATCCAACATGCTCATCTTATTCTCATTGCTTCTAATTTGCACAGAATGAACAGAATTGCAGAGCTGTAATCAACAGTTATTGTATACCATACTCTCTATACCTTTTTTGTGTAAATGTGAATTGACAAATGGCTGGAAGACCAGTGCTTCGGCACTGACAACAGACTTATTCGGCAGAATATACATATTTACCACACAAAAGAAAAGAGGGGGAAAAGAATCAAATTGCTCCATCTCTGCAGTCGTGTAGCCATGTCTGCGAACCTAGGTTCTGTCGCTGTGACAGCCGGTCCTCGAATATGGCCTGGTTACTTGTGTCTGTGATTGTGAAACGATTTGATTCTCTCTTTCTGTACAGGAAACCATCCATAAGTATTATATACAGGGGAAAGCGGAGGTGGGGGGCAGGCATAGTTAGTTGTTTGTGATACACACCAATGCACATTTGCAAAAACTACTGGCATGTTTAATAATAAGGCTATTATGTGCAAGCAGTGGATGTCTTGGTATGCATTACTAGGATAGGGAAAAGACTGGTTGGTTAGCAGCACTATAAAGTTGCCATGAATACGCACTGTCACAAGTCGGTACCCGTCCTGATATTACCATGGATGTTACTAAGATGTAAAACAAAACAGACAAACCAAAGCAACAACCAAAAATATTATAATAACAACAACATTGGACAAGCTGAATAACGCATACCTGCGTGTAGCCTGTTTTCAAGTTAGCTCCTTCTACCACCCTTCACTGACCCGCATAGGCTTGAATCTATAAATACCTGTTTATTCGCAAATGTTTCAAACCCAACGTGACCTCGTCGCCATTTAGGACACGCTGCCATTTGCGTTGCTTTCTGCGCCTCCACATTGGCGGATACAATTGGCAACCAATCAAAGCGCCCGAAGCAGTTAATTACCAAAAGATATATTACTTTTTCTGAATTTGAAAAATTTGAACTCAGAATACCCGTATTAGGGATCCCTTGATGAGTATAATCAGCGACGTAAACATTTATACTGCTGACTTGCTACCGCGCCTCGTGTTCTGCATTACAATTGTTAGAGTTTAACATCCTAGCAACATCCAAGGTCATATCAGGACGGGGCAACATTAAAAGGCAATAGGGCACGGACTGGTTTGATTAGTATTACTATTATATTAGGATAATGTGACTGAATGGGATATTGAGTCCTGGTACCGGCGGCACAGGTTCCCGGTGGGGCAGCACTATAAAGGTCACATGAGCGCTTGCGCACACTATTAGAAGTCGGTGCACGTCATGGTTGGACCTTAAATGTTGCAGGGTTGCGTGTTCGAGTCTGTGGCTATGTAGGTAGGCTAAAGTGAAAAACAATACAGACAGAGAGAAAGTAAAGCAAAGTAAGAGTGTGAGAAGAGAGAGTCCAAGCCTCTCTGGTCTGGTATATATTGTACATGGGTACATTGTAGATTTCATCACTGTCAAGAGATTCGTGGTTTAAAAAATATAAATCTGTACCCTTTTTTTTTTTGTTCGTCTGCAACCGGAAATACAACTCTTTAAATTATATAATTTTTTGGTTTGAAATATAACCTTTTACCTTTCAATTATACCCACATTATGATTTTTATTCCATTCTGTTGAAGGAAATTAGTTAGATCTATAGACAAACGCATGTATATAGCATATGTCTTTGGACATATATCATCATTAAGACAGTTCACTACAAAAGTGCTTAATTGCTCATAAAAATAACAAATAAAGTTAAGCATATATACTTGTAATACAAAAAACAAAAGAATAATAAAATATCACCTTTTTAAGTTGTGTGTGGGGTGGGGGAGATTGGTTATGTAAGGGATAAAATAGACGACTCATTTCATTTCATGGCCTTTGTTGTCGACGCCTTTGTGACGTCATCGTTATGCACTCAAATACTTTGTTCCCCTTACTATTCAAGAATCTGCACCAAAGTACATCACTGTAAATAAAGGGCAATGAAGAGAATTTTATGTGCGTTTTTGTGTGTGTGTATTAGTTGATTAAGCAATGGAAATTTCAACTACAGACTATTGGTCTTCCTCATTCCACTGCTCCTTGCCCTATCCTAGTGATGCCTAGTGGCAATTATGCATTTTTAAGTCATTGGTTTGACTCAGACAGGGTTTGAACCCGGGGATTCGAATCCCATGACCTACCAAAAAGGGAGTCGGACGCTCAACTCATTCGGAAATCTATGTCCACAAGTTTGAACTATATTCCCCACAGTAAATCGAGAAACCACATGGTTTTGTCCAACGACTGAAGATAAAATGTGAAGAAAACATCAATTCTACGAGAAACAACTCACTTTCTTTGGCCTTAAATGAAAAAAAGGGACGAGTCATGTGGCGTGGTGTGTTGGTGTGCACCCGGGGCGCGCATTTATTAACAAATTGTCAAAATAGTCACGTGGCGCGTTTTTTATGGCGGGAGTGATCGGAGAGGAAGTTGTTCGACAACGTGGATTAATGTACCATTGCACAGGTGTGAAACTTCCTTTTTGAGATTATATTTGGAGTTGGAATAAGCGTGGTGCCTAACTAGGAATATATATTTTGGCGCGGTTGCTCGGTTAGCCAGCCTCTTCACGGCTCACACCACCGGGGCGACCCCTGGACGTCGCCTCCCAAAGCGCCCGCACCTTTGAGCCAGACAGGCGGCTAGACAGACAGATAGGCAGGCAGGCAGGCAGGCAGTTGGTGGCTCCGTCCAGTTCACATTGCGACTCCAGTCGAACAGGTAGGTTCCCACATCATGCACTACCACTACCAGTACAACTTAGTTGAGCTAGCAAGATTTGTGGCGGGCCGTTTTACACATGTATGAGTGCTTCTGCACTATGGGTGCTTCTGCACTGCTTTAACCCTATGTGTTTGTTTGTAGTCTGTATATATAGAGATTAATATATGTGACGGTACAGGTATATAATATATATGACGGTACAGGTATATAATATAGTGTGTGGGTGTCTATATTAGTATATAAATATATATATATATATATAAGATATATAGTTAGGTACCTTATATAGATATGCTATTTCATACAGTGTGCTTCAGTCAGTGGTCAGTATGCCGCCTTGTTCGACGACAGGTACTACTGTAATGCACGACTGCAGCATCAGAGGTCGGGCAGTGCCACATGCACTGCTGAGGTGCCCTTCTATTTGTGTGTCACTTGCAAAGGGGCCAAGTCTTCCGATTTTGCAGGAGATCTCCCTAAGATGTATCAAAATAACCCACATCTCCCCTATTTCCTGCTTTTATTTTGTAAGCTGCCTAAGAATCATTTTAGCTTGCTTTTGATTGTTTGTTTATTTATACGCATATTATTCGTCAGAATACACCATTTTGTATCACTTTTAGCAAAAGAAATCGGGAGAGGGTCCCTGTGGGAGGTAGAAGTTTTGACCACACAAAATATCACAATTGGTAAAGCTATGGTGTCCTATTTACTCACAAGAAACAATATTTACCACTGCCGTTTAAGAATAGGAGGAGTATACCATTGGCTAGTTTGTTGTTGGGCGGGTGGGCTATTTTTAGAATGGTTTTGTCGTTGGTGGCCGCATTGTAGGAGACTCCTGAGGCTGAATGGAGTGGCGGGGGGGGGGGGGGGGGGGGGGCTTTTGGAGTGGAGGGAAGCGCGAGGGAAATGCGGCGTCGCCGTGACCTAGTAACCATAACCTCAGCGTTTAGTCTACCCGACGTTTTTATTCATGAAAGTGGCTAGAGATAGGGACTTGTTTTGAATCAATCTTAGGGACCTCTTGTTTTAAGAAAACCAATCTTTTATATTTTTTACAGATATTATACCAAAGAATGTCTGCTTAACTAGCGGTTTTTTGTTGTTTAAACATAGTTTTCTTCTAAATGACCTGTTTTAGTCAATCTTTATTATGACCTGGTTTAAAAAAAAAAGAAATCTTGGGTATCCGTTTGTAATCCATCCTCTTACAAGCCTGTTTTTAATAAGTCGTGAAGTTGTGTCGTGACAGGTTTAACAATTTAAGAAATAATGCATTTTTAGTTGGGATCGCAATGATGGATAGCATCTTGTTAGAGGTAACGTTTATTGGAAATAGTTGAGACCAATACTCTAATTCAATTTTTCTCTTTTTTGAAAGGCTGGTTTAAAGTTTGTTTGTGTTTTACATCCATGGTACATCTATGGTTATACCATGTTGGGTACCGACTTGTGACATTGCGCGCTCATGGCAACTTTATAGTGCTGCCTCACTAGGAGACTGTGCTGTTGACACCACGACCTGTTCGTTTGTTGTTGTTTTACGTCCTAGCAACATCTAAGGTCATATCAGGACGCGGTCTGATATCCAGCTCAGTCACATTATCCTGATATTGAGAAAACCAGTCATTGTCGTATGCTAGTAATGCCGAGAGTTAGGCTAGGTAATGACAATTTTGTAAGTCATTGGTTTGACTCGGCCCGAGTATGGGTACCGACTTGTGACAGTGTTTGTGACACATATTTTTGCCGTGGTCTGAGAGTTATAGAGACCTTCATTGTGGGTGACAATGTACTCACACTCGAGCGTCCGTGACGTATGTGTCTGGCCTACTTTCAGTCCATACACTTTTAAAACCACCGCCACGTACGGTGGGTGGGGGGGGGGGGGGTGCAATTATTTTCTTCTTCTGGTCAAAGCTTATGAAATCAGTTCAAATTCGTGGTCGTGTAAATTATTCACCAACTATTCTCCAAGAGTTGCATAATTCGATGGTTTTGAGTTTCTACCATGTTTAACAAATAAATATATTATATTCATTGTTATAATTACTTTGCTTTAGTTTTGAGTTATTTATTGTAATAAAATACTTTTTAAAAGGAGGGAAAGGAAAGATATTTGGAATAGAAACATGCAAAATCATTTTGGTGTGCAAACTAAAATGATTGTATGATTTGTAGCAGTAACAGGTTCTATTATTAAGCTGACCTAATTTTCTTTCTATGCAGCAATAAATGTTTAATTAGTGCACCAGTAACTAAGTTTGATGTAGAGTATCAAATGCAGGCAAGTCCTTTTGTTTAGAAAATGGTATGGTTTGGTCAGATTGTATATGCAACTGTTGTGGGGTTACAAACAACGGGAACATCATGCCTATAGGCAGGACTTGAGTTAAGCGTCCGTCTTCCGTTTTGGCAGATCAGGGGATTCGAACCAATGACTTAAAAATTGATATTTGTTGCTTCCTAGCCAGGTGCTCAGCCTTATTAAGATAGGGCAAGGACTGGTTGGGTCAGTTGCAGGATAATGTGACTGAGTGGGATATCAGATCATTGTGCTGGTGGCCTGGTCTCCAGTGGGGCAGCACTATAAAGTCGCCATGAGTTCACACTGTCACAAGTCGCATTGCACCTCCAGCAGAATTAAAACCCACTCTTCTTGCCATCCCAAGGTGAGCATCATAGCCACTAGCATATCTAGACTCCTGATGCAATCAACCTACACACGTCTTCTGTCTCCGTGGCTCCTCCTCACCTATGAGGTCGTTGAACTTGAAAACTACTTAAAATTGTTCTAGATTGTTCCGTCTGTGTATAACTAGTAGACTAGAACGCTGCCCTTGATTCACGTGACCTCCAATCGTTGGTACATGCCTTGATCTAGCAGCAAATGCGATGTGGCCATTATTACAGGGATTCGATTTGTCAGATAGTGGATATTTGGTTTACATATTTCATTGTCAGCTGGCGGCTTAAAGGTTTTGGCCTAGGACGTTTCGGCCTGGCCATTTTAAAACCAGTTAGTTGAACATTCCAAGCTAAGAAAAGGACAAGGAAAATCCGTCGTCCTGATATGACCTTAGATGTTGCTAGGACGTACAACAACAAATAAACAAGGAAAATGCTGCTTATGGGGACATTCGCCGAACATGTCTGACAGAGTGATGACTGGGCACTGTGGCCGAATCGTTAGAGCATGGGCCTCGCATGTGGGAAATTGGGAGTTTGGTTCCAGGTCGAGTCAATCCATTGACTTATGAAATTTATACTTGTCACTTCCTAGCATGGTGCTTGGCATTAATAGGATCGGGCAAGAACCGGTTAGCTCAGTATCAGGTTAATGTGACTGAGTGGGATACAGCGTCATGGTGACGGTGGCCTGATGATTTCCCAGTGTGGCAGCAATCTAAAGTCACTATGAGTGTGCACTGTCACAAGTCAGTACCCGTCCTGATATGACCTTAGCTGTTGCCAGGATGTAAAACTCCAACAACCGATAGAGTGATGAGTGAATTGGGCGCGTTGTTTGAGGGTGTGCTGAGTAAACAAGTCGGGTACTGCGTCGCACGCTGCGAGACGATCAATACTGATCGGGCTGACAAACCACTGGGCGGTTTCCTTCCCTCCCTTCATTCGTTCGTTCCTTCGTTCGTCCATTCCATTCCATTCCATTCCAATTCATTCTTTCTTTCTTTCTTTCTTTCTTTCTTTCTTTCTTGTCTTCCTTCTCCCTCTGGCATGCCAACCTTTCCTCACCCCTATCCCCACCCTTATCCCTTCCTTCCTTCCTTCCTTCCTTCCTTCCTTCCTTCCTTCCACCCTGACATCCCCATCTCCCCTCCCCCTCTTCTTCATCCCACCTTCCCTCCTTCCATTATCTACGGTGGGCTCTTTCATCTCAATTACATAATACACCCACACATAATGGGTAAGGCGTGTGTCGGCTAATGGTTAAACAATTTATCGTGTTAGATCCTCATTTTACAACGCTTATTTTACGTAATTTCTTGGCTTTGTTCTGACTATGGTTTTGCTCTGTTCTATAGATCTATTCTCTGGACTGGAGGTTTCAGATTCAAGCTTTTTAAATTTGTATTTATTATCATAACCGTAATAAAGCAATGCTTTCAAACTGAGCCGACGCACGTCTCTAGTGTTGTCTACATGCCCACCTCCGACCTGTACTTTTTCCCACAACATATACTATACTTCATAGTGCTGCGTGTGCCATGGTGCCAACGGCGTGGCACCTGAAACTTCTACTAGTTAATTAACGGGAATGCTGTTTAAAATCATACCAAATGTATAGTCTTGCCAAATTCATGTTAGGCTATCTATGGGTCTACACACGGAATAACAGGTGCACAATGGATAAGTTATCAGGTGTCACAATCTGTTACCACCTTCGGTGCTTGTGGACATGAAACACGGGTATTCGCTAACTATTACTTTGAAACTCCCGTTGGTTGAGAGTATGGGTGGCAAACTCCCGACCTTCCTATGGGGGAGCCTGCGCTCTACCGATTTGAACACCTCGTCCGGTGGGAGGAAAGTACAAGGAGCAGTGGAATGAGGAAGACCAGTTGTAATCTTGAAGACCAGTTGATTGAAATTTCCCCTGTTTAATCAACCAATTTTTTCTAAAAGAAAATAGACAAATGAGAAACTGATCTGTGTAAAAAGACAATCATAGTCTTCTTGGTAGGATTGCCGAATTGCCTGAGCACTCCTTCCCAACCCCTGTTCTCCCCTCTCCTCCTCTCCTCTCCTCTCCTCTCCTCTCCTCTCCTCTCCTCTCCTCTCCTCTCCTCTCCTCTCCTCTCCTCTCCTCTCCTTCCTTCCTTCACCACACATGGAATATGCTTCTAAGGCAAAGGCTTGTTAACTAACTAGTAATACTGTTGACAAATTATGTTACATGTCATAGCAAATTCATATTAGGCTATCTATGGGTCTGCGTACGGAATAACAGGTGCACAATGGAGAAGTTATCAGGTGTCACAATCTGTTACGACCATCGGTGCTTGTGGACATGAAACATAGGTATTCGCTAACTATATTTTCGAAACTTCCATAGGTTGATAGTGTGGGTGGTCTAATTTGAATTAATCTGGCTCTTACTAGTATCTGTTTACAGGGTCTGGATTTAATATGAATGAAGTACAATACTTTCTCTTTTCAGGGAGGGCGAGTGGATTAACCAAACAAAACTCATTATTATTCTAGTAACATCTCTATCATTGTTTCAATGTTTTATATCTAGTGGTTATTTTGTGTTTAGCCGAATCGGTAAGAGCGCTGTCTGGCTTTCCACGCGCGAGGTTGTTGGTTCGAAACCCGACCGAGTCAAGCCAAGAACTTACCATATTGATGCTTGTCACTGCCTAGCCTGGCGCTCAGTATTACTAGAATAGGGGAAGAACATTGGAATGAGGAACACCAATTGTCCCCCATTGAAATGTCCTTAATCAACGAATGTAACAAAGGCGCAAAGTCAAAGCAATAACCAGAACCAGAGCCAAATTGTGTGTAGAACTGCTCAGTTGATCTGCTTAGTCTACTACTGAATATTCTTTGTAGTGGTTCATCAACCATTATTTAGTGGATAGGGTTGTTTGTCGGTGTTTTACATCCTGGCAACATGTAAGGTCATATCATGACATGGACCGACTTGAGTGGCAGCGTGCATTCATGACAAGATTATAGTGCTACCCCCCTGGGAGACCAGGCCACCAGCACTGTGACCTGATATCCCACTAAGTCACATTATCCTGATGCTGGGCTAATCAATCGGTGCCCTATCCTAGTAATGCCGGGTGTCAGGTTAGGTAGCGGCTAGTATAAATTGTGTACGTCATTGGTTTGACTTAGCTGGAATTCGAACTCTCCTACCTTCCGCACGGGAAGCCTGTGCTCTTCAGTCTTCGACCACTGCCTCCTGGCTCTTCTGTTCATGGTAAGGGATAAATTAATAATAAGCTTCCCCAATCATGTGAATAATACATTGGAAATTGACGTTTTAACACAATAATTATTCATTCAAATAACATGCTTTGACAGCATGCCGTTTGGTTAATATTGGCAAAGACTAAAAGAGTTTGGCTTAGTGCAATAAATTTTTGTTAAAACAAAAAAAAAACCTTTGTTAAAGTACCTTCATGGCTAGAGATAGCACACAATGTGCGTTGTCCTGATATAATCTCCATTGCTAGAGCGTAAAGCCGTCACTTACTCATATTGCCTGATATTTTGTAGCGTTGTACCATAAATAGTTGAGACAATATTTAATCTGTCGTCAAAAACTGCCGTCAGACCATATCTAACCAATCCTAACCCGGACAGTACTGAATGTAGTAACTGATTTCCTAACAATTAGTCGATCTTTATTATTAAATTTTGTTTTTGAGTCTGTGTGATTGGTGTGGATGCGGAGGTGGGCTTCTTCTGTTCATATACTTAAAGTTGCATAGTCCGATGGTTTTGAGTGTCTGCCATTTTGTTGTTGATAAATATATTAGGTTGATTATTGTAATTCTAATTTACTGTTATTGCTAAGTAACTTAATTTGAAAAGTTTAACTTTGGACATATTTGAAGTGAAAACATGCAAAATTAATTTTGTATGTGAAAATACTGGACAGCATAGGCTTTAACAGGGGCACCCGACGCGGTGGCCGAATCGGTAGAGCACAAGCTTCTTGTGCAGAAGGTTGGGAGTTCAATTCCCATTCGAGTCAAGCCAATGATGTACAAAATTGATACTTGTCACTACCTAGCCTGGCGCTCTTCCTTAATAGGATAGGACAAGGACTGGTTAGCACAGTATCAGGATAATGTGACTGGGATATCAGGTTATGGTCTCACCAGCCTGGTCTCCCATGGGGCAACACTATAAAGGTGTCATTAATGCGCACTCTGACAAGCCGATACCCGTCCTGATATGACCTTAGATGTTACTAGGACATACAACAACAAACAAACAACAGGGGGCATGTTCTACTAAATTGACTTAGTGTTCCCTCTATGCAGCAATGCATATTTAAAGAGTGCGTCGGTATCTAAATTGGTTATGTAAAATCAAATCTAGGTGACCAGACGTGATGGCCGAGCTAGAGCGTCCGTCTCCCGTGCTGATAGATCGTGGGTTCGAACCACGGTCGAGTCAAAACAATGACTTAAAAATTGTTGCTTTTTGCTTCCTAGCCTGGCGCTTGGCATTATTAGGATATGGCAAGGACTGGTTGGCTCAGTGTCAGGATAATGTGACTGAGTGGGATATCAGGTCATGGTGCTGGCAGCCTGGTCTTCTAGGGGGGCAGCACTATAAAGTCACCATGAGTGTGCACTGTCACAAGTCGGTACCCGTCCTGATATGACCTTAGATGTTGCTAGGACATAAAACAACAAACAAACCAAAACATCAAATCTAGGTAAATGTTTTGGAGAAAATTGTACGCTTTCATTGGTATTTTCAGCTTCATAGTGTTCTTAAATGTAATCTATGTGCATCCCACAATTATATGCAGCATCCATTGCATGATATTAATAGGGGAGGATGAGTTTGATGCAACAAAAGGCAAAATAATTTATGCTTGGAAAGTCAGGTTAGAGCTTAGTGCAACAATCTGGGCTGGCCGCGTGGATCTGGATCCAGAATGTGCGTCACGTGTGCAGTCACGTGTGCATGCAGTCACGTGTGCTGGTATAAACAAGGGCCCTGTCTGCTGCCCGCTATCTGATAACCGTAAGTCAGCCCGAGTACATTGTTTAACTCAAGTAGCATCAGTCTCTATTGACATGTATAGACTAGCATATTGTGCTCTGGTATCCTTCATAGATCTAGGCCACTATGGTTGCAATGTTGCCACGCTATTTTATACCTGATTGTATAGCCCTATTTCATATGACGTCAGCATAGGTATTTAGGTCAGTGCGCGCGCTGTTTGGCTGCAGGATGACACACTGTCACACTGCAAACTCAATGGCTATGACTAAACCACTTCAACCTCCACTAATTCTACTTTGTTTGAAATAAAAATTATATCAGGTGAATGCCTGTTCTTTTGTCTTTTAGGGTCTTCAATCTTTTAATTAACATGATGAAAAATTTAGAGTCAATGGACACTTGTTTGGGTGTACCATCAGCAGCTCTGTGCATGTTTGCCATTCTGTTTGCATCCAGTCTTAGCCACTCCCTTCCCTAAAATTGCTACCTTGCTGAGTATGGTCACCTGAGCTAAAAATAACCACCAATGAAAGATGGAGAAGAAACCAAGCTTCATTAGCATATCAAGCATGGCTGTCTTTAAGTGGGAAATTTGATTAAACAGAAGGAGTGAAAACATTCAGACGCTCATTCTCCTCGAAAATTAATCAGGATCGTCCTGAAATTTATATCATCAGAAAGCTCAAGTTTTCCTCTACCTAATCAGAACAATATTTGGTTGAGATTTATATCATACTCAGCAAGGTTGGTCTGAGAAATGACCCATGTCTTCATGTCTCCAGCACTGGAGCGACGAACATGGTGCCGATCGAAGCTTCTGTTTCGGCAGAAAAAGCTTGATGTGGTACCCATCAACGATGACTTTTGAGTGTGGAAGGTGCCAGACATTGAAAACATGTCTGAAGCCTATTGTCGCCCGAGGGAATCTGTTTAATCATCTTAATAAAGTTACTGTATTTGCAACCAAAACGTGTAGTCAGCTAGCAATGCCTATAAAAGTGAACTTCAGTTTTTGCCTCTTATTAATTTAAAACATATATGATCATATGCAGCTTTTGATTCTGATAATTTTGGAATAAAAAATAGACTGATAGTGTAAGTAGAACAGAAGTTATGATATTTCAAAGAATTTATCATTACCCCTGATGATATTCAGTGGATATTAAGGAATTTAGCAAGTTTAGCATGAAATATCTGACAGAATAACAAAGCTAATGGTCTGGGGGGGAAATTGTGCGTGTTATTTGTGCTATAGAGAGTGAGATTCTTTAATATTGGACAAATTATACGCAACATAGCTTTTGTGTTCGGGCCTTAAAAATCTCCCTAATTTGGAAATGTGGGCAAAAAGGGCAAAAAACTCATAATTTCGGAACTTTTCAAGAGATCTATATACATTTTATATCACTGGAATCAGATTTAAAAGATCTAATACACCTATATAATTTTAAACACTGAAACATTAAAATAAAAAATCACTTTGGAGTACCTTTTCTCTATGAAGATTGCTCCTAGTATGAGCAATCTTCATAGAGAAAAGGTGAAATATCTCTAAAACCACACAACTTAGAAACAAACTGCTTGGAACACATATAGAAAACATTCAACAAACAGAATTTATAAAAATTTATACGGTTAGGATTCTGCATTTCTATTAATTTTGAATAAAATTGACATTTTGAACTGCGCGTATCAGCAAACTCAATGCATTGTCACCGGCTATGAGAAATCTTCATAGAGAAAAGGTGAAATATCGCTAGAACCACACCACGTAGAAACAAACTGCTTGGAAACCATATAGAAAACATATTCAATGAACACATATATATTATTTATAAGGTTATGGTTCTTCATTTCTATTAATTTTGAATAAAATTGACATTTTGAACTGTGTGTATCAGCAAACTCAATGCATTGTCAATGGCTGTGAGCAATCTTACTACAGAAAAAGTGAAATATCTCTAAAACCACACCACCTAGAAACAAACCGCTTGGTAGATATATAGGAAAGATGTTTAACACACAGATTATATTAAATTCATACGGTTAGGCTTCTCCATTTCTATTAATTTTGAATAAAATTGACGTTTTGCACTGCGCATACCGACAAACCCAATGGCAGTGTGCATTTGTTCTGCAGCCAAGCTGCGCTCGCATACACAATGTTTATAAACATTGAAAGGGGTCTATTAGTCACTTGGTAGGTGATCGGTAAGATCGCGCTGGCTTCCCCTGCGGAAGGTTGGGAATTTGAAATCCGACTGAGTCAAGCCAATGGCTTACAAAATCTATGCTTGTCGCTACCTAGCCTGGTCCTCGCCATTGCTAGGGTTGGATCAGGACTAGTTTGCTCAGTATCAGGACAATGTGAGTGAGTGGGAAATCGAGTCATGATGCCTGCGGCGTTAGCTCCTCTAGAGGATACAACTCGTACCCACTAATGCATTATTAGTATTATGTATTTGTCTTCCTTATTTAATGTCGGTCGTGATTATGCATATATTATAGAGCCACCACGCGCACTGAACCGTCATATTGTCATTAATTAGGAACTAGCAATAATTCTCAATCAGGAAGCGTTGAGCAGCATGTCCTGTTGTAGAGTCTAATGCTCGGATATGTGGCTGTGTACGTAGGCTATGAGGAAAACAATACAGACAAAGAGAAAGGAAGAGAGTAAAGTGTAAGAGAAGAGAAGAGAGAGTCCGGCCCTCTGGTTTATTGCTTATATAGTTACATGGGTTCATTGTAGAGTATCACCCCAACTCCTTCCCCCAATGGGAATTGAGCATTCTTGGCCCTACCAATAGGGATCCAGCATTCCTGGTCTCAATGGATGCCAGTGGTCTGCCCACCACCAGTAGCTGTATGGCCCATGGCCACCACCAACCTTGACCTTTTGAGTGTGGTGACTCCTACCCCAGCCGAAGGGCTAGGCCGTGAGTGCAATCACACCCCGACCTGCCAGCACCACCATGTCTATTTACACCCCACTCAGGCACCATCAAACCATACATATATATATATACATACATGCGCCTGGTCACATACACCGATCAGTAATAAAACATTTGCATTTCCCCCTCGCTGAGTTTCGGAATATTTTACACTGTGTTGAGATACATTGATTTATAGTTGCATAGTCCAATGGTTTGAATTTTGTTGGTAATTTTTTTACAATAAATGTATTAGATTGATCATTAAACAGGGATGCCAGTCTTCCACTAATTAATGGAATTCCAATAATTTCCAAATTTCTCCTTTTTTCATTTAACCATTTTTTAATTAATGTTTTAGACTTAGCTTTTTTTGGATTTTCCAATTTCCATGCATGTCCATTACTACAGATATTTTTTTCAAATTGGATTTTTCTATGTTTTAGATAATTTGGGACGTTTACATTGTTTTGTTTTTTGTTTTTTTTTGGAGATAGACAATTTTCCATAATCCCACTAATTTCCAGTAGAGATTTCTACTGGAAAATCTTTAATGGACCGGGCAAAATATGAAAAATTTGGTGTGCTGTGATTGGTCAATATTCTACGACTTTCTCATAAGGTTAAGCACTGACAACACTGCTGGCGCCTCCTGTCGCATTATGAGAACACTACCATCAATACTGAGTCTACCCGGTCAGCGGCAGCCGAAGTACGGTGGCACCACTTAGCTGGTACTGCCCAAACTAAACTTGACATAGACAATTTGGGATGAGTTAGATTTTTTGAATTTTCCAATTTTCATGCATATCCATTGCTACCAATTTTTTTCTTTCAATTTTGTCAAATTCGAAGTTTCTATACGTTTAGATAATTAAGGGCGTTTAAATTAGAGAAATGTTGACTCAGACACATACACATACACAGTGGTTTAATGTGTGTTTTTAGGTGTACGCAACACTTTTCGTGTTTTCCACTAATTTCATCAACCCCAACTGGCATCCCTGATTATAGTCTACCCTGCTTTAGATTTAAAGTTCCATGGATCGATGGCGATGAATCTTTCTTATATTTTTTAGATAAATATATCAAATTGATCGTTATAACCTACTAATCATTAGTCCGGAGTAATTTTGATGAAAAATGGCTAGTTTTGAAGCAATTTGAGCTGAAAGAACCCAAAATACTTTTGACAAGCTTCCCAAAAGTCCTCTAGCTATGGCGCGTATTGACATTTTGCGATGACCACATGACTAGGTTACATATGGTACTTGGAATGAGGGCATAATGATGCCATGAGATTGACCTAATTGCTTAATTAGTATTCCT
The DNA here is from genome assembly GCA_030323885.1 of Branchipolynoe longqiensis. Classification (NCBI taxonomy): domain Eukaryota; kingdom Metazoa; phylum Annelida; class Polychaeta; order Phyllodocida; family Polynoidae; genus Branchipolynoe; species Branchipolynoe longqiensis. The sequence goes on along the minus strand of CM059201.1, from coordinate 26,770,295 downwards.
GCATAATGGCTGTCTCAAAGTAGGTGTCCAAGGGGATGAGGTAATAAATTCACTGATTATTCTGTATAGGCTGTCCCCAATCCTTAGCTAATGCACTATCTAAGTTGGATATATAGAACTAAATTTAGATAAGTGTTTTGGTTTTGAAAAAAAATTACTTTTCATCGGACCATGCAACTTTAAGTGATTTGTTTGAAACGGCTAACTTTGGAGATATTTGAAGAGCAAACATGCAAAATTAATCTTGGCCTGGATCAGTAATAGGTTCTATTACATTGACTTAGTATTCCCTTCTACACAGCAACACATTCTAACTAGTTAAGATGGATGTGTACAATCAAATTTGAATAAGCGGTTTGGTTCCCAAAGGTTGGAGCTTTTAAACAACAAAAAAAGCCAGGAACCGGGCTAGATGGGTTGCCACATGGGGGAGCCTACAAAGCCACTGCGCCATAGCTCGAGCATCGCTGAAACTAGGTACCAAATATTTGGTTTCCACATTACAATGGTGATAATTCTTTTATTTGGGTAGCAAGCAAGTCACATAGTTATTGTTGCCTGTATGTGTTAGTATTTTAGCGATGCTACATGTATTTAATCTATCTCACAAAATGTACCAAAAGTATGCTTGTATGATTTTGTGAAAATGATGGAATGTTTTCTGCTATTAATTAATAATAACAGAAAACGCTCCAAATAATACACCTTTAAAATAATATAGGGTATGCACTGACGTCATGCTAAACGGAATTGCGGCCAATGTGGCGATAGTAACCACAATAATAAAGGCTGTCACACTGCAAACTCAATTGCTATGAGCAATCTTCATACAGAAAAAGTGAAATATCTCTAAAACCACACCACCTAGAAACAAATCGCTTAGTACACATATAGAAAACATGTTTACCAAAAAGATTAAATTAAATTGATACGGTTAGGATTGTGGATTGCTCTTAATTTTGAATAAAACTAATGTTTTGCACTACGCATACCGGCAAACTCAAGGCATTGTCAATGGTCGTGAGCAATCTTCAAACAGGAAAAGTGAAATATCTCTACAACGACACCACCTAGAAATCAATCGCTTGGCACACTTATAGAAAACATGTTTACCAAAAAGATTATATTAAATTGATACGGTTAGGGTTCTGGATTTCTCTTAATTTTGAATAAAACTAATGTTTTGCACTGCGCATACTGGTAAACTCAATGGTCGTGAGCAATCTTCAAACAGAAAAAGGTAAATATCTCTACAATGACACCACCTAGAAACAAATCGCTTGGCACACATATAGAAAACATGTTTACCAAAAAGATTATATCAAATTGATTCGGTTAGGGTTCTGCATTTCTATTAATTTTGAATGAAATATACGTTTTGCACTGCGCGTACCGGTGTCGGAGTTTCAGTTCTCAATCAGACTCAGTTCTCAACATCGCTTCTGCGCATGTGTCAATATCTAAAAGCGTTGTCTGCGCATTGTCAATGGTCATGAGCAATGTTCCTCCAGAAAAAGTGAAATATCTCTAAAACCAAACCACCTAGAAACAAATCGCTTTGTACACATATAGAAAACATGTTTACCAACAAGATTATACTAAATTGATATGGTTAGGGTTGTGGATTTCTAGTTGAGAACTGAAACTGCGACACCGGCAAATTCAAGTTTTTATTTGTTGTTGTTTTTGGTCACCAGCAATCTTCGTACAGAAAAAGTGAAATATCTCTAGAACCACACTACATAGAAACAAATCGCTTGGTACACATAGAAAACATGTTTACCAAAAAGATTATATTAAATTTATGACACTGACACTTAGTAACAGTACGAGGCAGCGATCGGCGATGGTTTGAATCGGGCTGATGTTGACACATGCGCAGACAATGCTTTGACGCATGCGCAGAAGCCATGTTGAGAACTGAGTCTGGTTGAGAACTGAAACTGCGACACCGGCGAACTCTATGGGTTGTTAACTAGTTGATATCACCACAATGGCCACGCATCCGGTTGATGACGTCACGTGAATACCCTATATAGGGTATTCACGTGACGACACGAACCGGATGCGCGGCCATTGTGGCGATATCAACCAGTAAACATCCCATAGCGTTTGGCTGTACGCGCAGTGGAAAACGTGTATTTCAGTCAAAATTAATAGAATTCCGGAACCCTAACCTTATAAATTTAATATAATCTATTCGTTGAATATGTTTTCTATATGTGTACCAAGCAGTTTGTTTCTAAGTGGTGTAGTTTTAGAGATATTTCACTTTTTCTGTATGAAGATTGCTCACGGCCATTGACAATGCACTGGCACTGACACTCAGAATATCCCAACTTTCACTATTATCTCTTGTTTTTAATACTTTCAGCGTAAATTGCTCTTAGGTTAGATTAAATACTTCAGATCTTCCTCTTCAATCGCGCATTAAGATATTTTTAATCGATCCAATGAAAGCTTTTAAATTTATTTTACAAAAATAAATGCTCCACATAGACATAGCATTGCCGTATTTTACCCTTCGCGGGCAGTTTGCCGGTACGTGCAGTGCAAAACGTCGATTTTATTCAAAATTTATAGAAATCCAGAACCCTAACCTTAAAAATTTAATATAGTCTCATTGGTAAACATGTTTTCTATATGTGTACCAACCGATTTGTTTCTAGGTGGGTTAGTTTTATAGATATTTCACTTTTTCTGTATGAAGATTGCTCATAGCCATTGAGTTTGCAGTGTGACAGTGTGTTATTATTGTGGTTACTATCGCGACAATGGCCGCGCTTCCGGTTTGCGTGACGTGAGTGCATACCCTATATAGAGGAAGTATATTTAAACATAATTAATAGTATTATTTGAAAGGTTTTCACTGTTGGTTTCCATGTTGCCTTTTAGTGCCCAGTTTCATGGAGTGATATATATATACACGCTGAGCTGACCTACTTATGTCACCACCACGCTAGATCAGTAGTAGAAACCCTCACTGAAGGTTCAGTAGGTTACCAAGTACTCCGCAGCGCACTATCTCATATAAGTGACATAAGTAGGTCAGCTCAGCGTCTGAACGCTGGCCAGGAGCAGGGTCCGGCACACCTTTACCAACACGCGGCGGCTCGAATTACCATGGGCAGATATAAATAGATGGACTGTTTTACTACCGAGTCAATTCAATGATTTACTAACTTGATACTTGTCACTACCTCGCCTGGCACTCGACATTAGTACAATAGGGCAAGACTGGTTAGCTCAGTATCAGGATAATGTGACTGAGTCGGAAATCGGGTCATTTTGTTGGCAGCCTGGTCTCCCAATGTGGCAGCACTATATGGAGTTGCCATGAGTGCGCACCCTCACAGGTTGGTGGTACCCATCCTGATATGACTTTAGAAAAATCACATACTCACATTCTCGATGTCGGACATCCGGGCACTTTTTGCGTTTGCAACACGCGAAGGGTAAAATAAATGCCAGTGTCATAGAGACAACATTAAAACTACCCTAACTATCACAGTAATTTGTGGTTTTTGGTGCTTTGAAAGCAAATTTCTCTTGTTTCTATTAAATAGTTCAGATCTTTCTCTACAATTTCACATTCAGCTTTTTTTTTATCAGCCAGTTGGAAGTTCTTGAATTTATTTTGTGAAAATAGTTTTTGAGGACATGATCTGGTAAGGCTAACGCTGGCACTGACACTCAGAATATCCCAACTTTCACTATTATCTCTATTTTTAATACTTTCAGAGTAAATTGCTCTTAGGTTAAATTAAATCCTTCAGATCTTCCTCTTCAATCGTACGTACGTGCGTACGTACGTATGTGCGTACGGACGTATGTACGTACGTACGTAAGAATTCCTGTGTTTGTGTATTATTTTTGCCGGATATATGGGCTATGTAAAGCTTGGACTGTTGGCCGCCCACTGATGTCATGTTGCGCTGGGCTGTGATCTATGTGTAAGGTTGCCCCTCTTGGTTCAGATAAGAATAGACCAGCCACTGATAATACATGGGAGCGTCGCACACAAAATGGTAATAAGAAAAGTTTTAAAAAACCACCAAATGTTATAAATATGAAGAGAAAAAAAAGTGATAATTTAAAATATGATGCCATGTTTTGAAAACATCAAAATATTTGTTTCTCAAGTACCATCCTCCGTATCAAATGTTTGTTTGTGTAAGTTTATTTATTTTGTTGTTGGTTTTCCTGTCCTCATGCCTCCCAATCCCCCGGTAGGAAGTTTCACACAAAGTGAAAGTTGAAACATTTCATCCACTAATTCCCTCCCACCCCCCCCCATCCCCAATTTTTGTAGAGCAAAAGCCCTACTAAGTTCGGTTATCAGGAAGCGTATGTTTATGGGACGGCTGAATGTGTTGAGCGCCCACCTCCCATTTTGGTAGGACGTGGGACTCAAACTCCTTGTTTCGAACCCTGGCCGAGGCAAACCAAATGACTTTAAAAATTGATGCTTGTCGCTACCTAGCCTGGCATTCGGCATACTGGATTATGGCAAGGAGCAATGGAATGAGGAAGACCAATTGTCTGTGATTGAAAGTTCCCCTGCTAAATCGACTAATATAACCCCTCCTCCCCGCCCCCTGAAGAAAGAAAAAAGAGTTTAAACATAAAGCACCGTATAGAAGACCTGCCTACCCGTTCGGTTTTTGTGTATTTACATTTTTTTTCACTGGAGTACCCAAATAGGAAATGTGTGATAGGCAGGACTGCTATGGTGAAGGATGCGGCTGGGAGGGACCACCACCAGCACCACCAGCACCACCAGCACCACCAGCACCACCACCGCCAGTGCCGGTGTGGTGGTTTCAGCGTGTTCCCGTGCTCAGACGTGTCCCGTTGCTTCTGCGCATGCGTGGATTTCGCATCAACTCGGATCACCCGAGACACTTATTGGCGCATGCGCACATCCTACAATCTCGGGTCGAATAATCGAATACGCTTCTCCGCGCTCGGGTGGAGATTTTTTTTTTTTTTTTAATAGCCGATAAAAAATACAGCAAAATAGGATTTAAAGTATTTTATGATGGCCTAGTTTACCTATATTTCCATTTAATTAATCTAAGTTATTCTTTTTTGGCACACGGCACGTGTATTTGTTGACTCCACTCGCCGTGTTCTATTTGAAATTATGACGACTGGGATGACCCGAGTCGCCCGGGTAGTGTTAATCGATTACGGCCATGTTTATTAGATTCTGACGCATGCGCAGAAGCGAGGGACACGTCTGAGCACGGGAACACGCTGAAACCACCACACCGGGCGTGTAGACATGCCTGGCGGCAGCTTCAGTGCCTTCTCCGAGACCTGCGGACACTAACTCCGAAGACGTGTATTCCATAGAGCAGTGCTGAGCTGGGTGCTGCGTACAGGGATGAAAGATCTCCGCGATTCCGTGGATTTCCGGGATTTTTCAATCCCACAGCACCATCAGTGTATACTAGTAATGTGTGGTGCTGAGACGCAGCACTATCAGTGTACACTACTACTATTAATAAATGCTCCAAGCACCACAGCAATATCAGCGTACACTACTAATACAGGCTCCAAATGGTGCAGCACTATCAGCGTATACCAATATATATGTAACCCAACTTCCGGGAATTGTCCGTGATTCCCTGACAATGCTAAACCTATGGGAGAATATCAGCATTTCCGCTTTTTTCCCTGGAGAGCACTTTCATCCCTGTGCGTAGGACAAGGCCACCCCCGTCTTTGAGTGTCCGACCCAGTGAGTGCCGGAGGGTGTGGCTCCCATCTGCAGTTGTTTACCACAGGTGGCTTGGTGCTCTAAAGCCCTGTTTACACGGGCGATTTAAAACGCTTCATATAAAACGACTTGCCTAGATCGACTCACATTTGCCGTGTAGACTCGACGCTGTGGCGTTTTAGGGCTGAATCGATTCATATGAAACGCTTCATCTATACCACCTCGCAAGGTAGTTTATATGAATCGATTCAGCTGGTTCCCGGGCGGCGATAGTATAAAATAGTAGTGCTTGCCAGCTACAGGGGGAGCAGTAAATAATCGCTGGTGCCCGGCAGTGTTAGGGCCCGATTACGCCGAAATCTAGTGAATTTGATCATATTTAACAGAATTACAGACTCAAATATTGAAATTTAATTAAATTAACCTTAAATTCCAAGCGATATTAACGTAGCAGCTACATCGGCGTCGAATCGCCAAGTGTAAACTAAACAAATACCAGTGCTCGCCGGCTACAGGCGGAACACTAAGGCTGCTGGTTCCCGGCGCCAAAACACTTTCAAACTCCGTCCGTGTAAACGCGCCTCTAAAACGCTTCATATAAATCGCTTTGTCTAGATCGTTTCACAATTCCCCGTGTAAACAGGGCTTTAGGCGTGGTTGTTGTACTGATGATGTCGGGATCAGATACACAGTTGAAGAGTTACCTACCCACTCAGGGATTTTGCCAGAGGGTACAGTTTTGTACCATTAAATTTTCTGAGGGTACGACTCTGTAGCCTCAAATTTTTGGGATAATATTGTTTACAGGTTCTTTAAGGAACCTGACAACATCTCCAGACCCCCAGATCCCCCTCCCATCCCACCCCTTCCTGTGTAGCCTCAAATAATTTTCTGATGGAAACCCTGCCACTGGTTCCTGGTAAAACTAAAGGAAATAGGTGAGCGAATTTTATTTCCATTAAATGTGCCCAATATATATATATATATATTCATGGAGACACAATCAATTCCAGTGCCAATGCTTACTTTGTTGCATCTTTGCGTTGCATCGGGTTCCAAATACGGTCTTGAGTTAGAACCCGATGAAGCACATTTCGCTAGGATCGCTGTATTGTGAGTACGGTCAGTTAAGTGTGTGCCTTAAACTTACAATAAAGTGTGATGGGGTAGGCAGGCATCAAATGCAATTAATATTGGTTCAAGAAACACATTAAAACTTTAAGGTCTGTAAGTTAAGGTTGTCATAGTCTGATTGATTGTTATAATCAACCCTCCTTTGGTTTGAAGTAACTTATTATAAATAGTTAACTCTGTGGTGATATTTCAACTTAATTCAAGTGAAAACATGACATTGATTTCGGCATGCATGTTAAAATTCATTAAGTTTCCGCAGTAACAAGTTCTATTAAATTGCCTTAGTTTCCATTTTATGCAACAAATGTTCACTGAGGGCACCAGTGCCTCTAACTCTAAATCGGATATGTAGGATTGAATCTAGGTAATGGTTTTACTTTAGGAAATTTGAATTTTTCATCGGACTATTCAACTTTATCTATGTTGTGTATTCATCTAACTGCGTTTTGGGTCAGTATGTTTGTAGCCAGATTTATATTAGGGATTTGGGCACATTTGATTTATGATTAGTTTCTAGTAAAGTTGCATAGTCCGGTGAAATCATCAATTTTTCAAAAGCAAAGCACTTATGAATCTAGATTTTAACCAACATATTCAACTTAGACACTGGTTGACTTATTAAACACATGTTGCTGCATAACACGGCATACTAAGTCAATTTAATAGAACCCGTTAGTGCTGAAATCTATGGGGTCAGAGTTTTGACAAGCTTGACCACTTTGAAATATTACACTTCAAATATCCCGTAAGTTAATTATGTTAAGGCAAAGTTACTTCAAACTAAAGTGAGGCAACCTAACATATCTATCTCAGATTTTTAAAACCACCGGACTATGCAACTTCCATTGGGGTTTTGATCGATTTGAAGCTTTGTGTAATTTGATGTGTATATTTAATATTTATCCTTTTATGGTGATCACCAAAAGAATGCACATTCAATCACCACGTGTATTACTATAAGTCCAGACACAGCTGTATGCATGTTATGGTTGTGAGGAGTATAGAGCAGTAACTTTACTCACTCTGTGCATGATGTGGTAGTGGGATGCATAGCTCGCACAAACTTGTTTAAGCCCAAGTCACACCTACCCGGATCAGGGCCGGACGAGCCCCGACTTGTGATCTGGAATGGTCCATGGCGATCCGGCGTCATCTGTGGCTGGTCCTTGGTGGTTCGTGGCTGGTCCTTGGTGATCTGGCATCATCGTGGCAGGCCTGCGAGCCCGCGGGACCTGTTTGGTGTGATCTGGATACATGATTGGTTAAAACATCCGGGGCGATCCGGGGAATATTGCAATCCGGGGTCGATCTAGCATCATCCGGATGTAATCTGTCACTCATCCGGGTTGTACGAGGGTAGTCCGTGTCCCGTCCGGGGCAGTCTGGGTCTTTTTGAAACCGGAAGAGCCACGGTTTAGCCCGGACTAGCCCCGACAGAGCCACGGACCACTCCCGGACTGCCCGGATAAGACCCGGACAGGCCGGATGACCACGGATAGCCCGGTTTACCATGGATCAACCCAGGATGAGCCCCGTTTTTGTCCGGGACTGATCCGTGACTACTCCGTGGATACACCGGGTAGTCGGGGGGGGGGGGGGGGGGGGGGGGGGGTGGGGAGGGGGGGGGCGGGGGAGGTCTGTCCGCCTCAGTCCGGGGCGATTCTGGTCCGTGGCTCGTCCGAGTAGGTGTGAGAGCGAGCCAAAAAAATGACCAAAATAGCGATTTTATCCAGGGCTGTCCGGGGCAGTCCGGGGGAATGTGACCTGGGCTTTATATTCCCATTAAAGAACATACATAAATGAAGTTGTTGTGCAATGAAGGTGAAGGTCGACCAATGCAAAGGTCACTGAATGACCATGGCGTGTGTTATTCAGAGCATTACAAAGTTGGCTTGCTATTTCATCGTTGGCATTAAAATTGCAGTGGGTGGTGCGTGTTAGGCATGCGGGAACCAGTAATGAACACGCGGCAGAGTAAGTTCTGACTTGCGTAGTACAAAGCACACTAGTAGCAGGGAGCGGGGTGAGCTCAACCATAGAAATTGCGCCGTATTACGCTGTGGTACTCAGATGGCTGCGCTTGGTGCTTCCCCATGCTGAGCTGCCAGCAAATGCAGAACTGCCGATCATTACGATTTCTGCAGAATCATTACGATTTTCTGCCAATCATTACGCCATTACGCCTGTATTCTGACACATTAGTCATTAGGTGAATGTCTTTTTCCACACTTTTATACATATATCTCAAACAAGAGTGAATCTAATACAGTTATCTAAAAGAATTTTTTTATTTGGCACACACTCAAAACCATCGAACTCGGCAATTTAAAAGTTTGTTTGTTGTTTTAAGTCCTAGCAACACCTAAGGTCATAGCAGGACGGGTACTGACTTGTGACAGTGCACACTTTATAGTTTTGCCCCACTGGGAGACCTGGCTGCCAGCACCATGACCTGATATCCCACTCAGTCACATTATCCTGACACTGAGCCAACCAGTCCTTGTCCTATCCTAATAATGCCGAATGCCTGGCTAGGAAGCAACAAGTCTAAATTTTTATGTCATTGGTTTGACCCGACCAGGGTTCGATCCCATGGTCTACCAACACGGGAGACGGATGCTCTAACTCATTCGGCCATCCCTTCTGGTTAACTTTCGTTAAGAGTTTGAATGTGATGTATAGTCAGTCACATATATAAGCTAATCTATTAATGCGTGAGGAGCTATCAAAACATGTATGAAGTGTGTATGGGGCATGCATATGGCGTGTATAAGGCGTGCTTCACCGATACCCAGTTAGGTGACGCCACAGTAAATACGTGACGTCACAACAGGTGAGGCGCACAATGGTTGTAGATCAGGGCTCATTGGAAGAAAAGTTATTGATCTGGGCAGGAATTGATTAGGCCGCGCCTCACAATGTAGCAATGTGCCTCAACAATGTCGCACTCTGCCGAATCAGAAAATTGCATGCCGTAAATGACAGGTGCATGTAAACTCAAAGGAAGGCTCGATAGATACCCGAAGGATCAAGATAATGTATATAATTATGAAGCAGCTTTGATTTCATGTCACACAAAAGAGTCTAACAATGATATCGCTTCGGGTTCATCAGACAGCGATCTGAATATACAAGTTTAATGGACATCCATTGTCCAGTAAAGATCCAAGTGAAACCGTACTACTCGGATTTTTTAATTTATATTTTTTAATAAATATGCCATGTATACTTATGACATGGAGTTCCGCGTGTTAAATAGCGGTGGTCTAGTAGCGTCCACCCCCTTCACCTCTGCAGAGGAAATAAAATATCACGTAAAACTACCGCAGAATAAGATCCCTGTCAGTGTGAAGAATTAAATGCAGCTAATCGACATCAAATTAGCACTATATATTCTTTTTGAAGAAAAACCTTAAAGAAAAGCAACCAAGAAACATGTAATGTACCAACAACAAAATAGAAATAATAAAAACAGCACACAAACACACTTGGCCTAAAAAAATCTACATTTAACTTTTACAAACATGATTGTCCAACCATAACTACACCTGCCACAATGTCACGTTTATTCTACCGACCAACACGCCCGGTGGAAGCATCTCTATGGTGTTTACACATGTACAGAGTGCTCAGTGACAACACTCCAGTGCTACCACCTGTCCGCAAGTGACGACGTATCGCACGTGCTGCCATCTGGCTTATCTAAGTTAGTTCCCGACATTAGCCTTGTTCGCTGCACTGAACACACACAAAAACATACTACGACAGTCATATTTTGACACATACTTATATGTGCATATTCATTGCACCGTATAGTTTCTAGTAAACTTTCCACTACAAAAAAGGTTTTGATACAAAAAGGATTTGTCTAGATATTAGGATTTTGGGTGTTAGTTTCTGTGATATAGCCCATGGCAACCAACTTAAAATTAATCATTATTTTTTAATGTTTTAATAAAGAATTGTCATGTGGGTGAGGCAAATGGGAAATATTTTCCTAGAGCTGGATTCTTGATGCGCCCGTCTCCCGTTTTGCTAGATCGTGAGATTCGAACCCACTGGTGGAGTCGAAGCAATAACTTAAAAATATATACGCGTCGCTTCCTAACCAGGCACTCAGCATTATTAGGATATGGACAGGACTGGTTGGCTGAGTGTCAGAATAATGTGACTGAGTGGGATATCAGGTCCTGGTGCTGGTGGCCAGGTCTCCCAGTGGGGCAGCACTATAAAGTCGACATAGGTGCACAATCACAAGTCGGCATCCATCCTGATAAGACATTAGATGTTGCCAGGATGTAAAACAACAAACAGAGTTGCCGAGTTTGATGGTTTTGAGTGTGTGCCAAATAATTTTTTTTTAGATAACTGTATTAGCTATTGTTTGAAATAACTTTAAATTTAAATCGTTAACTTTGGAGATATTTGAAGTGCCAACTAATTTGGGATGCACATCAAATGACGTCATAGACTTCAGCAGTGACAGGTTCGATTGTATTGACTAAATTAGCCATCTTAAAAATCACTTGATTTTAACTTTAAAAAAGAAATATATATATTTTACAACATGGAAGTTAAGATCGTTAGAGAGAAACATTAAGGGGCTGCCGTTATTTATATCCACATAATAAATTATATAGTACATATTTTGTTTGCTATTTTTTTAAACAAAATATTGGAATTTTAGAAAATATTAACTGTGTCATTAACTACTAGTACTAGCTCTAAGAGTTGAGGTTGGTCATTGGGGCTGAATGACAATAATAGTCACAACCTGGATACAGGGGCTGTCAGTCTTGTTTGGACCTTAAATTAACTCATCGAGATTTGCTTGTTTCAAAATATACCAAGTCATATTCGATCATGGTAATTGTGAATAAGTAAAGTTGCCTTGGTCATGTTGCTGCCCCTTTATGACAATTTGACATGCGTGCGCACTGTCAAAAGTCGGTACCCGTCCTGGTATGACCCTGTCCTGATCTATCCATAAATGTTGCTGACACGTAAAACCACAACAAACAAACAAATCCTGTGGATATTTCCAGGGCATAAAACCCAAACAAACAAGCGAAAATGTAATGCTTTCATCAAACTATGCATCAATAAATTGATATGAAGGAAGTTATGTTGGGGGGGAGCATTGGTGGCGATATAATGATTACCAATGTGATCAACCAGACGGGGTGGCCAAATGAGTTAGAGCGTCTGTCTCCCGTGTGGTAGATTGTGGGGTCGTGGGTTCGAATCCTGGTCAAGTCAAACCAATGACTTAAAAATTGATACTTTTCGCTTCATAGCCAGGCGCTCAGCATTATTAGGATAGGGCAAGGAGCAGTGGAATGAGGAATACCAATCGCCTGCGACTGAAATTTCCCCTGCTTAAACAACTAATGTACCCAACAACAAAAAAAGTGTATCGATTATTCTGAGGCTGACAATGGTCCTGCCTACACAGCCCTGGCATGCTATCCCCACAGAGGAGGAGCGCATTGCAGCGCCATGTAAAGAGACTGCATTCTACTAACCCATCACAATTAGTAAAATATGATATTGCGATACGTGGAACTTACATTATGCTTGTAAAAATATCTTCAATAGAGGTTCACTTTGTTCTCTTTTTTTTAAAAAGTAGCATAATCAGGTTAGGGTGCAATCATATATTGATCTAGAGGTCACTGTATTGCACTCCTCCTCTAGAGTCTATCTAGATTATGTGTTTTTAAAGCTGCAGGATTCGATGAAAGCATAGCTGCAGGATCCGATGAAAGCAAAACAAAAGACTTATGTTGATACCTAGATTATACCCTACATATCGTATTAGTCCCTAATGAACCTCACCACCATCGTCTCAATGGCGCCGACGCTTGCGGGTCAGAAGGACCGGCAGGTGCAGGGTGGGACAGTAAGTTTTTTCCCCAGTTGCCCACTCAAACAAATGACTGGATTTTCTTCTTGCCAGAGCTGGAAAACTACTTGCCCAACCCAAGTCAGCCAGTTGAAACTGAAATCTGCTATGCAGATCAGAAAAATAACGCCTTCCCCGTTCGGGCAGGTCACTGAGAACTCCACCTGCTCGACTGAGGAAACTAGGTGCCCCGGGAAACTGGGCAGTCCTTATTGTCCTACCCTACCGGCGGGTGGCAGCACGCTTGCATGGGTGGTCACTATTGTGGACTGTTCCACACATTCCTAGCAACCACTCACTACTGGAAGCTACGTGTTACCTGGCAGAATAAACTGGGAGGGACTCTTGAAGCGTCTGTGCCATGTTGGGTCTCTTCCTCCCCCTAGGACGAGTAGGAACTTGGTCAAGAGCGGAAGGTCGGGAGTTCGAAATGTGGCCGAGTCAAACCAATGACTTACAAAATTGATACTTGTCATGGGAACTCGGCACCAGGATAATGTGAGAGGGAAATCTGGGCAGCCAGGTCTCCTAGTTGGGCAGCACTATAAAGTCTCCATGAGTGTGCGCTGTCACAAGACAGTTCTCATCCTGATATGACCTTAGATGTTGCCAGGGTGGAAAAACCACAACAAACAAGAATAGTGTAGTATTGAATTAAGGTTTAATGTCATGGTATCCCAATGGGGCAGGACTATTAAGTTGTCACAAGTACATGCTGAAAATAAAATTATCAACGTGTCTTTTTTTTATTTTTATCAGTGTTAAGTGTATTTGTGCAAGTTCTAGTTGAAAAATAAAATGGTGGGGTGGGAATATGGTGAAGGCACACGTGGGTGATGGCACATTGGCGCGTGGTTGTGTTGTTTACGTGGTTTATCTTCCACAATCTCCTTGTGGTGACTACCTTATCACTGAGCAGGCCGACTCTAGATTAGTTCGGCGTGTGCTAGATTATTTCGCCTGTCTGTCAAGATTGCAGGGCACAGATGGGTAAGTGTGATAAGGACAAATGCACCAAGTAAACAGCATGCAATTCAGTTCTGCTTCATTCCATCTACTGGTTCAATCTGATTGCTTAGTTCAGACACCACCTCTACTTCCGGTGTACGAAAACCACAAGCAGTGCTGATTATAATTTAGTAATAAACCATGGTACACAATTTCTGAAAATGATCCACATCTATATATATATATATGCTGGTTAACAGCCCCAATGGAAGTTGGCTTTCTTGACAGGTAGAGGAGTTGTTGGCCTTGACGTGTACGTCGATGAGTGTGGGTCTGTTGGGGGGGGGGGGGGGGGGGGGGGGAGTGATTGCGCCTAACACCGAGGGTCCTTCCTGCTCTAGTCGATGCAGGGGCTCCTTGTTGTCACTCCCAGGCGGCTCTCCCGGCTTGTACCAAGGTTTAATAAACTCACATGTCGATCTCCCACCGATTCGCACCGGACGCGGTGGCCAAATCGGTAGAGCGCAGGCCTCTCGTGTGGGAGATCGGGAGTTCAATTAATGGTCATGTCAAAGTAATGACTTAAAAAATTGATACCTGTCGCTATATAGCCTGGCACAGGGCATTATATGGATATGGCAAGGACTGGTTGGCTCGGTGTCAGGATAATGTGACTGAGTGGGATATCAGGTCATGGTGCTGGTGGCTTGGTCTCCCAGTGGGGAAGCATTGGTCGTAATGCGAAGCATTACGTTTGATGCGAGGGAAGGGAGAGACCCTCCCCCGCCGTTGTGGCGCTGCCTGCTCACCTCGGCCGAGCCCCGGCTCGCCCCCCCCCCCCCCCCCTCTTTCAGGCCACCTTCTTTGTTCTGGCGCTCACGCCTCACCCGACGCCCGCTGCTCGCCACATCTCACCCTCCCCCGGGCCGTCAGCATTCGCACCTCACCGCCTGTCGCCCCTCCTTCCTCCCTTATAAGGCCGCCCGCCGGCTCTCCTCAGGCACTCACCTTCCTGCCGTCTTCCGCTATCCTTCACTTTTCCTGTTTGGGCCTACACCTCGGACCGCTGACACACACCAGCATCCACTACAGCCATGCCTCAAGGAAAAGGACGAGGACGAAAGGGCTCCCGGGCCGCCCCCCGGACCCCGGGGCCCTCTACGTCGCCCGGGAGGGTCGAGTCACCATCACCCGTCTCGGTCTCCCCCCCGGCGCCCTCGGACCTTTCCTCGGGCGCCGAGACCTCCTCAGTGCTGGAGGCTATCCAGCGCATGCAGCTGGAGCACCGGCAGGCCAACGAGGAGCACCGGCAGGCCAACACCGAGCACCGGCAGGCCACTGCCGACCTCCACGCCCGGATCGACCACATCAGCGCCAACGGGACCCGGCCCGCGCCAGAGGCGCCCCCCGCCGGCCGCACCAGCGCCTCGGGCACCTGCCACCGCCGCGGCCCGACCCCCGCCGCCGCCCCAGGCGGCCCTCCCCGGAACGACACACCCGGAGTACGGGAGGTACCGCCACCTCCTGCCCCAACTGCAGCCCTGCACATCGCCGGCCTACCAGGGGGAGGAGACCCGCCACAACCCCGCCTCCACGGCCGACGCCGTCAGGGAAATCCTGGCATCCGCCGAGGCGCGGCATTCAACCAGACGCCAAGGCATCCCATCCAATTACATCTTCCCCTCCGATCTGGTGAGGCGAGGTCCCGAGAAGAAGCCAGTGAAGAGGGGGGAGGCGACCAAGGATGAATATGCCCTCGCCCTCCTCACCCTCATCGACCACCCGGACTTCCCCGCCCACTCCGCCCCGGGACTCCACCACCATATCCTATCTATCTGTCGTGATAACCTCCTATATCCCTGGACGACCGTCCGCCACTATTCTGAGGCGGTCTTTACCGCGATCGCGGACGGTACCCTCCCCCACGGCTGGCACGACCCAGTAGCTATAAACCTCCTCAGACTGGAGTCCCTCGCCATGCCTCCCCACTCCACCACCACCCAACTCCCCTCCCTCGACCCTGCAATGCCCCGCCCCCAGTCCCGCGGCCACACCGACACACGCGTGGCCTACAGCAAGGAGACCCACGGCCCACTCTGTTATGCCTGGAACCGGGACCCCAACTCCTGCACCCACGCAGCCCCGGGGGAGGTCCACGGCCAGGGGGTGTCCAAACAGCTCCACGCATGCGCATACTGCGCCAATGTCCGGAGGGTATTAACCAGGCACAGCGAGGACGCCTGCCTGGCCAAGCGCGCCCGGGCACCGGCTCCCGCCTCGCCGGATTTTTGAGGAGCCGGCACCTCCAGCCCGGCACGGAGGCCCCAGACCGGCCCACCCACCCTATCAAAGCCGCCCACCACACTGCTACCAGCCCTCCGGACACCACCGCCCACCCGCCCGAGGCGCGGCCTGCCCGCCGCCTCGGCGCCGCCGTTCCCTCCGGCAACCACCCCCGCCTCGGGCCCCAGCGCCCCCTCAGTAAGGCTCCCATCGCCGCCCGGCGCCAGTCGCCCGTCACCCTCGACCCAGACGTCCACCTCGACCCAGGCGACACCGCCTTCCTCTGCCAACCTGACCCCACCGACCCCCCCACCGACCCGCCCCACGACCCCCCCCCCCCCACCGCCCGCGATTTCGCCGCCCCCCTAGCCCGCCCCCGCCGCACCTCCTCCCCCGACCCCCGCCCTGGCCACCACCTCGGCACTACCGACCTCATCGGCAACCACCGCCCAGTCGGGCCCCAGCGGCCCCTCAGCAAGGCTCTCATCGCCGCCCAGCGCCACCCGCCCACCACGGAACACAGCCCAGCCCAGCCCAGCTTGCCCGAGGCGCGGCCCGACCGCCGCCTCGGCACTGCCGACCTCATCGGCAACCACCTCCAAGTCGGGCCCCAGCGCCCCCTCAGTAAGGCTCTCATCGCCGCCCAGCGCCATTCGCCCATCACGGAACACAACCCAGCCCAGCCCAGCTTGCCCGAGGCGCGGCCTGACCGCCGCCTCGGCACCGCCGACCTCATCGGCAACCACCTCCCTGTCGGGCCCCAGCGCCCCCTCAGCAAGGCTCTCATCGCCGCCCAGCGCCAGTCGCCCACCACGGACCACAGCCCAGCCCAGTTTCACGAGGAACCCTCAGACCACTGCCCAGCCCAGCCTCAAGAGGAACCCTCAGACCACAGCCCAGCCCAGCCTCACGGAGAACCCTCCTCCGATGGCACAGCCGCCGACCACGACACCACCGTCATCAACCCGCCCGACCCGACCCCGACCCCCGTCCCACCCAGCCCTGAGGAGTTCGCCGGCCGACCTCCTCACCCGATCCCTCCAAGGAGCGGGCCTCCCTTATTTTTGGCCGCCCGCCCCTTGTCGACCTACCCCGCACCTCGCACCTCAGACCACACAGCCCAGCCTCACGAGGGACCCTCTCCAGACAGTCCAGCCGCCGACCTCACGGCTCTGCCCTCACGACCCTCCTCTCACCCAGATCCCCGGCCCCCACCTCGGGCGCGCCCCGCCTGCCCCCGCCTCGGGCGCGCCTCGAGCCCTCTCCTACTATTTGGTGGAGGGCTCCTCGGCACCCCCTCACTCCACTGACAATTAACCTGACAACCGGACTTCCTTACTCTCTCCTGCTCCTTATGAGCCTCTCTGCTCCTTCCTGGGAGCCCTTTCATTACTCGGTTACCTTGACCTTGTTATTTACCACTGTCCATTTCCCTTTACTTTCTATGTACCTGTACATTTACCACTGTGCATATTTTCAATTTGTATGTACTTAACATGTTCCGCTGAGGCGTGTAAATAAACGCGCCTTTCTTCCACCCCCGCCTTGTTTTCTTCCTTCTCGCGCATCATAAAGTCACCATGTGTGTGCACTATCACAAGTCGGTACCGGTCCTCATAGGACTTTAAATGTTGCCAGGACGTAAAACCAATCAACCAAAAACTAATTAACTAAATGATCTAATTATTAAGAGGACCTACGGTCAGGCTATGGGACTTGGCCGATATGTAGTACAACATTGGAAGTTTTAAATATTAAGTTAATGTTGTCAATAATAATGAAATTGGACGCAACTATCCAACCAAGTCATCCTGTTACATAGTTTTTGAACAGTATTTTACACTATTGTAAACAATCAATGTAAAAAATATATAACAATTTAACAAACCAAAAACCTTTCCAATTAAAAATGGAAAATCTAATTGAGTCATATCCATATCCAAATTTATTTTGGCTTACTATTATTTTAGACTTTTTCCCCCCATTTTCACAAAGCCTCTTAATTAAGGCGTGCCCTTGGTTTGTGGGATTAGAAGCTTCTGTTATGGACCACCTTGTGTGGATTGTATGTTCTTGGCACCTTGATTCTGAGTGCGTCAATAAGTAGATTGCAGGAACTGTTTGTTTGGCTACTATGGCTGTCTCATATCTACCTGGCATGTATCAGAATGGACCTGGCATATGCATTACATAGTATGCCTGCCTCATTCATCATGCTCTTATGGACCAGACGGGATGGCCGAATGAGTTAGAGCGTCCGTCTCCCGTGCTGGTAGATCGTGCGGTCCTGGGTTCGAGTCCCGGTCGAGTCAAACCAATGACTTTAAAATTGATACTTGTCGCTTCCTAGCCAGGCGCTCGGCATTATTAGGATAGGGCAAGGACTGGTGTGCTCAGTGTCAGGATAATGTGACTGAGTGGGATACCAGGTCATGGTGCCGGCGGTCTGGTTTCCCAGTGGGACAGCACTATAAAGTCACCATGAGTGCGCACTGTCACAAGTCGGTACCCGTCCTGATATGACCTTAGGTGTTGCTAGGACGTAAAACAACAACAAACAACAAACATCATGCTCTTATGGTTTTGTTGGTGTAGATTTTTGTTTCAGTCGTTGATTAAACACCGGGGATTTAAATCACACAGAATTGGTTTTCGCTCATCCCACTGCTCCTTGCCCTATCCTAATAAACTAGTAGTAATGCCTAGCGCCAAGCTAGGTATCAACAAGTATACAATTTTAGCTCATTGGTTCGATTTAACCAGGGTTGGAATCCCACAACCTGCCACACGGGAAATGGGCGCTCAACTCATTTGGCCATCCGTCTGGGTACACATCTGGCTTTCCCATCTGGTTACACATTCGGCAATTCCATCTGGTCGTTGGCACATTGGTAACAAGAAGAAACAGGGCTTACATGTTCACTTGAAGTACTAGTCCCCCCCAACTGATTTGCTGAGTGAATTGTGCCATAGATGTTTTATGGTTTGAAATACCCAACTAAGCCTTTGTCGCCGTGAATATGGCCTTTGCTGCCGACATGGCCTAAAACAATCATCAATCAATCAATCAATCAATCAACTTTATCCTTTGAAATGTTCACATTGCTGTTGCGGTGTAATTAGAATATCGGGGACAATCTGATTGTAACCATGTCTTTACTTATTTCGCACAGAGTTCCTTGTCACCTAATACAGTTGTAATTTTCTGGTAATAAATGTTGAGCATGTGTGTAAAATTGCCTTAAAATATATGCATGATTCACATACCAGTGCTCTGGTGCTGACAAAAGATATTATTCGATGAATAAATACTTGAACAAAAAAAAATACATACGTACATACATACATATGCACATACATACGTACATGCATACATACATACATACATACATACATACATACATACATACATACATACATACATACATACATACATACATACATACATACATACATACATACATACATACATACATACATACATACATACATACATACATACATACATACATACATACATACATACGCACGCACGCACGCACGCACACGTACGTACGTACATACGTAAGTGTGTACGCAAGTGCATGCGTAAGTGTGTACGCAAGTACTTAAGTACACACACACACATACACACACCACACCACACCACACCACACCACACCACACCAGGGATTGAAAGGGTAGGCCTATTGCCCATTCAATGTAATAAAAGTGGGCCGTGCAATCTACCAATAGGATTTCAAATTTTATGGGAACCACATTTTGGGTTTCATGCCCAGGGCTCATGGGAACCAATCCGTAAAAAAAAAAAATGTTTGTTCTGTGAAACGGGTGATGAAAACCCCAACACTTAGGGGAACCGAAAATTCAGTTTTGTTGTTTTCCAGCAAGATAATGAATGATATATTACAGGAAACGATTGATACCGTGAAATCCTATGGTTTGCTGTGTCAGGGCCCGTAATGTCCATATATGGGAACATATAAATGAAATACGCCATGTAAATTTCTCAGGCACAAAATGTGTAGCTTAGTGTGATCCCTGTACCTGCGTGCATAGACATGTAAACACTTACAGCCACTCATACATGACTGGCCAGACTGGCTCAATCGGTAAGAGAAGGTACCGGCAGCGCCATGAAAAATCAAGGAATGGGGCTTTTTTCATCATTATTCACATGGTCATAACTATTTCTGTATGTATTTGATTTTGATGAAATTACTGAACCTAGAAGATCAACATGTGTTCTATATGATGCTGTTGTTGGATTAAATATAAAGTAACTTTTCATTGATGTAAAATCCATTTGTATTATGACCGTATTAGGTCAATATTCCTTCATCACTGGTGAATCAGGGCAAATTCCACAATTTAAATTCTTTTGAAGGTTTGAATTAAAAAAATATTTGGTATGGATAGATAGACAATTTGATTCCCTTTCCAATGATACCAATCTTACTATAGTGCTAGTTAGTGCAAGGAGCCGCAGACAGAATATTGACACCAACCTCTTTGGGGCCTTGCTGTCCACAATAGTTTCACTATTGTCACATCCATGAAGAAACATGTATATGACATCGATGTCTTTTGGGATATATATCACATAATACATAATCTAATATTGTGCCAAATTTGGGGAAGATCCAACCATCGCTTTACGTACAGTGAATATTTAAAGATTTATTTAAATCAATATGTTTGGTCTCTGGCACTTTAAATTTGTATATGCAATCAAAATGAAGGTTTTGATGTTTTTAGTTAGATTATTGTTATAGCTACTATGCATTAGTTCCAGTTGCTATGTGTGTAAAATTTGAAGAAGATCCAACTATTGGATGAGCCACAGTGAGTGTTCAAAGCTTGATGAACAAATTTATATTTGTGATTTTGTACAACTTTCTTTAGAATGTGCAATCAAAATGTACTTTTTGTATTTCGAGATAGAATATTAATACAATAATGTATATTACTTCCAGCTGGTGTGCACGGTCAATTTATATGAAGATACAACAATTGGTTAAGCTACAATGAACATTTAAAGATTGATCAAATTGATATATCTGGTTTTCTGACAATTTGTTTTTATATGTTCAATCAAAATTCAATATTTTCCATATTTGTGTACATAATATTGATATAAATAATATCTATTAGTCTCAGTGAATGGTTATTCTCATACTGTGCCAAATTTGAGGAAGACTCAAAAGATTGTTTTGCTGCAATGAGCTTTCAAAGATTGAAAATTTGAAATATTGCACATACAAATGCTGTTTACATACACACAATTACACTTTTTCACATTTTAGGATACAAATATCTTTTGATTCTCTGGGCATAGAGGTCTGGGGGAAAATAGGCTATTACACTGTTATGAATATTTGAACTATTTAGTATTTTTTCAGTCTTGTTGCAGTTTTAGAAGAAAATACCATGCTTTGAAAATGGCTATTTGGCCAAATCTTAACCATTTTTTCATTATGAATTGCACTTTTTGAAATTAACTCATTAAAACCTGCTTCACTAATTGATGTAACAATTGGCATTTTAAATTCCTCTATATGTGTACAATGGAAATTGATTAGCAGAACTTCCCTTCCATGCATCCACTGTTTTTTTTTATTTGGTCAAAGTTCCACTTTTAATTCCAATTTAATACATTTGATATATTTTATATTAAAAAATGATTATCCCCAAAACAATAATATATAAATCCTAACAGTTTTTTGGATTTGGGCTTGTAATTGTAATGTCTACAGGAAAGAATAAATATATTGAACCATATGCCTATTTTTAAATTTCGCTGCCGGTACATAGTAAGAGTGCTGGCTTCCCGTATGGAATGACGAAGTTCGAATTATGGTCGAGTCAAACTAATGACTTACAAAATTGACTGAATGGGAGATAGGGTCATGGTGCCAGTGATCTCGTCTCCCAGTGGGAGAGCACTATAAATTGCCATGAGTGTGCACTGTCACAAGTTGGGACCCATCCGGATCAGCATGCATGACCTTTTTACTAAAGTAAAACAAGAAAACATTTGAGCCTTTTTGAGGGCAGCAGGTTTGTACCATCTCATATAGGTTTTTAAACAGATTTTATCGGTGAATAATACTATCATTTGGAATTTTATTTAGCTTGACCAGAAACTATATGATTGTGAGTACAAAATTCAGGAGTGTTCATTGACACAAAATTGATTATGCTTTTACATGTAAAAGTGATGGTTTGAACAAAAACAAACATTTCTCGCCGTGAATATGGCCTATGTTGCCGACACGGCGTAAAGCAACCACCAATCAGTCAAACCCATCCGGATCTAACCTTAGATGTGGCTAGGATGTAAAATCCCAACAATCTACACATACGTGCCACACACACATGCCGTGCACACACACATCATACACATTCACACCACACGATCAGACCAGATGACCGAATTAGTAAGAACTTTCTGTCCGAAAAGTTGTGGGTTTGAATCCCTGCTGAGTCAAACATGGATTCTGTGACTGAGTGGGATATTAGGTCACAGTACAGGTGGCCTGGTCTCCCAGTTGGGCAGCACTATAAAGTCGCCATAAGTGTGCATTGTTATAAATCAGTACACATCCTTATATGACCATAGATGTTGATAGGATATAAAACCCCAACAAACAATAAATAGGTGGTACTGAGCAACGCTACAGAACTTTAAAATGTAATTCACCGTCCGAGTGTAACGGCGCACTAAATTTGGGATAGGAATTATGTGCATTCAATGGCTTAGTCGGAGAATGCTTAGCAAATGATCCATTACTGTTAAGGTTGCATAATCCGCTGGTTTTGCGTTCCTGCCATATTTCTACATTATTTCTACATTATTATTAGATTGATCATTACAATTTACATTACTTTGCCTTGGACTAACTTTGATTAAAAGTGGTTAACTTTGTTATGATGTGAAAAACGTGCAAAATAATTTTGGTGTGCAACAATTTATTGCCATTCCTCCTATATCCTTTTTGTCTACAGCCATTTCACCTAATCGCCATTCCGCGTACCCACCATTTTGGCTACTTCTGAATTAGATGCATTAAATTAGTTTTTGGTGTCTGTTCCTGTTAAATCATGATCATCACCTTGCCCCCTTGGTTGTAAAACATTTATATTTACTTTCTTAAATAGCAAACCAAAAGGAAAATATTTCTAGTGAATTAAAGGTCCCATATGGATCAAAGGGTTGTATTTTATTATCAGTAGGCAAAATGGCGAATAGGCGGAATGGTTGTATGCGAAATGATTTGTGGGCAAAATGACAAATATGCAAATTAGCTATGGACGAAACTGCAATAGGCGGATTGACTGTAGGTGAATTGGATGTGACGCCCTTACAACAGTGACACATTATATTCAATTGCAGCGTAGAAGGAAAGTTATGTCAATTTTTGTTTAGTTTAATAAGTGTAACAGTATCTCAGGGTCCGTACAGGGCCTGGAAAGTCTTGGGAAAGTCATTTGGCCCATTTCAATGCCTTGAAAAGCCTTGAAATTAACCTACTGAATTCCATTAAACTGTCGCCATCTAAATTAGTCCGAAATTGCCATCCCGAATGGTGATTTCAGACGAAATCAAAATGAAAATAGTCTTGAATTCCTCTCAAAAACAGCACTGAAAAGCCTTGCAATAGCCTTGAATTCCATATCTTCACATTTGTACCGACCCTGGTATCTACATGTTGGATATGTAGGATCAAATTTGATTTGGTTTAGAAAATGTGATGCCGCTTTAAAACGTGGGTCTTATTGCATTACTGAGGTATTGAGGCGCCCTCTTGTGTGGCCGGGATCTGGCCAACGCGGTAATTGAGAGCCCCCATAGGTGTGGTTAATTAGATGTGGGGCTGCCTAGGTCACTGACACATGTAGCGGCAGTCTTACTAACTAGTAGGTGCTTTATGACAAATCTCTGGTTTTACTTTACAAATAGCCCAGCCTTTATTTAATAGAATATATCAATTTATATTATGCTTTATTCTCAAAATTGGAAGCGTTCGTGAAAGCAGCTGTTTGGGGAAATTTAGTTATGGACTAAATTTTCAAAGGGGGGGGGGTGTTGGGGGGTTGTATGTAATCTTGTTTGTTTGTTGCAAACATAACCTCTAGCAGCTAAGTATGGCGGAATGAGTTGAGCACTTCATTCACTGGCAGGTTGTGGGATTCGAACCCTGGATTTGATCAGTGAAAGCAATGACTTGAACATTTATACTTGTCTCTATGCCTTGTTTGTTTCTGTGTTGTTGCTTTACATCCTAGCAATATCTAAGGTCATATCAGGACAGGTACCGACTTGTGACAGTGCAAACTCATGTCGACGTTATAGTGCTGCCCCACTGGGAAATCAGGTCACTGGTGCCATGACCTGATATCACACTCAATCACATTATCTATCCTAACACTGAGCTAACCGGTCCTTACCCTATCCTATTAATGCAGAGCGCCAGGCTAGGAAGCCACAAGTATAAATTTTATATAAATCATTCGTTTGAGTCGACCGGGAACCGAACTCTCGACCTTCTGCATGCGAGGCCCGTGCTCTACAGATTAGGCCACATCGCCCGGTAAACCTAACCAGGGAACAGTGGAATGAGGAAAAACTAATTGTCCGTGATTGAAATTTTCCCTGCTTAATCAACGAATATAACACAGGTTTTGTAAATATTATGCCAACACTGAGTTGGATTGATGTGAATTTAGAATTTACCTGCAGGTGTGTATTTTCATTTAATTTTTGTCAATAGCTTCGGGAATAATGCTGGGCTACATGGTTTATTGATTAGGTAGTTTGTGAGACATCACACACTGATTCAGTCTTGAATTGTTTACTAATCACATTATGCCTTGCAGAAAGCTAATGCTTAGATACTTGGACAAACTTCCGTGAGCGAGTTCGGGGGGGTGGGGGTGGGGTCTTAGGAGCCCTTACGGTTGTCAGACATGACAGCGTTATAAAACTATTTATTGTTGCTAGAATCGCTGACCTCTGTAAGACTTAGGTGAGCCAGTTTGAGGGGGTGGGGGGGGGGGGGGTCCATCCATACACGCCCCGCTATAGGTTATTATGTGGTTAGATAAACAAATTGTGTTTTGTACCACCCACCTCAATTTCGTTAGATACCGTCTGCAGATTCCACTCTGAATCTTTTTTTCTTTCTCTCCCTCCCTCTCTCTCTTCAAAACGCAGGCAACAATAAAATCGCTTTTGTTGTGAATATGACCTTTGTTGCCTACATGGCATATGAACTCACTCACTCAGCTTTTGTAGTTAGTATGCATTTTTGTTGAACTGCAAGTAATATAAAATTAACATATTCTCACTTTTCGCTGGGAATATGGCCTTTGTTGCTGACACACAGCATCGGAACTCACTCACTCAGTCAGTCACTCAGTCACTCAGTCACACAGTCACACACTCACTCCCAATTAGCATTTCCGTCTTTTCCTGCCAAGAATTTGAACATTACTATCGGAATTAGTGTTGCAACCCTATTTCAAATCGAACATGTAAGAATGCCATGATGTAGATTTTCTAACTAGCAATAACTACATGAATAATATCATTTGTATTTGGATTATTTTCAGATATGCCCTGTGAAAGTGCACAAATTCCAAGAAAAATGGCATCAACGATAAAAGTAGCAGTCACAAAAAGTAAACAGCTGAACGGATCGGCAAAGTCTGGCTTGCCAACAGTCAAGTCGAAGACACCCCTCACAAATGGGGCTGCACCACATATGAACGAACTGCCTAATGGAAAAAGCACTCGCCAGGAATATGAAGGTAAGAAAGAACCTACTTAGCTATGCTTCTTCATGCATCATGGTCTTCATATATCTGCCGCTTAATTAAAGTACATAGCTCAAACAAGAGAGGTGGTGATAGCAGAAGTAAAGTACATAGATTAAACAAGAGAGGTGGTGGTAACAGAAGTAAAGTACCTAGATCAAACAAGAGAGGTGGTGGTAACAGAACTAAAGTACCTAGATCAAACAAGAGAGGTGGAGGTAGCAGAAGTCGAGTACATGGATGAAACAAGACAGGTGGTGGTACCAGAAGTAAAGTACCGAGATCAAGCAAGAGAGGTGGTGGTAGCAGAAGTAAAGTTCATAGATCAAACAAGAGAGGTGGTGATAACGGGTCCATTGTGCTCAGTGTCAGTTTAGTCGCTTAAACTGAGGACAACGCCAACCAGGTTCTGTTCGCTGTGTAATGCCACATACTACTAAATAGTTGTTGGCAATTGCCATGTACTACTGGATAGTGTTTGAGAATGTCCTGGCACTGAGTAGTGATGTGCAATTGTCATACTCCACTAAGTAGTTGTTAATGTACAATGCCACGCACAATTGAGTAGTTGTTAATATGCACAACTCAGTAGTTATTGAAATACAGTTTCTTGCACTATTGAGTAGTGGTTAATTTAGAATTGCCATGCACTACTGAGTATAGTTATCACGCTCAATGTTTCTGTATTAGGATTCGGGAATATATATGTGTGTGGGTGGGGGGCATAGCACCTAATCCTAACATTGTTCGCATTATCAGAACCATTGACATTCATGGGCCGGCCGCTGGTATAAAATAATGTCAGATTACTTCTCGTATTGAATGGAGCTTTGTCCGTGTTGGTCTGGTCTTCCACATGAGGGTGATGTTCATTCAGCCAGCTGGTGAGATGTCCTCACCTACAGCCGACTGGTGAGATGTCCTCGCCTACAGCCAGCTGGTGAGATGTCCTCACATACAGCGAGCTGGTGAGCTGTCATCACCTACAGCGAGCTGGTGAGCTGTCCTCACCTACAGTGAGCTGGTGATATGTCATCACCTACACCGAGCTGGTGAGATGTCCTCACCTACAGCCGACTGGTGAGATGTCCTCACCTACAGCCAGCTGGTGAGATGTCCTCATATAGCGAGCTGGTGAGGTGTCATCACCTACAGCGAGCTGGTGAGATGTCATCACCTACAGCGAGCTGGTGAGCTGTCATCACCTACAGCCGACTGGTGAAGTGTCATCACCTACAGCAAGCTGGTGAGATGTCATCACATACGGCCAGCTGGTGAGATGTCCTCACCTACAGCGAGCTGGTGAGATGTCCTCACCTACAGCGAGCTGGTGAGATGTCCTCACCTACAGCCGACTGTTGAGGTGTCCTCACCTACAGTGAGCTGGTGAGATGTCCTCACCTACAACCAGCTGGTGAAATGTCCTCATCTTCAGCAAGCTGGTGAGATGTCCTCACCTACAGCGAGCTGGTGAAATGTCCTCACCTACAGTGAGCTGCTGAAATGTCCTCACCTACAGCGAGCTGGCGATGGTGTGTTTGGCAGCGACAGTGTCATGGAGTCTTTTCAATTCCATCCGCGAAGCATTGTCAAATTTTTAAAAGAGGCACATTTTTGCCATAGATTTGTTTTCCATAATTAATTTGACTGAATTTGATCGTACTGCTGTGTTACCATTTATACCGCTCTTTTGAGTTTGTTTATTGTGAGTTGTACATTTTTGTGTACTTGAAATATAAATCAGCTGTTTACACAATTCTCTTGCTATATAAGTTTTCATAGATAAGTTTATTGTGTTTAACCACTGTATGACCCCACCCCAGATAGATAGCCGATGTTTACTTTTTGTGTCGGGGTGGGGGGTGGGGGTGGGGGGCGTTAAACAAATGAATAAATCAATCAGCTGGTAGGCGTATTGCTCATACAATGCGCTCACGTGGTTCTTGTATGGCTCTAGCAGTGGGCTGTGGGGTGGGGTGGGTTGTGGCACTGCATTACCTCGTGGGTTGCCGCCATAGTCCCCTGTATGTTTTATCGTAGATGGTGGTTTGTGGGCGCGGGGTAGACGAGGCGTCGGGACAAACACCAGCCTCCGGCGGCGTGCTGTGTGTGTGTGTGTGTGGGGGGGGGGGTGATCTGGGGCGGGCCGGGGAGTTGGGGGTGGGGTGGGGGGTTAGCCTGCGGCCGGGGGAATGGGAGGAGGCTGGTGGAAGACAAGCCTGGGGCTGGGAAAAACTAGCGGGTGGTTATAAGGGGAGGGGAGGGGAGGGGAGGGGAGGGGCAGTATCTGAGTATGGGGTGGGGCGATGTGGAGCTTGTTGTAGGTGGGTGGGCTGGCCTGAGGCGAGGAAGGAACACTGGTGGGAAGCTGTACGAGGTGCAGGCTGAAGAAGGGAGGGGCAGTAACGCCCGATAAAGCCTTGTTGGGTAGGGTGGGGTGTCACCGTGTGTGTGGGGGTGGGGGGCGGGGGGCTAGCCTGGGACGGGGAACACTTGTAGGGTTCGTACTAGTTCTTAGAAATCTACCTAGTAGTTAAATTCAAACAAATCTACCAAGTAGTTAAATTGATAACTTTCAAAATGAAGCGCTGGAAAGTCCTTGAAGATTAGTGGTTAACGACCAAACACTATGAAAAGTTATGAAGGTATATATAGTTGCATGACAAATTGAAATCATTTGTTTTAATTTCAATAAATATGTTGTAGCCATTATTTTGTTCTACCGTCAATGGTGATGCTTAATAACTGTTTTGTGTGACCTTTTGTCGCTGAATTCTCTGAATTTATTAATGTTTGGATGGTCAGTAGGTGATTCCAGCATCCTCACAGGGTTGCAGCAGAATTTCAGAAGAATGGCCGTATGATTTCTGTATTTCGTCCTTAGAAAGCTGTCTCTCGTCCTGAAAAGTTCTTGAAAAGTCATTGGGGGGGGGGGGGGGGGGGGGAGGACTTGTAAATAGTGGGGACCGTAACTGGTGCTAAGCTGTAGATGGTGCAGGCTGTCAGGGGAGGGGAGGAGAGGGGCAGTTTGAGGTGGAGTGATGATGAGTTTTTGTGGAGAAGGCTTATTGGGTAGTGGGTGGGGGAGGGGTGGGGGGAGGCTAGGCCTGGGCGGGGAACACTGGTAGGCTGCTTCGTGCATTGTATCTGTAGGTGCACAACCGACTGTGGACACTTTGTTATTGTTTATATAAGCCGTGTTTACACGGGCAATTGTGAAGCGATTTAGGCAAATCGATTTATATGAAGCGATGTAGTGGCGCATTTACACGAGCGAGTTTTAAAGTGTGTCAGCGACCGGGAACCAGCAGCCTTAGTGGTGCGCCTGTAGCTGGCGAGCACTGCTATTTGTTTAGTTTACACTTGTCGATTCGACGCCGATGTAGCTGCTACGTTAATATCGCTTGGAATTTAAGGTTAATTTAATTAAATTTCATTATTTCAGTATGTAATTCTGTTAAATATGATCGCATTCACTAGATTTCGGCCTAATCGGGCCCTAACACTGCCGGGCACCAGCGATTAGTTACAGCTGAGCCTGTAGCCGGCGAGCACCACTATTTTACACTATCACCGCCCGGGAACCAGCTGAATCGCTTCATCTATACTACCTCGCGAGGTGGTTTACATGTACCGATTTATATGAATCGATTCAGCCCTAAAATGCCTCAGAGTCGCGTTTACACTGCAAATGTGAGTCGATCTAGGCAAGTCGTTTTATATGACGCGTTTTAAATCGCCCGTGTAAACAGGGCTATAGACTGGCGGGAAACTGACATATCGACTTCCTCACTCACCATGGTGACGGCCTCGGCTAGCGACATGGCGTTGGCGCCATATCATGCACGATGATGGGCATGCGCACAGTGTGATATGAACGAGCCAGCTAAACTGTGACATGATGTCATGCCGCAGACAGGGATTAAAAGAAAAATCTGAGATTTCACTGATTTCAGCGATTTTTTGGGGGTAATTGGGAGGAGAGGGGGAGAGTGTTGTTGCTTTTATTTGGGGGGTGGGGGGTGGGGATCAACTTCAAATGAAAATGCCTGTTCCTTTCTATCAGATTTATTTGTTTTTGTTTGGGGTTTTACATCCTGGCAACATCTAAGTTCATATCAGAACGGGCTTGCTTGCTACCAGAAGGTTCTCCTCCTCAGAACTCTTGGGTTACGTCTAGCAACAATGGCGGCTATCCGGTTGGCTGCGTGTCAGGTACACTTCTACATGTGTGTCAACCTCCAAGCGAGCCGCCTCTCCTTGAATTTAAGGCCGGTGGCTGTAAGATATACTTGACAAGACGTCACCTGTGTAGCCGCACCTGTTTGTCATGCATCGATTGCTGGCCAGCCAGCCTGGAGAACTGAACAGGTGCAAACCGGATCTTGTGCACTGATCAATACGCAGACTGAATTAGGTGCGATATGGGGAAGGTACAATTTATCAGCATTGACATTAATTATGGTGCTTTCATTTGCAGCTCTGGTGGTGGTGGGTGTCATGGGGGTGATGAAAATGGGAAATATTGCACCTAGAGCAGGACTCGAACCCACATCTCTTTGCATTCCGGGCCAGTGTGCTAACCATTACACCACCTAGGCTCCCCGATATCACCACACTGCCCATGCCCATGTCTACCTGTCTATGTGGTTACTTGCCTGAGAGGTCAGTGCAGACTACTACACTCGTCCCCCATGAATTGTAAGTCTTTTAATGCTTACAATTACATACATACAGGCAATGTATGAACACATACATACAGGATAGGTTCAACAACCATAAAATGGTTGTACAGAATCCTGGTCATGGCACCAGTGTCATGGGGGTGATGAAAATGGGAAATATTGCGCCTAGAGTGGGACTCGAACCCACATCTCTGCATTCTGGGCCAGTGTGCTAACCATTACACCACCTAGGCTCCCCGATATCACCACACTGCCCATGCCTACCTGTCTATGTGGTTACTTGCCTGAGAGGTCAGTGCAGACTACTACACAAGTATAAATTTTGTAAGTAGTTTGACTCGGCCAGGGTTTGAACCCACAACCTTCAGAACTGGATGCGAGCATAATGTGACTGAGTGGGGTATCGGGTCATGGTGCTAGTGCCCTGGTCTCCCAGTGGGGCAGCACTATAAAGTTGCCATGAGTGCACAGTCACAAGTTGGTACCCGTCCTGTGATGGCCTTAGGTGTTATCAGGACGCAAAGCAACGACAACAAACTATAACGCTGCCATGAGTGCACACTGTCACAAGTCGGTACCCATCCTGATATGACCTTAGGTGTTGCTAGGAAGCAAAGCAACAACAAACTTGAGCTGCCATCAATGCACATTCTCACAAGTTGGCACCTGTCCTGATATGACCGTTGGTGTTGTTCGGACGTAAAGCAACAGCAACAACAACAAACAACAACAACAAACTATCAAGCTGCCATGAGTGCACACTGTCACAAGTCGGTGCCCGTCCTGATATGACCATAGGTGTTGCTTGGACATAAAACCCCAACAAACAAACAAACAAATCTCCATCCAGTCTCACAATGCATATGGGTTATGCCAATATTAAGCAGGGGAACGGAACAGTGGCCACTGCTGCATTACATTAGGCTCCAAGCATTTTTTGTTAACGCACCTTGTTTGTTTAGTCTGTGCGGAAGCACTTTCTGAATACATGTAGATGTCTACACGCCCCTCCCCTCATCCCCAACTCACTTATCTTGTTCCTCTCTTATTGCTGAGGGTTATTAATGTAGTTGGTATGTTTGTTTATTGGAGCTTTATGTTCATGTTCTAGCAACATTTATGGTCATATAAGGCGCAGTCTAGTTAACATGTCAGATTCTCTGTCTGTCTGTCTGTCTGTCTGTCTGTCTGTCTGTCTGTCTGTCTGTCTGTCTGTCTGTCTGTCTGTCTGTCTGTCTATATCCATCCATCCATCCACTCTTCTATCCATCTATCCATCCATCCATCCATCCATCCATCCATCCATCCATCCATCCATCCATCCATATCCCCACGCACCCTTCAACCTATCACACACCCGCACGGCACAGTGAAAGTTGCCACGACTGTGGGTCTGGTTCTCGCTGCCTGTGGTGTATATTTGCATATCGGTGCGTGCTAATGAAGTCTTTGAGCTGGTGATGCTGAAGTGAGGCTGGAGTAGTGTTAATCATCGTTAATGATGGCTGATCCTCGCCTCTGAGAAGTTTTTTACTCTCAAACCACGAGACGAGTAACGAGCATGTGGACCAGTCCCCGCGAAGCCTTTCTGGCGGGGTCATGACCTGTGCAGTTTAAAGCCCGTTCTACATCTAATGAGGTTCTCGAGTATCACAAAAGCTGTGTTTACACGGGCGATTTAAAACGCCTCATATGAAACGCCTTGCCTAGATCGATTCACATTTGCCGTGTAGACGCGGTTCTGTGGCGTTTTAGGGCTGAATCGCTTCATATGAAACGCCTCATCTATACCACCTCGGGAGGTGGTTTATTTGAAGCGATTCAGCTGGTTCCCGGGCGGCTATAGTATAAAATAGTAGTGCGTGCCAGGAACAGGGGGAGCAGTAACTAATCGCTGGTGTCCGGCAGTGTTAGGGCCCGATTACGCCGAAATCTAGTGAATGCGATCATATTTAACAGAATTTCACACTCAAATAATGAAATTTAATTAAATTAACCTTAAATTCCAAGCGATATTAACGTAGCAGCTACATCGGCGTCGAATCACCAAGTGTAAACAAAACAAATAGCAGTGCTAGCCGGCTACAGGCGCCTGCTGATTCCCGGCGCCACACACTTTTCAACTCCGCAGTGTAAACATCTCTCGAAAACGCTTCATATAAATCGCCTTGTCTAGAACGTTTCACAATTCCCCGTGTAAACACGGCTAAAGAGTGGCCATAGACCTACGATATTGTTGTCACAAGCTGTTCAGTTTAAAGCCACCGGGTGAATCGGTAGAGCGCAGGCTTCCCGTGTGGAAGGTCAGGAGTTAGAATCCCAGCTATGCAATGACTTATAAAATTGCTACTTGTCGCACCTAGTCTGGTGCTCGGCATTAATAGGATAGGACTATGAATGGTTAGCACACTATCAGGATAATGTGTGGGATATCGGGTCATGGGGCCGGCAGCCTGGCATCACTCTAAAATCGCATTGAGTGCACCCGCCTGATATGACCTTAGATCATGTTACCAGGATGTGAAACCCCAAGAAACAAACTAACTAAAATGAGATGATTGGATGCTTACATATGCCTTCATGAGTGCGCATCGTATCAAGTTAGCACTCACTCACTCACTCACTCACTCACTCACTCACTCACTCACTCACTCACTCACTCACTCACTCACTCACTCACTCATCTTCACTTCTTCAACCAGACGAGATGGCCGAATGAGTTGAGCGCCTACCTCCCATTATATTAAGTCATGGGATTCGAACCCTTAAAAAGGTATACTTGTCGCTACCTAACTTGGCGTCCGGCATTACTAGGTCAGGACAAGGAGCAGTGGAATGAGGAAGATCAATTGTCCGCGATTGGAATTTCCCTTGCTTAATCAACTGATGTACCAAAACAAAGAAAACCCCCAGAAAATGTGGTTGTCAAATTAGGTGGGCATGCGTTTGATGCCCTTCATTGGTGCACTCCTGCTGGTCGATCCTGTGTCATACAAGCTCAATCGACACCTGTCCCGGTGTGCGGGTGGTGAATGCACGTGGTACTTGTCGTAGTGGCGCCTCGTTGTTTTGTATATAATGGGCACCGTGAGAAGCAGGTGTCATTACTTTCTATTGCCTACAGATCGGTCGATATTCATCCTAATTGACGTGCCTACTCTCACTCTTCTCCCGGAAGTTTTGTCTATGTGTATTGGCGAAGTGTTTGTGGCGTTCAGGCGGAAAATGTCAACTATTCATTTATTTATTTATTTATTTATTTAGTCATTTATTCATTTATTTATTTATTCATTTAATCATTTATTCATTCATTCATTCATACATTCATTAATTTATTCATTCATTCATACATTCATTAATTTATTCATTTATATTATTATTGTTTATATTATCTATATTTTAAACCCTATTATATCAAATACCTGTTTTAAAAAAATAGGAAAATGATACATTGATAATAATGTACATTTAATAAAGCGTCCTCACTAGCAGGGGCCATTCTACGGCATTGTACAATACAACCATAATATGACATTACAAGTTATTTCCTTTTTTTTAAAGCTGAAAGACAGACATTTCATTTACCCCCAAATCGTTGCATTGTGGCATGTGCGTGTGGTAAAAGACTAACTAGGCCACACGATCTAAGCTATAAGACTTCTGGTGAGGTTATTAATAATATATTGATATATTTGTCATGAATCCTTTTTACAATGGCCATGTGTATGTGGCTGAACATAATGTTAACACACGATGTCTGGCTTTGCTTAGTAATGCGTATTTATTCCAGCAGTGCCTGTCCTCAAAGACATAACTCTGCATCCAGACCAATATTATTGTGATGCAGTAGGTGTCCTGTCATCAAAGCGGCAATCAAATGAGACACGTTACTGTTCATGCATTGAAAGGATTGTTCGCACATGGGAGGGGTTTGCCTATTACGGAGGTTACTGAAGACGGGTACTACTGTATAGTTGTGGCAGTATGTGTGCTTGTAATAGTACTCAGGTATGCGCACTGGATATTGGACACTACTCACCACCCTCCCATCGAGCACTAAGCAGATCATAAATCTCTAAGCTGCTGTCCACCATTACCCTCGATTAGACTCACCCCCACCCCCTGCCTTCTTTCTCGTGTCACCCATCTCCTCTCTCCTCCCTCCTGTCTCCTCTCTCCTCTGTCCTCTCTGCTCTCTGGTCTGTCCTCTCTGCTCTGTCCTCTCTGCTCTCTGGTCTGTCCTCTCTGCTCTGTCCTCTGTCCCCCTCTCTACACTCTCCTCTCCCCTCCTCTCCTCTCCCCTCCTCTCCTCTCCTCTCCTCTCCACTCCTCTCCTCTCCTCTCCTCTCCTCTCCTCTCCTCTCCTCTCCTCTCCTCTCCTCTCCTCTCCTCTCCCCTCTCCCCTCCCCTCCCCTCCCCTCCCCTCCCCTCCCCTCCCCTCCCCTCCCCTCCCCTCCCCTCCTCTCCCCTCTCCTCTCCTCTCCTCTCCTCTCCTCTCCTCTCCTCTCCTCTCCTCTCCCCTCCCCTCCCCTCCCCTCCCCTCCCCTCCTCTCCTCTCCTCTCCTTCCCTCTCCTTCCCTCTCCTATCCTTCCCTCTGCTATCCTCCCCTCCCCCTCCCCTCCCCTCCACTCCCCCCGTCCGATTCCCTTCCCCTCCATTCCCCTCCGTTCTCCCCCCTCCACTCCCCTCCCCCCTCCCCTCTCCCCTCCCCCCTCCCCTCCCCTCCACTCCACTCCACTCACTTCTCTCATCTCATCTCCTCTTCTCTCCCCTCCTCCCATCCCATTCCATGTCCCTTCTTCCCTTCCCCCTTCCCTCTCTCTTCCCCCTTCCCTCTCCCTTCCCTCTCTCCTTCCCTCTCCCCTCTCTCACCGCCCTCCTGGCCCCTATCCAACAACCAGGTCAGCACCGACCGCTCTTACCAGTTATACCCGGGGTGTTGGTGTGCGCCTGCGCCTTACCTTGCCGATGTTGTCCGGCCATAATTGCTCGCTGACTGGCAAGAAAGAATCTCTTAATGCTTGGCGTTAACTGTGATGATTGGACAAACTTGGTTTGACTGTCAGTTCGGTCAACATTTGTGAGCAAACTTGCTTTCAATGCTAAAATGTCTGAACAATGCGCTCCAGAGTGTCTCTAGCCAGTTAGCAGTTCCTCGGAGCAGACTCAAAGGCTTTGGGGATTGTGCTTTTAGTATTGCTGCCCCGAAACTGTGGAATGCTCTACCAGGATATATCACTGATTGTAAATCTGTTGGTGCTTTTAAAAAAGGTCTTAAGAGACATTTGTTTAAATCTGCTTTTAACTAGGTGAAATTTATTTTCCTGTATATTTGTTTGTTATGTAAAGCACCTGAGAACGGCTTGCTGGATCAGGCGCTATATAAATGTTTTATTATTTATTATTAGTGCAGATTGCAGTGAAATTGTGCTACCAAATATTCTACATGAAATAAATAACACTTCTCCTGCGTGTTCAGAGAGAACCGCCACCCCCACAACACTTACTGACATCACATTTACAGATTGCACACACAGCCTGTTAGTCTATGTTGTTGAATCTGGCAGCCACCTTTTTGTAGGAACCCTGATTATCACATATCACATGATATTGGAGAAGAAATTGGTTTTGGCAAATTCCTGTCAGTTACTTTTGTGTAACCCAACATTGCATACATTGGAGTAGATTGTATACAGCTTTCTTTCTTTCTTTCTTTCTTTCTTTCTTTCTTTCTTTCTTTCTTTCTTTCTTTCTTTCTTTCTTTCTTTCTTTCTTTCTTTCTTTCTTTCTTTCTTTCTTTCTTTCTGTCTGTCGGGAGCCCAGATCGGTCCGGTTAGTGCCAGGCATAAAGACTATTCCTCATAATAATGACTGTTAGTCTCAGCCAACTAGTGGCCACAGTTTATTTGGATTTATGCTGGATAGAACTTGAATAGTGTTAAATCGGTAATCTTATCCGATCTGAGTAAACTAATCGGATACAGCTGGGTGGCCCATACTGCCGATAAGCCCTGTGGCCAGTCGGAGATGGCGCTCTCTCCGCGTGTGTGACTGGCGTCAGGCTAAGCCCTGACTGCCAGGCCTGCCTGAATTGAATGCCTTCACAGCTGCATAGTCCGATGAATGCGGAACACTTTCAAAACCAAAGCAATTTTCTAGATTTGATTATACATGTCTAACAGTGATACGGGTGCACTTATTAAGCATTTGTTGCTGTATAATATGGAATACTGACTGTATAATATGGAATACTGAGTCATTTCAATGGAAATTGTCACTGCTGAAGCCTATGATGCCAGAGTTTTGGTGCGCTTGCCAAAATTAATTTCGCAAGTTTGCACTTCAAATATCTTCACAGTTTGCAATTTAATATAAAAAGTTACTTTTAGGTAATGTAAGGTAGCTTATAACAGTCAACAAAATATATCTATCTACCTAAAATGTGACAAACTCAAAAGCATCGGACTATGTAGCTTAAACTGCCTCACTGTAGGCCTAGCGCTGACTGGTGTCTAGAGGCCTTAAAGTCGGCACTCAGCGGTAAGACCAATCGGTTGGCTGCCAATGAAGACCCTGGCCCTCCCTCCTCCTCCACCCTTGTTTGTGGATGGTGTCCGTCTTCAGGAGGTTCGCTGTGAATATGGCAACCTTTTGAGGATTTGCGCCAAACGATTAGCACCACATGATCAGTGCCTCGTCGTTCATCATGGTTGGATAGAAAGTACAGCATAACACTGCCGATGTGGCGGCGGCGTTAATATCGGTTGGATTTTGGATTTAATTTGACCAAATTTCACTTTTTGAATGAGCTATTCTCATAAATATAATTATTTCAACTCGCGATTGAATTTTCATGGTTCTAAAAAAACATAATTAGATCGTAGCAGTGAATAGATTTGTGCATTTGTGTTGTTTACCTACAACAATATGTGAATATCGCCGCCCTTGCGGCGGTGTTAATATTGCTTGGATTTTGGGTTTAATTTGACCAAATTTCACTTTTTGAATAAGCTATTCTCATAAATAACATTATTTCAAGCCCCGATTGAATTTTCATGGTTCTAAATCACAGAATTAGATCCTAGCAGTGAATAGATTTGTGCTTTTTGTTTTATTTACATACACTTGATAGGAGAATGAACTGCTTCTATCCAACCAGGATGCAGGAGTAGTGTGATGCCTATGTCACACGCAAATCCTGCCGTGTAATTCATATTAACCACAACTGTAATACTTTTATTATCAACTTGTAAAGTTGTATGCATATTATTACAACTGGTAATTTCATTTATGACATGTATAATACTTTTATAATAGACGAGATTGCCATTCTGACTGCGCATGCTCTGAAAACGGCGCCGAGAGCAAAACAAAGGCGTCCGACCATTGAGTTTGCCGATACACGTAGGGCAAAACTTCGATTTTATTCAAAATTAATGGAAATTTATACAGAAAAATTTGTCACAAACATGGATTCATGCTTGCAATATAATAATAAAATGAATATATTTAAGACACAAATATAATTAATTAATCATTTGGAGCTAAGAACCATACACTTCCAGACAAAACAATCAGTAACTTTACAGGTTGATGTTTACATCACCATTTTAAATTCTTGTTCTAAATGTTAAAATGTCAAATATGTGAGCAGAAACTTGTTTCAAAGAAATATATAACCAATACCTGACTAACCCTACCCATTTCCTAGCTCTACAGATGGTATTAAAGTTGCATAGTCTGATGGTTTTGAATTTCTGTATTTTTTCTGAGATAAATATATTAGATCGATCAATAGTATCTATTTACATTAGTTCAAAGTTACTTTTATTTTAAATGGTAAACTTTTGAGATATTTTGAGTGCAAACATGTCAAATTAGTTTTGGCAAGCTTGCCAAAACTCTGACACCATAGACTTCTGCAGTAACAGGTTCTGTTAAATTGACTCAGTATTGCCGTCTACACAGAAACAAATGCTTAATAAGTGCACCAGTATCTAAGTTAGATCATCATCGTCATGAAAGCTGCCTGCAAAAGTGTTGAAGTGCTGCTGGATTTTGCAAGTTACCAGCGGCACTCTCTCCGGGAGCAAATAGAGGTTTCACACCGGCAAGAACATGTCAAGACAGGCGCAAAACTATTTGTCCCTGCAGTGGCTGGTCGGGAGATGTTGGGAGTTCCATACATCAACCGCCCTTAATGCTGCCACAGTGACATGGTTTTCTGTTTAGGGTTTGCTCCCTTAGCCTTTGGTTCTGTCAAGGACCTGTACCACAAGGCAGTGGTTTAGAACTCTGCAAGGCAGGGGCGTCAAACTCCCTGAGGTATTGCTACACCTGCATACGGAGAGCGTGTATATAGATGAGAGGGACAACTCCCGCGAAAATAGGTAACACAGGCTGCAGTGGCACTCCTGGCGGTTATTGTTGAACAAGCCTTGAGTTTGCCGGTACACGCAGTGCAAAACATTAATTTTCTTAAAAGATTAATAGAAATCCAGAACCCTAACCTTATAAATTCAATATAATCTTGTTGGTAAACATGTTTTTTTATATGTGTACCAAGCGGCTTGTTTCTATTTGGTGTAGTTTTAGAGATATTTCACTTTTTCTGTAGGAAGATAGCACATGACCATTGACAATAAATTGAGTTTGCCGTACATGCAGTGCAAAACGTTTATTTGATTCAAAATTAATAGAAATCCAGAACTGTAACCTTATAAATTTAATATAATCCTTTCGGTAAACATGTTTTCTATATGTGTACCATGCGATTTGCTTCTAGGTGGTGTGGTTTTAGAGATATTTCACTTTTTCTGTAGCAAGATTGCACACGACCATTGACAATGCCTTGAGTTTGCCAGCTGGGTCATAAAGTGTTCAACAGCCACCACTTGGAGCGCCACAGTCGACAGCTGTTACATGGGCCAGTATGAGAGTTGTCCCTCTCATCTATATTCACGCTCTCTGGTTAGATGTGTAAAATCAAATCTAGATAATTGATTTGGTTTTGAAAATTTGATATTTCCTCAGACTATGCAGCTTTAACCATAGGATATAAATAAAAACATGAATAAACTAAGTAAAACTGACTCTGGCTATAGTTCTAACACTAGGCTTGTAGGCTGAGAGTGCGCAGAGTTAGCTTGGTGACAGGTGTAGGGAATCCGCTGTGTCAATGAGGTCCTACACAACCCATATTATAGATCAGGCGGCGCCTGGCGGATGCCGGCGGGTAGCGGCACCATCTAGAACGGATCCGCTGGTCGCTGTGCGCACTGCACTGCGAGTCGCTCGTGCAACACTAAGACGGGGGCGGTCCATGGTGGGGTGATGGAGGCGCAGTGCAGTGTGCCTGGGTATTGACACTAAGTTGGTTGCTGTTGTGGGTAGGTGGCTTGCCAGGGGCTCGCGCAACGCGGTGTGGTTAAGCGGCAGAGCAGTGTGTCATATAATAGCACAGCCTCCCTCGGCCAGTCTGGTCTGCGTGTACAAGTGTGGGGAGCACACTGCCCGCCGCTCGATGAAGCTGCCACCACTGAGTCTACCCTGCGGACCGTGGTTGCCACCAGGGAGGCACAGTTAGGGCACACTGAGCTGCACTCTCCAACCACTACCTCAGCAGCACTCGGACACCCGGCAAACACTACCAGCTGTACTACTTACTTACTACCCGCTACCAGCAACACTGCTACTCTCAACAGCAAGGTCGCTCTGACAGTGTGGCTGCTGTCCTCACCCCTTTTGCCACTTTCACCACTTTCACTCACCATCCACTCACACACTCCTTCCACTCCCCCACTCACTTTCTCATCACTCACTCTCTCCTCACTCACTCTCTCATCACTCACTGACTATCCCACTCCTCTTCATTTCCTCATCTTCACTCTCGCACCCACTCACACTTGCTGGCTCACTCACTCACTATAGCACTAACTCGCTCACACCCGTTCAAATTCTCACTCACTCACTCACTCACTCACTCACTCACTCACTCACTCACTCACTCACTCACTCACTCACTCACTCACTCACTCACTCACTCACCCACTCACTAAAACTGACTTACCCAGTCACGTCCTATCCTGCCCCACTCACTACCCACGTACTTGCACACCAGTGAGCGCGTTTACCAACACACCAACACACCACCACACACGCACGCACACACACACACACACACACACACACACACACACACACACACACACACACACACACACATACACACACAGGGGAATAGCCTGGGGGAAAAGGAGGGGGGGGGGGGCTTTGCATGGTGCGACCCGCTCCTCTACTGTTGCAGTAAGTTCATACTGCTCAGTGATCACACATTACAGCACTGAGCAGCCTAGACAAGCAAGCTGCCACGCCGAGCCCTCACTCACTGCCACAGTGTCATACAGCGTGCACAGTCCAGAACAGGCACCAATAGCGGAACTAAGTGAGCGGAAAGCATCGGACTCGCATCAGGCGTATAGAAAGGCACTGAGGCTGCGTTCTGGAGGACGCGCACAAGTTTCCAGCATCGTACAAACTGCTCCA
This sequence comes from Branchipolynoe longqiensis, assembly GCA_030323885.1. Taxonomy (NCBI): domain Eukaryota; kingdom Metazoa; phylum Annelida; class Polychaeta; order Phyllodocida; family Polynoidae; genus Branchipolynoe; species Branchipolynoe longqiensis. The sequence continues at coordinate 26,729,250 of CM059201.1, read as the reverse complement.
CAACTAACTGTAAAGTGTAAGAGTTGAATCGAGTGCCCACTCACACGGACGTAACTGTACGTGTAGAATCGAGTGTCCAGACATGCAAACGTATGCATAGTAGAATTAAATACCCCCTTGGACGAACCTAACCATAAGAGTAAAATCGAGGTGTCGCTCCTTTGGATCTAAGTATACTAATAGTATATAAGGAAGTGCGTTGACTCCTTATCGGGCTGTGTGTATATGGCTGTATATATACTATAAACATATAAAGCTTGTCCTATGGCAAATCAGGAATTGTGCGGCAGCTTACACTGTACTTGTGAAGTGATCCCCCGGACACTGTTACATACAGGGCAAAGTGAGCAGAAACTTGTGGGCAGCTAACAGTGGCCTGGCACGCACACACTTTACACATATCACACAGACCGCCAAGCCACATCACCCAGCACCGTCTGACCACGCACCGGAATGACTATGTGGACCCCAGGTAAGACCGCCCGGCACCAGCTATTTTACTTTTTAGTCACAGTTTTGTGTGGTATAATATATTGTGCTAATATTATTTCGGCTGAAGTCTTAAATGTACTATCCTGATTCATCTCGGCTATATCACTATGTACTTGTCTGTGGTTATGAAGTTGTCTACCCAATGTATATATCCTATCCGTAGGCACCACCGAGCGACTTGACCGTCTACTCATATTAGGTACCGGCAGCAAAATTTATAAATAGGCATATGGTTCAATATATTTATTCTTTCCTGTAGACATTACAATTACAAGCCCAAATCCAAAAACAGTTAGGCTATATATTTATTATTGTTTTTGAGTTAATAATTTTTTAATATTAAATATATAAAATGTATTAATTCTGAATTAAAAGTGGAACTTTGACCAAATATAATAAACAGTGGAAGCATGTGAGGGGAGCCTAATCACTTTCCATTGTATAAATATAGGGGCATTTAAAATGCCAATTATTAAATCAATTAGTGAAGCAGATTTTTAATGAGACAATGTTTAAAAAAAATTCAATTCATAACGAAAAAATCGTTATGATTTGCCCAAATAGCCATCTTCAAAGCATGGTATTTTCTTCCAAAACTACAAGTCTGAATAAAACTAAATAGTTCAAATATTCATAACAGTGTAATAGCCTATTTGTTTTCCAGACCTCTATGTCCAGAGAATCAAAAGATATTTGCATCCTAAAATGTGAAAAATTGTAAGGGTCTTCCTCAAATTTGGCACAGTATGAGAATAACCATTCACTGAGCCTAATAGATATTATTTATATCAATATTCTATCTACTAATATGGAAAATATTGCATTTTGATTGAGCATATAGGGCAGAATAGTCAGAAAACCAAATATATCAATTTGAAAAATAATTAAATGTTCATTGTAGCTTAACCAATTGCTGTATCTTCCTATAAATTGAGAGTGTAGATCATCTGGTGTAACATACATTATTCTATTAATATTCTATATAAAAATATAAAAAGTGCATTTTGATTGAACATACAAAAGAAAAGTGTCCAAAATCTAAAATATTAATTTATTCATCCATCTTTGAACACTCACTGTGGCTCATCTAATAGTTGGACCTTCTTCAGATTTTGCACACATATCATATGGAACTAATGCATATTATTATCTCCCAGTGCGGCAGCACTCTAAAGTTGCCATGAGTGCGCACTGTCACAAGTCGGTACCTGTCCTGATATGACCTTAGATGTTGCCAGGACGTAAAACTCCAATAACCAACATAACCAGGAAGTGACTCGTGGTGAGATATCTGCATAGCGCAGTCTCCATGAAGTAGGCGGTTAATTGGGTCCCGGGCAGTTAAAAATCAGCAACTAGCACTGCCGACTCTTCACAGTTAATAAAGCACAGCTATTCGCTAACAATCAATTTGAACTACATTTAACATTCTGGTCATAGCCGTCAGGACACGCCGGCTTCTATTTATTCTGCGTCCTAGTTACCAGGAACCCCGACTTAAAACTCCTAACTAAAAATTCCTCAGTCTAAGTAATTGTATCATCATCGTAGTCATCGTGGTCGTCGTCATTAATATAAATATTTTACTATTTGATTCATATCTTAGAAAATATAAAAATAGTTTAGGCCCTACTATTCGAGCATCACCATCATCACTAATACAAATACTTTACTATTCGATGATGATGATGATCACTAATAATACAAGGCTTTACTAGCCGATTCATATCTTGGAATGCAATCATCATAGCAAATATAACTACTTTATCATCATCATCACTAATACCAATATTTACTATTTGATGATCATTATCATCATCATCATCATCATCACTAATAACAAAGTTGTACGATTTGAATCATATTTTGGAGGGAAAAATCATCTTCATCTTTGCAAATATAATTACTTCATGACGATGATCAGCAGCAGCGGCAGCAGCATATAAGGACTTGACTATTCAATTCATAATTTGAAGGGCATTTGACAAGTGTTGTCAGTTCTCAAAAAGAGCCAATGTTGTTTATAGTGAAGTCTTTTCAATGGTGGAAGTGATTGACTCAGATTGATTGATTGATTAATCAGTGGTTGCTTTACGCCGTGTCGGCAGCATAGGCCATATTCATTTTACATGTGAAAGCATACAATCAATTTTGTGTCAATAGACACTCAGATTGATATTGATTCAGAAGAGGGTTTAACAACAGAGAGGCTGTAATCATAGAGCTTAGATCCAGGCACTACTGGAGCTTTTTCTCCTAAATTGATCAATCAGATCTCTATAATAAGGTATCAAATTATATTAAAGGCCATGCATGCCGGATTTAAGATTCTCCTCTCGCGAGCTGTGTGGTAACCTATTGTGGAAGTTAAAAAAAAAAAAAAAAAGTACACAGGCACACACAAAATAATGCTGTTTCAGTTTGAGATTTCTCTCTGTTGAACTTCATAAGTAGCGATGGAAAGGTCCCTGAAACGTTAAAGCCGCAAAGTGATTCGTTCTCCTGCCTCCAGGCTGTTGCTGGACTGAAAATAGACCACCCTATGGTGGCAAAGGTCATTTATAAAATGAACCAACTGGCAACAGATGGATACGACATCCACCTGTGCTGGGTGCCTGGCCATGCCGACATCCTAGGAAACGAATGAGCTGATCGGGCTTCGAAGAAGGCTCTGAACTGTGATGTTGACTCGTGTCTGATCCCTCACTCTGATCTGAAACCACTAATAGCCACCCACATCAAATCCAAATGGCAACATGAGTGGGATGAAAACATTAATAAACTGCAAGAAATTGAACTATCTGTGGGAAAACCACCACACACCCACACAGGAGTTTGGCGGGACCAAGTGGTCCTTAGCCGCTGACGTATTGGCCACTCGCGGCTTACACATACTTTTCTGTTCAAGGGGGACCCTCCCCCTGAATGTATTGGGTGTCAGTCCCCACTTACACTCAAACACATTTTGTTGAGTTGTGTCGATTTCTTGGCCCTGCACCAACAGTTTTACACTGCAAGCAGCATGCACAACCTTTTCACAAAAGTAAAACAAGAAAACATTTTAGCCATTTTAAGGGCAGCTGGTCTATATCATCACATATAGTCCATTAAACCAATTAGATCAATTAACAACCTTTAACTTTTATCTTAATTCTATTTCCTTTAGCCACAAATTATGTAACTGAGCTTTTTAAATCCACAGTGTACTGACACAAAATTGATTCTGTGCTTTTGCATTCTGTAAGAGCGATGGTTGAATAAAAAACAAACAATTCTCGCCGTGAATATGGCCTATGCTGCCGACACGGCGTAAAGAAACCACCAATCAATCAATAGTCATGTAAGTCTGGGCTATTTGAGACTAATCGCTGAGGCCTCATTCACAAAGGCGGTTTCTTTCTGCTTTAACTATGTGCACATCAGAGACAGGTTAGACCTACGTCGAGATACGTTAACACCACATTGTCAGCGCGTGGGCTGCACGTTCCTCCCGGCTCTCCGTCAGTCTACTGTAAGTCGACGTAGCTCAACCTAGACTGATGTAGCTCTAACAAATGTCTAACGTATCTCGATGTAAGCCTAACGTGAGCACAATGTAAGCCCAGCGTAATCCAACGTAATGGCCTTTACGTCGAGCTACATCGAAAGTTCTGGGTATGTCAAAAAACCTTGACGTGCATCACCGTATCTCGATGTATCTCGCTGTAGGCTTAAAGAACGAGTAACATATCTCGACCTATCTCGATGTAATGGCCAAATTTCACCTACGTTGGCTTAGGCTACCACTTTACGTTGTAGTGTGACAGGGCCTGACCCATACATCAATTTGTAGTAATAGCTACGGTGCCCGTGTTTGTTAGCAGGTTGGGGGGGGGGGGGGGTACCATATGTTCCTGTTGGTTGTGGTACACCTGACCTCACTCCACGTCTACCAGCCCTGTCATACTTTAAAACCATAACTATTACAGCCCACTGATTGGGCCTGTTATACTTATTAACTCCAGAACACCCAAACATATTTTACTTGATTGCGTAAATGTTATGACCTTACAAACCTTTTAGCGTAAATTGCATGCGAGATCTTTACAAATGTAAAGTAGGAACAAATTTGAGGATTCCTGAGGACAGCTGGACTGTGTATCACCTCTTGGAACTGTTGTTACCTATGTCTTTTGCACAAATCTTACTGTCTTTTAATATGTGCTGGTTTCTAGAAAACAAAAAGTTTGTTTTATTTAACAACGCCTGTAGAGCACATTGATTTTCTAGAAAACAGCGACAGAAAATATTTTCCATTTCTTCATATATGGAGTCTGTTTCCTAACAGGTAGTTGCTTTTGATAGTGGTTGCATCACATGTTTGGACCTTTCAACTTGCTGAGCTTCTACAATATTGACCAATGGCCATCAGTAGGATTGGTGACTGTTGTGTCTGCCTTTTCCCTATATTTTATGTATTGTATTCTTCACTTAGGTAGTTGGGTAAAAGCTTAAAACATTTACCATTCAGTTGATGACTTTTAGTGTACTCCTAGTGGCAACTGATTTATTTTCTGACGTTTTTCTTACTGTTGATCATCCATATATATGATTGTAGATAATAAGCCACATCAGATCTAGCAGTGAAACAAATTGTTGACTCTTCTAAGGGGTTATTCGGGCTTGTGAAAACAGTTTTTATTCAAATATATGGAATCATTTTTTTAAACAATCATTTTAAAATTTGTATTCATACTAATTTTAAATTTTCATATTTTGTACTCGTTTTCCATAGTACCTTGCATTAGCCTGTTTGTGAATATCATAATAACATATACATGGCTGGATAGGAAATTCATCCAGCTTTCAGAAAATGTATAATGTATTGGGTCTTTATCTTATTGCCATGACGTGTTTTTTTTAATACATTTCCCCACCTCGGAGATGAAATATTAATGTTTCCTGAAATAAATACATCATCTAGGCATTGTTTTTATCCCCCCAAAAATGTTAGTCTGAAAGGGTTAAGGCCTTAGCAGCCGACAGGGTATAAAATCACCACCAGTCACCATCATATTAACTCTAGAAGTATTTCCTGATTAAATATAACGACGCAAAGAGACTGCTTATCTTTTTGTTCCCGTTAGCACCACGTTGAGTTATTTGTGATGATGTAGTGTGATGTAGAGTTGATGCCACAGAAAGTTATTTTGATAAGTATTGCTTGTTGGCAGTTGTTTCCGACTGGTGGTTTAGTGCATGTCGTGCCTTCCACCAGTACTCACTGCTGTCGGTGTACCGAAATTAACCTGCACCCTGCTGGCATGGCTCAGGCCTAACACAAAAATATTGTGTTTCCGGTTGCGCGACTGGCCCTGCAAACTCTTGCCGACTGGATTTCTTTTCCTGATGAAATTATATTTTGTTTGTAGAAATATAGTATAAACCCTTTCAGACCATCACAGATACCTGGTGATGGAGAGTTCCTTGCTTCAATGACAATTTTGTGACAAATTAATTGTGTTGTTCCTTTTGTGTGGTCAAATTACATCACAGTTAAGCGATTCGTGTTTAAACAAATTATTTTTTAAATAAAGAAAAGAATCTGTATCTACTTGCCCTACTTTTTTTTTTTTTTTAGCTTGCCTGTAACAGGGAACAACTTTTTTTTTCTTTTAGGCCTCAGGACCACCATGTATCTCATTTCAGCCCCCATGCCACCTCACCCTCCTGCTCTTAAACATTCAGCTCTGCATAATGCATTTTCTTTTTGTTATTAAATTGCTTATTCATCAAATAAATCGTATTGTCATCGTTATAATACTGGTCTTACAGGCCATAAGATATGTCAACTAATAATATACAAATGATATGCAGATATGTATTATTAATCATCAGTACTGATGGGTAATGCGCCGAGAAAAGTTACGCTAAGATGCCTGCTAAAACTTTTGTGGTTTATTTTTACATACTGCAATCATGCGATCAAAAGAATTGTTGCTAGGTTAGTTTATGATTACTTCAATCATTTTTATTATTTGATTTGTTTTCTCTTTGGTAAGATATGTTATAAGTTATAAGAGTTGAAAAAAGCATTTTGTTGCTAATTGCCAATTCCTCATGCAATACGCCAAATACCACACTCTACAAAACTCTGTGTACCCAGATCCACCTGCCCTGCTCAGCAAAACCTTTTTTCTGCCCAGATCCAACTACCTCAATCCTCAAAGCCTTTTGTCTGCCCAGATCCAACTACCTCACTCCACAAAGCCTTTTGTCTGCCCAGATCCAACTACCTCAATCCTCAAAGCCTTTTGTCTGCCCAGATCCAACTACCTCACTCCGCAAAACCTTGTCTGCCCATGTCCAAGTACCTCGCTCAGAAAAACCTTTTATCTGCCCAGGTCCAACTACCTCACTCTGCAAAGCCTTTTGTCTGCCCAGATCCAATTACCTCAATCCTCAAAGCCTTTTGTCTGCCCAGATCCAACTACCTCACTCCGCAAAGCCTTTTGTCTGCCCAGGTCCTACTACCTCACTCCGCAAAGCCTTTTGTCTGCCCAGGTCCTACTACCTCACTCCGCAAAGCCTTTTGTCTGCCCAGATCCAACTACCTCACTCCGCAAAGCCTTGTCTGCCCATGTCCAACTACCTCACTCAGAAAAACCTTTTATCTGCCCAGGTCCAACTACCTCACTCTGCAAAGCCTTTTGTCTGCCCAGATCCAACTACCTCAATCCTCAAAGCCTTTTGTCTGCCCAGATCCAACTACCTCACTCCGCAAAGCCTTTTGTCTGCCCAGATCCAACTACCTCAACCCTCAAAGCCTTTTGTCTGCCCAGGTCCAACTACCTCACTCCGCAAAGCCTTTTGTCTGCCCAGATCCAACTACCTTAATCCTCAAAGCCTTTTGTCTGCCCAGGTCCTACTACCTCACTCCGCAAAGCCTTTTGTCTGCCCAGATCCAACTACCTCAATCCTCAAGGCCTTTTGTCTGCCCAGATCCAACTACCTCACTCGCAAAGCCTTTTGTCTGCCCAGGTCCAACTACCTCACTCCGAAAAGCCTTTTATCTGCCCAGATCCAACTTCCTCAATCCTCAAAGCCTTTTGTCTGCCCAGATCCAACTACCTCAATCCTCAAAGCCTTTTGTCTGCCCAGATCCAACTACCTCAATCCTCAAAGCCTTTTGTCTGCCCAGGTCCTACTACCTCACTCCGCAAAGCCTTTTGTTTACCCAGATCCAACTACCTCACTCCGCAGAGCCTTTTGTCTGCCCAGGTCCAACTACCTCACTCCTCAAAGCCTTTTGTCTGCCCAGATCCAACATCCTCACTCTGCAAAGCCTTTTGTCTGCGCAGGTCCAACTACCTCGCTCCGCAGACAAGACGGGATGGCCGAATGAGTTTGAGCGTCCGTCTCCCGTGTTGGTAGATCATGGGGTCGTGGGTTCAAACCCTGGTCGAGTCAAACCAATGACTTAAAAATTGATACTTGTTGCTTCCTAGCCTGGCGCTCGGCATTAATAGGATATGGCAAGGACTGGTTGGCTCAGTGTCAGGATAATGTGACTGAGTGGGATATCAGGTCATGGTGCTGGTGGCCTGGTCTTCCAGTGGGGCAGCACTATAAAAGTCACCATGAGTGCGCACTGTCACAAGTCAGTATCCGTCAGATGTTGCTAGGACGTGAAATAACAACAAACAAACCTCGCTCCGCAAAACCTTTTATCTGCCCAGATCCAAGTACCTCGCTCAGCAAGACCTTTTGTCTGCCCATATCCAACTACCTCGCTGCAAAACCTTCTGCTCGGATCCAGCTGCCCCTGTTATGTCCATCTGCATCAGGCCGTACCTTATGTCGTTTCACTTTAAGGCCTAATGATTACAGCCTTCCTGATTTGTTTCTCTGTCGCCATGGTAACATTGGAAGCTCACCTACGAGGCATTGCCGCTATATTCGCCACCTATCACACGTGATCATTCTGGCTGCATATGGGGGGGGGGGGGGGCGTCAGGTACTAACAATTGACCGAGGGTCGTCATAATTATTGTATACAATTACCAATCTGTAGTTGTTATGCATAGAAACTGATTGTGCTTTGACTGGGGTTTTATTTCGAGGTAAACAAATAAATAAAAGAGGGGGAGGGGGGAGGCAGCATTCTTAGTTCTCAACCGTATCTAATTCCAGCAGCCAGAGAAGAGTGTTCAGTACTGTTAAATCTGGCCAGGTTGGAGCTGAGTCCTCATCAACAACACCAATGCGACTCTAAAACCACTGAAGCTGGGAACCAGAAGGATCCAGAATCAAGCACTGCATCACTCAGGGGGGGGGGGGGGGGGGGGCAGGCGGGGCACTAGATACAAGATTCACCCCTACCCACAGTAGGGGTGAATGACAACGCAGTCTAAATCCAAGCAAGACCTGCTTTGGTATTATAAACACGATGTGGTGCTCTTTGTTCCCATGTCCAGTGTTTACCTATATTGCAGGGATGAAGGATCTCTGAAAGATTTGTCAATCCCGCAGCACCATCAACATATACTAATATGTGGTGCAGACTCCGCAGCACTATCAGCATATACTACTAATAAATGCTCCAAGCGGCACAGCACTATCAGCATACACTCCCAATATATATGAAACCAGACTTCCAGGAATTTTCCACGATTCCCTGACAATGCTAAACCTATGGGAGAATATCAGCATTTCCGCTTTTTTTCCCCCGGAGACCACTTTCATCCCTGATATTGTTGTAGAGTTGGGTGAATGGGAGAAAAAGCCAAAATAACACCAATATGGCGGCCACTGAATGTTTTCGATTAGAACTTTTAAAGTGAATTGATACATATGATTTAGTCAATTATTTACTTCAAAAGTGTCGGGCTGCAATAGATAAGTATTTTAATCATAATTTAGAATGTCCTTAGATTGCAAATCCGTGTGGTTATTTCCATAACCCACCATTTATGGCACTTTTTCTAGTGAATTTCAGCCACACTGGGCACCTTCAGCCACATTGGGCGGTTCAGGTTCAGCCTTAAGCCACACTGGGCGGATGAACCTTCAGCCACGCTGGGCGCGTTCAGCCACGCTGGGCGCGTTCAGCCATGCTGGGCCCGTTCAGCCATGCTGGGCGCTTTCAGCCACGCTGGCTGGCTTCAGCCACACTGGATGGCTTCAGCCATGCTGGCCGGCTTCAGCCACGCTGGCCGGCTTCAGCCACACTGGCCGGCTTACTGATGATGTCACAGTCTCCATTACATATACTGTTAGGCAGTCGGCATCTGCATTCTCTAAGCGCCATCTTGGGAATATCAGACGGGGCCGTGGGGGTGGGGGTGGGGGTGTGGGACCGGTGAGGGGGGGGGGGGGTTCAAGGTCATGCAAGGCATCGAAGAGGGTGTGCGTGTGGTATACAGCTCGAGGGGAGTTTCTGGCGCACCGCGCATGCACGCTGCTCCCTCCACCCCCACCCCCACGCACGCACACACCCCTTCTAGCTGGGACTGAGTAAATATGTGGAAGCTTTAAGGCCCTGTCACATTACGGCGTATGGTGTTAGCGTATGCCGGCGTATGCGGTTTTTGACCCATACACCGTCATACGCCGTCATATGCTATGCACGAGGTCCCAGCGGCATCTGAAGCGTATGCCCAGCATATGCCTAACCTATGCCTAACCTATGCCAAACCTACCCCAAGCCTATGGCGGCGTATTCAAAGCGTATCCCGACCTATGCGCAGCGTACTGTGATGAGGTTTGACAGTTGTGATTGACAAGTTCAGCATACGCCCAACCTATGCGTAACCTATGTCGGCGTACGCATAGCGTACGTCGAGCGTATGAGCAGCGTATGAGCCATACGCCGCCATATGCCGAACATTTTTGAGCATGCTGAAAAAGAATTTGGACGGACGCGCGTATGCCGGCGTATGCGTAGCATATGCCGGCATATGCGTAGCGTATGCGAGGCGTATGACGGCGTATGGGTCGCAAATCCAAACGCTAACGCCATACACCATAGTGTGACACCACTTTTACAGAACGTTGGGGGTACGCAAGAGACACCCGGCGTTTGTCAATCCAGCGTATGCCCAACCTATGCCAATGTACCCCTAACATATGCGTAACCTATGCCGGCGTATGCATAGCGTACACCTAGCGTATGAGCAGCGTATGATCCATACGCTGCCATACGCTGAACATTTTGAGCAAGGAAACAGGCTTGTTGGAGGATCGGCGTATCACGGTGTATGTGTAGCGTATGGCGGCATATACCGACTTATATGACGTAATGCGCTTACGCCGCCATACGCTCCCGCAAAAAACCCTAATGTCACGGCCCCTTTAGTGAGAATGTGAGAGTGAGAGTGAAAATGCAGTTCACGAGAATTGTAACACTTTTAATTTCTTCGACCCAATTGGGTGTGTTCAGTTAGAGAGAGACATTCATATAGGAGAATCTGTCGTCGATTTAATTTAAAAAACTGTCAGCCAGGTGCTTTTGGCAGGGTCTCGTTGATGTTGATGAATAAACGCGATAAGCCAGAACTACAATTTTTTTTAAACAAAAAATTCTGGAATCGCATTAGCACATATAAATTAATTTTGAATGAAATACCATCTAAGCTGTAAGTGAACCACTTATAGGCCCACATCATTACATTTACATTTAGATGAGCGAACATGAACATCTAAGATGTAAGTAAAACAAGTTTGGACAAGTGTAACGTCTAAGCTTTAATTAAAGCACTTATATTAAGTTCATCCAAATGTAAATAATATCTAAAGTACAGAACTGTAAATAAAACACTCCGATTTATGCTGAACTAACCCAAGTGTAACATCTAAGATTTAAATAAAATACTCCCACTGGAGTGTGTCGACGCAAGTAAATTTGGGCAAATTCAACCTCAGGTTGTGCCAGAACAAGGCTGAACCATCCAGTCTGATGTTTTATAGTCTTTGACATTCTACACCCACGACAGAGCTATGGTGAAACACAAGGCGTCGCCTCACAGCCTTCACTGCGCATGTCCGTGTCCGATATCCCTGCGTACGGGGGAAGCCGCATCTCAATCCACCCCACCCTATTACTGTATTAGCATAGGGCAAGGACTGGTTGGCTCAGTGTCAGGATAATGTGACTGTGTCGGATATCAGGTCATGGTGCTGGTGTCCTGGTCTCCCAGTGGGACATCACTATAAAGTCACCATGAGTGTGTAGGCCTACTGTTGCAAGTTAATACCCGTCCTGATATGACCTTAGATGTTGCCAGGACGTAAAACTCCAACCAACCTACCCAACAGCTATTGTTACAGTTTAACAAGCACAATGAGATAGGATCCTTATTTTATTAGTTGTAGTAGGTACATTGAAATACAAAACCTTGCTATTAATCCTTATTGTGTTAGTTGCAGCAAGTACATCGATATACTGTGTAAAGCCTCTCTATACCGACCCCTCCACAGATCGAACACTCCCCTATATCGATCGCTTTATTTGTGTCCCAACAATACCACTGTAAGGATATTCTAACTCTCTAAACCGACCACCTCCCAAAATGGATCACTTAAAGTCGGTCCCATGGTTGGTCGATTTAGAGAGGTTTTACTGTATATATATATAATCTTAGTTGTATTACTATTAGTCATCAACCGAGATAATACAAGCTACTCCGTCGCCAATAATATCCCCATGGTAAATTATACAACACATAACCTACCAAATCTGTTGAGGATATTATGTCGGTCTTGCAAACATATTCGAAAACTGAACTGCGGTTAGCAGACTGTTGTTCCAAGAGGACCGGAAGTAGCAACTTATACGACTGTGTGCGGCCGGCGTGTTTGCCCCTTGAACATGCCATGCCATGTCATTCCATCCCATATCATCCCATCCCATCCCATCACATCCCATCACATGCCATGCCATGCCATGCACTGAGTTCCTGCTCTGGGGAAGATTGGCTCAATTTAGTTATGGTTACAAGAGATGTTGCAAACTGTGAAGAAACTATGGCTGTTGGAGTTGCTATTTTACCTTGTGGTGCTAGCTGGCATTTAATTCAGGGATGAATGATCTTTTCGCTGATTTCTGCCATGCTTGATAATTCTAAAATATTTCGACAATTTGGTTTCTGCGGGGGGAAAATGGAAGGCCTTCTGTCTCTTACTCTTAGAACTACCAGAAAAACTAATGATTGCCAATTCCTCGCCTGGTGATTGGCATTCCTAGGATAGGGTAAAGACTGTCTATTTGAGTGTCAGGATAATGTGAGTGAGTCGGGGTATTCCAGGAGGCAACATTTAAAAGTATTATGTGTTATAATATGAAAACCGCAATCAAACAGTCAATCAATCAATCAATCAATCAACCAACCAACCATGAACATCTAAATATGCTTTGATGGGCGCTCTTTACTGATATACATACTGAACTGGATGGTTGGATTGAGAAGAGCGCTGGCTGGCTTCCCATGTGGGAAGTCGATAGAGTGAAACCAATGGCATACAACATTGATACGTCACTACCTAGGCTCGTGCTCAGCATTAATAGGATAGGACAATGACTGGTATGCTTAGTATTAGGATAATGTGACCAAGTGGAATAGAAGGTGATGCTGGTTGCAGCGGGGCAACATTATATGTCGGTATGAGTGTGCACTGTTTAAAATCAGCATCTGTCCTGATATGGCTTTAGATGTTGCTAGGACATAAGACACAAACAATAAACAGAGTGACATCATCTCTTATTCTTCAATTTAGTGACTGAAAAATGGAGGAACCACACGAATAGTGAGTGAAACAAATGTTAGAAAGGGCGTCACTGTTCAGACCGATAACATGGCCCTTTCATTGTTAATTTACAATTTATGTGTTTAAGTTATCGCTAGAATGTTATATTTACCTGTTCCTGTTACTAGTTGTTTATTAAATCGATGAAGGTTCTGAAATATTTTACACAGGCTGTTTCCATGACTTTGCCGTGTGTTTTATTTATTTGTGTATTTATTAGTTTATTTGTTTGTTTGTAAGAATGTTACCCAGTGTTTGCGAAACGCTATCGGGTTGTCATTAATGTTAGAAGTAGGCTTTATATTATAGTTGGGACTATTTATGCGTCCTTTATTTTTTTGTCTTATTTTTACTACTAATTTATTTAAAAGCTAAAGAGAACCAACCCTAACGCTTGAAATTTGAAGACTGAATGCAATTGAAATTATAACCCTCAATTTTGTTGAATTGACACTGTATCTGATTGGACAGTCACTCCTAAGTTCTAGCAGCAATAAATAAATCAGAGATGAGAGATATTCTCGATTTCGAAGATTTCTGCCGTTTTTGGTCACCTGCGATTTATGTTATTTTAAAAACTATTTGACCATGCACCTCTTCTGCAATAGAATTGATTAAATCATGTTAGATAATAACCTTTAATAGTCAAATTGAGAGCATCGGGGCTGTCCATCTAGTTTATTTGTTATTTTTTGTGGTTTTTTTTCATTCTCTCCCAGTTCTTCAACTCTACGCCAATAAGGAGTGTGAGCTGGAACCATGACCTCCACAACTCGTTTACAGTTGATTCCTATCAAAACAGGTTTTGCTCCGATTTAGAAATAGTCATCCATCAGCCCTTTTCTGGATCGGGGTGAATATTTCACTGTTGACCCGCCTCACCAGCGCAGGCTTCCCGTGTGGAAGGTCGGGAGTTCGAATCCCAGCCGAGTCAAACCAGTGTTTTATAAAATTGATGCTTGTCACGACCTACCCTGACACTCAGCATTATTAATAATTATTAGGATAGGACAATGACAGTATCAGGTTAATGTGACTTGGATATCAGATCATGGTGCCAACAGCCATGTCTCCCAGTGGAACAGCACTATAAAGTCGCGTGCACACTATCACAAGTCGGAACCTGTTCTGAAATGACCTCAGATATTGCTAGGATGTGAAACAACAGCTACAAAACCAAACAAGACAAAACCAAACCAAACTTAAATGTCTCATGAAAATGTGTTTCTGGTTGCTCGACCGACCTTGCAAAAAGTTGCCAACTGTATTTTTTGTTGCTGCTTCAATGAAAATAAAAAAGATTTCTGATATTGCACGGGTTCTTATGTCAAATTACATCATGAACAAGGAATAGTATCATCATCATCATCATCATTATTAGTATTACTACTACTACCGCTGATTATTATGATTTATGACGAGAGACAAGATGGCCAAATGAGTATGGTGCCCACTTCCGGTATAGGGCATGTGGTGGGATTCAAACCCAACTCAAATGCTACTAGCCCAGTCAAACTAATGACTTAAAATCGATTCTTGCCACTACTTAGCCTGGCGCTCAGCATTACTGGGATAGAGTAAGGAGGAGTGAAATGACGAACGCCAATTCTGCATGCTTGAAATTTACCCATCTCAGTTAACGAGTGTAGTAACAAAATAAAAGCTTATTGTGATTTATATTGATGGTTCCCTTTGCGTTGCTTACAGAGTGGCTGCAGGACTCCGAGCAGGACGAGTGCGAGGCCCCGGACCTCAGCCTCAAGTACGAGGACGCCGAGCACCAGTCGGCCACGCTGTCCAAGCTGAACACGCTCCGCAAGGGGGCGCAGTTCTGTGATGTGATGCTCGAGGTGGACGGGCGTGAGATCGCTGGTCACCGGGCGGTGCTCGCCTGCACCAGCGTGTACCTGTTTGAGCTGTTCAGCATGGAGGACCAGGTCGTCTGCCCGGCACACTTCAAGGTCGAGGGGCACGACTACGACAGCTTCAACATGCTCGTTGAGTACGCCTACACTGCCAAGTAAGTGGGCGCGATGTGATGACCTTAGGTGTTGCTCGGACGTTAAACTCCAGCCCCCCAAATCCCAATCCCAACTCCAAACTCCTTTCTCAGCCCCTCATGAGGAGCCCATCAAAGCTTCCTACCCCCGCTCCTCCTCCTCCTGCTGCTCCTGCTCCTCCTCCTGCTCCTCCTCCTGCTCCTCCTCTGCCTCCTGCTGCTCCTGCTCCTCCTCCTCCTGCTCCTCCTCTGCCTCCTCCTGCTCCTCCTCTCCTGCTCCTCCCCCTCCCCATTCCCCCCTCCCGATCCTCCTCCTACTCCTCCCCCCCCTCCCCCTCCTCTTCCTCCTCCCCCTCTCCTCCCCCCTGATTGACTTTGAAGCATCTCCAACCAGATACGGTGGCTGAATTGGTAGAGCACAGGCTTCATGTGCGGAAGGTCGGGAGTTTGAATCCTAGCTGAGTCAAACCAATGACTTATTAAATTGATGCTTGTCGCTACCTATCCTGGCGCTCAGCATTAATAGGATAGGATAGGACAAGACAAGACAAGGACTGGTTAGCACAGTGGCAGGATAATATGACTGTGTGATATTGGTGCCATGATGCCGGCAGCCTGGTTTCCCAGTGGGGCTGCACTGTAAATTCATCATGAGTGCACACGGTCACCAGTCGCTACCCTTAGATGTGTCTAGGATGTAAAACAACAAACAAACAAAACCTTGATGCATCTCTGGTTGACCTTTGTGGTGACCTTGCATCTTGCAGACTGGAAGTCCCGGAAGACAAGGTGAAGGCTGTGTACCGGACTGCGATGATGCTAAAGATGGACCGAGCTGCTGAAGCATGTTCCCGTTACCTGGCCGAGCACCTCACCCCAAACAACTGCCTTGGTAAGTCAACAACCACTTGGTCTATCTAGCTAACCCCCACCTTTTTACACCACAAGGATTACACCATGGGGATTACCTCTATCCCCCACCTCCTTACACTACGAGGATTACCACCACCACCACCCATCTGCTTACACCATGAGGATTAGCACCATCCCCCCCATCTGCTTACACCAAGAGGATTACCACCATCCCCACCCCAACTTGCTTACACCATGAGAATTACCACCATCCCTCCTTCCCACCCACAGCCAACTACACCTAACCACAGGGATGAAAGATCATTGCGATTCCGCTGATTTCCGGGATTTTTCAAATCCGCAGCACCATCAGTGTATACTAATATGTGATGCAGGCGCCGCAGCACTAGCAGCACTAGCAGCACTATCAGCGTACACTACTATTATTAATAAATGCTCCAAGCGCCTCAGCACTATCAGCATACAGTACTAATACATGCTTCAAACGGCGCAACACTATCAGCGTATACCAATAAATATGAAACCCCACTTCTGGGAATTTTCCGCGATTCCTTGACAATGCTAAGCCTATGGGAGAATATCAGCATTTCCGCTTTTTTTCTCAGAGAACACTTTCATCGCTGCTAACCATTAACCACGATACCACTACGCCCTCCTGCAACACACACATCGCCCTTGCACTACTAACCAAACCAACATACCTACCATAACCGCATAATCACTGCAACCTCCCAAACCAATGATTATGTGATAATAGTACAACTGATGCGAAAGGTCTAGCTAGATGCCCATGAAAGTACTTGAAAAAATTAACCTGTTTTAAAAGGAGATTTTGGAATGTTATTGAAACCTGGATGACAAGGGTTTGTTCATTCCATATATATACATATATATTTTTGTATCCTAAAGTAAGCGATTATACAGTGGTTTTTTGAGGGAGGGAATCATAGAACTAATAGGTTTTAAAATGCTGGAAAATGGTGGCTCATGGTCCAGGAGAAGTCTTGGAAAAAATGGTGGGTTGCGGTACAAGAACGTTATGAAATTATGTTCAGCAAAAAGTGGAGGAACCTTGTATTATGCGAATAAAGAAGAATGGCATCCTCCCAGTCCTGTAGCAGCTGATACGATGTTCCCCATTCTGTCAGCAGCTAAATGTTCAGCCGGTCAATCAAACCTACTTAACATGTGCTCTTGTAGTCGGGATTCCACTGAATCTGCCCTAGTTGGGTTCAGTCGGTGCAGTTAAAGCCCCACATGCATCCTCATGTCCTGTGCCCCACATCCCCATTAAGGCACCGTTGATATTTACACACGCATTACTGACGTAGCCTATACCCGGACAGCCATACGGAAGGCGTATAATATTTGCCGGGGGGAGGGGCGAACCATGGATGTTTGAATTGCTTAAAGTGGCATAATCCGCTAAAAGCATCAATTTGACGAAACCAAAGTATTCACAGCATATTCTTTGGACTTTTAATACGGTGTAAGCGAAAGGGTGTCTCGAAAATTGATTCCATCCGAAGATTACTGAAATAAAGGCATCCATAAGAATGATTTGGTGTAACGTTAATCGCTTAATGCTGTGTGATATTGTCGATGATGTCGCAGATGATGTGGTCGGCATGAACGCTTTGATCCATCGGTGCCATGTTGTGATGGGTGATAGCGAAATCAAAATTTGCTGATTTGTTTCCTGTGGTAATATTTAACCTAGTGTTCTATCCTGGGATATCTATTTAAAGTATAGAAGAAAAGGAACTCACTTTATCGCCTTATGATATATGTGATGTATAATGCATTATGCGGGTATGGAGATGCGGAAGGGAATTGCTTATTATTATGATTATCCATTATTCTATGTACTGCCTCCTTGACCCAGTGCATGTGACCGGTGGTGGCGCCACCGGTGCCCCTCGTGCCTCACGGATGCTACCTGCTGCCATTAGCACCGGAGGATTTTACTAAAAATATCTGAACACATACGGCTATGAGACTTTTGCCTCGGCGCGGACAGTATATTCTAATGTTTACCGAAAATATAGAACGGTTTAACGAGGTGCCCTGCTCTGTGGCAGGTGTTCCTATTGTACCTGCTCCATGGGCCCCTGTTGACGTGTCTTCTTTGGGTATCCCTAGTTTAACTAGGTGCCCTGCTCTGTGGCAGGTGTTCCTATTGTACCTGCTCCATGGGCCCCTGTTGAAGTGTCTTGTTTGGGTGTCCCTAGTTTAACTAGGTGCCCTGCTCTGTGGCAGGTGTTCCTATTGTTCCTGCTCCATGGGCCCCTGTTGAAGTGTCTTGTTTGGGTGTCCCTAGTTTGTTTGGGTGGGTGTGTCCATAGTCGGAACACATCCACATGTATCGGGTGCTTTCTGAAAACTGACTCTGCCCTGTGATTACTGATTTCAAAGGCGATTGTAAAACGCACTGGCTATTCGCAGAGCTGCTGCTCTGCGAATTATAGCCACCAATACTGTAATTCGCAGAGCTGCAACTAACCAATCACCATGCAACATTTTAATGTGCATGTGCAAAATGATTTTTTGATTGTAATGCATTGCGTTTGATTCGCCGTGGGGGTTGGTGGCCTCTGACACTGACACTTCTGCCTCGTGTGACTCAGGCTGTCACGCTTCCGTGACGCTCACCCGATTGGTTTGTCATGTGCTTCTGCTATGCCCATAAGGTACATCTATATGTTAAATTAAAGGGTTTGATGCATTTTAACAGAATACATTTGTTTAGTAAGGCTATCAGATATTTGAATTTTTTCTGCAAGTCTCTAGCTCTGTGAATAATAATCATTCTTGTGCTAATTCGCAGAGCAAAGCAGCTCTGTGAATAGCCTCGTCCATTGTAAAATAGCGTGCACGATACATACATGTCTTCATGGATACGGCTTCTGACTATACCATTTGATATCATGGACTTGACCAACTGCGCGGGTGTTCATTATTGCCACGTCATGACGTGCATCATTAATTAAATAGGAACTTGGTAATGTGACCCCCCCCCCCTGGTTATGTGGTTCTGGCGTTTCCGCTCTCGCCTTTAGCACCGGAAGTAAGTCATGCTCACCCAGGGGTCAACTATCACAACTGTCCTTACACTCAGCGGGTGGTGTCCGTATTAAAGTGTCCTTGGTAATGGCTTCGTAATGAGTACTGCACGTACGGGGTCTTACCTGCGGTGGGGTCAGTCCTAGTACCAAGTCTCCGGAGCAGTTTAATAACACTTGAGGTACAAGTTTTTGAGCATTTTTAATATTGCCTGATATCATTGCTGCATACGATATGGCTATGTAGTGAACGACATTGTTATGGAAATCAACATTGTGTGATTTGTTTGCGGTGATATGTCCATATTTCTCTGTAAGCTCATTCGTTATGAAATTACCCCTAAAATGGGTGTGGGTGTTGTGCGTGCTGGTTGATGGATGACCCCTAATTAGTGATAGAAAAACTTTGGTAGTTAGTAATATAAAGGAGAATGGGTGTGGGTGTTGTGTGAGCAGGTTGATGGATGACCCCTAATTAGTGATAGAAAAACTTTGGTAGTTAGTAATATAAAGGAGAATGGGTGTGGGTGTTGTGTGAGCAGGTTGATGGATGACCCCTAATTAGTGATCGAAAAATGTTGGTAGCTAGTAATAGAAAGGAAAATGACTGTGGGTGTTGTGCATGAAAGTTTATGGAAGCCCTAATTAGTTATCGAAAAATGTTGGTGGCTAGTAATAGAAAGGAAAATGGGTATAGGTGTGGGTGTGGCGTTCTCTGTGACGGAGTGGTTAGAGTGTCTGACTTTTTTCTAGGTCGGACTCCTAATCTGAAGGTCGGTGGTTTTATTCCCCGTGCCCCCACCTCTGCCAATTTGGATTTCCACCGCTGTCTATAACTTACAGTGACATCAAAGGCCAGTTGCTCTCATACCATGTCTATGTGGTGTGGGAGGTTAAAAATCCCTTGGGTCGGTAAAAGTGTAGACTCAGGCTTTCTATCAACAAACTGTCTAATGGTGAAAACAAGTCTATCCAGACTTATCCATGGTAGGCAGTATAAATCTTCAAGAGAAAAAAAAACAACAACAATGTATGCAGATTGATGGATGACACCTAATTAGTGATAGAAAAATGTTGGTAGCTAGTAAAGAAATGAAAATAATGAGTAATAATCTCTTTTTAATGTACCACATATATTTAGTTTTTAAAGAAATAAGACAAAAAAGACCCTTGAGTTTTGTATTACAATAGCGACTCGGAGTTAAAACAAACATCCTTTTTAATGAGTAACACTCAGATGTGCCATAAAAAAACAGTGGGGAGCATCTGTCTTTGCATATGAATACATAGCAGTCTAGAATGCTACCTGTTGGAGGGGTCAGGCCGACAGATGGTAGACGACAGGTACACGCCCAGCCCCTCCTGGAACACCAGCCCAGCAGGCTGCACCGGAAGCGGTGGCCCAATCAGTAGAGTGCAGGCTTCCCAAGTGGAAGGTTGGGAGTTCGATTCCTAGCTGAGTGATTGATACTTGTCGCTACCTAGCCTAGTGCTTGGCAATACTAGGATAGGGCAAGGACTGGTTAGTTCAGTGTGAGGATAATGTGACTTGAGTGGGATTCGGGTCATGGTGCAAAAGGCCTGATCTCCCAGTGGGGCAGCACTATAACTATAAGGTCGCCATGAATGTGCACTGTCACAAGTCGGTACTCATCCTGATATGACCTTAGATGTTGCTAAGACATAAAACCCCAACAATCAACAGCACTACTAACATGGCGACATACAACATGTAAAGCTTTACCAATCTGCTAGCCGAACACTCATGCGCAACGCTGGGTGTAACGCAGGCAGCATTAAAGTGGAGCGCTTGGTTGGTGGAAGTGGCGAGGTGAAGTGCAGGTGAATGTACATGGAGCCATGCTGTGCTGTTATGTGGCGGTATTTGTTTGCAGTGGAGGTATGCTGTCTCCTACACCGACTACACCCTGTACCCATTGGATGTTTTTACCACACGCGCTCATTGAGTGAGTTATCGAGTCATACCAGCCTGTATTTGTGGCCTCAGGACGCGGGGAATCGGCCTTCAGTCAAAGAGCCTATAATACTAAGACGGCTCACTCCCTATCTCTCCAATGGTAATGTAAATTTCGCCGTGCCACCTTGTGGTGGGTTTGATCAGCCGGCTGCTGGTTGGTGTTTCACATGTAAACACATACAATTATATTATACATGAGATAGGTAAGTATGAATACACATCAATATGAAATTGCTATGAACAAATACACATCATCATCAGCATCATCAGCATCGCCATCATCACATATCTTTCACATTGATATACATTTATACATATAATATAGCACCTGTTTAACCAAGAGAACAGCCAGCGCACCAAGTGGTGGGTTTGATCATTTTGATTACACAGTACAGGCTGAGTGAGCCGTCTTAGTATTATAGGGTCTTTGCTTCAGTGTAGTTTGAACCGTCATTAGCAGATTACACTCTGTCCATGTATACTCAGTATGTATGTGTAAAACAGTAAGTATGTGTTTAGGACACTCAGTGTATGTAGGACACTCAGTATGTGTAAAACACTCACTATGTGTAAAACACTCAGTATGTGCAAAGACCCTATAATACTAAGACGGCTCACTCAGCCTGTACTGTTTAATCAAAATGATCAAACCCTGTATTCTAAACTAATTAGCGGTTAATTATAGTTTATGGGTAGGAGGGTAGGGCGGGGACGTGAAAGGACTCAGGTGGTTACTGTTTACCAGGAACCTCCCTACCTAACACCCCCTCCCTCTGGTGATTTCCTTTTTTATTAAATAAATGTTTATTTTAATTTTTTACAAAGCTATTAGCTTCTGATTTAATACATAGGAAATGTACTTGCGATAATGTAGTTCATGTTTAAAGCGTTTAGTTATGGGGATGCAATTCCATTAATAATGAATGTGCTTTCCAAGTATTGCCACACCCAATTCTCTGTGTTTACCAACTGCTGATACCTGAGACACTCTGCCTTCACCCTATGCAGGAAGCAGGCGCTCAACTCATTCGGCCAATCCATCTGGTCTTGGATTAATTACAATATGTTAGAGTAATATACAATATTTATATTTAGTGTTTCCTGGTTGTATTCATCTAGTTTAAATGCCTCATATCGATGAAATAAGACAGATTGGTTAGATTTAACTAGCGAAAACGTCACATTTCCTTCGAATAAATTAACATAATTCAATTAAGGATTTAAACCAGACGCTGTGCTGAATAAGTTGACTATCCGCTTCCCGTTTGACAGGTTGTGTAGGGTAAGTAAGACTAAGAACCCTGGATGAGTCAAACCAATGACATAAACATGTATACTTGTCGCTACCTAGCCTGGCACTCAGGATAAGGAGTATTTAAAAACAAATTAAAAAAATCGGTAAAACAGCTTATTCATCAGAATATATATTTTTTCAGCGCCGAGGCACTGGTCTTCCGGCCGTTTACATTACATTGTAAATAGGTAGATAAGCGGGCACTTAGATAGGGCATATTAGTGTATTGTGAATGGGGTTAGTGTGTTAGTGGGTTAGCCATAATAAGTTCAGTGTTATGGGCTAAGATAATGGGTCGCTGCAAAAACTGTGCTGCTATTATGGTATAGCTGACAGCATTGGAATGAGGAAAACCAATTGTCCGCAATTGAAATTTCCCAATATTAATCAATGAATGTAAAAAGAAGCTAGATTGTTGTGACAGTTCATGTCTGGCTTCATCCGGGTACCGGGGTCTATATGAAGGGCCTCCACCAGGGGGCGTGTGAGTGCTCGCTGGTGACGCCACACAGGATGACCTTGTGTGAGGCGTGCTCTCAATTTGATAACTCGACACCAGAGGGAGTTGGGTCGAGCGTGACTGACTATCCGGGTTGGGATCCGGTATTTGTCAATGTGAGTGCGGTGTACTGACGTGTATGTGCCATTCTCATGTTAAAGGTTGAATAATTAATCAAACCCAAGTGCTGTTCTTTTCTGAGTAGAGGATTCAGTCACTGGGTGGTTTTAATTCGAAACAGATTTAATTGCTGGTCGGTGGGATTATACTGAAATTCAAAACATGCATACGTGGACGTTATCGGTCATCGTAACTTTGGTTTTTAATAAGAATTAGGTCAAATGGATTAGGCTTTTCCGATTTTATAATTTGAAATCTGATTGATTAAGGCAATTAATTGCGTAATCCGATGGTTTAGGGTTTTTGCTATATTTTTGCTCCATTTATTTTTAGATAAATATATTAGTTTGATTAATATGATTAATACAATATGATTTACTTTAATTTGAAATAACTTATTTTAAACGGTTAACTGCAGATATTTGAAGAGAAAACATGCAAAACCGAATTGTTGGACACCATAGGCTTCAGCAGTAACATGTTCTATTAATTTAGCTCAGTATTCCTTCTATGCTAGAAACTTGCAGACGAATTTCAAATATCAAATAGGTTTTCAAAAGAAATGTATTCTGATAAAGCACTTTCAGACCTATAATTTGACACGGATGGACCTAATATGTCAAATAGAAGCAAAGTTATGGTGTATAATGTACCCCAAAAATGGGCTGTTTACCTCAGAGTAACTACATTGGTTTATATGGGCAGGACTTTTGACCTGATATCTCATCTCAGCTGCGCCGGCGCGTGAATGCTAATTGGCACAACGCAGAGTAGAGTGTCAGAAAAAGTGCTATAATTCTCAAATCGCACCACATACTAACAAATCGCCTGGCACACACACAGATAACATGTTTACCAACCATGTTATATTAATTTTATATGGTGACATTTACTGATTAGCGGGGACAAGCTCTCAAAGTTTGGTGACTTTTGAGGAATTTTCTCAGCTGAACTGTCACATATTTTTTTCCTGGCAATAACCTACCAGAATGTTGATATCCTAAACATTCGAATTTACCATTCAACATTTTCACTGTTGATACATAAAACATCAGATATTTATGATACAATTGAGTGCTATTATATATATATATATATAAATCAGCCTCACGAAAACGGGCCAATCGGTGGTCAAGTGAAGATGTCAGCGTCACAATTCTTAAAAGTGTAGTGCATTTCTTTGTTTCATATTAAATTATCCTAGAAACAAATAAGGTTGTTGTATTTTCTCAACCTATACATTCAATATAAATTTTAAGGACTTTCCAACATCTCTGTCAATGCTAAACTATAATTATACCGATCGACACTGACATCCAATGATTGACGCCGACAACTTTAACAGTTGTTGGTGTCGCAATTCTTTAAGTCTCGTGCATTTCTTTGTTTTATATTAAATTATCCTAGAAACAAATACGGTTGTATTTTCTCGACCTATACATTCAGTATAAATTTAAGGACTTTCCAACATCTCTGTCAGTGCTAAACTATAATTATACCAATCGATGCCGACATCCATGCTCGACGCCGACAGCTTCCACCAATTGGCCTCTTTTCGTGATCCTGACCCATATATATTTTAAAAAGTACGGTGGGGAGCGGGCATCTGACTTCTGGTAAATCTGACAGTGGTGAAGACATGAAGAGGAGTGACCCATATGACCCCAGTGGGGGGGAAAAAGGAAACCCGCAGAAAAGGTGAAATTCTGCATCACTGATGTTGTGAATCAGGGTTAAAAGATCTCCACGATTTCGAAGATTTCCATAATTTGTTATATTCCGTGATTAACTTCACAAAATACTGTCGTGGGGGTTTTGAAAATGGGAAATATTGTGCCTAGAGTGGGACTCGAACCCACATCTCTTTGCATTCCGGGCCAGTGTGCTAACCATTACACCACCTAGGCTCCCTGATATCACCACACTACCCACGCCTACCTGTCTATGCGGCTCCTTGCCTGAGAGGTCAGTGCAAACCATTACACTCGTCCCCCTGGAATTGTAAGTCTTATAATGCTTACAATTACATACATACATGCAGTGCACTTACACATACACAGGGTAGGTTCAACAACTATACAGCTTGTAGCTTGTACAGGACCATGGTCACGGCACCAGTGTCGTGGGGGTGATGAAAATGGGAAATATTGCGCCTAGAGTGGGACTGGAACCCACATCTCTTTGCATTCTGGGCCAGTGTGCTAACCATTACACCATCTAGGCTCCCTGATATCACCACACTACCCACGCCTACCTGTCTATGCGGCTCCTCGCCTGAGAGGTCAGTGCAGACCACTACACTACCAATATATATGGCATCAATTGGTTCATTCGAATCCCATTATTATCTGACCCTAGATATTGCTAGAAGATAAAACCCAAACAAGAAAGAGTTTGGCATGGGCGATAATACAGTCACAATAAGGATAGTTGAAACGCAACTTCTGTCATTTCCCCCTGATTCCCTGACAGTGCTAATCGTATGGAGGAAAATCCGCGTTTTCACGGAAATTTACCGTTAGTTCTGCCAGAACCCGCTAGGTGGTGCCAGGGTCTTTGCCCGATATCCGTGTTTTTTGTCGGATACCACTTTGATCCCCGGTGAAGGATGTTAATGTTATGTAGTATCGAGAGCGAGGGGGACTGTGTGTGAGTTTCTGCCTGAGCTGTGGTCTCTGTTGCCCCTGGGCCCGCCACCGGCAGGATGTAGGCAGAGCATGGGATGTGACAAGTGGTGGTGCAGAATGTCGAGCCCTGCACCAGATCGAGGCACCCATACCGGCGGCGGGGTGAAGGGGGTGGGGAGGGGGAGGGGGATGGGGAGGGGCGTGGTAAATGTCTCAACTGTTGGGGAGGGACTGAGCGAGCCAGGGGGGGGGGGGGGGGGGTGGTAGCTCTCCAGTCACAACCACTACTGGTGAACTGCGCATATTACATCACTCTCCCAGCACTGCGTCTGGCATTTGATTGTGAAAAGACCACGTACTTGTGTATTTAATATATAAATATATATGTACAAATTAATATTTATATATATCAACATACAATAAATTAATAATTTATGATTATGTAACAGTTTTGTTCTTCTATGTAATAATAGTAATATCTATGCATATAATGATTTATATTAATATATGTGTATATTAATGTACAGTAATGTTATAATTGTTATGCATATGCAATAATTGTGTTCTGTCCAGCGTTGAAAACAAGCACCCTCACGGGAGCTTATACGTTATGGGCAGAATAAAAAACTTGTCACAAAAAAACAAAAAAAAAAAAAAATATATATATATATATAAAATAATAATATATATGTGTATATAAATATACATTAATATGTTATATAATTTATACATCTTTTAAAAATATACAGATTTTCGGTTCGGATTTATATATTGGCAGAGAGCGTTATTATTCTCGGGCGACGGAGTGGGGACCAAGGTTATGTAACCGAGAAGCAGTGGGTGCCCCACTCGCTGTGTGACATGAGACTATGTGGAAAATATGATAACACATGGTGCCCGAGATTATGACGAGATGTTCCTATGTAAGAGGCAGTTAATGTTTGGTGAAATGTTCCTTCTATGCACCAGTAAGAGTGCAAGTGGAGGAGAAGGACATTTTTAATATATATTTATTGTAACTGTCTGCAACTACCTGTTACCACAGGGCCGATGGGCAAGCACACTGAGCCGTCCTGCATACATTATGGACATCACCTGCAGCTGGGGTTGAGTGACAGCTGCCCCTATTAGGGCATCACCCCCCCCCCCCCCCCCCCCCCCCCCCCCAGGCTGTAGAGGGTGTCTGATTGGCTGGCTGTGGGAGGCCCAGTCACCTTCACCCCTTGCACCACCTGACACACAGACCTCACTCTGATGTATATGATGCTACATGCATTTCTTGATACACTCTTGAAGGGAACACACTCTTCTCGTGTCCAGGAACCCACATACTCTGCCTGAGGCTCCACTTTCAATATACAAACCAGCAGCAGCTACTCAAAAGGCAGTGATCTGGGTGCAACAACCATGTTCAATGGGCTGTAGGCACTGATTTCTATACACACTAACGAGAGTAATGAGGATCTGTGTGGACAGTAGGTAAGGAGTGCGGGTGATAGGTCGCTAGTAGGTGAACAGGAGTTGATGCCAATAAAGCACAACTTCTTCACTGTCAATCTTGCATGACTTGTCTTCCCTTTCTTTCTTATGAGTTTGTTGGAGAGGGACATCAGGTAAGAACTGACAGACAGTTGTCAGAACGCACCTGGAGAGAGTAAGTGGTATCTTGGGGCTCTGACGGCCGAGTCTCAACATATTACAATCTGTAATAATTGTGGTCTTGTATGTAATATATATGAGACTGTCTCAAAAGGTGCTAAGCAATATGGGACAAAACTTTGTCCATTGTAATGATCAACATACTATCTGCATATGCATTTGCTCAGGATAAACTGATTTGTTTTTTACATGGTGTTTCATAATCCCAATGGAATACATATTGATTTGAAGCAAATGTCCTTGTGTTTTCAGTAACCGTTTCTGTGCTCTTTTGTGTCAATCGTTACAATGGACCAAAAAAAATGAGTTATCACATTTTGAGACAGCTCATATATATGTATGTAATAATTAATATTAATATAGATTGCTATGTGGTATAATACATACTTTATTATGTGAATTCAAATAAGGTATTTGATTTTATATTATCTTATCCTAGTTCACACATTGTCCTGTTCAGATTGTCTCCCCGCACCCACCCCTTCATATTCGTTTTTTCCGACTCCCCAACTGCCTGGTCTGGCTCAAGTAAAAGGTGTCTTTTAATTTACTAATAAAAGATCTATCCATATACCACAACACATTTGAGAGTATTTGACCCAAATTGTCTTATTTTTGTTTGTTTATTATTGATACCGCCAGACTATATATAATGACGGAAGTTATAGAGAAATGTCATGCTTGTCATGGGATCAATAGCAACATAAATAATAAGCCCCTGTCTCATTAGGCCCTGCTGTCTCGGGCATTGACCCTGAGCAGTGCGCATGTCTATAAAGAGCTTCCACCGGCAGCCAGCGGCCCTGCAACGTGACCCTCTTACTGACCAAGGGGGAGAGAACGTGCATGCACGCACGCATGCACACACACACGCGCACACACATACAAACACACACACACACACACACACACACACACACACACACACACACACACACACACACACACACACACACACACAAAAGAAGAAGAGTACGTCTTCTTCCTCGGACTCTTCGTCCGACTCGACCACCACCGATACAGAATCGGACACTGAACGGCCTGGCAAGTATGCCAAGATTAGTGGCAAGGTAGTCAAGAAGATCAAAGTCCAAAAGAGGAAGAAGATCAACACCACCACAATGATGAGGAAGACCATTCAATCTCATTTCCCCACATTTAAGCCAGCCAAGGTGATCACCAAGCTGGTGGAGCGGTTCACGGGCATTAAGGGCATCCCCGAGTCGGCCATCAAAGAAATGGATGCCGATATGAAGCTAAATGAGGACCGCAAATAGTGTTTGCTGCTCTCTCGGCGATTACTCCGATTGCTAATTGGATGATGTCCGAGAACAAGTTCTCTTCACTGTGTGCAGAGATGGCTGTGGGGATTGCGCTGCTTACTGCAACCAGCAATTTCCTCTCTTATCAACGTTTCGAAAACGTCTTTAAGGCAGTTTCGCAGTTTAAGGAGGTCGCGTTCAAAGAAGGTCATGGACAATGATGGAAAGGAATATACCCTGTTCCTGGCCCCCAAACCAGTTAAAGGCAAGCCCTTGGATAAAACCAAGATGTTCGGGGGACAGCTGCAGCATTTGTTCAAACAAGTCGAGATGGGGTCTAAATGTGGGAAACACATGGAGACAGAGAAAAAGAAGGGAACCGACGGGAATGCCACCCGCTTCAAGAAGATCCGCCAGGATTTTTGCAGCTGTCGAACCGGGCAGCGAGGAGGCCAGTTCGGGACCAATTACAGCTACCAAGAACCAGACGGGATGGCCGAATGAGTTAGAGCGTCCATCTCCCGTGCTGGTAGATCGTAGGGTCGTGGGTTCGAACCCCGGTCGAGTCAAATAAATTACTTAAAAATTGATACTTGTTGCTTCCTAGCCAGGCGCTCGGCATTATTAGGACACGGCAAGGACTGGTGTGCTCAGTGTCAGGATAAGGTGACTGAGTGGGATACCAGGTCATGGTGCCGGCGGCCTGGTTTCCCAGTGGGACAGCACTATAAAGTTGCCATGAGTGCGCACTGTCACAAGTCGGTACCCGTCCTGATATGACCTTAGATGTTGCTAGGACATAAAACAACAAACAAACAAACAAACGGCTACCAAGCCAGGGGAAGGGGTCAGAGGCAGTCGTTCGGTTGGAAGAGGGAACAGACCCTTCAAGAGGGAGTTCACCCCGCAGAAGCCGTTTCCCCACCCAGGCAACAAGTAGAGGTCGCAACACAAACTCCTGTAAGCGATTTTAAGGCTGGGAATATTAATAATTGCCTAAAGGAATGGATGAATATTACTAATAATCAGACTATCCTTAGCCTAGTTGAAGGGGTTAGGATCCCATTAATGGAAGAGCCAATACAACACGGTATACTTTTTCCCTACCGTTTTGATTTGGCCGAAAAGGGGGCTTTGAATGAGCAAGTCCTTAAATTTGGTGAAAAAGGCATTATTGAGCGAGTCCTTCATGTGGCTAGCGAATTTATTTAGAATATTTTTTCCAGACCCAAACCAAATGGGGAGATTAGACTGATTTTGGACTTAACAAAGTTAAACAAATTAGTCGAGTATCAACATTTCAAAATGTTTTCTCTGGAAATGGCTAGAGACTTGGTAACGCAAGACTCCTAGCTGGCTAGTGTGGATCTCAGGGATGCATACTATACAGTACCGATTTATAAACCTGATCGGAAATTTCTCAGGTTTTGTTGGAATGAAAAGCTTTATGAGTTCACATGTATGCCAAATGGTTTAGCATGTGACCCGCCTTTGTTCACAAAGTTGCTCAAACCCTTTTTCTCGCACATGGCTTGGAAAGGACACATTATGTTTCCCTATATTGATGATTCTTTCATTGTTGCCTACCCACCTAAACCAAAATATAATAGGATCTGGGATGTGTCGCTATTATTTAAGTTCTTCAAGTCATGGCCTAGCAATAGACACCTATCTATGAAGGAACTAGGTTTTAAATTAGCAATGCTATTACTACTAGTAACGGGACACAGAGGCCAAACAATTGTGACACTTTCTCTAGATGGATTAGAGATGGACAAGGATGAGGCAACATTCGATTTAAAGACATTATTAAAGTCGAATTGCACAGGGGACCCACTGTCCACAGTTCATGTAAATAGTTTTCCGGAGGATAAACGGATTTGTGTAGTTTCAGCCATTAGGACATATATATCCAAATCACGTGGGATTAGAAATTCCAGACAGCTGCTAATCAGCTTCATTAAACCACATAAGGTGATCTCGAGAGACACAATCGCAAAATGGACCATCAAGACGCTTAAGGAGGCAGGAGTCAATACTGGACGCTATGCATTCCACTCAACGCGTGGAGCCATGTTTTCCAAGGCAAGACAATTAGGGATCTCAGCGAAAAGAATCCTAGCACATGCGGGGTGGAAGACGGCTAGGTCGTTTGCAAAACATTACAACAAACAACTAGAGAAGTCAAGCGGCCTAGTGACTCGTCTACTCACCAACTAAAGACAGGTGAGAAACAAAATAATATTTTGCACTACAAGCAATAGTATGATTACAAAGCCAGAGGTGTAGTACCGAGGTAAAATAGTATAGTTATACGAATCATCCCTTGGTACAGATGATGGATAACTGGTGTTTTCCCGAGGTACTAGCCTCGGATAGTCGTGGGTCAGGGCCCACCCACCCTACCCTACCACGACTATCACGTTTCGCTGGAACGAAAACGAAAACACAATAGTATCCACAAAGAGCTAAGATAATTTGTTACCCTATTAAGCACGTAAAAGATTGCTGGACCAGGATGTGCTTCCTTCTCCCTGACCCACGACTATCCCAGGCTAGTACCTTGGGAAAACACCAGTTATTCATCATCTGTACCCAGGTAAGATTCGTATAACTATACTATATAACATGACGATTCATTGGACCCGAAATTCTTTAATTCAAAGGTAATTCAGTAAACTGAACCTCGATTTAGTGTCCCCCCCCCCCCTTTTTAAAAAAAAACGATATTTATGGACCCCCCCCCCAACGATCATATTATAACAGGGTTTCATTCTACGTATTGTTGAATTGACAGTATTATGAAAAAATAAACGTGACACAAAGTAGGTATAATGCATGTGTGGTGCTTTGACATACTACGCAGTATTGAAATGATAGCAATGTATTTACGTTGGCAAATAACATGTTTTTTTGTGTTTTTTTACATTTTTACAAATGGTGACATGTGACAGATCTGTGGCACAGTGACATCAGCTAGTGCAAGCCATCAGTTTCCTGTCAGCTTATTGTCCATTTGAAGACTAGGGTGAGGGGTAAGTTCGGAGGCTATTAGAGCAACTAATTTGGGCAACGCGGCTCACTGAAAAGTTGGGTCCATTCTATCCAATTTATTTTAAAGAAATATTTGAATTCCCATTACCTCCCTTCCACCTAAATTTCCCTACCCCCTTCGTGACCTTTAGTTGCATTTAAATAATGTTCAAAGGACCTATTTCTTAGTACAACTCCGAACAACCTAAATACTCGTCGAAGTGTGTCAGCTGTATACTATCATTTGCATTGGGTGCTTAAAATAATCTACTTTCTGGCCTTTGTGCAAATATAAAATTGTTTTCATAATCCATTTATATATATTATATATTTGGTCCTGTTTTGAGGGAGGAACTATGACATCTTGTGGTGAACTGTTACCATCGTGTAGTGAGCTGTGACCATCGTGTGGTGAGCTGTAACCATTGTGTGGTAAGCTGTGACCATCGTGTGGTCAGCTGTGACCATCGTGTGGTCAGCTGTGACCATCGTGTGGTCAGCTGTGACCATCGTGGGGTGAGCTGTGACCTTCGTGTGGTCAGCTGTGACCTTCGTAGTCATCATACCTTTCCTCTTAGTCCCCCCCCCCCTCCCATTTGCCCCCGATTCTAAACTAAGTTTTTCATCTGATATGTTTTGGTTCTTTTAAAGACAAAAAGGCAAGGTGGGGGAGGGGGGTGTTAGTTAATGTCTTTTTAGGTAGGCACTTGTGGCTTATCAAATATATCTTCTTCGATTCATTTTGACTATATATATATATATTACATAACATATATATGTTACATGTGCATTGGATTGCCGTGGCATTATGAATGGCTATTTGTCAATTCTTACCTCATTCATTATGATTGAGCGCTAAGCTGTACACACATTAGCTACTGTAGTAGTCTGCGTTGACCTCTCAGGCAAGGAGCCATATAGATAAATAGGCATGGATAGGGTGATGATATCAAGGAGCCCAGGTGGGGTAATGGTTAGCACACTAACCCGGAATGCAAAAGTGTGGGTTTGAATCCTGCTCTAGGCGCAATGCTCCCCATTTTCATACTTCCCACAACACTGGTTGCCGTGACCTGGATCCTGTACAAGCTACACGCTGTATGGTTGTTGAACCTACCCTGTGTATGTATAATATGTAAATGCTTTGTTTGTATGTATGTATGTATGTATGTATGTATGTATGTATGTATGGATGTATGTATGTATGTAATTGTAAGCATTAAAACGACTTATGGATGTAAACCATTTAAAAGATTTACAATTCCAGGGGGGGTGGGAATAGTAGTCTGCACTGACTTCTCAGGCAGGGAGCCACATATGGGTTCGAATCCTGCTTTAGGCACACTATTTCCCGTTTTCATCACCCCCCACGACAGCTACTCTGATATGCGTCATACTATGAGTGATAGTGTGAGTAATATCATGACTTGTGCACTTGGTAGGGGGTGTCCTGTACTAAGTAGCAGCAGCAGCAGCCAGCGTCCCAGTATCCCATTACTGGGCGGGACCAGTGTAATGCGTGGATCAGCGCCCAGCCACCAGCCAGCTTCCCAGGGTGCAGTGCGCCCACCTGCTGCGGATTGGAATTTATGTCTGCGAAGCGTAAAGCTGCGTAGTCCGATGAAAGCATCGCATTTTTGAACCCGAAATAATTAACTAGTTTTAATTCTATATGGGTCAGTTAGATACCGGTGCACTTATTAAGCATTAAGCACCAGGCTTCCCTTGTAGATGGTTGGGAGTTCAAATCCTGGCCGATAACTTACAAACTGATACTTGTCACTACCTAAACTGGCGCTCGGCATTACTAGGATAGAGCAAGAACTGGTTAGCTCAGTATCAGGATAATGTGAGTGGGGAATCGAGTCATGGTATTGGCAGCCTGGTCTCCCACTGGGGCAGCACTCATAAAGAAAGTCACCATGAGTGCACAGTCACAAGTCGATACCCATCCTGATATGACCTTAGGTATTGCCAGAACGTAAACCCCAACAAAGAAACTCAACATGACTTGCAGTGGTTCTGTGTAGTCTTCAACTTTCAAGTAATGAAAACTTGTTGATATTACTCAACATTAGGTGGGCTGTTTATGTGAAGCTATGAAGTAATGCAAACTTGTTGACATTACTCAACATTAGTTTCATTGCTTATGTGTAATAGCTCTAATTTAAAATTTATTTTGCCAACACCGATTAGGTAAGTGCTTGTTGCTGTTTGGAGTGGTGTTATTGAAAATCACATGACTTAAGTGGATAAATAAAAGGCATTCGCTTCATTGGGAATTAGCCATATCCATAAGCTTATTGTGATGTCAGCGTACAGTCGATTGTGGACACACCGCAAACTGGCCTGGGTTAATAATAGGCTTACTGTAAAGTGAGGCAAGGCTGCTAATATGCTCCAGTAATGCCAGGATGGTGAGCATGGTAAGCTTTTTGTTGTTGCGTAATCCAATGGTTTTGAATTTCTACCATTTCTCTTTTTAGATAAGTATATTAGGTTGACCATTACACTCTATTTTACTCTACTCTACTCTACCTTTACTCTACTCTACTTTTTAAACATGCGCCTACCACATAGGCTACTCTTTCCAATAAATCTCTCTGCATCGCTGAACAATCCATCAAACCAATGACTTACAAAATTTACACATGTCGCTACCTAACCCCTGATGCTTGCTTAGCCAGGATAGGTCAAGGACTGGTTAGCTCAGTATCAGGAAATCGGGTCATGGTGCCAGTGGCCTGGTCTCCCAATGGGGCAGCCCTTATATAAAGTTACCATGCGTGTGCACTGTGACAAGTTGGTACCCATCCTGATATGACTTTAGATGTGGCTGAGGATGTAAAACCCCAACCAAAAAAAACAGCAGCTCAGCAATGCAATTCTGCATCAATGACCGGAAATGCTCCAGCGCGCTTTGTGGCATTATTTCTTAAGGTACCCCCTTGACTGACGGTGCCCCGCCTTTGTGTCTTGCAGCTACTCGTGCCTTCGCCAACAGTCACTTTGACGTGGACTTAGCCTACATGACCGACACCTTCATCCAGTCCAACATGTCCAACGGCATCGCAGAGAGCAAGGACCTCAAGTCTCTTCCCTCCATCCAGATCAATATCCTAGGTATGGTGTTTAAAAAAAAAACATTTCACAGCAGTTTAGGTTTTTTACTGAGGGTTAAGGTTTCATACTGAACTAGAAGTTATTGCACTGCATGGCTGTACCGCATGATCACATGATGGTGCTATATTGTAAGCATTGTGTTCAGTATCGAGGCGGGTATCATGATGAAAGTTAACCATGTCACTGCAATGCTATAACACATCGCGTAATATTGCAAACCATATTTGGAAGTATAGTAGTTTTGTGAAGTGTATATTATGCAAATATTATTTACACTGGGGTTATCCGGTAGTCTGCCTTACCTGCTTTACCTACTTATGCTCATTTGTACTATGCGTTTTACTGTACTATGTCCTATCACCTAAACCTCTGCATGCGCACATGAGAACAGGTGCCATTGCCAACCTTCACTCAGGCCCAGATTCTGAATTTACGCTAATAAATGCTAGTTTTTTTTTAGGATCGTGGCCAATCAATTGCTTGCTGTCTTGTTTCTATGGGAGGAGCTAAATGATAGAACAGATACCGCTATGTTGCATGGAATATAATGGGTTAAAAAATGTATGTCTTACTTTAAAAAGAAAATGGCTTTATCCTCTGTAGGTGTGGAGGAAGCGAACCTTAGCGGCGACAACAAGAAGCACCTGTCTGAGCTCGTCGTCAGCTGGGTCGCTGAGAACTACCTGAATGAACCACTGAACGAGCTCTCCAAAGACGTGAGTTGCCCCCCCCCCCCCCCCCCCCCCCCCCCCCCGACTCCCCAGTTCTAGGTTTTGGTGTTATTAATTTTTGTTGCATTCATTGATTAAGAAGGAGGAATTTCAATCACAGACAATTGATCTACCATCATTCCACTGCTCCTTGCCGTATCCTGATAATGTTGAGTGCTAGGCTAGGTAGTGACAAGTATAAAGTTTTTAAGTCAGTGGTTTGACTCAGTTTGAAGCAGGATTATGAATCCCTCGATCTGCTAAATGGGAAGCGGGCACTAAACTTATTGGGCCATCCCGTCTAGTGGCCAGTGCACCAACAGGTGTATATTCTGTTGAATAAATGTTTATTCCCACAAAATATTTATTTAACAAAAATTAATGGCAATAATGAATGATGATATGATGATAAATAATAACACAAAATGAGTGAGGAATTTTATTGTTGATAGTGGCGGCCCATAAAGAAGACTACTAATTGCTTATGCTGCTCTCATCACCAGCTGATTGTCCTGTACCTGACCTCTGAGAACATGTTGCGAGACTGCCATGATGTTGATGACGAGCTCTTCACTGGAAGCAACATTGTTCGCGACTACAAGAAAAAGGAGAAGCATCGCAAGAAGGTGTGTACTTCTCCGGCTTGGTGCGGACGCGTAGGACCGTGGTGCTGAAAGACGCTGACAGCTCTGTTCCTTTCCATATATCACATGTGGCTGCGACTGGTGCCTGATGCGTCCAGGTCCTCGTTGCTGGTGGCCAGCAGGGTTTAAGGTGTGCAGACGCGTGACTTGAGCCAGATGAGTGCAGTGGTGATTGACCAGCCAGCCAGCACAAGGGCTGCCCGTCACTCCTGTCCTGCCACATCGGTATTGTTTGCTCTTGTTCCAGTGCAAACGCTCTCTGTTCCTGCTTGTTTTTTAAGCCGCATCATTTTGTAGCAAGCGACCGCAGCCTTTCCCCCCCTCTGATGCCCCACGCGTGTTAGTTTCAGGCGGGCTCGCCTCGGATTCCACCTCCGGTGTTGGTCTAGTACGGGGGGTAAGTTGGCACGCAGCGCAAAGGTACGAAGGTACGCACATGTTGTAGTACAGTTGATCCCTGTGTGAGCTGTTAATGGATTGTCATGTTCAATTATCACCAAATGTGTATCGATGCCTCAACTGTTTCATGTGACACTGCTAGAGCTGTTCTTAATTTGGTTACCTTTCCTCACACCTCACTCACGCTCACATGCATACACATACACACACGTTCATATAAATAACCAGGGTGGGTGTGGATGGGTGAGACAAAAGTTTCTACCTCATGATTACAAGTGAAGTGCTGCCAATTTGATGGCTGGCAAGGACCTTTAGTCTAGGATGCATATTGCTGGT
Source organism: Branchipolynoe longqiensis (assembly GCA_030323885.1). Lineage (NCBI taxonomy): Eukaryota > Metazoa > Annelida > Polychaeta > Phyllodocida > Polynoidae > Branchipolynoe > Branchipolynoe longqiensis. Next base: position 26,692,357 of record CM059201.1, on the reverse strand, counting down.
GGGGGAAAAGACCACCAGATTAACAAATTGATTGTCTCACGTCAGTCTTAATAATTAGCTATATATGAGGAGAATGTTGCTTAAGTTTGAATAATTGGCCTCTTTGATCGTTTTTTTTTGCTCTGCATATGTGACTTGGATGTACTTTGCGCTTCAGTAAAGCTAGGGGCGCTTAGCATTCATTGAGGTGCCCGAGTAAGGTGTACTGATGTCCAGGTTTCGACAGTGGGAACTCACAACTACGAACATCCGACATCTATTACGGTTGTATATTTTGTGCTAATTTGTGACATGTGTTAAGTTTTTAAAAGATAAATCTTTAAGCCTTAAAGGTATTCTAAAAAGTAATATGCAACTAGAGCCTTACTTGTGTCATAACCTATATAGTGTGCATAGCCTTTTTCATCATGATATGACATAGGAAGTCACATTCGCTTTTAGTGACTTAAGATTACAAATTTGTGGAAGAATTGGCAGTTTTCCACTTTGGTGTGTGATGAATTGAGTTAAAATTAACTGAAAACCGGTAGAATTACTGCCGGGGATCTGTCAACTGCGAACAAGTATCACGATATTAGCACAAATTTGTAAATGTAAAATTATATTAGGATGGCATGTCTTTTTTTATATTACACGATGAAGTGTTACAAAAAAAAGTTATCCCAATTTCACAAATGCAGTCCATATCTGCACAATACCTACTTTAAGATTAATTAATTCATGTAAGGATTGTTATTTTCCCATTTGTTTAGGTATAAGTATAGAAAGAAATTTAAATTTGGAATTGGCAGATTGATTGCCTCGGACTCGTCAACTGGATGAATAAAGCATTACTCCTCCTTGTTGAGTAATGTTGGGTAACATTGTTCATCTCAGTCAAATGCTCATGCGATTTGTTTATGTTCTGTGAACAATTTATGTTCACATTGCAAGTCATGATGCAAGTTACACCAATCATAGACAACTACACATTAGTATGGGTATTATAGGTAAATTACTATGCAAACCGAGCAAATTAATTAAAGCTGCATAGTCCGATGAAATATCAAATTTTCAAAACCAAACCAATTATCTCAATTTGATTTGACATATCTAACTTAGATACTGATGCACTTATTAAGCATTTGTTTCTGCGTAGAAGGCAATACTGAGTCAATTTAATAGAACCTGTTACTGCAGAAGTCTATGGTGTAGTTTTGGCAAGCTTGCCAAAACTAATTTTCCATGTTTGCACTCAAAATATCTCAAAAGTTTACCATTTAAAATACAAGTAACTTTGAATTAATATAAAGTAGATACTAGTGATCGATCTAATATATTTACCTCAGAAAAAATACAGAAATTCAAAACCATCGGACTATGCAACTTGTCTGAAAAAATATGTATTTCTATTACGAATTCTCTCTGCAGAAGCTATGCGAAAGCGACTAGTCACCAAAATGTCTGAAACCATATGCGCTTAAGGTATTTATATCGCAAATCCCCTCTGCAGAAGCTTTGCGAAATGGACTAATCACCAAGACCAGTCCCTGAAGGATCTACTCGCTTGAATTCTGCGGTGACTACTTGCGACAGAAAACAAAACCTGCAATTTGTCGCAAGCATCTGTGGTAACTGGTCAGCTCGTGTTCTATATTGGCAGTTCCAGGTGGAGCATATTAGCGTATATTTTTAATTTAGATCTATGGGAGTTCTGGTGTGTATTTTTACTGTTGCATCTCTATCTTATGTGTCAAGTTTATGCTGATACAAGGTTTTAAAAACGATCAGAGTTGCCAATTTAAAAATTTAAACTGATGCACATGTGCATTTGTCGATTGTTACATAATTTATGATTAGGAGTTGACAATTGAACAGATCCTCAACATTTAAGTGTTTTGTATGTCACTTTCTAATCATTTTCTTGTTTTGTTTCCTTGAAAACTAGTAATTGTTTAAAACTGGTGTTTATACGATGACCTTTCTTTTGGTTTACTGAGGCATTCAAATAATTTTCTAATAAAGGCATGTTGCAGATGATATCCAACCAGTGCAGTCAGTAAAATGTGCAAACAGTGTATAAGGTGCGGCAGGTAAGATGAATATAGCATTCTAATAAAGTAAGCTGAGGTGAAAGTGTTGTTTTTTTTCCAGACAACAAAACCATCACTTAAAGCCCTACTCGATTTTTTCATTCGATACAGGTTCCTGACGAGTTATTGAAGGCGAGTATCAGCGATGGCGGATGAACCAGGCGTACGGACAGGTGGGCACCGGTGCGACATACGTTGGCATATTGTCGTTAGACCGCCACCCAACAGAAGATCATTTCTCTTCAGCCAGTGAGGCCGCTGCTGCTGCTGCTGAGTCAAGGGTGGGGGGTGGGGGGTGGGGGGCTGCTGCGTTTAATGCCGGGCTTATTGGAAGTTGGGATAATTAGATGCAGGAATCTGTATAACTTGTGAAAAGCGAAAAGTGAACTAGCAACATCTTTTTTGATGGAGGAAAGCGGACATGTTGGGTGCGACTGAGGGTAATCATGATGTATGTTCAGATGACACTGGTGACGACCGATCGCTAACAAGGCTATTAATGGTTTTTAAAAGGCGTGTCTCCTCCTTTCTCTCCGGCAGCAATGATCTTGTTGTTTAGCGTTCACTCAGCAAACTGGCCAACAGTCACATTTCTTACATCCAGCGAGAGGCATTGAAGGCGCGCAGCAGTCATGACGGACAGTGTAGTCATGATTCCTGGGTTGGGTTCAGATGCTACCGGCACATGGAGGCGACAGACTTTTGCAGATTGCCAATGGCTGAGCTATCGACTTAGTCTTAACCCACCGGTTGAACCCCATACCACTAGTCTTGTAGCTGTGATTCCTTAGACGTTGGTTTCCGTTTGATGATCACTTCATTCAATTTGTTTGCATTTTTACAGTTGGGAATTCTCTCTAACCTCATTGGTTGAATGTCTTTTTTTTACTGAGCAGAATGGGAAACTCTTGCTAGCCAGAAACACAAACTTTTACATGAAACTGCATCCTCAATTCCATTACCCATAGGTGTAATGGTAGCGCTTACCAGTTTCTAACTTTTGCAGTATGATATATGCTTCTCAAAAAACAAAAGCATCAAAATACTCTTGATCTCTAAAATTCGCCCTGCGTTTTGGCTTTCAGCTTCCACGTTCTTCAGACACGTTTTTAAAGAGACAAGCTACAGCACAACCATATACGTTACCTCTAACTCATAGCTGATTGTAATCAGCTTTAAGGCATTCGCTGAAGAGTTTTCCAGCTAACAAATGTTACTTCCACCTTAGTTTGCAGAGAGGAAGTTAGCACATTGGCTTTAAACAGACTGTATGAAAGGCACACTGTAGTATGATGCTGAGAACGAAAGATGGGTAGATGCGGGTTGCTGAGCGTATACCTCTCCATGTTATAACCCACTGAGCGCGAGCTGTTGTGTGACATGTCGGATCCTAAGTTTGTCTCAGGACCCGGTGTGTCCATGTGTATGTGTATATTTACTGTGTGTGACCTCTCAATGCTGGCTACCGCTGATGAGCAATGGTGATGAAACCTTTTGAATAGACGCAAAATGGACCAACAGACTCTGTGGTAAGTGTTAGTTGTCCTCAGTTTACTAGTGCACAAGATATTCTTTCCTCCACATCCCCTCCCCCCCCCCGTCTGTGCTTTTGCAGGAAGTTCTTCCCCCAAATAAGGCGTTGGAGTTGCGGCGTTGTTAATCGATGTGTTGCAACTTTTCAAGGCGCATCATTTTAGTGCCGCATGCCCATTTCAGTGCAGCAGGTTCTCTTCTTTATGTCCCCCCCCCCCCTCCAATTATCACCACAACCACTACTACTATAACATTTTTTTCTACGTCTTCGCCATCCATTATTTCAACTTTTAATAAGGTGGATTTTTCCAGGTCTTTAATAATGATATTATTCCTTTGTCATTTTCCTCCTTTTTTATCATCATAATCATCATTACCATTCTGTTATGAATGTTACAGATGTTAGTTCACTAGGGCTGGTATTTAACGATATAAGGTCCACTTTATACTCCCCTCTTCCCTTCTCCCCCGTATGCCCATGCCTGCTGCTAAATAACCAACCACTACCATTGCAACCCCCTATTTCTGTACTTTTGTCTAAATTCCATCCTGCACTCTAGCTTTTGATTGCACTAGATGCGTGCATACATTATGTATATACGCATGTGGCAGTGCATACTCGGCCCTCACAGTCATGTGGGCAGGTAGGTAGGTGAAAGCCAGGCATAGGCCGAGGTCTCGTCTGCGGGTGAAGTAGAGATTTAGTTGGCTAGTTGAAGAGCTGCAGCCTCCACACCCCTCGCGGCTGCGCAACGCTACTCACACTGGCTTGAATGCCTCTCGTTGATAGGGAGCCCACCAGAAGAAGGAGCGCAACCAGAAAGGGAACCAGCAGTCGTGGGAGAAGCGCGATGGGGGAAAGTGGGCTCAGCTCGAGCCGCAATCTCTCAAGACAGATGTTGAGTGGAAGGTTGTGTCCATCCAGCCTGTTGGTGGTAAGTTAGAAGTTATTCTGAGCAATGGATCTGCACATTTAACAATGTCTTTCAGACACTCCATTCACTTCATATTTTCAGGGATGTAATTTTTCTACAGATTCCCGGTTTTCCAAGTTTTTAATAATGAAATTGGTAATTTTTATGATTCGTACAGATCCAGTGAAAAAATAGTTGGTGTACTGGCTTGTACAAGACTGCAGTATTTTCAGTTGTTGACTATTTACGCTAGTTGGCTCTCCTTGAAAACCTTCCTTCATAAGGTCGATTCTTATTGGCCAAACCATATTGAAGCAAATTTTCCATCTAGGACTTGGAGAACTGAATTAATAAACTTACTCTCTCTATGAAACATTCTTTCATTCTCATTTGTTTCCTTTGCATGTAAAGGTTTTTCTTGTGAAATGCTGCCATGAATTGCTTGGTTTCAGAGCGTTCCTGTCTGTGTGTGTGCATCCTGGGGAATTCGATGGCTCGCATGTCACTGAACTTCCTTCCGATGCCGCACAACTCATCAAAGAACACATCCCCCCAGGGTACTCCACCATCTCACAGCCCGCGCCGGTCGCTGTCTAATGAGAAACAATGTTCTCTCACCCCAATGTCGCGTATGAGTTCCGCTCGCTGCGGTGTCGGAACCGCTATCCTCGATGGCAAGCTTATTGCTCTTGGTGAGTTGTCTACTTTTGGACACCTTATTCTATCCAGTCCGTTTCAACATTTGGTAATGGTATTTTGAATAAGATGAGCTGAGATTCAAAAGCTGCTGTTAAACACCAACAGTCTGGATTTCACAAAACAAAGATTTCTTATATTAATACAAAGAAAGTTAATCTAATATACCATATAATGGAAAAAATGTGTTATTATATATTACTAACATATCAAATATCTCGGAACTACAATGGTGCAACGCTTTTTATGTTTCCCCTCTTAATATCTTATCAGCAATCTAGTGGTTTGTTGGGCGGCTCCACGTTCTGCTCAAAACTTGGCAAGACAAGACAATTGCAATGTGTCCCACAATCCTGATGTGTTCTCATTTCCACTTCTGTTGCCATTACGAGAATTAAGAGTTAAGAAATCAGTCCATATAAATTTGACGCGCTTCTTCGTGACTTCTGGTTTTAGGAGGGTATGACCGCGGCGAGTGCCTTAATACAGTGGAGTGCTTCGACATCACCACCAACTTGTGGTCTCCAATGCCCAGCATGCTGTCTGCACGTGGTCGCTTCGACGTCTCGCAGATCGATGGTGTGCTCTATGCTTGTGGAGGATCGGACGGTTCAACAGAACTCAGATCCGGAGAGTACTTCGAGAATGGAAAGTGGCATGCACTGCCCAAGATGATAAAGACTAGGTCCAGCGCTGGTAAGTTCATTAAAAATAAAGAGATTTTCTCTTGTGTAATTTTACAATGTTGGTAAAGGGAATTTTATATAGGATATCTGTAAATGTAATGTATGAGTTTTGAAGCAGAAATCCAGTTGAGTTTTTGGTAGTATGAGGGAGAGAAAAACCACTAGTATAGTAGGTGGTGCCCTCTAGTCATGACCTAGTGTGGGACCAGAATGCACCAATTGCGGATACCGGGAATTGCCAATAAAAAATACAATTTCATATTTATAGATCATGGACATTTCCCGTGGGGCAGAATCTTGTGGACTTTATATCGAATGAAACCAAAATGTATTATTAATTGACCTTGCTAGGTGTGGCCATCCTGAACGGTCGGGCCTATGTTATCGGTGGCTGGAGTGGCCAAAGTGGTCTCAATGATTGCGAGGTTTACGATCCGAAGAAGCCTGAAAAGAAGTGGACGCAGATCGCTAGACTAAACATGGGTATGTTTTACAACTGGCCTTATGATGACGCTTCTCTTTTATCATGATTAGTTTGAAAATGCCTCCATGGTGCACTACAATGTTTTATGACCATACCTCTTCATACACGGGTCAGTGTTATATGACCGTGTCTCATACATGTCAGTGTTGCACTACCATGTGCCCTCATACACATGTTGGTGTTACACTACCATGTCTCCTTATATACATGTCATTGTTATAGTAGTCTACCAGGTCTCCTTATACACATCATTATTACACTACCATGTCTCCTTATACACTTCAGTGTTACACTACCATCTCTCCTTATACACGTCAGTGTTACACTACCATGTCTCCTTATGCACATTCAGTGTTATACTACCATGTCTCCTCATACATGTTGGTGTTACATACCATGTCTCCTTATAAGTTATACACGTCAGTGTTACACAACCATGTCTCCTTATATGCATGTCAATGTTGCACTACCATGTCTCCTTATACATGTCAGTGTTGCACTACCATCTCTCCTCATGCACATATCAGTGTTATACTAGCATGTCTCTTTATATACATACATGTCATTGTTATACTAGTCTACCATGTCTGCTCATACACATTTCAATGGTACACTACCATGTCTCATGATACACATGTCAGCGTTACACTACCATGTCTCCATATGCACATGCCAATGTTACACTACAATGTCTCATACACATGTCAGTGTTACACTACCATTTCTCCATATGCACATCAGTGTTGCACTACCATGTGTCCTTATGCACATGTCAGTGTTAATCTGCCATGTCTCCTTGTATACATATCAGTGTTACACTACGATGTCTCCTTATATACATGTCAGTGTTACACTACAATGTCTCCCCATACACATCAATGTTACCTTACCATGTCTCTTCATATACATGTCACTATTGCACTACGATGTCTCTAAGCGCCTTAGTGTTGTATTGGATTGTTGACATACGCTGTTTCCCCTTGCGTAGGTCGGTCGCAGGCTGGTGTAAGCGCACTCAACGGGAAGCTGGTAGTAGTCGGTGGGTGTGATGCCTGGAACTGCTTCAATACGGTAGAGGAGTATGACCCTGTCACCAACAAGTGGTCCTACCTGCCCAACATGACGTGTAGCAGGCGTGGTGTGGGCGTAGCTGTCTTCAAAGGTACTTATTTTGTTATCATCTCATTTAAAGTCATAACATTTCAAGAGTCCTAGCTAAGTGAAATCAATGATTTAAAAATTAATGCTTGTCCCTGCCTAGCCTGCCGTTCTGCAATACTAGGATAGGGCAAGGAGCAGTGTAATGTGAAAGACCAAATGTTTGCGATTGAAATTTTCCCTGCTAAATCAATGAGTGTACTCCGAAGAAATTGTGGCGTCAGCTATCTATTCTATAGTATTTGTGGTACTGCCGAGCAAGCTGATTTATTTATTGTGCCACATTTGCTCTCACTTTCAGGCAAGCTGTATGTTGTGGGTGGCAGTGATGGTACAATGGCCCTGTCGACAGTGGAGATCTACGATCCAGAAACAGGCACCTGGCACCTTGGACCGCAGATGGGCGTTCCGCGTGCCAACGTAGGGGTCGTCGTGCTGAATAACCGCCTCTTCGTAATTGGTGGCTTCAGCGGCAAAGAGTTCCTCGACACAGTGGAATACCTGAATGATTTCAACTCCGAGTGGTGCAGTTTCCTCCCTGTCGAGTTTAGCACAGGGTCGTAGTGGGAGCAGTGTGATGGCATAGTGATGACAAACTCGACTAGATTAGCCTGCCAATATTCACTATCAATCCTGCAGCACCTCATCTAGAGTCCATGTCAGCTGCCTCCTGTTCGCCAAGAACACACACACAATTCTCCTCTGCCTAACTGTTAGTCGTCTAGCTGCGATTGGCGTTATGCACCATCTCACCTGACCCAGAGGCCATGTCGGCTGCTTCGTGTTCGCCTAGAACACACACAACGCTCCTCTCCCTAAATGTTTGTCGTCTAGCTGCGATTGGCGTTATGCGCCATCTCACCTGATCCAGAGGCCATGTCGGCTGCCTTGTGTTCGCCTAGAACACACACACAATGCTCCTCTCCCTAAATGTCAGTTGTGTAGCTGCGATTGGCGTTATGCGCCATTTCACCTGACCCAGAGGCCATGTCGGCTGCTTCGTGTTTGCCTAGAACACACTCACACCGCTCCTCTCCCTAACTGTTGGTCGTCTAGCTGCGATTGGCGTTATGCGCCAGCTCACCTGATCCAGAGGCCATGTCGGCTGCCTTGTGTTCGCCTAGAACACACACAACACTCCTCTCCCTAACTGTTAGTCGTCTAGCTGCGATTAACTGCATGTCGCATCACTTTATCTAGAGACCATGTCGGCTGCCCCGTGTTCCACATAAAATACACACACAGACCCCCCTGTCCCTAACTGTTAGTCGTCTAACATGTCAGTTAACATGTGTGTATTATGTACTAACAGAGAACTAGACATAGCCGGTACCCTCCTGCCGGTACACACACATATACACATATATATATATATATTACTGATAAATGTAGAGGTTATGTAGATATGTGCTGCATTGCAAATGACCAATACGAGATTTGAAATGCTATAAAATAGCGTTGAGAAGTTTCTTATCCTTTCGGCTGCCAATGTGGCTATACAAACACGACAGCCAGTTTAGTTGTTGAGATGGGATGGGGAATAGATGAGGTCGCATCCATCACCACCATTTTTTTCCCCTCTCTTTTGTTGATGTGTGTATCAAGAGCATAGACAGATTATAGTTTTTTGAATCAACTAGTTTAGTCTTATTAGGTCAATATTTTGAGAGGTAAGAAGAAAAAAAAGATTTTATCCACCCTCTTTTTGAACGATGAGTGCTCGCCACTCACTTTGTGACCGCGTTTTGGGAAGTGACAAAAGACACTCCTCCAAGAGTAGAACAATATATATCATTTTTAGAAAAGAAACAGAAAAAATGAGGATATTTTCCAGGAATAGCCAAAGAAGGGTGGACTGACTGTCCAGTCTTTGCAATGTGTGATACACTTACTATACTAAAGTGACGGCCAAAGTGTTTGGGAGAAGGAAATAAGATGTAGAAGGAGTTTATTTTAAGCCAATCACTGGTCTAGTTCTAGTTCTAGTTGTTGTCATTAGACCCCATTTTGTAGACAAGCAAGTTATTAACGGTAATTTAGTAGTTTGTGCAACATTAAACACCCACTTTATCTGACAAACAGATGGTTAATGGTCATTCACAAGTTTGTGCAGCAATACAACCCACTTTATCTGACAAATAGGTTGTTAATGGTCAATAACAAGTTTGTGCAACCTTACCACCCATTTTGTCTGACAAACAGGTGGTTAATGATCAATCAGAAGTTTGTCTACTTGTGATTGATCATTAACTACCTGTTTGTCAGACAAAGTGGGTAGTAACATTAGACAAACCTACCTGACAAGCAGGTTATTGGTCATTTACTCACTTTGAAAAACAGGTCGTTTGCAATTTTATGCAACTTTACCAGCCACTTTCTTTGATAATCAGGTTGTTAATGGCTGTTCACGTGTTTGTGCAACATTAGTACATGCTTTGTCTGACAAAGTGGTTGTTAATGACTGTTCGCTAGTTTCTGCAATTGTGTAACCCACCTGCAAGCTTTTCGTCGAATGAACGCATGAAGCATAATGAGAGTAAAGGTATTTGGTTGTACAGCGTAAAATAACCTCACTTATTGTCGGCCCCGAGCTTACACACAAATATGTTGTATGTATACAAAAGGATATAGATATATGTTGTACAAATCAATAGCAGGGAAGATGTCGCGAAGCAACTTAACAGAGCGAGTTATTTAGCTGTGAATGATCAGCCATAACCAATGTTGCATACACTATGGTCAAGCTGAACGCTTGCCTAGTTAATTAATTAATTAACACAAACAGAAAGAGGAAATGTGTGAAAGTAAAAGAAAACACCACGCCTGGATTACAACTCGCAACGACCAAAACATCTCAGGCCATTTGGTCAACGAGTGAAATTGACTGTCCTTCTCACAGACGAGAAGTGAAGCGAGGCGGTGTAATTCTGGTGAGGGCACCATGTACCGCTGGATCCCCGCGAATTGTTCACCACCCCATGTCCTTTCTATGTTCACGTAGGTCCGTCAGTACACTTGTGTATTTTTGTTACACTCGGCAGCAGCTGTGGTAGGTCCGTTAGGCACTTTTATCCCTTGATGTACAATTGGATAGAGATGACTGAGTTTTATGAAGTGGACAGTAGACTGTGCTCGTAGTGATGCTCGTAGAGATGCTTGAACTATGCGTCTTAGAAAAGTTGCATTACGGCGCCTACACACGGCACGGCCTATACGCGCGCGCGCACACCCTGCACCCCATACCCCACCCACCTACAGCCTCCCACGGCTCTGCCCCCAGATAAGACGGTCACCACAACAACAAAAAAGAAGCTTGGTCCCGCAGTTACTTGACCTTGACCTATGCGAGAGGGGTGGTGGTTGGGAGATAGATTATTTGTGTGTGCCAGAATCAAACAATTCGGTCATTATCAACCCATTGGAAACACCAGTTCTCATCCGAGTTAAGCAACATTGAACATTGTCAGTACTTGGATGGGTGACCACCTGGGACTATCAGGTACCGTAGGCTTATAGTCTACAGAATCAGTTTTGAATGAATAAAAGTAAATTGAATAAATAGTATATTAAACTCATGCGCCTATTGAGGTTTGATTCAGGTGAGATACATGCACCTGTCAACGTTTGATTTTGGTGAGACTCCTGCGCCTGTCAAAGTTTGATTTTGGTGAGACTCCTGCGCCTGTCAAGGTTTGGTTTTGGTGAGACTACTGCGCCTGTCAAGGTTTGGTTTTGGTGAGACTACTGCGCCTGTCAAGGTTTGGTTTTGGTGAGACTACTGCGCCTGTCAAGGTTTGGTTTTGGCGAGACACATTTGCCTGTCAAGGTTTGGTTTTGGCGAGAAGAATGTGCCTGTTGAGATTCAGTTCTTCTGCCTGTGGACCTCATGACGGCTGAAGTGGGTGGCTGTGATGACGGCACAGCCTCGTCGTATGGGCCCTGCCGTGTGTAGCGCCGCCTGGCGGCCGCAGCTCCGTGCTCGCACTGAGGGTGTGGGCGATAATAAGGGTTTTCTGTGGATACAGAGCTTTTTTCTTTTTCAAACACCAAAGTGTGGCTATCAGGTGGTGTTGCAGATAACGAGCACACTGTCGCGTAATGGCAGATTTACAGAATGTATGCTGATTGTTCCGATGATGATGATGAATAATTGGCGGAGGCCTATGAACTGTTACTTATTGCATTGGGAAATATGACAATTGGATTGCAAACGCTACATAATGCCAAATAGATGGCGAGGCAAGACAAAAACTGAATTGAATTGACTATTTAACAAACAAACAAATCGACGTCTTGATAAAATGATATTTTTGGTATCTTTACTAACATTGCACATAGGAAACCCCCCCCCCCCCCCCCTCAGGAGATTTTTTTTTTTGGTAAGTGTTCTCATTTGTTCTGTGTAGTGGTGAAATTGTGTCCAACTTCTCATTGGTTTAAATTGATTTAAAATGATGTTTAATGTGACTGACTGCGAGATGTGTGGTGGTAGTGATTAAAAAGTTTGAGTTCACTTCTCTTATTTTCTTAATGAAATTAGCAACAATTAAAAATAGAAAAGAGACACACGACCGCACAAACCGTTCTCACTGTAGACACCAGTCCTTGCTCCATTTCCAACAAGGAGGAGGAAGCCTCGTTTTGATTTTCTTTTTGAGATTACTAAATTTCTGCCTCAAATGAACTTAGGAGCCATCCAAAGTTTTCAACATTTTTACGGTCGTTCAAAACACTAATTTTTTCAGCCCTCACCCAACACTGTTCCCCCATACCCCTCCCCGGAAAATTGTACACATCAATATTTAAATACAATGTGTTAAATATAAACGTTTTATTAAATGATAAAAGTTGTACTTGACTGACGCTGCCTCCGCTGGTCGTACGCTTTGTACGACTGAAAATGTTGAAAACTTTGGACAGCCCCGAAGATAAACTGACAGTTGTTGGCTGTGGGTGAAAGCTGCAGACACTTGGACACCTGGGTAGGGTAGTCCGTCCCATGGTCCCATGTGCTTCAGTGACCTTACCTGTCTGAACCGGCATTGCGTTTTAGGGGTGGGAGTTGGGTGAGAATTTCTATTTGTAATTAACTACCATTTGATGTCCTGCCAAGTATGAAAGCTAAATATTTGTAATTCAAATTGTTATTAAAGATTAGCTTTCTCAATATTGGGCATTTGTTTCTGTCCCCCCCCCCCCCCCTCACCTCCAGATCCCACCCCCTCTATCATGTCTTATCAAATCCACAGTTCAGACATGAAATAACCAGAGGGATGGCGGAATGAGTCGAATGTCCGCCTCCCGTTTTGGTAGTTCCTGGGATTTGGACCCAGGGGTGTGGATTTCCTGGTCGAGTCAAACCAAGTACTTAAAAATTTATACTCATCACTGCCTAGCCTGTCGCTCAGCATTACATGGGTATGGCAAGGAGCAGTGGAATGAGGAAGACCAATTGTCTGCGATTGAAGATTCGCCTGATTAATCAACTAATGTACAAAAGGGAGAAAACTCCCACTATTTTATTTGATTTCCTTGGTTTTCTGTCCCACAACATGGGCATCAATCAATGGCGTTCTTCAGGGTAGCCTTATGACACTAGAGCACATATCACAAGTTATATTGGTCCTGTTTTAGGAGGCTGGTTTTAGAACTACCATAACCTCCACTTGCATGGTTTCTGTTACAAAGCCTGCTATGAAAAGACAGTTTAACCAACTACAAATATTATTTACCATAATTCTAGCAATTAAAACAAATTATATGGAAAAAAAAGCCAGCTTCATGGGGTATATACCGTATGTATCTGTTATCTTGATTTTTTCCCCCTCATTTCTCAGAATTTCCCTTCCCAGTCCTGTGCACACTTTAGGCTCAAAATGCAACAGGACACCTATGCGGTATTTTATCACAATTTTCGTGTTATGACACCCCCCCCCCCCTCCCCCTCCCCCAATCCAAGTAATCTTGATGTGAAAAATTGAACATTACTTAACTTGGCTCTTTAAACCTGAGTGTGGTAGTTCTGCTATTAAGGGTGTTCACTTTAAGGCTCACTGACCCTTTTATTGAATAATGGGAGCTGCTTTTAATTATGACGAAAATTAATAAAGGAAAAGAAATCAGAACTGCGTTGCAGCTTCTTCCCATTTTGTTTCAGAATTTAATAAAAAAAGAAAAAAGCGTATGAAGAAAATTCGATAGACTATAAATTGGACAAGTTTTAAATTTGTCCCTTTAATTAATTAGGGTGATTTATTGAAACATCAAGCAATGGCATTTTAGTTTAGTTCTGATTGAAAATATTGTACATGACATTATATTTTACACATGGAATTGATTATCTTGTACACTTTGAATTTCTTCTGCTTCTTTCAATGCACTGCCAGCCTGACTTGTAAGGCTTTGTGGAGATGGTTCTGAAGAAAAACTGTACTCTGGGTTTTGCTAATTGAGAAGGTAACAATTTTGTTTAATTTCATTTAGATATTTTGAGTGAGTGCCCACCTTTCTGGAAATAGAAACTATGTGCCAAACTGTGATATATTCATCATGTAAAGGAATTTAATTAACTTTGGACTATCTTTTTCATTTCATGGTTTGTACTTCTATTTTTACATTTTTCTTTTTTTTGTCAGTCATCTAAGGTCCGTAAATAGATTAATCGCAGTCACTAGATCACATAGGACAATTCTGTGATTGAGATGATTAATTTAGATTTAACTACTTTAAAATGTATAATAACCACCTGGTCCGCGTTTCTGTGAGTTCTCTTGCTGGTATGGCAAGTATTCCACGGTCGGTATGTGCTTTTGCTGGCAGTTGCATTGTGCCCTGCCTGTCATTTCTTTGGTGGAGGATAAAATAGACCAATCTTTGGAGATGACACAAACCGTCATGTAGTCTTGTTCGTCCTGATATGTCCATAGATGGTGCCAGGACGAAAAACTGTTAATAAATGGTGACTTGTTAGTCAACGCTAATAGAAATACTTTAATGCGGAGACCAACGACTTACAAAATTAATATTTGTTGCTACCAAGCCTAGCGCTCGGCATTACTAGCATCGGGCAAAGGCTGGTTAACTCAGTACCAGGATCAGGTTAATGTGGGTAGGATATTGGGTCATGGTGCCAGCGGCCTGGTCTCCCAGTGGGGCAGCACTATAAAGTCACCACGAGTGCATTGTCACAAGTCGGTACCCCTCCTGGTATAACCTTAGATATTGCCAGTATGTAAAGCCCCAACAAACAAGAGACTGGTTTGAAGCATTTCTTTGATGCCCTGCTGTTTCTGTCAGTAGGTTGACAGCTTCTGACAATGTTAGGATTGATTGACTTTCACACACTGACAAGATCTTAGGGTACATCAGGTGGTCCCGAATTGTGGCACTGTGCAAACACTCATGGGACTGTCCCATTGGGATACGGTACAATCTTCAACATGACCCGATGTCCCACTCAGTCACATTATCCTGACACTGACCCAACCAGTCCTTGCCCTATCCTAGTGTTGCTCATCACCAAACAAGGTAATGACACGTGTCAATTTAGTAAATTTTAGTTTAACTCGGCTGGAGATTCCGGCCATTCCATTCCGGTGGTCAGGATAAAGATACATTCTGCACAAGTGGCAAAATTCTATTCTTTGTCGATAACCTTTTTATGTCCTTAAGTATGATTCAATTTCTATCTACTATGAGATAATGGATGTATCAAATTGAATCTGCAGGCTCATCAGGGTTTATTATTGTTATTCCTTTGAATATTAAACTTGTATAGTCCTCTAGTTTTTATTGTTCACCCTATTTTTTTAAAGATAGATATATTAGGTTGATCATTGTAATCTACCTTACTTTAATTTGGAGTAACTTTCCTTAGAGATATTTGAAGTGAAAAAATGCTAATTTGCTTTTGGCATGCCCACCCAAGTGCTGGACACCACAGGCTTCAGCAGTCACAGATTCTATTAAATTGACTTAGTATGTCCTATGCAGCAACAAGTGTTAATGAGTACCAGTATCTAAGTTGGGTGTATAGGATGAAGTACAGGCAAGCGTTTTGGTTTAGAAGATGTGATGGTTTTATGAGATTTAAGACAACAAAGTGATTGTCGAACAAAAACAAAACTTTGCTCTCCAACACCAGAGACCTTTCTTTATCAGCTTTCCTTTCAATTAAATTATGAGTTGTTTGCAAAAGTTTGTATACTATTTTAACAGTGAAGGAATTGTCTTTCATTCTTATGAATGATTGCTTTGGTGTCTTTAGATTACTAGCTAGTGTCATGTCCTGTCTAATTTACACCTTGTATGCCAAAGCCAAGGCTTTTATATATTTGCTCAGTCGCTGTTGTGTCACATTCAATGGGAACTGTATTAAAGCCGCATAGTCCGATGAAAACATGATATTTTCTAAACCAAAACACTCACCTTTATTTGAATCTACATGTAGATACTTGTGCACTTATTGAGCATGTGTTGCTATATAGAACAGAAATTATATATTTCTGCTGAAGCCTATGGTGTCCAGTATTTCGATGTGTATGCCAACATTTATTTGGTTTTTTTTTCACTTCAAATTTAGCAATCTATATATATATTTTTTAATTACTTCCAATTAGAGTGAGATAGATTAATAATAACCTATTATATTTATCTGAAAAATATGGCAGAAACTCAAAAACCATGGGACTATGTAACTCGAAGCTAATTTCTTCACTCTGCCCCAGCGAGAATCTCCCGAAAGTAGCCATCTTTGGAGACGTGCCTAAATGTGGGGAGGATCTTCCAAGTTGTGGTGGTAGATGTAGGTGCTGTTAGCGAAATAGCAGCTGGAACCCCCACAATATGACCAAAAACTAACGCATATCAGTTCCCCCCTCCCCTCCCACACCTGTGTGTCTACCCGATGCAACACATGGGCTGGTTGTGCAGGTGTGCTGTACAACCTTCTCTACACCGTCCTCATATAACCTTAGATGTTGCTAGGAGGTAACACCCCAACAAAAACAAACAAACCTGCTCTACACTACTGCAGTAGGTAATGCTTAGATGGTGCCATTTGAAACCTATCTGATATGGTGTACCCCCCCCCCCCCCCCACCCTCATACAAACCCTCACCCCCCCCCCCCCCCCCTTCTTTGGTGTATATATATAGATATAACTATTGGTGATGACTGCCAATGTGGTTAAATTCCCCACCGATGATGATGATTATGATTAGACTGACCCCGCCACCTCCACCCCTATTGTTTTGCCTTATGTGTCAAAGGATGTTCGGTGTCGACACTACCTTACATAGGTGTCTTACTGTAGTTAAGTTCTGGGCCCTCTGACGGTCCCAGTAGTTGGGTGTCTTGGTCATGTTCCGTTTAACCCTCAATAAAGGCTTTAAAACACTGAGCGTCGGTCTGAGTAGTTTTAGTTGGAGGATATTTCCATTATTCTAAGTTGGGGAGTTTTAGATTTTGGTATTGCCGTAATTCTAAGTTATGACCCTGTATGCAGCATAATAATAATAATAATTTAGTTATGCTCTAGCAGACTTGTGCACCCTATGTATTCTTCCATATTTGTTAGGAAATGCGGAAATGTTTCATTACGGAATTGCCAGTCTCATTTTAAAAAATTAATTGTGTAATAGGCTTGGGGTTTTTAATGTCAACTGCCTGCTTACAATGCCGGTGGTTTTGTTGGGTTAAAAAAAAAATCCTATGCTTCAATTTTACATCCTAATGGCTGCCACAATATGCTGTATCGCATCAGCATATGTTGACGTATGTGATTTTGCGCCAACATGTTGGTGTATGCTGAGGCAAGTTATGGGTATGTTTGGCATAAGTAGGCCCTAGTATGCGTTAAAATCCACTGGTGTACGCTGAGATAAGTTATGGGTAAGTTTGGCATAAGCGCTTTCAAAATTCCACTGTATGGCGGCATATGCTGACACAATACGGCATAGTGTGACAGGGCCTAAAAGACATTAGTTTCATAGTCCGATTGTTATAGTTTATGCCTCTTTTTTAATTTACAAAAAAAATCGATATATATATTATGTTGATTATTATAATCGACCTTAGTTCAGAGTTTGAGGTAACTTTTATTACAAATTATTAACTTCGAGATATCCTTAATGAAAACGCGACAAGTTAATTTTGGCATGCAGCAAAATTGATGCAATAGGCTGTCAGTAAAAATTACTATTTGCCTGCCTGCCCTTGGATGGAGCAACAAGAAAATATTTATTTTAAAATATGGCAGAATGTCAAACTATGAGATTATACATCTTTTACAATTAAGAATGATCAGCCTTGTATCGATATATAGAAGAGTTGCTTAGATCCTAGTGGAGAAAAAAGGAACAATGGCTACAAGTTCAAAACTTATTTTTATTATCATACAAATTGCAATATCAAACCAACTTTCTATCCATTTAAAATCAAAACTGAACAACGAACACAAAAGATTCCAACTAGTGGCTAGTGCGTAATTACCCTTATCACGGGTAATACATTAGGAAGAAGCTAATGGCTCTTACCACTCCACCACCACCCCCCCCCCCCCCAACTTCAATTAAGAGGCTTCCATGCTTCCTCCATTAGCAACTTTTTCTATGTAGAAAGTATAATATAATAACTATACAGATAAATATATATAGTTATTTGATGTATATTTAAGTAGGTCTGCACTAGTGGAAATCTCACGGGTTTTCTCATCACTGACAGTGCATGACCTTTTAATGTCAACTGCATGCTTACAATGCCGGTGGTTTTGTTGGGTTAAAAATAAAATCCCATGCTTCAATTTCAAATATATATTTCTGTAACATAGTAATGCAGTTTCCACTTGGGGGCAAACCATTTTCATGTTAATAATTTGCCGGTAGGCTTTGCAAATCACGGCAGTAAGTTATCTACAACAGGTAGCGAGCAGTAAAGTTATACATTAGAAACACAAAGACGTCAGTATACCAGAACCTAGCATGTATCCGCTACTTGCTATTAGTTGGTATTACATTAATGTATACAGCTTGATAGTTTTCTTTAACCCCCCTCTCCTTCTCCAAATAAAACCCCAAAAGCTTGAGCAATTACATGCATGATTTTATGATAATCCACCATCTTGTCGCCTGTGACTAGATGAGCGATACAAGCATTAACCATATCAATGGCGGCCGTGCACACAGATTCTAGAATGTTCAAGAGTTTAACATTATCTATACAAATTAGCACATGTTTAAAAACTAATTCTAATCGGATGTCCAAGTGGTGTAACATTATGGCAAATGGTATAACATTTTCTAAGCTCTGCAACTGAAATTAAAGGAACAGCATACGCTAATTTTACCAAAACAGATAAAATCAACAACAGAAAATAGATAGCTACTATCGAATTCAAAACGTTGAGAATTCCTGCATTTCTGTTTATATCACATTATATTTTAATACTAAATTAGAAAAATCTCTGATGTAACATTTTTTAGCTCTGGAATTGAAATTAAAGAAGCCGCATCTGCAAATGTTACTACAACGCCCGCAACGAAACCATAACAAATAGACTGGAACAAATATGAGAGATTAAAATAATGGTTAAATATACATATTATAGTATACAAATGATGTAGGTCGGCGGGGAAATTATTCAGTGTATGCGAATCAATTAGGAGGGGAGACTATTTTTTAATAATAAAATTGAATTATATATATGATATATAATTAAATATACATATATATATATTTAAAGCTGCATATGCCAATGGAATATCAAATTTTCAAAACCAAACCAATTATCTAGATTTATCTAGATTTGATTTTACATATCTAACTTAGATACTGATGCACTTATTAAGCATTTGTTTCTGCGTAGAAGGCAATTTAACAGAACCTGTTACTGCAAAAGTCTATAGTGTCAGTTTTGGCAAGCATGCCAAAACTAATTTTCCATTTTTGCACTCAAAATATCTTAAAAGTTTACCATTTAAAATAAAAGTAACTTTGAACTAATGTAAAGTAGGTACTAGTGATCAATCTAATATATTTATCTCAGAAAAAATACAGAAATTCAAAACCATCGGACTATGCAACTTTAAATATTAATAAAAAATATCCTATCCTCTCCTTCCGCCTCTGAGATACCCCCTCTCACACCTCCTCCACCCACAACTGTCCTTTATCTAGTCTAAGATTCCTGATCTTCCACCTTGATGCGGACTAGCCCAAAGTCGAAGGGCTGGCAGTCTCTGTTCATTGTTGACGGCTCTCCCCCGTACACAGGCCCGGGCGGCCCGCCGCCGTCGTCGTCGTACCCTGCGCCGTCCTCCCCGTCGTTGCTCGGTTCCAGGTCGTTGCTCGGTTCCAGGTCTTTGCTAGGTTTCACGTCGTTGCTAGGTTCCATGTCGTCACCAGGTTCCACGTCTTTGCCGGGTGCGTCGTAGCCGAGGTTGTAGTTCCCGCTGTTGCCGTTGGGCGGCGCCAAGCCCAACTCTTCATCGTCTTCCACATTGTCTGTGTACACTCTGGAAAGGCATTGGTTTTGGTCATTAATCACTCAGGAAGCCTTAACTGAATAAATATTGGATGGCAATGTGGAAAGAATGGGTCGATAGACGATTTGCACAATCCAACCTGCCCTCTGACGGCAGTGGAGGAACTACCGTGGGCAGCAGCATGTACTGCAGAAAGTCTTAGAGGAATACACAATTTCCATGACTAGTATGACACCTAGTGATAGGCAACGACACTCGTGTTGTGGGTCGACAGTGTGTCACTGTGTTGTTTTACACTGACGATCGAGCTTTTCAATCAATCAATCAATCAATAGGATACAGCTATAATTGTCAAAAATGATTAAAAAATGGTAAGTTTGTTTTCTCTATAAATCCACATTTGTGCCAAAAAGACTGTCAGTTGCTCAATATGAAACGAGTGTTAACAGAGCCTCAATTGCCCCTCCACAGACTCTGACCCACAAGTCCAGTCTGGATTACGCTCTGCGCATGCGTCTTGGAAATTGTGTATTCCACCACCAACCTACCCCTTGATGACAGCGGCTAGAACTAATGTTATGGGATAGCAGTTTACTGTGCAGAATACTCTGTGAGAAAAGGTCTTCTAGATTATTTCTACCACCAACCACGCTCTTGTAGAAACCACCCACTCGTCGTGGTCAACAGTTTGTAGAGTCTAATGCTCGGATTTGTAGCTGTGTACGTAGGCTATGAGGAAAATAATACAGACAAAGAGAAAGGAAGAGAGTAAAGTGTAAGAGAAGAGAGTCCAGCCCTCTGGTTTATTGCTTATATAGTTACATGGGTTCATTGTAGAGTATCACCCCACCTCCTTCCCCAATGGGAATTGAGCATTCCTGGTCCTACCAATCAGGATCCAGCATTCCTGGTCTCCATGGATACCGGCCAGTGGTCTGCCCACCACCGGTAGCTGGATGGCCCCATGGCCACCACCAACCGTGACCTTTTGAGTGTGGTGACCCCTACCCCAGCAGAAAGGGTAGGCCCTGAGTGCAATCACACCCAGACCTGCCAGCACCACTATGTCTATTTACATCACACTCAGGCACCACCAACCAGGCGCATATATATATATATATATATACATATATATATATATACATATAATATATATATATATAAATATATATATTAGTATAGTTATACGAATCTTACCTGGGTACAGATGACGGATAACTCTTGTTTTCCCGAGGTACAAGCCTCGGATAGTCATGGGCTAGGGAGAAGGAAGCAACATCCAGATCCAGAAATCTTCACCTAATTATTCAGGATAAAAATGAGCTTAATTGTATGGCAACTCCTAGTGTTTTCGTTTTGGCACAAGCAAACATAATAGTCGTGGCAGGGTGTGGTGGGTGGGCCATATCCCACAACTATCCGAGGCTTGTACCTCGGGAAAACAAGAGTTATCCATCATCTGTACCCAGGTAAGATTCGTATAACTATACTATTTTACCTCGGTACTAAGCCTCTGGCTACTTGTGGTTGAGGGAGACCTTTACATAACCTCATTTTTATCCTCTTATTAACTCATGAACATAAACAATGTTTTAGTTGTAACTTTGTAAATGTTGCAAGTCTCACCAATTCTTGTTAGTTGGTGAGTAAGCGGGTTGCTACCCCGCTGGTCTTCTCTAGGCATTTGTTGTAATGTTTAGCAAACGACCTTGCCGTCTTCCAGCCGGTATGTGCTAGGATTCTCTTCACTGAGATCCCTAATTGTCTCGCTTTTGAGACCATAGCTCCTCTTGTAGAGTGGAAAGCATAGCGTCCTGTGTTGATGCCTGCCGCCTTGAGCACCGTAATCGTCCATCTGGCGAGTGTGTCTCTTGAGATAGCTTTATCTAGCTTAATAAAGCTGACTAAAAGCTGTCTTGAATTTCGTATTTCCTTTGTCTTGGATAAATAAGCCATAATGGCTGAAACTACACAAAGTTTCCTGTCATCTGGAAAACTATTTACATGAACCGAAGAAAGCGGGTCCCCTGTGTGGTTTGACTTTAACAATTTGTCCAAATCAAACGTAGCCTCCTTCGTGTCATCTCCAGGCCGTCTAGTGAGAGGGCTACAATTGTCTGACCTCTGTGACCTGTCACTAACAGTAAAAGAACTGCTACCTTAAAACCTAATTGCTTAACTGATAAGTGGTTATTACTCGGCCATGTTTGAAATAATTTAAACACTACCAAAACATCCCAAAATCTACTGTATCTGGATTATGGAAGATTCCTTTCATAAACTGATCTCATAAATCAGTGAATGACCTCGTGTTTACCGATTGTTTGTCCATCTATTCTTGGTAAGCTAACTGAAAGTGCACATCTAGCTGCATTAATGGCTCCATAACCAAGGCCTTCATCTTCCATCATTCGTAAGAAACGGACCACCTGAGCAAGAGACGGTTCCATTGGCTTGACTTTCTTTAGTAAGCAATAAATGCCCCATTTCTTTAAATAGCTTGAATATAATTTTCCCGTTCCTTTTCTCTATGCGTGTGAAATGAGTCTATCTTGTGTGATTTTATCTAAGCCAAATTTTTGTAAGTATCTGCTTAGAAAAGGAATGCCAATAGGGGCGTTGTCGACACGTCTCCTTCCTTTGTCAACAGTCCTTGGTGTTGTAGATTTGCCAGTCCTCTGGGGAATTAAAAAGAAGTCTCTCGCTCCCTATGACACTGGCGCTAGCCAGGGTTGAGTGTTCCATTCTGGCACTACTAACACCGCATGGGCTCGATCCAGCCTGATCTTCCTGGCCACTCTGCTGATAATGCTGAATGGGGGGAAAACATAATAAAATTTATCATTCCAAATCAGAGAAAATGCATCGACGTTCCATGCGTCCGGTTCAGGATGCCAAGACAAATATTTAGAAATCTTTTTGTTGTTACGTGATGCAAACAGGTCGACTTCCGGGACTCCCCATTTTTGGCAAATGATGTCAAAAATGTTATGATTTAGAGACCATTCCAAGTGATCATGGAAATGGCGATTCTTAGTGTCTGCTAGTGTGTTCTGACTACCTGGAATATGCGCTACTGTAAGCCATATTTGGTGTGTTTGTGCCCAATTCCAAATTAGTTTTTGCAAGCTTGGTTTGGACTTTGTCCCTCCCATGTTGCAAATATAGGCCATGGCGGTGGTGTCCATCTGTTAACACTCGTACGTGAAACTTGGGTACACGCACTAAACTACGCAGTCCCAGATAAATAGCCCGTAATTCTAATACATTAATGTGGTCAGAAATTTCATCCTCTAACCAGCAACCTCCTGTTGCTTGCTCATCTGTGTGCACCCCAGCCTTCTAAAGATGCGTATGTAGTGACTATTGTATTGGGTTCACCCATTCTAATAGGATTCGGTGCTGAATCAATGTGCGTTAGCCACCATTGAATGTCATCATAGCCTTGTTCGGAAATGATCATAAGTGCTTCAAAATTTCCTTTCTTCCTGGCTAATGTTAAATTTTTGTCTATTTCCAGGGACTTAATATGCGCCTTACCATATAAAATGGCCGGTGCATAAGCTATCATAATTCCAATAAGCACTGCGACTTGTCGTATCTTTGGTCTTTTTAACTGTAACAGACTATGTGCTGTATTTTTTAATTTATCTAGTTTATCAGGTGTCAACGAAATCGTCATTTTAATTGTGTCTATCACGAATCCCAAACATCTTAAAGTTTTGGTTGGCATAAGCACGGATTTAGTATTATGTATGTAAAATCCTAACCTATGAAATACTTGACATAAATCGTCAATCGCATGTTGACAACCATTTTGTGTTTGAGCAACAATAAATGAATCATCAATGTACGGGAACATAACATGGCCTTTCTGTACCATGTGCGAAAAAATTGGTTTTAAAAATTTTGTAAAGAGGCGTGGGGCACATGCAAGACCATTCAGCAAACATGTAAACTCATAAAGTTGGTCGTCCCATATAAATCTTAGGAATTTTCTGTCTGCTTTATATATCGGAATCGTATAGTATGCATCTCATAAATCTACGCTTGCAAGCCATGAATTGGGTGTAACTAAGTCCCTGGCTGTTTCTAGAGAAAACATTTGAAAAAGTTTGGACTGTACTATTTTGTTAAGAGTTGTTAAGTCCAGAATCATCCGAATATCGCCATTTGGCTTTGGTCTGGAAAATATGTTAGAGATGAATTCTCCTTCGACATGTTGGACTTGTTCAATAATCCCTTTACTCAAAAATATTATCACTTCCTTATGTAAAGCTTGTTTCTCTATCTCATCAAAACGATATGGAAATGGAGTATTAGTTTGTATAGGCTGTTCTATATAAGGAATTGTAACTCCTCTTACAAAATTAAGCACTGTGTGGTTATTTGTGATTTGTTCCCAATCATCTAAATGGTTAGCAATATTTCCTGCCTGAAAAATGCTTACAGGAGTTTAGTTCGCAACTTCTACTTGTTCACTGCTCTGGGGAAAGGCTTCTGGGGGTTCGATTCCCTCTTGAAGGGGCGGCTGTTGTCATTGCAGCCATACTGGTTCCGCTGTCCCCTTCCCCTGGCCTGGTAGCTGAAGTTGCTGCTGCCGAACGGGTTTCCTCATTGCCCGGTTCGTCTGGTTTGAAAATCCCGACGGACCTTCTTGAATCGGTTTGTGTTGTCCGATCCTTTTTTTGCATCCAAATGCTTGGATTGCTTGGCCGCAGTCTCCACCTGTTTAAAGAGGTACTGAAGCTGGCCCCAGAACATCTTGGTTTTATCCAAGGGCTTGCCTTTGATGGGCTCGGGGGCCAGGAATAATGTGTATTCCTTTCCGTCATTGTCCACGATTTTCTTGGACCGGGCCACCTCTTTGCCAGCGTCGGTACAGACCAACTTGAAGACGTCTGTAGGAGAGGAAATTACTCGTCGCCGTTAGGAGAGCAATGCCCGAATCCATGTCTGCGCAAAGGGTCTAGAACTTATTGTCTGTCATCATGCGGTTAGCGATAGGCGTAACCGCCGCTAGAGTCACCTTTGTGGACAGGGTGAAGGCAAGTTTCAAACTTCTTACGGTCGTCACTCATGTCCGTGTTCATCTCTGCTGCTATGACACTCTCCAGCAAGTCATTCCACAAGTCAACCACCATAAAGCTGAAAAAGTTGTGTTGCAGGTCCAGTCTGGAGTACCACTTCAGAGAGTGTCCTCTGATCCTGGTGTTGGAGTCTGATAAGGGGGTTGCCTGTCTTGTAGATACCATGGAGATATTTGAATACTTCAACCATATCCCCGCTGGCCCATCTGTAGTACATGCTTGGGATCTTCAAATGACGCATACGTTGTTTGTAGGGTGATTCATCGAATCCATGTACAAGCTTCATTGCCCTTCTTTGGATCTTCTCAATTGACTCAGCATCCTTCCTGTAGAGTGGTGACCACACAACATTTCCATATTCCAAAAGTGGACATGCAAGGGATGTGTGCAGTCTGCGCACAACATCCTCGTTTAGGTATGTGTACGATCTTCGAATGATGGCCAATATTCCATTAGCTCTGTTGGCGGCTAATGGTATTCCGCTTTTCACCGAGCACCATCCTGATGATTTGCCATTTCCAATGACTCGCTGTCTTCTGTGACTCAGAAAATCTTTTATCCAGTGTAGGACATCTCCTCTTATGCCATAGCCATGCAATTTTTTAGCAGTCGCTGGTGTGGAACAGTGTCAAATGCTTTTTGGAAATCTAGATAAATAGCATCCAGATCTCCAAAGTCATCAATAATGC
Organism: Branchipolynoe longqiensis; assembly: GCA_030323885.1. NCBI lineage: Eukaryota > Metazoa > Annelida > Polychaeta > Phyllodocida > Polynoidae > Branchipolynoe > Branchipolynoe longqiensis. The sequence continues at coordinate 26,666,553 of CM059201.1, read as the reverse complement.
GGGTCCACTCATCCATACATGCTAATAGTTGGGTCATACAAGGTGAGCCATGATAGAATCTCTTATTTTTGATTCCAGTAATCTACACGCTACAGCTGTTAGACTGATTGGCCTATAGTTTCCAGGATCATTTCTGTTTCCCGTTTGGAGGTTGGAGACTGGAGACACATGTCCATCCTTCCATGGGTGAGGAAGTTTTCTTTGGCTTAGTGATTTTTGGAAAATTTGTCTAAAGTGGTTCAACAAGCTCGTTGTGTAACTCCGTCAATATACACGGGTATATTCCGTCAGGACCTGCTGCCTTAGATGCATTAAGATTGTATAATTTCTTTTTCAGATCAGATCGTGCAATATTTATGTTGGTCAGGGGGGCACGAAAGAGTCGGTCCTCAAAGATTGGTATATATGATAGGTCTTCTTGTATGAAGACACTTGCGAATCTGGTGTTCAACATATCAGCTTTGTCGATATCATTTTGTGCGATGGTCCCATCATCCCGCCTCAAATCTCCAACTGGAATGTGTACTTTGAGTTTACTCCTAGCATATTTATAGAAGGCTTTTGGGTTCTCTTTGTCATTTTTGGCTAATCAGACATTGGTTATATATTTTTTTAAACAAGTTTCTGTTGACACATTTGACATTTTAATATTTAGAACAAGAAATAAAAATGGTGATCTGAACATCAGCCTGTAAAGTGACTGATTGTTTCGTGGGGGATTGTATTTTGTTTTATTTTAGCTCAAAATGCTTAATTATGAATACTTGTGTCTTAAATATATTCATTATATCATTATATTGCGTGTGTGTATCCATGTTTATGCCAAATTGTTCTGTATTTCTATTGATTAAGAATAAAATCGAAGTTTTGCACTGTGCATGTCGGCAAACTCAATGGCCATTCGCATTTGTTTTGCTGTCAACGCCATTTTCAGCGCATGTGCAGTCGGAATTATGAACGTGTCTATTGTTGTGGAATAGCAGTTCACAGTACATGATCTGTGGAAAAGGTCTATAGCTTAGCTATATCCACTCATAATTCTTTAAAGGCAGAGAGGTGGGAGACGGCAGGAGGGCGAGTGCCTGAGGGAGGCCGGCGGGCGACCTTATAAGGGGAGAGGGACGGGCAACAGCAGGTGAGGTGTGAATGCTGCCGGCCCGGGGGAGGGCGAGAGGTGGAGAGCAGCGGGCGTCGGGTGAGGCGCGAGTGCTGCGCGACACGGGGGGGCGGGGGAGGTGGCGGCGCGCCGCGCCGTCTGCCGAGGTGAGAAAGCAGCGCGACAGCGCGGGGCGGTCTCTTCCTCTCCTCGCATCAAACGCAATGCTTCGCATTACGACCGATGCGCGAAAAGGAAGAGAGGAAGGCGGGGGTGGAAATCAGGCGTTTTTATTTACGCCTCACAGACAGAGCATACAGTGTAAGGGAGCACAATAAGAGTAAATAAGGAATAAGCTGAGGAAGGTAAGGAAGCTCATGAGGAGCGGAGTAATGAATAAAAGCAATACAGGAGGAGCAGTGAAGAAATGTACATGATAAATAAAGTAATAAAGTTCAGGCAGAGTAAAAAAGTCTGTAGGTGTTCTGTGAGGGGGTGCCGAGGAGCCCTCCACCAAAAAGTAGGAGAGGGCTCGAGGCGCGCCCGAGGCGGGGGCACGGGGCGCCCGAGGCGGGGGCCCGGAGATGGAGGTCTGGGTGAGAGGAGGGTCCGGGGCCTAGGTGGAGGGGGAGCGGGCGGCCAAAAAAGGGAGGCCCGCTCCTGAGATGTGATGTCGGCAGAGGGTTCCTGTGAGGCTGGGCTGGGCTGTGGTCTGAGGCGTGAGGTCCGAGGTGGTGGTCCCCGGCTGTGACTGGGCGGCGCTGCGGTCGGTGGTCGCTGGGAGGTTGTCGGTGGACGTCATGGTCGGCGGCGGTGTTGTCTGGCAGAGGGTTCCTCGTGAGGCTGGGCTGGGCTGTGGTCTGAGGTGTGAGGTCCGAGGTGGTGATCCCCGGCTGTGACTGGGCGGCGCTGCGATCGGTGTTCGCTGGGAGGTTGTCGGTGGAAGTCGCGGGGCTGTCGGCAGTGGTGAGGGTGAGGCTCCGGGGAGGGCCCCCCGGGCCGGCCGGGGGGAGGCCGGCGAAGTCCTCAGGGCTGGGTGGGGTGGGGGTCGGGTCGGGCGGGTTGATGAAGGTGGTGTCGTGGAGGTCGGCTGTGCCATCGGAAGAGGGTTCCTCGTGAGGCTGGGCTGGGCTGTGGTCTGAGGGTTCCTCGTGAGGCTGGGCTGGGCTGTGGTCTGAGGCGTGAGGTGCGGGGTGATGATCCCCGGCTCTGGCTGGGCGTCGCTTCGATCGGTGATCTCTGGGGGGTTGTCGGTAGTGGTGAGGAGGTTGTCGGCTTCGAGGTGGTGGTGAGGCGCCGGAGACGGCCCCCCGGGCCGGCCGGGGGGGGGGGGGGGGGCGGCGGATCAAAAATCCGCCGAGGCGGCCGGGGTCTGTGCCCCCCGGGGCGGTGCGTGAGGTGGCGGGGGGGGTGCACTCCCCCGGTGACGTGTGCCCGAGGTGATGTGATGGGCGGTGGGCTGTACGTCGTCCGAAGCCGACGGGCCATGATGTGTCGGAGGGCAGCCTCGGCGCCCGAGGGCTGGTCCCTCGGGCGCGGCGGTGAGACGGCTGCCGTGCGGTGCTTGAGGCGGCGGGGGAGGGCGCGCCCCCGCGGGGGCGTGTGCCCGAGGTGATGGGATGGGCGGTGTGCCGTACGCCGTCCGCCTCGGGGTGGGCGGTGGCGTCCCCTCGGGCACGGCGGTGAGAGGGCTGCCGCGGTGAGAGGGCTGCTGGGGGTGCACTGCCCCCGGCAGAGTCGCTCGAGGCGGCGGCGGAGGGCAGGCCCCGCCTGGGGCGCGCGCCCGAGGTGCTGGGGCGGTCGGCGTGGTGCAGGCGGCTTGTGGCAGCGGCGGAGGGGAGGCCCCGCCTGCGGCGCGCGCCCGAGGTGCTGGGGCGGTCGGCGTGGTGTAGGCGGTCGGCGTGGTCCAAGGGGGTTGCCCTTGGGCTCTCCGCGATTCGAGGGCGTCCAGGTGGGCGTAGAGGAGGGCGGTGGTGGCGGTGGCGGCAGTGGTGGAGGCGCGCTGGAGGGCCTCAAGGTCGAGGAGAGCCTTGAGAATCGCACTTGTCTCGGTGCCCGAGGCGGGGTCCGAGGGTGCCGACGGAGACGCCGGGGCCGAGGAGGGTGACGCGCCTCCCGGCGCGCCCGAGGCGGGTCCCGGCGTGGCCAGGGCGGTCGCCTGGGAGCTCTGGCGGCCCGTGCCCTTGCCGTGTCTGGGCATCCTGGAGCGGTCCGAGGGGACGCAGCGGTCCGAGGTGAAGAATGCCAAACTGGAAAAGGCAGAGAGCTGGGAGACGGCAGGAGGGCGAGTGCCTGAGGGAGGCCGGCGGGCGACCTTATAAGGGGAGAGGGACGGGCGACAGCAGGTGAGGTGTGAATGCTGCCGGCCCGGGTGAGGGCGAGAGGTGGCGAGCAGCGGGCGTCGGGTGAGGCGCGAGTGCTGCGCGACACGGGGGGCGGGGGAGGTGGCGGCGCGCCGTGCCGTCTGCCGAGGTGAGAAAGCAGCGCGACAGCACGGGGCGGGGGAGGGTCTCTTCCTCTCCTCGCATCAAACGCAATGCTTCGCATTACGACCAATTTCTGGACAAGCTAAATAAAATTCTAGATGATAGTATTATTCACCGATGAAATTTGTTTAAAAAGCTATGAGGCGGTACAAACCATCTGCCCTCAAAAAGGCTAAAATGTTTTCTTGTTTTACTTTAGTAAAAAGGTCATGCATGCTGTTTGCAGTGTAAAATTGTTGGTGCAGGGCCATGAAATCCACACAGTTTAATAAAGTGTGTTTTAATGTCAGTGGGGACTGACATCCAATACATTCAGGGGGAGGGTCCCCCTTGAGCAGAAAAACGTGTGCTAGCCACGAGTAGACAATATGACATCTTGTTAAAAACCTGGCCGTGTCGCCCTTCCAGGCGACCCCAGGTCAGGGGTACTCACTTAGCCTTTCTAGAGCGGGTACTTCTACGGGTTGGCACAGATGAAGCGATGTCGTCATCTTCACTTGTGTCCTCCTCGTCCTGCCATTTCTTCTTTTTGGCTGAGTTCGACGAAGCCTACAAAGGCATCGTGAAGAATATCCATTGTCAAACAGGCAATTCTCCACATTTCAACTTTTAAAAAAGTATGGTTTTTATTGTGCAGCGCTGATAGTGGGGGCACTCTGGTAAATTTACATTATTGTACCAGACTTTGTGGCTGAATCGATCAGAATGCAACCTTCCTGTGTGGCAGGTCGGGAGTTCAAATCTCAGCCAAGTCAAAGCAATGACTTACAAAGTTGAAAGTTGTTGCTGCCTAGCCTGGCACTCTGCATTACTAGGATAGGGCAAGGACTGGTTAGTTTAGTATCAAGATAATGTGACTGAATAGGAAATTGAGTCATGCTGCTGGTTGCCAGGTCGCCCAGTAGGGCAGCACTATAAAGTTGCCATATGTGCGGACTAACGCTAACAAACATTAGTATTATTATCAATTATTTTTTATTGCACAGCACCTTAAAATGGCTTCTACTAGTGAAAGCACTTCAGTAAATGTATATTATTTTTATTATTAATTTGCTCAGTGTACAGCGCCTTAAAATGGCTCCCGTTTATGGGGGGCCAAACAAAAAATTTGTTTCCAGTTGTGACTGGCCCTGGACTAGGGGTTTCTGATGGGGCACTTTGATGTGAGTAGTACATGGAAGTAAGGGTTTCTGACAGGGCACTTTGATGTGAGTAGTACATGGAAGTAAGGGTTTCTGATGGGGCACTTTGATGTGAGTAGTACATGGAAGTGAGGGTTTCTGACGGGGCACTTTGATGGGAGTAGTACATGGAAGCAAGGGTTTCTGACGGGGCTCTTTGATGGGAGTAGTACATGGAAGTAAGGGTTTCTGACGGGGCACTTTGATGTGAATAGGGCATGGAAGTAAGGGTTTCTGACGGGGCACTTTGATGGGAGTAGGACACGGAAGTAAGGGTTTCTGATGGGACACTTTGATGTGAGTAGGGCATGGAAATAAGGGTTTCTGACGGGGCACTTTGATGGGAGTAGTACATGGAAGTAAGGGTTTCTGGCAGGGCACTTTGATGGGAGTAGGACATGGAAGTAAGGGTTTCTGACGGGTCACTTTGATGGGAGTAGGACACAGAAGTAAGGGTTTCTGACAGGGCACTTTGATGGGAGTAGGACACGGAAGTAAGGGTTTCTGATGGGACACTTTGATGTGAGTAGGGCATGGAAGTAAGGGTTTCTGACGGGGCACTTTGATGGGAGTAGTACATGGAAGTAAGGGTTTCTGACAGGTCACTTTGATGGGAGTAGGACATGGAAGTAAGGGTTTCTGACGGGGCACTTTGATGGGAGCAGTACATGGAAGTAAGGGTTTCTGATGGGGCACTTTCATGGGAGTAGGACATGGAAGTAAGGGTTTCTGACGGGGCACTTTGATGGGAGTAGTACATGGAAGTAAGGGTTTCTGATGGGGCACTTTGATGGGAGTAGTACATGGAAGTAGGGGTCTCTGATGGGGCACTTTGATGGGAGTAGTACATGGAAGTAAGGGTTTCTGACGGGGCACTTTGATGGGAGTAGTACATGGAAGTAAGGGTTTCTGACAGGGCACTTTGATGGGAGTAGTACATGGAAGTAAGGGTTTCTGATGGGTCATGTTGATGGGAGTAGGACATGGAAGTAAGGGTTTCTGACGGGCACTTTGATGTATATGGAAGTAAGGGTTTCTGATGGGGCACTTTGATGGTAGTACATGGACATAAGGGTTTCTGATGGGGCACTTTGATGTGAGTAGTAACCAGAATTAAGGGTTTCTGATGGGCCACTTTGATGTGAGTAGAATACAAAAATAAGATTTCTGACAGGACCTTCGATGATGACTGGCAAAAACGGTTTGACAGGGCCCTGATGAACAGTAGTACATTAAAATAAAATGTCTGATAGAAACCTCTAAGGGGGATCAGTGAAGTAAATTGTCTCATACTCAATCAGGGATGAAAGTGGTCTCTGATAAAAAATGCGGAAATCCAGTCGAGATCTTGGTGCCACCTATCCGGTTGTAGCAAATTTGTGAATTTCCGCGAAAATGCGGATTTTCCCCCATAGGATTAGCAGTCAGGGAATCGTGGGAAAATGACGGAAGTCAAGTTTCAACTGTCCTTATTGTGACTATTATTGCCCATGCCAAACTTTCTCGTTTGGTTTTTATGTTCTAGCAACATCTAGTATCATATAAGAACGGGATTCAGACTAACCAATTGCCGTCATATATATTGACATTTTGTGAATGTTAATCGGTAAATATAAAAAATTGCGGAAATCTGCGAAAGGGCGGAGATCCCGTCAATGAATACATTTCTAGTAAATTTAATTGGATCCACCTATTTGGGCCTTAGATTGAGAGTTAATCCAGTTAGTGTAGATTACATGAGAAGATACATGCTTATAATAATTATGTCAAAATCACTTGCCTTCCTTTTCTTGGGTCGTGCACGTGACTTCTTGGGGGTAGCCGATTGCTTAAAACAACATAGTAACACTTAAATTACACTTCAAAGAAGACACATCTTTTAAAAAACCTATTCGAAGAAAAGTTTTAAAACATGCGTGTTCTACAACCCACTGCTTATCTTCCACTCACTATGTATCGTATCGTGAAATAAATCTACGAATTCTAACCATTATGCAGCAGCTTTCTTCGGTGGGTTTAATTACAGTAATGTCGGTTTCAATATTCAATATGAGTTAGATCAAGTAGATTAAGCCTTTATTGGATGATATAGCCGGACCTCTGATTGATCTGCAAAAAATGGCAGAAAATAATTAAAATATAAAAGAAGGAAATATTATATACCTGGTTTATTTTATTTTAATAGCCTATGGAATGTGACAAGTACTAATCATGTCGTGAAAGTGTATACCCGGACTTTTAGTTGTTGACGGGTTATCATTGCTGATGTTGATGTCACACAAGTCGAGTATCTTGCAGCAGAGTCAGGCTTGAAGTTTAATATTTAAAATGGCATTTGTTTATTTAACTACATCATGTTTATAGAGTAGTTAGAATTCACTATCCTCCTACAGAGTCACTTGTACTAAGCAGCACTCGGTGTAACCATGACTACTAAAATCATAATTAATAACAATCACGGTAAACGATGTTCCAGAGCATCACCAAATCTTTAGTGGCTGGCTACCACACCCTCGGCCTCAGTTCTCCCCATTTTATTTGTTGCCATTCCGCATTTATTTTCAGTCGCCCACCTACAAATGACAATCCAAATATGATATTTAAAAACTAAAAGCACTAAGGTCGGTCCCAGTGCTTCACTGGCCACAACTGGCCCAATGTGGTACTAACAACCCCGCCCCAACAGCAGGATTAGCAGTTAGAGGCGGCTCAACACAAAAACAGCAAACTACAACTAACAAACTCACATAACTAACCACGTAGGGTAACACTAGAATGTTCCTATCGAACTGACAGTGATATACTCCTTTTCTACCTCCAACTGAGCATGTCCCACATTAAAACTTTACCTAAATGAATACAGAAGATAAATAAACATATTTAGCACACACACAAAATCCAGGAACTCTGTAAACAGTCCAGTAAAGTTGCCTAGTCCTATCGTTTTGAGATTCTGCTATACATTTTTAGACAAATATATTAGGTTGATCGATTTTCCAGAACTTGTTATTGATACATTAAATAATACTTTCAGTTGCAGTATTAGGGATTTTAATGTATCTTTACTAATAAAAGATATATTCCTAAAACGGTAAAAGAATGTCCCAATGCGCCCCAGTCTCCCCTACTTGACTTTTAGTAAGAAGTGACTTTCATTTTAAAGGGTTAGCCTGGGAGATATTTAAAGTGAAAACAAGCTAATTTAATTTTGGTGTGCACGTCAAAATTACTGGACATCATAGGCTTCAATAGTGACAGATTCTATTAAATTGGTTCAGTATTCCATCTATACAGCAATACATGTTTAATAAGTAATCCTTATATGCAGCAATAAATGCGTAATATTTTCACTAGTAAGTACTATCTAATTTGTATAAGTGCGATTAAATATTGTTTCAGAAAATGTGATGACGATGCAGCTTTTACCAACACTTATACTAACCCATCACCATTTAATATTATCTACGGGGTTTTTGTAATCTGGCTGAGAAACCAATGCCTTCGCGCTAAAATATGAATTATTCAGAGGAATATAAACTGATAAAAAAAGAGAAATAGGTCTGATTTAATCCTGCTACACACCGGTAACAGCATTAAATCAGAGGACTTATTATGCTGTCTGTCTGCTTATGGATAGCTTAGTGGTGAAGGAGGTGTTAACGCTTCCAGAACAAATCTAATATCAGGGATGACAACAGGTCAGACCTTTAAAAGTAGGTCATCACCCAAAAGTCGGGACACCACCGATCGGTGGGAAATTCTTATATCGACAAATGTCAAAATCAATCCCCAAAAGTTGGAAACCACGATCGGTGGGAAATTCTCATCCCTGTAATATTTTCACTAGACCTCTTTTTTTGCTTTTTAGATGGTGCTTAAAACGACAGTCAAATCACCACACATAACTGATGCCGACAACTCCAATTCGCCAGCACTATGAGTACTTTCCAGGAGGTACTAATTAACTCTCTGAGTTATCAGTGCATGTGAAAGGATCAGCAGGATTTCCTGTTGTTTATTTCAAATAGAGAGGGTGGCAGAATGAGTCGAGTGCCCACTTCTTGTATGGCAGGTCATGGGATTTGAACCCTGGCCGAGTTAAACCAATGACTTAAAAATTAATACTTGTTCCTACTGAGTCTGGTGTTCGGCAATACTAGGATAGGGCAAGGAACAGTGGGTTGAGGAAGATCAATTGTCCGCGATTGAAATTTCTTCTGCCCAATCAATGAATTTTATTCTTTTAATCAGCAGCAAATATTAAATTAAAGCACATCCTTTTCAAAGTTATCTTGATGTCATCTTGAACCGACCATGTTATTTTTAATGTTTCCAAGTGGAGGAGTAAGTTTCCGTCAAGGCACTCCCATCTATAGCATTATGTTTTCCATTGTTATGATTCAAAGCCGACTATAAATTACACCTCATCTAATACATTACAGTTCCTAACACATGACAAGAGTTGCATACTCGAAACTGTTTTTTTACAGTATACTTTATGTGTAAGAAAATACCACTCTTCAAATTCCAGAGTTCCATGATCAAAAATGGGGAATTCATTAGCATAAAACACAGTTTCGATATTCAATAGGGGGGCATTGCGACGCGCTCCTTCTGAGAAAGCCAGTTAAGACTCAGTAATGCATGTGAGCTGGGTTTTAGATGAGTTGGTAATATCACGTGGACACGGTGGTACTCGTGCGGAGAATCGTGACATTCCAAATAGTTCAAAGAATGGTGATCACACTGGTTATATTCCTGGATGTTGCACATCAATTGATGCCATCAATGTGGAGGTAATGTGATATATGAGTAAAGGATCGTAGATACAAATATATCCAAATGTGATGCGTTTTTTAATCGTTTTTTAAAATGTCTTTTTAGTGCTATGAAGCATAATTTATTATAAGCTGCATATTTTGTGTTATTCTTATTACACAGATGGGCAGATTATTTATTTCGTTACTACTTATTATAAGCTGCACATTTTATGTTGTTCTTATGTAGATAGATGGGCAGGCTCTGACATAATTGGTGAAGTTGCAGGGCATGTTTAAGTTCTTTTGAGTTCTGGCATCCAGAAAGTCATCGACAAACAGAACGGACAGCGGCTTCTTTCTTTCCCAAACAAGTTAAGTCCCCTACCTCCATGGGTGCTGTCAGTCCTGATGTCACCGCAATCAATATGGGATCCAGGCGCTCAAGTGACACTTTCGCAGTTCGGTTGAGGTCATCGTGAATCCGCTGCAATGTGACTTGCGGTGGAAGATTCATATCATCAGGCCTCTGCAGTGAGATCTTCAAGGCTTGCGGAGGGGACTTTGACCACTTTTGCAGGCATGGTTTCAATGGCTGGCAGATGGTGAGGTCACCTTGTGATTGAGATGCAATTTGAGGACAGGTTGAATTCCCTAGGGTCTGCGAGGCTGGAGTGGCTTTGCGCTTTCTTCCGCAAGTGCCTTTCTGACCACACCTGCCACCTGACTTCAGGATGGACCTAGGAACCTTCTTCAGCAGCGATTGTTTTTCTTTAGTTTCTTGCTGGGAGGCCTTGATTTCCTTAAATTGGTCTTTCTTTTGTTTGCTGGAAACTATTACATACTGGAGGCACTGGCTCTGTTTGCTCTGTGACTGGACAGCTGTCTGTTGGAAGGGGGACTCCTGGGTCTGGGACTGGCCAGCTCCACGCTGAAGCAAAGGCTGTGTTATCAAACACAAACTGTTTTTCTGTTCGCTAGAGTTCTGTTGCATTGAGAGTTGAGCGGTGGGAGACGGGGCCGATATATTTCTAAAAAAGTGTTCTGGAGTGCTAGACTGGCTACGTTTTTGTTGGACAGAACTTGAGGATGAGGAGCTTGAGTATCCATCTTTCTGTCCAAGTGATGGAAGATGTGTCGAGGCCTGAGAACCTCTTTGTCCAGGAGCAGGTAGTTGCCTATAGTAGCGAATGTCCTTTTGTTTGAGAGTGAATTTAACGGGACTCAGAATTCGAGATTCTGAATCGTACACAGTAGTGACCTTTATGCTGGCACCTTTAGCAGTGGTGGGGCTTGGAGCCTTTCGCTTTCTGTTTGAGACCTGCTCATGTTTACTAGCAGGGACTTGTATGTCAAATGTTAGATCATCCATTTTGAAGTCAGCTTTCTTCAAAGTGCCACTTACATCACAAAGATAATGTGTATCATCACCAGTAGCCAAACTTGTATTCCTAATGGGTTGGAGTATCAGTGGATTCTTGCTGATAGCATCCATTCTCTGAGAGGCGCTACTTTGCTGCAGAGAGGCTTGATTATTATTTGGTGAGTAATTGGCCCTTCGTTCCAAAATAGCTTCCAGCTCAGGCATATTGGAGTCATCAGAGTCACTTCTGATATCTTCAGTACATTCAAGCGATAGTTTCATAACGTTAAATGGATCCTTCTTTTCAAATGAAACATCACTCAAACTCACCTCATTAGTGTTCGCTTCACCATCACTGTCGCTTGTGAACAGCTGCAATGGAGGTTCCTCATCGACATGCATGAGCATGCTGGCAGCGCTGGTCTCAGCTGTCCCAGATGCAATGCTTGGCGAATCCCTGCTTCCGGCGTCACTGTCAACAGATGCAGTTCCTGCCAACTGTTCAACATCTGTACTTGTCTCAGAAGTAGTTGAAAGCACCAGTTCAATTCCCGTTGGTGTAACAACCACAGGGGAAATATTGATCGGGTCAGCTCTGTGGACCTCAATAACTGGTCCAGGAGCTGCATATCTCTGCAGGGTATCAGCAGAGCACTGATTCTGCAAGAGGTTACTTTGCGGAGAGTCAGCAGAACCTAGCATGGGAGGTTCTTCGCTACAAATTGGCACAGTCGGTGTCACCACAAGAGGCGGAACTGTCTGCTGTGCCACTTTCGGTGAGGGCGGTAGCGGTTGTGCTGGCATCATTTTTGCGTGCAGTGCTTTTTGAGACGCGCGCCCCCTCCCAGTGCCTCTCCCCTTACGGGCCGTTCCAGCACCAGGCAGTGTGGCGCCAAGCTGTGGCCTCGTGAGACCCCGCCCAGCATGCGGACGTACCTGAGTCTGCAGCCTGGTGTCCGAAAGCTGTGGCGCATACTGTGGTGGGAGCATTGTCGGTCTCATCATTTGGCTGGAGTTCTGCATCCACATTTGCTGAGGCTGCGCACCGCCAGGGTTGTGGTGCATGCGCGGTCCTGACATTGCGCCCCTGCCAGGGTTGGCCCATTGTTTTCGTGACTGACCAGGATACATGGCAAAGCGTGGCACACCTGTAGGTACAGGAAGACATGTGGGGTTAAGAAAAAACAGTGACTTTATTCAAAGGTATAATTTTCTTGAGTAAAAATCATGTCTTTAAATTTTACATGCATATAATATTAGGCAGGGACAAGAGAGAGCCGTCGCCAAAAGAAAAACAATATTGGAAATTTTTATTAGTTTCAGTAAATCAGATAACGCTAAGTATATGTGTGGAAATTATCCATATCGCTTAAAAACACATCGAAAATCCACCGGAAAAAATCGGAAATTTCTCATCCACATAGACACCCACACTTTTCCAAACGGCTAGTATAAGTTGTCATACTAATTTCAAGGTCTATGGAATATATGCGATATAAAGGATGAGGTGGTGTATCCTGGCAACCCACCAGACTAGCAAACATTCTGGATTTGCATATGACCTTGCAATGCAGCATTACATCACCAAACAACATGCAGTGTGACTGCATCTTTATTAAGCTTAAAATATTTCTCATGGTTTAATATAATTTTTCCTCTATGTGCATGAAAAGGTATGGAGAAAAAAACCAACAAAACCTTCTTTATGATATATTATAAGAAAAATAAAGAATAATGTAGAATATATGCATAACCCTACTTACAGCAACAAATATCAGCAAAGCCACATATTAAACCATGTTAGAAAGAAATATTCATATCTGTTCTATGCATATTGAATATATATATCTATATATATGTGTATGTCAAATATCTTTATAAATAAATTGATGTACGGGCAAATATAGTCCAAGGAAATACAATATATTTCACTTGCCATACACAATCTAGATTCTTGTTATTTATTAACTCGTCTTACTTCTGCATGAATAGATATGGATGTCGCTAACCAATATATTCGCTCTACTGCGTGAGCCCTTAGCTTTATATCTAATCATATTTAAAAAAAGTTTTTTAAAACTATTTTCTCCAGTTAGATATTGAAGCTAAATATTTATTTATTCATATATTCTTAGCTCAATAAGTAAAACCATAAAAACACCTTTATATTAATAATTAGAACTACATTTCAGTGTATTATTATGCATATGAGGTGTTTTGACATACCATGTTGCCCTGAGTGCGTCATCTGATAATCAACATCCAAGTTCTGTCTCTTATTCACTTGAGGTGGTGTCTTTGGCTTCGGCTTTGGTGGTGGTTTTGGCTAAATGAACAAATTGTTTTACAAAGTGAGTAAAAACGTATAGGCACACTAATTCGAGTATACAATGATTATTTAATTAAATAGGCATAATCCGATGGTTTTCAGTTGCTACCATATATTTTTAGATAAATATATTAGGTTTATTATAATCACTTTACTTTGGAAGAAAGCACTATTTTAAAGGGTTGGCTTTGGAGATAGTTGAAGTGAAACCATAAAAGAATAATGTTGGTGTTCATGTCAAAATGCTGGACATAATATGCTTCAGCAGTAACAAGTTCCATTAGAAACAAACGTCTGGCAATAATCTACCAAAGTTTGGTTATTAGGAGGCATATGGTTATAGGTGCAATATGAGTTTAAAGTATTGGGTCTATAGTGAAGGATAGGGCAGGGAAAGGGGATCAACCGTAACTTCCACCATGTAAGCTGAAGCTGTGACCCGGCAAGATGGGTCACAGCTTCAGTCCTTTCTCAGAGACCAGCGGAAATCGGAATGTCCATATTGATAATCTGTATTTCCAGTATACCTGATATAAAGATTATTGTAACTGTTAATAACAATTATGTTGAAGGTTCAATTGTATTGTTAGTTGCATAACAGTTACAAATAAGCAATTGCTGATTTGCTTAGCTGTTCATTCAAGATTTGCAAAGAGCTCTATAGAGTGTAGCAATAGCAAAAGGTGTGGGCAGGTGGGTGGGGGTAATATGATATATTGAAGTGATAGCTGGAAGCTGGAGACAGAAAGGCCAAAGGTCTTAACTGCCAGGCTGAGACAACTCCTCTGATTGGCCAAGGGGGTTTAATGGGTTGCTTTAGTAGGTAAAGCAGACCCCTGATTGGCTGGGCAGGCCAGGAGGGCTGAGACAGGACATGGGTCATCTTACTTAATTAGGCACGCTGATTCGCTTCCCATGCGAGAGATCATGGAATCAATCCACGGCCGAGTCAAACAAAAGACTTACAAAATTTATATCTGTCGCTACTCTGCCTGGTGCTAGGCATTAGCAGTAGGATTGCAATGACTAGTTGGCTCGATGTCAGGAAAAATGTGGCTCAGTGGGATATCGTCTCATAATGCCCACGACATGGTATCCCAGCAGGGCAGCACTACAAAGTCACCAAGAGCGCGCACTATCACTAACAGCTACCCATCATGACCTGACCTTAAATGTTGCTAGGACTTTTCAGCGACCAATCCTAGTCTAACCTTAACTGCGACCAATCCTAGTCTAACCTTAACTGTTGCTAGGGCCTTTATTTAAAAAGAAAAACCACCCAAAAAACCCACACCCCTGCAAAAGTTCAATCAACCTGGACTCACTTTGTTTATTTCCTCGGTAAAGTGCACCTTGATGAGCTGCTCTTTGATAGTGACCACCGTCAGAGACTCGACAAGCACCTCATAGTTGGGGCAGATGCCCTTCAACATGAGCACGATGGTGTCCCTGATTATGCCCTTCACTCGCTGCACCTTGTCTGCCGAGCAGGGCGGCTCTGGGACCGGCGCGGGCTCAGGCGCGGGCGCAGGCGCGGGCGCAGGCGCAGGCGCAGGCGCAGGTGTAGGCACAGCCGCAGAGTCGCCCTTTGTGTCGGTTGTGTTCGACTCTGCCACTTTCTCAGTGTCCTCTGAGGGTACGACAATCGGGTCGGCTGACATCTTGGTGTGGTTTGCAAAGGTTTTTTGTGAAATTCTGCAATGGAAGGATTATTTGATTTAGGCCTAACAAAAATGAAATGTTACGTTTCCGGTTGCGCGATCGACCGACCCTCCAAAATGTTGCCGGCCGCAATTTTTTGGTGTGATGATATTATTTAATCTTTTAGAAATATACCCTTTCAGACCATCAGAGATAACTCAATTAAATCACGATCAATGGATTCGTGGTACAAGAAAACACCCAAAAGCCCCAGAAAATGTCCCCTCCCCCACCCCCAACAAAAGAAATCCATACCGCCTTAGCCTACTTTTGTTGTTTGTCTGCAACCGGAAACACATTTTCTTAGGCCTTATCATATCGGTTTTTAGCTTAATTTATTTGACTTATAAATACAAGTACATTATTCGTTTTCGGGGTTATCCAAAAGTCATATTATTAGGGTCATACAAAAAGTACGACGGTGTATGCGGGAAGGACAGGTTACGGTAGGGGGGGGGGCGGAGAGGGATAGGGAGGAGGGGGTAGGGGTAAAGAGGGAAGGGTAAAGGGGGAGGGGTAAAGGGGGAGGGGGAAGAAGAGGGAAGTGGGAGGATGTGAAAAGGAGGCACTTGCTAGTCATGTACCATTTTTATGATTTAGTAAAATGTTGATATGACATAAACCAGTCAATGTTTTGTGATAAAATGTTAACGTGTACTAATCATTGTTCTGTTCTGTAATCAAATGTTGATGGGTACTATTTGTGAGGGTGGAAAAGTGACCTCCGATGATGATAGAGGGGAAACCCCCAATCACTCCTTCGGTAATTAAAACTATCCTTCAACTTCACCGGTATCTTCACGCAATGTCACATTTTCCCATCGGTCTGTATGTTTAAATTCGTAGAAAACAGAACGCCTAATATAAAGCATTTGTTTCTTTCAATGGCTGACCCCTCTAATCTTATCTTGCCGAGCACTGGTGATTGCAGCGGCATATATTTGTCAAAACCAGGCGCGCTGGCCGAATCGGTAGAGCGCGGGCCTCGCATCCGGGAGATCGGGAGTTCGGTTCCCGGTTGAGTCAAACCAATGACTTTATCAAATTGATACTTTTCACTCCCTAGCCTGGCGCTCGGCATTAATAGGATAGGACAAGGACTGGTTAGCTCTGTGTCAGGATAATGTGACTGAGTGGGATATCTGGGCATGGTGACTGCGGCCTGATTTCCCAGTGGGGTAGCACTATGAAGTCGCCATGAGTGTTCAGTCACAAGTCAATGCCCGTCCTGATATGACCTTAGATCTTGCCAGGACTTAAGACTCCAACAACCAACATTAGTCATTAACAAAAGTCATTTTTAATCCGAGGTGCCAGTTTTTTACTCAACCACAGACATTACGAGGACTATTTTACAACCATTGGCGAAGAGCGAGTGAGTGCGTGAGAGGTGAGAGAATGGGTGAGTGAGTAATGAGTAAGTGATTTGAGTTGTTGAGTGAGTTTGTGAGCGAGTTGAGTGAGTGGATGACTTAGTTGGTGAGTGAGTGAGTTGGTGAGTGAGTTGGTGAATGAGTGAGTTGGTGAGTGAGTGAGGGGATGACTGAGTTGGTGAGTGAGTTGGTGAGTGAGTGAGTTGGTGAATGAGTGAGTTGGTAAATGCTTGAGTTAGTGAATGAGTGAGTTGGTGAGTGAGTGGGTTGGTGAGTGAGTTGGTGAATGAGTGAGTTGGTGAATGAGTGAGTTGGTGAATGAGTGAGTTGGTGAATGAGTGAGTTGGTGAATGAGTGAGTTGGTGAGTGAGTGAGTTGGTGAGCGAGCGAGTTGGTGAGTGAGCGAGTTGGTGAATGAGTGAGTTGGTGAGCGAGTGAGTTGGTGAGTGAGCGAGTTGGTGAGTGAACGAGTTGGTGAATGAGTGAGTTCGTTAGTGAGTTGGTGAATGAGTGAGTTGGTGAGTGAGTTGCTGAATAACTGAGTGAGTTGGTGAGTGAGTGAGTTGGTGAGTGAGTGAGTTGGTGAGTGAGTGAGTTGGTGAGTGAGTGAGTTGGTGAATGAGTGAGTTGGTGAATGAGTGAGTTGGTGAATGAGTGAGTTGGTGAATGAGTGAGTTGGTGAGTGAGTGAGTTGGTGAGTGAGCGAGTTGGTGAGTGAGTGAGTTGGTGAATGAGTGAGTTGGTGAGTGAGTGAGTTGGTGAGTGAGCGAGTTGGTGAGTGAGCGAGTTGGTGAGTGAGCGAGTTGGTGAGTGAGCGAGTTGGTGAATGAGTGAGTGAGTTGCTGAATGACTGAGTTGGTGAATGAGTGAGTTGGTGAATGAGTGAGTTGGTGAGTGAGTGAGTTGGTGAGTGAGTAAGTGAGTTGGTGAATGAGTGAGTTGGTGAATGAGTGAGTTGTTGAATGAGTGAGTTGGTGAATGACTGAGTTGGTGAGTGAGTTGGTGAATGAGTGAGTTGGTGAATGACTGAGTTGGTGAGTGATTGAGTTGGTGAGTGATTGAGTTGGTGAGTGAATTGGTGAATGACTGAGTTGGTGAGTGAGTGAGCTGCTGAGTGAGTGAGTTGGTGGGTGAGTGAGTTGGTGAGTGAGTGAGTTGGTGAGTGAGTGAGTTGGTGAGTGAGTGAGTAAAGCGCAAATTCTCCTCAAATGTGTGCGAATCTCACACGGCAATCGAATAGAAATATTTTTGAGATTCGGAATATACAAACTACCCAGATTTAAAATCATTAACATTTGCACGAGGTGCCCTGTCTACTGCTCAAATAACTCTTAGCGTAGTTGGGCTATACGTCTATTGTTATCGATAGGTGGCGCTCGCCTTAACAGGTCACTAATTAGTGCAACCATATCGGAAAGTGTGATATGACTGATAACAACCTTCTAAGAAAGTTAAGTATAGAGAAAGTTGCCGGCAGTCTCACCCCCCCCCCCCCCCATGCCGCGCCAACTCCGACCCCTGCCCGTCCTAGCCAGTGGCGGGTTAACTATACCACCAAGGCCCCTACGCTAGTACTACCCAGGCACCTAGGCTGAGCTTTAGTAGCTCTCAGGCCCTCCTCCCTTCTGGGTCCCCTCGGCTTAAGCCTAGTATAATAATAATAATATATTTATTTCCACATGATCAATGTACACACAAGTTGATATTTATATCAGTAATTTTTTCACATGAAAAAGGAGAAAGCAGAAGTACAATACTTATGAGGTGCTTTCCCCATTTAAAAATAACACAGATACATTGCTTATAGAATAGAAATAATAAATAGAAAAATAAAAGTTAAAAGCATATCAACATTAGCCTCAATACAGTAAATTACATCTCAATATTTATGTTCTAGCCAGCGCACCACTCCTCCAGCATCCACGAACAAGGTGTGTTGTGTGAGATACAAGGAAGTGTGAAGTGTGATGTGATGAAATAGTATGTATGGTGTGATGCATGAGGACCTGTGCCTGTGGTGTCATAAGTAAATTATGCATAGGATTCATGGAGGGTGGGATTAATAGTTGGGGATACAGTGGGGAGGGTGGGGGCGGGGGCGGGAATCCTTACAGTAGGGAGGTTACGTTATTTCCAGGGATGAAAGTGGTCTCCGGTAAATCTATGGTGAGATTATCTGAATTTCCGCGAAAACGCGGACATTCCCCCATAGGCTTACCACTGTATGGGAATCGCGGAAAATTCCTGGAAGTCAGGTTTCACACACGACTCTCCAGGCGTTATCCTAGCACAATTCCACTGATAGGTCAGTACAAGCTACCTCTGGAGAGTGTTACATTGTCGTTATTGTGACTATATTATTACCCATGCCTATGCTGACAGTGCCGCGGCATTTGAACAAGTTATTCGCATATGTTGATTGATAGTGCTGCGGGATTACAGTAGCCTACAGTACAAATCGCGGAAGCCCGCGAAATCGCGGAGATCTTTCATCCCTGATATTACTAGTATAACAATCTTATACCAGGGTTGTATTAGTACATGGTTGTCATCCTGGCAGTTCAAATATCGGTAAAACATTGTCGATGGGAGGTTGGGGGACATCTATACTGGGCACCGTTTGAGGCTTTTCTTTTACAACGTATACACTATAAATACAGTACTTTAAGTTTAACTTGTAGGCTACCTGAAACTATTGCCGCTAGACAAAGACATACAACGTAATAAACTGTCAATTAACTCATATTTATTGTATGAATAACTCACTACTCCATAATCTGGGTGAATACACATTTAAACATCTAATAGTTTAATGTTCAACCTGCTCTTGAAACTGTTCAGGGAGGCTGCCGGTCCAATTTTCACAGATCTTTTTTAAAATTTCAAATTGTGATGAGCATGTCGCGGTTACGTGTCTAACATCAAATTATATGCGTCGATCAAATGCTTGAATTACGCACTAGTTTATTAAACAGTTGGTGTGTTACTTAACTATGAACATTTCAGCCAGAAACAACATTTGAAAGCAGTGTCTCAAAGAAACTTACCTTTACCGATAGTACCTCGTTGACGGCTTTCCAGGCTGCATCTGAGTAAATCTGCGTGATTGACGGAAAAGGGTCGACTTTCAGGTCTCACCACGTAATGTTTGCATTCAAATTCACCCGGACATTAAATATTGCGATTTGTCATTTCTAGTTTGGCTCCAACTGGGCAAGCAATTATTACTAATGAATTGTGTGGTATATGGCATGTCAATTTTGGCATAAAGCCATTTTCTAGGATAAAGATACTCGTAAATTAATTGTGATACCTCACAATGCAGCTTATCTTAGGCATTAACTACACTGGTCCTGTGAGGCTGTGTCATTTTCAGCTACTCTTTAATCTTACCAGAGAGTGTGTATATAGAGCGTGTATATAGATGAGAGGGACAACTTTCATAGTAGACCCAGAGAGCGTGTATATAAACAGATGAGAGGGACAACTGTCATACTAGACCCTGTAACAGCTGCCGACTGTGGCGCTCCAAGTGGTGGTTGTTTAACAAATGGGCAATCTCAAGGCATTGTCAATGGCAGTGAGCAATCTTCATAGAGAAAACGTTAAATATCTCTAAAACTACAACACCTAGAAACAAACTGATTGGAATACACATAGAAAACATGTTTACCAACAAGATTATATTAAATTGATATGGTTAGGGTTCTGGATTTCTATTAATTTGGAATAAAACTGACGTTTTTCACTACGCGTACGGCAAACTCAAGGCATTGTCAATGGCAGTGAGCAATCTTCATAGAGAAAACGTTAAATATCTCTAAAACTACAACACCTAGAAACAAACTGATTGGAATACACATAGAAAACATGTTTACCAACAAGATTATATTAAATTGATAAGGTTAGGCTTCTGCATTTCTATTAATTTTGAATAAAAACAAATGTTTTGCACTGCACGTACCATCAAACTCAAAGCTTGTTCAACACTAACCGCCAGGAACGCCACTGTAGCCTGTGTTACCGATTTTCGCGGGAGTTGTCCCTCTCATCTGTTTATATACACGCTCTCTGGTAGAACGTGTAACAGCTGCCAACTGTGGCTCCAAGTGGTGGTTGTTGAACACTTTATGACACAGCTGGCAAACTCGAGGCATTATCAATGGTCGTGTGCAATCTTCATACAGAAAATGTCAAATATCTCTAAAACCACACCACCTAGAAACAAATCTCTTGGTACACATATAGAAAACATATTCAATGAATAGATTATATTAAATTTATAAGGTTAGTGTTCTGCATTTCTATTACTTTGGAATAAAATTAACGTTTTGCACTGCATGTATGGCAAACTCAATGCATTGTCAATGGCGGTAAGCAATCTTCATACAGAAAATGTCAAATATCTCTAAAACTACATGACCTAGACACAAGCTGTTATGTTAACTTATGTTGTATTGTGAGGGAGAGACATCACATGTAGGAGTAGTCTTTATTCTTCAGCCATCTTGTACCTACTGGTGCCCATGCCTGCCAGTGTACATCATAAGCCGTGTTCACACCCACAACTTTAGGCCAAACTAGATAAGGCGAACTAGAGGAGGCGAACTAGTGTCGTGTCCACACACGGAGCGGTTTAAGGCGGAAATCGTTATCTATGCATGAGCAAGTCCATACTAACCAGCGCCAGTTTCGGTTAGTCGACGTCGCCACGAGAGAGTGTGGGTTCGACCTAGATATGTATGGACTGAATCGTATTGGTTTGGAACGTCAGAACTTCTGCTGGGCAGTGAAACCCTAAAAATAAATGATGAAAAAAATATCTGTGCACAGCTAGCAGTTTCATAGAGCAAATTTACCAGAAAGTCAACAAACTCAGGTCTCGACTGTGACGTCCTTAATCCACCATATCTAAACCGCTACTGTCCACACAGGCAATATGGGCCGACTTAAGCTAGTTCGGTTCATATAAGGTACCTCGCAACACGGTTTACATGATGGGAACTAGTTCAGGCGAATCAACCCTAATCCGCCTTAGCGTTACGTCCACATGGCGAATGTGAGTCGAACTATAGGAGGCGAACTAGTTGAGGCGACTTAACGCCCGTGTGTGAACACGGCTAAAGCATGGATTCATGATAGTACATAACAGAATAGGTATACAACATCCCTTTTCTTATAAATGAAAAGCAGCAATCTTCCTGTGTTACAATGCTCATGGTGATGTGTACAAGTTATATACCTATGTGGATGTCAATACAATTTCTCATCATGCTGAGAATATTTAGGTTTATACATGTGCACTTGTGGACCGCTATTACCATTGCAGTTACTTCAGTGAAAGATAATCTTGAATATTTCCTCCAATACACAAATTCTGATAATAGTTTCTCTTGCAGTTGACTAATACTGTGATTAACTTTGAATGTATATACAAGTTGTGACTGACAACCTAATAAGTCTAATGCTCAGACATACTACTGACTAAGTCTAAGAACACAACCCGCTTGGAACACATATAGAAAACATGTTTACCAAAAAGATTATATTGCATTTCTCAGGCCATAAACTCAAGACTACAAATTGTGTCTTCCGAGGTGCTAAGCAGCGTGAGTTTAGCGCTCAAGGGTACTTCCGTGCTAACCTAAAATATCAGGATCGTACTCACACTGAGGACATTTATGTTGTTGAGAAAGCATCCCATCTTCTTAGCTGCAAGGCCTCGACAGCCCTCGGTCTTGTGAAGTTTACCTGTTCGGTATACTCGGAGCAGTTCCCTTCTCTTTTCAATGGGCTGGGGAAAATGGCGCATCAGTATGACATCAAACTCAGAGACAATGCTGAACCATATGCGGTTCACACTCCTCGTCAAGTGCTTCACCCTATCTTGCCCAAGCTCAAAGCGGAACTAAAGCGACTGCAAGATCTCGACGTCATATTGCCATTCACTAAACCTACTGAGTGGTGTGTGCCGATAGTAGTTGTCCCGAAGCCAAAGGGGACAGATATCAGACTCTGCGTGGACTTAACTAAACTCAACAAAGCTGTCATGTGTCCACGGTACATCATGCCATCAGTTGACTATGTTCTAGGGCAAATCGGAAATGCTAAGGTATTTTCCAAACTTGATGCTAATAGTGGCTTCCATCAAGTAGTACTCTCAGAGGAGTCGAAGCTCCTTACTACTTTCATCACTCCATTTGGGTGATTTGCCTACAATCGGTTGCCATTTGGAATCACCTCAGCACCCGAGTTCTATCAACACCAGGTTTCACAGATAATCGCGGGACTCCCAGGAACAGTCTGCCTCATGGATGACATTGTCGTTGCAGGTCGGGATGAGGCTGAACATGACCAGCGACTCAAGGCAACTCTAAACAGACTCGCCGATGCTGGAGTGACTCTCAACAAAGAAAAGTGTGTGTTCAGGAAATCGTCCATCAGCTTTCTTGGTCAGATTGTATCCGGAGATGGCATCAGAGCTGACCCCAGTAAGGTGTCCGCTATCAAGGAAATGGAAACTCCCAGTGATATTACGGAACTTCGTCGGTTCCTCGGGATGGTGAATCAACTTGGGAAGTTCACTCCCGACATTACATCTTATTCCCAACCACTACGTGAGCTTCTGAGTATCAAGAGCGAATGGCTCTGGGGACCATCGCAAGAGGAAGCATTCACAAAAATCAAGGACTTACTCATCAAAACTCCAGTTCTTGCTCTGTATGACCCTAAAGCTCCAACCAAAATCTCAGCAGACGCATCATCGTTTGGTCTTGGGTCAGTACTCCTGCAACAGAAAGGCTCAGAGTGGCATCCTGTTGCATATGCCTCGAGAGCACTCTCAGAAACGGAAAGGCGTTATGCCCAGATTGAAAAAGAAGCTCTGGCGATCACCTGGTCCAGTGAGAAGTTTCGCAACTATTTGATCGGCACTAGATTCCTCATTGAGACGGATCACAAGCCACTCGTTCCACTCTTAGGAGCTCGGGATTTGGACCAACTCCCTGTTAGGGTCCAAAGGTTGAGGATGAGGTTGATGTGGTTTAACTATGACATCATCCAGGTTCCTGGGAAGGAGCTGTACACCTCAGACACTCTGTCGGGCGCTCCAGGAAGTGACCCGGCTGATGCCGATATAGCTTTCCAAGAGGAGACCATAGCCTTTGTGAACTTCTTCTAGCAATCACTCCCTGCATCTGATCAACGACTCAATCAGATCAGAAATCATCAGTGGGAGGATGATGTCTGTCGTGAAGTTTGCATGTATGTGCAAGAAGGATGGTCTGACAACTCTATGGTTAAAGGCATTGCGAAGAAGTATGTGCCATACAAGTCAGATTTGACTATCGTAGATGACATGCTACTAATGGGCACACGCATAATTATACCCTCCAGTCTGCGTCCTGACATACTCAGTAAATTGCATGAAGGTCATCAGGGCATCACCAAATGTAGTCAACTTGCTCGTGACTCAGTTTGGTGGCCAGGACTCAGCTCTGATATCGAGGAACTAATAAGTGGCTGTCATCACTGTAGGAAGAGGAGTGCAACACACTACGAGCCCCTTATTCCATCAGTGCTGCCAGGACATGCATGGTCAAAAGTGGCCACGGACCTCTTCCAACTCGGGAAGCATCACTACATTGTAGTAGTAGACTTCTACTCTAGGTATCCTGAATATGCAAAGTTAGAGGACATAACAAGTACTACAATAATTAACCATATGGAATCATTCTTCGCTCGTCATGGCATTCCCCAAACGGTCTGCTCTGACAACGGACCTCAATACGCTAGTCAAGAGTTTGCAAACTTTGCCAAGAAGTATGAATTCACTCACATTACTAGCTCTCCACTTTGTAAGATACGAGTCGACACCTCGAGTTCCAGTTAGTAACTGACTTTTATTTGATTACTGTATCCCTTGGTTACAATCCATATGTCGCTGGTTCCCCGCACCTGCCGGATTGGCCTAGATACATCACATCTCCCCCTCTATATTTTTTAATCAATCAATAAGGAACCGGTCACCATCATTAAAGGAAGGCGACATGTACTTAACCTAATTTATGACTATTAAATGCTTGTGACAAATACCCGAGTTACATATGTAGAATCTGTGTGAACAAAATACACTACAGCTCACCTGTGACACTACACAATGTAATACATACAACAATAATTCCATCACCCTCCCAACTGTGCATATGCCACTACTATATCCCCCTGTAAACTTACCCTAGTTTAATAGTATCTTTAATCACAGATCCTTTATTTCATTCATTCCTTAATAGTACTACAAACAATGTATATCATACATAATACCCTAGCTATTTTACCTAAACGGCTAAAAGTTACCTTGTATTTCATGAAACTTGCAACAGACCTGTACTATACATATATCACAATTCACATGACTTGCCATACATACATGTTATAAACACATGCTTAAATGCAACTGTTCAACAACTACACATACTGGTTTAAATGGGATACCTGTATAATGTTACATCTGCATTAGGTACAGTACAAATTCCATGTCCAGCAATGTATAAATAACAACACCATTACTATTGTTCTTTTTCAATTATCTAATCTGACTACAAATTCAATGTGAAGGTAATTGTCGGAAAATAAACTATCGACATGCATCAGTGAACAGTAAAATGACACAACATACAACCAATACAAATGAACATGCCTAAATTATGTAATTTTACATGGACATAGCGATTATTATATTTTATTCACGTGCCTTTTAGAAACCCATCCTGTTTACTGGGCGAATCTTCTGGCCGTACCTAGTCGTATATGGAGTTGTTATGACAGATTTAGTTTGTGGTGTGTCTAGTGTTGCATCAACCATCTCTGATTTAAAAATGTGCCGTTGATTCCTTTTTATCAAATGATTTTGTGCATCTAGGACAACGTAGTCACGTGGACCTGGTGTACCTGCCTTTAGAATTTTCCCAACCTGCCACTCTCCTCTGTGGTCGAGATACCTTACCCTATCTCCTATGTTCAATTTTTTGTGTTCAGGCCCTGCATTTTTATCATAGTATTTCTTTTGTATCTGTTGTCTGCGACGTATTTCGCCTTGTTTCGATGGTTGTCCTTTTGTTTTTAAATTGTTATCCAAAACGGGAATTTTTTATCTGAGTGTACGAGACATCAGCAACTGAGCTGGAGAAACACCCATGCCTTGCAAAGTTGTATTCCTATAATTTAGTAGTGCAATGTTTATATCCCTATTGTCGACTAATGACTTTTTTATCATTCGTTTGACAGTCTGTACGTACCTCTCCACTTGACCATTACTTTGGGCATACATCGGATTCGAAAATATGGGGATAAATTCATATTCAGTTGCAAAACGTAAATACTCAGCACTGCTGAATTGTGGTCCATTGTCTGAAACCACATATCTGGGTATACCGTATCTACCAACAACTTGCCTCATAGCAGCTATTATAGACAGACTTGTTGTACTTGTCAATTTCACAACTTCTGGGAACTTTGTGTAATAATCTACTAACAGTAAATATGTAATGTTTTCGACATAGAACAGATCAACCCCAACTTTATAATATGGTATATCCATTATTTTATGGTTAACCAAAGGTTCAGCGGCCTGTTTATTCCGCAAACCCTGACATATCTGGCAGCGTGATACCTTGTCCTCAACCTGCTTACTCAAACCAGGCCAAAAAATGGTATCCCGCGCCAATTGCTTGCACCTTACTACTCCCAAATGGGATTCATGTATTCTTTCTAACATGTCTTTTTGTAATGTTTTAGGGATAACTATGCGGTTCTCTTTGAGTAAGATATTGTCTTGTATTGTAATGTTATATCGGTATGTGAAAAATGGTTTTACCTCGGGGTGCAAACCCCTTTCATGCCTGGGCCACCCCTCTTTAGTTAACAATTTAACTCTCTGTAGAGTGCTGTCTTTTGCTACTTCTAGTTTGATTTTGTTCATAATGTTATTGTCTATGTCCACAGCTGCCACTGTCATATCGTCGTCGAATAACTCATCAGGGCTTGTTACTGTTGTGTGTGCCCTGGATAATGCGTCTGCAAAAAACATTAGGGTGCCTTTAATATGGATAACTGAGATGTCATAATTTTGCAAACACATCCTCATGCACTGCATTCTGGCAGACAATGTATGTATTGGCTTATTCATAATGGCTACCAAAGGTTTGTGATCAGTCTCAACAGTTATACTTTTTCCAAATATATACTCGTGAAATTTTTTACAACCAAAACAAATCGCTAGCAACTCCTTTTCTATTACAGCGTAATTTGATTGGGTTTTATCCAAAGCTTTCGACGCCATGGCAACTGGCCTTTGGTCTTGAAACAATGTTGCGCCAAGTCCAGACTTGGAAGCATATACTTGCAAAACTATGTCTTTCTTGACATCGAAATATGTAAGTATAGGGGCCTTCGTTAATAGCTGTTTAAGAGCTTCAAATGATTTTATTTGTTCTGTCTGCCAGTGCCATGTGACATCTTTGCTTAGGACGACCCGTAAAGGCTTGGTTAACTCCGCCATGTTCGGTATAAATTTACTAACGTACCCCACCATCCCCAGGAACCTTTGTACCGCTTTTTTGTCTTGGGGTGTTGGCAAATCAATAATGGCCTGAATACGGTCTTTGTCAGGCAACAGTCCATTTGAGGTTATCAAATGACCAACATAATTAACCTGCGATTTACAAATTACAGACTTCTGAGGGTTAAGTTTCAAATTGAATTTTCTGGCTCTCTCAAAAGCTTTTCTCAGTCTACTGTTGTGTTCTTCAATATCTCTGCCATAAATTAAAATGTCATCAGTGATCACATTAACACCTTCTAACCCTCCCAGTATACCATTCATTTCTTCTATAAAAATATCACCAGCTGTTTTTATTCCAAAAGGTAAACGTGTATACCTATATCTACCCCACGGTGTGTTGAATGTGCATAACTGAGAACTTTCTTCATCCAACTCGATTTGCCAATACCCACTATTAGCATCGATCACTGAGAATATTTTGGCCCCACTTGTGTTTGCAACAACCTCCTCAACTGTGCGGGTGGGGTAAGGGCCTCTTAAAATTGCTTTATTTAATTTTGTAGGATCCAAACAAATCCGTATCTTGCCAGGTTTCCTCACAATAGTAATGGAACTGACCCATGGAGTTGGTGCTGTTTGTTTCACAATTACTCCTAATGCTAACATCCTATCTAACTCCTTACTTACATCTTGAATTATTGCATGGGGTATTCTCCTAGGTGCATCAACAACAGGGGGTATGTTGGTATTAACATGAATATGAGCCCCCACCTTTATCCTACCAAGACCTTCAAATACATCAGCAAAAATATTTACCAGGTCACTAGCACTTGTATCTGGGCCGATGCTTGTCGACACGGAATCCACTCTAGTAACTAAGTTCAGGTCGACACATGCAGTCTTGCCGAGAAGGGGGTTCCCTTCCCTCGTTACCTGGAACTTGAGACGACGCCCTCGGACCTCTATCCACGACTCTCCAACCGGTTGGATGCGATGACCGGAATAAGTGACGAGGTGACATCATGATGGAGACATGGTTAAACAACCTATCTCGTCGTAAACCTCCATCGGGATTATATTTGCCTGGGAACCAGTGTCCAGCTTGAACTTGATCACCGTGTTGTGCACCACTATATCAGCAAACCACAAACTATCTTGATCGGCATCACCGTCGTTCACCGCACCCACGAACAAATCGCAGTCCACATCTTGGTTTCTGCCATCACGTATCCACTCCTCCTGTTCGTCGGGATGTTCGACGGTCAACTCATTCACAACCGTTCTCCTATTCAAATGACCACGACACATCTTAATAAAATGACCTGTTTTCTTGCAGGCCAGGCACTGCCTATCCCTAGCAGGACACCGACCCTGCTCATGCTTGTAACCACAATTGGGACATTGTGCACTAGACATATTTGACACATTCGACCTATATAAATGGCCTTGTTGACGATACGGCCGTTTCCATGGCGCTGTGACGTCACGCCGTTATTATTCAATTTTGAAATCGCATCGACGTTCTCATTCGACACACTGCGAGAACTATCCTCCAATAAATCCGATTTATGTTCA
Organism: Branchipolynoe longqiensis; assembly: GCA_030323885.1. Lineage (NCBI taxonomy): Eukaryota > Metazoa > Annelida > Polychaeta > Phyllodocida > Polynoidae > Branchipolynoe > Branchipolynoe longqiensis. The sequence continues at coordinate 26,638,131 of CM059201.1, read as the reverse complement.
CTTAATCGACACAGATCAATGCACTTGTCCAATGATAAATCAATTGTTTGTAAAAGACGATCTCGTAGACTTCTGCTTTTGATACCACATACGATCCTATCACACAGCAGGGAATCCTCGAGTGCACCGTATTGACAATAGGAAACTCGGCAACGAAGATTCCTTATGTATGTGTCCATGCTCTCGGTGGATTGGTTAAGAGAATTGAAGTTGTATCTTACCACCATAATGTTTGTTTTTCCATCACAATAATTCCTAAAAGATTGTATCAGCACTTCAATCTTGTCACTATCATGCACAGCAATATCCAGGGTTCGATGTACTTTCTGGGCCTCAGCTCCTGCGACGTGTAAAAACACGCAGCACTGAACTCTCTCCGATTTAGAACTCACTCCCGCAGCTGTAGCATAAATCCTGTATGAATCAATCCATTGATACCAGTTCAGTGTGAGATTGCCATCTAGTTTGAGTGGCATCGGGGGTTTTAATCCAGATAATGCCATAATCCATGAAGGCAAGCCACATCTGACACCATGTAAGATACGAGTCGACACCTCGAGTTCCAGTTAGTAACTGACTTTTATTTGATTACTCTATCCCTTGGTTACAATCCATATGTCGCTGGTTCCCCGCACCTGCCGGATTGGCCTAGATACATCACACACTTCACCCCTCTGGGAATGGTGAGGCAGAGAGAGCTGTGCGTACTCTCAAGGAACTGGTAAAACAACCGGATCCCTACATCGCTTTATTGAACTATAGGAATGCTCCTATTCAAAATGGGTTTAGTCCAGCACAGTTGCTTATGAACAGGAGGCTAAACACGAAGATCCCAGTTCTACCATCAAAGCTTAAACCAGCACCTCCTGATATGGACATTGTGCTGGAAAGAGAGGAAAAGTACCGCAAGCAAATGGGGGCCAGCTTTGACCATCGCCACAGTGCTCGTTCCCTGTCCAAGCTCCATCCAGGAGATGATGTGTGGATAAAAGACAGGAGCGAAACTGGTACTGTTAAGGAGACAGACGAGCCACCAGTGGCTCGTTCCCCATCCGGTGCACAACAGTGATACATATTGTAGTGTTTTAGGGAGATCTGATCAGTAGCCTTTATATATGTTTCTTGTAAGCAAAGGGCAAGAGAGTCAAGCCTCTCACAAAACAACCGCACCTCATTGAAGTTTGCTCTAAAACCTCGGCAGTTCCATTGTATTATATGTGTGCCTGTCATATTGGCGGCGTGACAGGCACACGTCCCACAAGTTTCACCTTGGGGGACACGCTACGGCCGCAGCTCGGGGGAACCTCGGCCATATCAATATCCTGCAGCGCAGAAAACTGATTTCCGGTGGGGATGGGGGATGTTGCCCCCTTGGGCATACGGCCTGATAGTGGTCTTTTGCGCACTAAAGCACTTTTCTTTGTTACTTCTTTTTTCCCCTTTTTAATTGTTTTGTATGTAGAACTTGAAGCCGCCTCTTTCTGAACAGAGGCAGACTTTATTTCAGATTTTTTTCCAGATGGCTTTACACTCGGACTCTGGGTCGGTGAGCAGGCCATGGGCCTCTCTCCCGACAGCCATGTCAAGTCGGTCTCGCAATCGATTGTCCTGGTAACGGGCTTTGCCACCGCGGCATAGCTCTTTGCAAGTGGTGAAGGAGTAAGCCCCTCCACCTGCTTCCGAGCCTCCGGGTAGCTTATCCGGTTTTCAGTTTTAACCTGCTGGATTTGTTTTTCTTTCATCCTTCAACACGGCCATATTGGGACCCAAGCAATTGGCACATTTTGCCTGGTTCTGACAATCAGTGTTGTCATGACCCATCTGGCCACATCGGAAGCAGGTTACCTTGTGTTTGAAGTTATCCTTTCCGTGTCCGTACTTTTGGCATTTAAAACAGCGAAGAGGATTTGGGATAAAAGCATCCACGCCAACACTGAGGTAACCAACTTTAAGTTTCTGGGTGGCACTGGTGTACTAAACTTGAGGATGTAGGTATTTGTTTTTATTTCCTTACCTTCTTTCCATATGGTTATCCTTCTAACGTTTTGTACACCTTGTGGTTTCAGCTCGAGTGCGATCTCATCCTCACCGACCTCAGTTAGATCTCTAGTTCGGATTACTCCTCTACTAGAGTTGAGGGTATGGTGAGGAGAGGCCTTTATGCCGACACCTGCCAACGTTGCGCTGGGCTGATGTAATATGCTAAAATATACATTATTTTCTGTATTTTCTGTCGAAACAAATCGGTTACATGTATGTATACATTTTAGCAATTTTGAACACCTCTGTCAATGCCAAAGTTTAATTAGGCCGTTCGAAATACATCATTAAAATGATTCCAGCTAATGTTTTGCACTGCGCGTTAAATATATTATACGTTTGAGTGGGAGGGCGGGAGGGAGTGAGACAAGCAATGGCAGTAGGGTTAGCCGTTGAGAGTGAATTTTACTATCGTGTGGGTGTTGGAGGCTTAGTATCTGGATATTAAAGACAAATCGGGGCCTATAGCCACTTGACTTCCATAAAGCGAAATATTTTCCATTCTAAAAAACTAACGAATTGGCAATATAAAAGTTAATCGTAGGCTATCAGGTGTAATCAGAAAACATTGCTCGATTAGGAAAGAAATGTGATCAAGCAAAAGTTTCTCACGTTATTCTTGTGATAGCGTCCACCCGGCGCCCATTAATTAAACCACCCCCACCCCCACCATCGACCAAGGTCCTGGCGTGGTACACGTTGTACCTGCTATTACTCATTTGGTTTCGCAAACATTACAACGACATACTATTTGAGAGATAATCTAGTCTAGTCTAGTCCATATTGTGAAATAAAATATAAGTGGGGATATCATTTTGTCTTGTGCACGTTACTAAATACAGACTTAATAAATGAAGAAAATGACTATTTTTGGTTTTAATCCCTTTAAGTGTTTAAGTGTTAATCGGACAAACGCAGCTGTTGAAAAGGAGATACTGAGCTGGGGTAAAGCGACGAAAGTACAGATATAGGGACCGTAATTGCGTTTCCGTAAATTTAAGTAAAGTGTATGTCGGTCACATTCGAATTCAGCTAAATACTTTATTTAAGAGGCATCAGGTTCGTTTTGTGGTGTTAAGCAGAACGCATTTGAGAATATATATATACTTACATAAATACCTATGTAGGGATGGCTAACTCCACACAAAAGGTTGTTTTGACAATCAACTTTGAAATGTCCTCAGCGGCTGTGGGCAGTTTACATCCGATGTGTTTATTCAGTGGCAAAATAACAGATGGAGGTGGAGATGGAGGTGGAGGAAAAACAAAGATAGTATATAGGGAACTCAACACCAGAAGCCTATGGTATCAGAGCTTTGGCGTGCTTGCCAAAATTAATTTCCAATGTTTGAATTTCTAATATCTCATTATATGCTACAGGAACTCAGCACCAACAGAATTTATAACACTATGAAATACCAGAGCAAACAATGCAAATCAAAGCTCACGAAAATGCTGTCAACGTATAATCCGAATTTATTAGATAACAGAAGAATAATCCACCTAAATGGTGCTGTCAAAATACGTCAAGGCCAAAGTGTGTCAACGTGGGTGACTTCTCGTCATTACGTTGAGGACGTCGAAATACGTTGTGGTGACGTTGTGGTGACGTTAGAGTCCATGATGGGTACATTTGTGTTTTAGTTTCTATATTAACGGAGAAATATCTCTAAAACCACACAACCTATAAACAAACTGATTGGTTGGTTGGTTGGTTGATTGTGGATTTGGCGTTGTTCGGTTGGTTGTTGTTGGTTGGTTGTTGGTTGGTTGTTGGTTGATTGTGGATTGGTTGTTGTTTTGGTTGGTTCTGGATCGGTTGTTGGTTGGTTGGTTTTTGGTTGTTGGTTGGTCGGTTGTTTGTTGGTTGGTTGGTTTGTTGGTTGTGGATTGGTTGTTGTATTGGTTGTTGGTTGTTTCATTGTTGGTTCGTTGTTGGGTGGTTGTTTTGGTAGGTTGTTTTGTTGTTTGGTGGTTGTTGTTGGTTGTTGTTTGGTGGTTGTTGTTGGTTGATTTGCTGTTTGGTGGTTGTTAGTTGGTCGGTTGTTGGTTTCTTGTGGATTGGTTATTGTATTGGTTGTGGATTGGTTATTGGTTGGTTTGTTATTTGGTGGTTGTTGTTTCGGTTGGTTGTTGTTTCGGTTGGTTGTGGATTGGTTGTTGGTTGTCTGTGGATTGGTTGGTTGTTGGCTGTGGTTGTGGATTGGTTGTTGGTTGGTTGGTTGTTGGTTGGTTGTGGATTGGTTGTTCGTTGGTTGTCTATGGATTGGTTGGTTGTTGGTTGTGGTTGTGGATTCGTTGTTGGTGGATTGGTTGTTGTTGGTTGGTTGGCTGTTGGTTGGTTGGTTGTGGATTGGTTGTTGGTTGGTTGTTGTTTGGATGTGGATTGGTTGTTGGTTGGATGTGGATTGGTTGTTGGTTGGTTGTTGTTTTGTTAGGTTGGTTTGTTGTTTGGTGGTTGTTGTTGGTTGTTTGTTGTTTGGTTGGATTGGTTGGTTTGTTGGTTGGTTGTCTGTGGATTGGTTGGTTGTTGGTTGTGGTTGTGGATTGGTTGTTGGTGGATTGGTTGTTGTTGGTTGGTTGTTGGTTGGTTGGATGTGGATTGGTTGTTTGTTGATTGTTGGGTGGTTGTTGTTTTGGTAGGTTGGTTTCTTTTTTGGTGGTTGTTGGTTGGCTGGTTGTTGTTGGTTGGTTGTTGATTGGATTGTTGTTTGGTGGTTGTGGATTGGTTGGTGGTTTGTTTGTTGGTTGTTTTGTTGGTTAGTTGGTTGTGGATTGCTGGTTGTATTGGTTCGTTGTTGTTTTGGTAGGTTGGTGACAACACCATTAGCGTATGGATATAGTCGAAACAAGAAACAGCTAATCCACCTACTAAGGAACATCAGAGCAAAACAATGTATCTCCACTAAAGCCGTGTTTACACGGGCGAGTTAAGTCGCTTCATATAAATCGCCTTGCCTAGTTCGCCTCACATTCGCCATGTAAACGCGACTCTGAGGCGGATTAGGGCTGATTCGCTTCATATGATTCACTTTATGTAAACCACCTTGTGAGGTGGTTTATATGAAGCGATTCAGCTGGTTCCCGGGCGGCGATAGTGTAACATAGCGGTGCTCGCCGGCTACAGGCTCAGCTGTAATTATACACTGGTACCCGGCAGCTACATCGGCGTGGAATCGACGAGTGTAAACTAAGCAAATAGCAGTGCTCGCCGGCTACAAGCGCACCACTAAGGCTGCTGGTTCCCGGTCGCCGACACACTTTCAAACTCGCTCGTGTAAACCCACCACTACTTCGCTTCATATAAATCGATTTGCCTAATTCGCTTCACAATTGCCCGTGTAAACACGGCTTAAGTCAGAACAGGAGCCAAATCCAAGCTCACGAAAGCTCATGAAAGAAGCCCACAGGAATATGCTGCCAAAAGTTTCATCCGAGCTATAACCCATAGGCAGCATAAACAACCCCAAAACATAAACACCCCCAAAATAAAAACTTCTGGTAAAAAAACTAAAGATAAGCTATGTCAACGCGTGCTAAATCAAAAGAATAATCACTTGTTCATTCACATGACTGTAAGTTAATATATAAAATATGCAGTGCTATAGTGCTAAGCAGGACTACGGTGCTACACTGGCGTCTCCTAGTGGGGGAAGCAGGAGTTAAGTTACCAAAAGGGGAGGCGACGGCTGGCACCACCTAGAGTATATTGGCAGATGTAAACAAAGACAGTGGACGGCAAAACTGTTCGGAGAATAAAGCAACACCGGACTGGTGTGGCGCCCCCGATTTATTCAGACTTGTTTTTATATTTTATTTGAATTGAACCGAAGAGGACGATCCTACATCGACAGATAAGGATAGATGATAGTAATTAGGTGAGGCATTTTTTTTTGTTAAGATGAGGGCGGCCCTAAGTGGCCCGAAACGGCAGAGGACACGACACACAATTAACTGCACAAAACTGGGCGATGAGCACTTCTATTCTCATTTTTATTATTGTCCAAACATAATTGAATCATATGGCAGGCTGGAAAATAATCAGATGAAGAGGAACCCAATATTTTACTTTGCTGTTTATTGTCGATAACGTAGGGGGGTGGGCAGCTGCAGGGGTGGATCACGTCACCCGCGTGCACCGAAAACATTGATGGCGATATTTAAAAAAAGAAGTTTGTGGATTCCAATATCTGGAATTTCGACTCAAAATCAATATCTAAAAACATTTGAATCATAGGGTAGGTAGAACAATAGTAGGTGAGCGCAAACACGTGAGTAAAACTTGATGAAGTTGTTGTTGATGTGCTATGGGGCCAGGCTGAGCGCAACTTGGACAGTGAAAGTCCACCTGGTGGACTTCTGCATGTAAGAACAGTAGGTAGTATCAACCACTCAGCCGAGGAAAGCCGTTCTATTTGTAGTATGGCTGTGTCTTTGCTGATAGTATGCGTTACAGGTGTCTCCATGGTGCCTATCGGGCATCCCACTAAATTGAGTGCGTCTGTGTACTATTTTTAATGGGATCATGGGAGGGTTGTGGGGGGGGGGGGCTGTTGAAACTAATTATCTGAAGGACTTAAAGTGCCTTTTATTGTGTTAAATATTCGATTCTGAGGAATATGCTTTGGGTAATTTTTGTCGTAAATATTGGATTCTGTGGAATATATAAATAACTGCATCTTCTGTATAACTGCTACTTGAAGTTTCAGTCCGATTGTTTTGTGTTTCTGTCATTATACCGAGAGAAATATATTAGGTTGATCACTATAATCTACCTTACATTAGTTTGAAATAACTTTGATTAGAAATTACTAACTTGGTCGATATTTGAAGTAAGAACATGCCAAATTAATTTTGGCGTACTTAAAATAATTATGATACCATGGGCTTCAGCAGTAACATATTCTATTAAATTGATTTAATAGTTCCCTATTGTACAGCAACAAGTGTTTAATAAGTGCACCATTATCCAAATTAGATATGCCAAATCAAATCTAGATGAGTATTTTTATTTCGAACATGCAGCCTTTCTATGCAGATTTAAGTAAGCCGACCTACATAATCCAAGTCTAGATGTGTCTTTTTGCTTTCACTCATCGAATTATGCAACTTTATAATTTGAAACTGGAATTTTTTATTTAAAAAAATGTTTTTGTTAGTTTAACTGTACCAATGCTACTGCCATTCTGTGGCAGGCCGAATTAGCGACAAATGAAGTTTGTTGTTTTACTTCCTAGCAACATCTAAGGTCATATCAGGGATGGGGACGGACTTGTGACAGTGTGCACTCATTGCGACTTTATAGTGCCTAGCGAAGTAGCAACAAGTATCAATTTTATAAGTCATTGGTTTGACTCGGCTGGGATTCAAACTCCCGACCTTCCGCACGAGAAGCATGCGCTCTACCGATTCGGTCACCGCGTCCGGTATGATCCAATATTATAATAGATTTACCGAGACAGCTGAGGTAACGATAACAATTTGGTTTCTAGTAGATTGTACACGACACTGATTTGCTAATATGACTTTTCATAGGAGAACAAAATAAGTGAATACATTTCGTACATTTTCGGAGATTTATTTAGTTTTTAAAAAAATGGATGGGGGAAGACAGCAGGGTGTCTTCATCTGCCAGCACAGTGGCGCCACGTTGAGTTTCCAGCATGCAATTGGTTCGTTGTGATGACGGTTTGCATGCAGGGAACTTCGACGCCAGCCCTGCAATGCAGAAGGAGGACAAGATAAGTCAGGACATCAATTACACGAGCTACAAGATCAATTAGGTATATGCCCATGTTTTATTATATAGGCTCTATAATGAATTATGGGAGTATAAACAAAGGACAGACCACCTCACAATTATTCCCTCACTGAAGAGTATGCATGTTGGCTCAGTGTAGTTCCTTATATCGCCGCTGGCGCCCTCAGCACGCGGCTAAACTTTAGTATATACCGTCACAGTGGGACGGATTTTAGACTTGGTGGGCTATGTATTATATCTCCTGTCAAAAGATATAAACATCTTTTCAACCAGCTCCGTCCCCTTGTTGTCGCATTTAGGCAAGACGACTGTTTATATATGTGTGTATATATATATGCATGTATGTATATATATATATATATAAATATTTGACCGTCCAAACAGGTCTATAGGCGACACCGGCCAGACACAGCTGGCCTACAGTGCTTAGGGCCCCTCACAGGTGGCACCAGTGTGGCCAATACTGTAACTACACAGAGCCAGTTAGATAGGATATAGTTTGTTTTTGTTTTTTTAGTGTTTTTTTTTTATTGACAAGGTATTTACTCTGCCCATAACGTATAAGCTCCCGCGATGGTGCTTGTTTTCAACGCTGGACAGCTGGGGTGCTTGCTGTCTTGGTCTGGACCCTCGCCCAGGAGTGTTTACCAGTTTCTGCCCAGGCCAGCATTTTGGGTGTTAGAGCCTATGTTAGTTTTTTGTATTTTTCCAGAGTTTTGTCTAGTCTGAGTATGATACCTTAGCCTACTATTTACATCTACTTGGGTGTCATGCAGGCTTGCGGGAGAGGATCCCATCCCATTTTGATTTGATACAGCATCCTTTCACCCAAGCCCTGTCCTTAGATAGTGAGTATACTATAAAATAGGGAACTGAAGATAGATAATGTCCTTGTTTACATTCTCATAACAGATTATAGAGCATATATATATAATATATATAATACGTCTTTCTCAGAAACTGTATACTACATTTGTGATACGGAAACCAAGGTCAAAACATTCCAAAGAATAGCAGAATCCATCTTCATATGAAGGTTTACATGTGCATATGTCAGAGTTGAAAAAATATAATTTCACATTTTTACTTTGATCTTATATAAATTTAGAAATTAAAATTAACCATTTAACATCCATCCATCCATAACAATAAAAAGCAAATTATATTCTTCACATAACTTTGTATATTTACCCGCTACTTTTGAATGAAGGATTAATTAAATAATGTAGATTAATGGACTTAAAACGCGAGTAGATAGCATTCTGTCATTGCCATGTTGAGTGTTTTTTTTGTGTGTGTGCATTCTCTACAATTTTCTCAACTTTAAGCCACACTAGATAAACATTAAGCACCGGAACCACTATATCCACAGTTAAATCCCATTTGAAATAATTTTTGCTGCCATTCAGACGTGTATAGATAAAAGCTTCAGGGTGTGGGACTATGTGAGAACATACTCCATAACAAATGACAAGCCTAGGACTTGCATAACAACAAACTTAAAGCTGCAGTCCGATGAAAACATAAAATTGTCAAAACCAAAACAATTATCTAGATTTGATTCTACATATCTAACTTAGATGCTGGTGAACTTATTAAACATGTGTCATCACATATAAGGGGAATACTGAGTCAATTAATAGAACCTGTTCCTGCAGAAGTCTATGGTGATAGAGTTTTGGCAAGCTTGCCAAAATTAATTTAGCATGTTTCCATTTCAAATATCTCAAAAGTTAGCGATTTAAAATAAAAGTTACTTCAAACTAAAGTAAGGTAGATTATAATGAACAACCTAATATGTTTATCTCAGAAAATGAGAGAAACTCAAAACCATCGGACTATGCAACTTTAAGCAATGGTAATTTGATAACATTGTCCCTTGACAACAACTGTACCGATTTAGGCGATTTCTCGTAGATGCAAACACACGCACACAGTGCTGCGTACTGCTAGAACTTAGAAGAATGTCCATTTAGTACCAAAGAAACCACACCCACCCACTTGAGACTGCTTGATATTACACATATCAGTACAAAAGCCACTTACCAGGCTGACAGATAAAGATGACCCCTACTTGTTCTTCCCTTTCTTCTTCCCCCATCCGCGCAGCCTCTGGCCTTTCTTGAATCTGTTCGGAGAGCAAACAGAGAAACCCTACAGGAAAGGCTCTTGCACCTAATTATGCACCTTCAATTAGTAGTAGTGTGATATTATTACTTTGCTGTTGTAAACCTTTTTTTTTTGTAAACCAATATAATGATTTGCTTAAATAACTAAAATAACGGATTAAATAACTAAAAACCTGATTATGTTTGTTAAAGTTGTATGGTCTGAAGAAGCATCAAATTTCCAAAACCAAAATACTCACCTAGATTTGATGAGGAATTACATATTCAACCTAGATAGAGGTGCATTTATTAAGCAATTGTTGCCACATAGAAGGGACATACTGAGTGAATTTAATAGAACCTGTTATTGCATAACTCAATGGTCTTAGAGTTTTGGTGCGCTTGCTGAAATTAATTTGTCATGTTTGCACATCAAAACTGTCAGAAGTTAGCTATTTAAAATTAAAGTTATTTCAAACTAAAGTAAGATGGATTATAATAATCAATTCAATATATTTATCTCAGAAAGAAATGACGGAAATTCAAAACCATGGGACTTTGCAACTTTAACAGTGAAACTTAGTACAGCGAGATCACAATGCTGTAATAATTAATAACGATGTAGAACAGGAAATGAAGAAACGCAGGTAAAATAAATTAGAAATGTAACTGCCAACCCAATGGACAAACACTGTTACTGAAAGCTGACGTAACGGTTGTTAACTGAGTGACCCTATCCTAGTCCAGCGATAGGTCCACTCCCTGAAAACTGACCTACTGACCTACTGCCCAGTGTGAGCAACGCATGTGAATAAATACCACCTTGAAGGCTGATTGGCAAAGGGAATCTAAAAGTCTGAAATGTAGAACAGGAAAGCTAAGATGGTGGCAGCAATTATATTGGGCCAAATTATTATTTTTAATTGGTGATCGTCCTTTTGAAATAAAAATCAGGGTCGGGCGGATGGTTTTTAGTTTTATTTGTTATTTTTTACACAGACGTAATACGTTATTAGATGCGATGGCTGAATTAGTTGAGCATCCGCCTCCCGTTCTGGTAGGTCGTGGGATTCGAACTCCTGGGTTCGAACCCTGGCGGAGTCAAACCAATGACTTAACAATTATACGAAAGTTGAATTGCTGCTGGCCAGACGCATTGTTAACAGCTTTAAAAAAGGTTTTAATTTTTTTAATAAAAAAAATTCAGAGACGGCCGATTTGTCAGGCACGGGCGGGGACGATCACCAATTTTTCTTTTTTGGGGCCTGAACTACCTACGTTAGAACATGGTTGGCTTCTTATAGGTGTTTTAAGCCGGGGGCGCAACTGAGAGAGAATTGGTTGCTTCAGGACAGACGATGAATAGCCATACTCAATCAAGACAATCAATATAAATAAAAGCGAATGTGAGTGTGTTTGTTTGTCTGTGTGTTCATAAAAATATAAATTCTGACAAAAGAGTCTTAAATGGCGGTGAATATGACATTGGTTGGGACTATGATTGGGACTATGATGTCGACGATGACCAAATCAATAGTTATATTTTATAGCTTTTATTGCTTACTGCAATAAATTGTTTACTGTTTAAAATTCTTTAAAAAAATTAAAAAATTCTAAGCCCTTACTTATCTGGGCTGAGGTCCCAAGTAGCCCTACGCCACTGTCCGCAGGGGCAAGCTATGAATTCTGCACAGAGCGCGGATTTTTCCACTTTTTTTTTTTCTTTTTCTTTTCCTTTTTGGTAAATATTTTATTCATCTGAACACATATTTTGTCAGCGTCGAGACAGTGGTCTTCCAGCCGTTGAAGCGATCAGTTATAGTCATAGTTTTTAAATGTGTGATGTTGAGTTGCTCATGTTAATTACTACCCCTAGTTTAAAGAGACAGTAACATGATCACCACAGTTTTACTTAACCAGAATTAATATAACCGAATATGATTATTCCAGGTTACTATTTAAAACTTTAAAACAACCCATTTTCTGTGAGTTATTTAGAGTCTAATTAGGACTGGTGGCCTCCTTATTCAGGGGCTTGATCTGATATGACCGTAAATGTTGCTATGACGTGAAACTCCAACAAACAAACAAAACAACAAACAACCCCTATTCAGGTCGTGCCTAATCCTGACATTCAACCCTACTGACCCTTCTCAGAACCGGGCGCGGTAGCCTAATCGGTAAAGCGCGGACTTCGCGTGCGGAAGGTTGGGAGTTATGTTCCCGGTCGAGTCAAACCAATGACTTTATAATTGATACTTTCTGCTTCCTAACCTGGCGCTCGGCATTAATAGAATAGGGCAAGGACTGGTTAGATCAGTGTCAGGATAATGTGACTGAGTGGGATATTGGGTCATGGTGCCAGTGGCCAATTCCCAGTGGAGCAGCACTATACAGTCACCATGAGTGTGCCCTATCACAGGTCGGTATGACCTTAGATGTTGCCAGGACGTAAAACTCCAACAACCAACCCTTCTCAGATGTTAGAGCCGTTCTAAGTTCAATGACACAGCTAATATTTCTAGAATTGTTTTAATATGTTCGCTCAGATATAGCGAATAGTCATGTTAAAGAAATACACATTAAAATCAGGTGACTATCTATAAAGCGCCATTGTGGCAGAGAAAGTAGGTGATGGCTTATAATTTAATGGAACCTACTTGGCCGCGCAGTCTGAAATCTCCGGCAGACGTACTCCATAGTAGGAGAAGTCCTGGGACTTCAGACTTTCCCTCGGGCTGAGAGATTCCAAGCTTTCAGCAATGTGGGGCAGCTCTGTGAAACAAAGAGTCAGCATTATTTATGTGGATCTTATTTGTTCTCTTTTTTTTTTAAAGATGAAGTAAAAAACAGGTCCACAGTCCATTAATCCGAAATTCTGAAATCCGGAAAGCTTCGAAAACTAAGCTTATTTTTCGTACAGCATATGAATAAACTGTAATATTATTTCTATATCATGCTGTCTATCCCACTTAGTGTGAATATTTTATATTTTCACTTTAGCAAAAAAATCATGTAAGCATATTTTGGATACATTTTGTCGGATATATTAAATACATGTAGCATTGCTAACATACTTAATACACAGAGTCAACAATAACTATTTGAATTACCCCCTCCCCCACAAAAATGAAGGTAAAATAATTAAAAAATGAAATGTGGAAAGCAAAAATGTGGTACACAATTTCTGAGAATGACCCATATACATATAGTGTGAGAGAGTATCCCATAATTCATAAATTAATGAATTCATACTAAAACAGCATGTACATACACACAAAAAACCCACCCATGAAACAAGTTAAAGTTGCATAGTCCGATGGTTCTGAGTTTCTATCATTTTTCTGAGATAAATATATTAAATTGATTGTTATAATATACCTTACTTTAGTTTGAAGTAACTTATATTTTAAATGGCTAACTTTTGAGATATTTGAAATGCAATCATGTGAAATTAGTTTTGGCAAGCACGTCAAAACTGTGACACCATACGCCTCACCATTGAGAGGTTCTATTAAATTGACTCAGTATCCCCTTCTATGTGGCAACAATTGCTTAATAAGTGCATCAGTATCTAAGTCAGATATATAGAATAAAATCTAGCTCATTATTTTGGTTTTGAAAATTTGATGCTCCATCGGACTATGCAGCTTTAAAATGGACTGAAACAGTGAAAGGCAAAAAGACAGAAACCCTAGGGAGTGGAAGGAACAAAGGCAGACTTTCACCGGTGTCGGAGGGGCTGCTAGAGTATCCCATAATTCATAAATGCAGACTAAAACGGCATGCACACACACCCATGAAACAAGTTAAGATGGACTGAAACTGTGAAAGGAAAAAAGACAGAAACTCTAGGGAGTGGAAGGAACAAAGGCAGACTTTCACTGGTGTCGGAGGGGCTGCTAGAGTATCCCATAATTCTCGATTCAAGTTCGAGACTACTAAAACGGCAGCTACGCACACACACACAAAAACCCCACCCATGAAACAAGTTAAGATGGACTTAAACTGTGAAAGGCAAAAAGACAGAAACTCTAGGGAAGGAAGAAAAAAAAGGCAAGACTCTCACCGATGTCAACGGGGCTGCTCTTCTTGTCTCGGTTGAGGAAGCTCTCGACGCCGAGGGTCTTCATCATCTCCCCGGCCGGCCAATCGAGGCGGGCCCGGCTGAGGAGGCGAGGGGCCACCTGGTGTGGCAAGACTTTGCCATCCTGGGACGGGGCCCTCTCGGGCGCCACGTGGCGTTTGAACAGCTGTTCAAATGTGGCGTATTTGCGACGACGGCTCTCCTGCACGCGCATGGCGCAGGTGGAGACGTCGAAGTCGCTGACCCCCTTGGAGATTGGGGGAGTGGGGACTTTTGCGGTCTTGGTGTTAGTCCCCAGGTGGCGCTCCATCTCAAAGCCCCACGCTTGCTGCCCGGGCTTCATTCGCCTCATCCGGCGATGACGCTGGGTCAAAGCGAAGCGGGTCACGTCATCCAGGTCCTCATCGGTGGTCTTGGAGGACCCAGGTGCACGGTTCATGCTGTCACCTCGTTTGCGTAGTTTGGAATTCATTTTGTCTGTAGTAGCACATGGAAGAGAAGGTTTTGTTTGAATGAAAACATTGCTGAACTATATAGTCTCTTAATCTCTAAGCAAAAGCCTGATCGAAGGTGATTTAACGCCTCGTTCGGAGCAAAGGCTGTATTAAAGGCAACAAGTAAGATTTTATGCTAGGCCTACTTAATACCTCAGTTTTCTGGGATGTTGGGATGGGAGAGGGAGGGGTGTAGGCTATCAATCACATTTAAATATTAACATAAAAACAACCACACGTAATTCTAAAATGACCAAATATGTATAAAATGACAATGAGGTAAAACTGCAAGTGACAATGCAGCCCAGATCCCCTCGGGAACTCTAAAGCTTGTCCATGTTTTACATTGGTAAAAAGGTCTCGCTTGCTATTTACATTAAAAGGAGACTTTTCTTTTCCATAATCCTAGTGACTTCTGCATGAGCATTTTGAGTCTCAACATGTCATTGTACATAATTAAGATATGCTTAACCGTATGAAGACATATATTTTCACATGCAAATATGTGTTTGTGATTCAGCTTTATCGTGCTGCTGTACCGACATACACTACATTTGATCTAAGCCTACTTTAATTTAAAAATATTTCATCAACTCCATAACGGCGAATCTGCAGGGAGCGGTAAGCAAGATCAAAATCACGTACAATAGCTGCTTTTACAGTCAAATTAACAGGACTTCTTAGAGTTTAGCAGAAATGGTAAAGAACTTAAAGATGCTATATTCACTGTTACAAAAGAACAACGTATGAGTGTCGATTTGGTGGGGAATTTCTATTCGGACCTTCACGTGGCTGAGTCCACAAATTACATGGCAACAAGAAAGTTAACAGCGGGATATCAATTTAGACTGATGCCAGTGTAATGACGGAGATTTCTTTATCAGAGACAGAGGTCTAGTGAAAGTAGGCCCATAGTATAGCCTATAGGTTGTCAATAGAGATGAGTGATATTGTACATGTATATACAGCAACACATTAGGACGAATAGAAGCAGTCAAACCAAATATGAAATCAAAGTCAAGAGCAACGCACACGAACTCTACCTACTCTGGACTAAGCAAGTTGCTACAAAATGCTAACTGGTACTATTAATTAACTATAAAACCACGGATATGAAGTTATTTTGCCGTGAAATGGTATTACCACACAAAATTCAGGAAATTTGGAAAACTATCATAAACTTATACTAGACATTGCAACAAATGATTAAGCAAACCAATGCAACTATGCTGTCAATTACTAGACTTAAGCCGTGTTTACACGGGCGAGTTAAGCCGCCTCAAATAAAGCACCTAGTCTAGTTCGCCTTACATTCGCCTTGTAAAGGCGACGCTGAAGCGGATTAGGGCTGATTCGATTCGTATTATTCACTTTATGTAAACCGCCTCGCGAGGTAGTTTATATAAAGCGAACTAGCTTAAGCACGTCACACGCATGTGCAGTCGAGACCTTAGTTTGTTTACTTTCCGGTCGATCAAAAGCGCATATTATATCATTTGGTCTATGAACCGGCTAGAGGTGCACAGATATTTTTTTCATCATTTATTTTTAGGGTTTCACTACCCAGCAGAAGTTTTGACCGTTCCAAAACAATACAATTCAATCAATACATATCTAGGTTGAACCCACACTCTCTCGTGGTGACGTCGACGAACCCAAACTGGCGCTGGTTAGCATGGACGTGCTCATGCACAGATATCGATTTCCGCCTTCAAAATCGGTGTGTGTAAACGTGCCACTACTTCGCTTCATATAAATCGCTTTGTCTAATTCGCTTTACAATTGCCTGTGTAAACACGGCTTTAGACTAGTCACGTTAGAGTCACTGTTCATCTAAGCTCGCCAATTCTGATTAACTAGTATCGTATTCTTAGGTAGACAAAGCGAATTGGGGGGGGGGGGGGGTTGCACATGAAAGGTAATTATTAGCCTCGAGATTTATATTATTATATCGCTGGAAACATCCGCAAACAAGTTGTATTCGCTAAAAAAAAACACATCTAAACAATACCTGTTTGCGGCCAAATTATGCGTACGCGATCTCTGCACACATACTTAGTTACGAAATGAATCAAATACAAATATGTAAGTATTTTTATTTGTTTTTAGCTAGACAGTGGATTTTCAACTTGCCTTTTCCAATGGTGGGCCACGTCTTATGACTGTTGCTAAGCAGCAGCTTCAATCACGTCACAACGAGGCTGTGACACCCACACAGGTTAATTGACTCTTTTCTTTAGCTGGAAGAGTTATAAAACTTATTCAAAGATAGCAATTATGAAATTTCAGTAAGTTCTCAGCTTTTAATTCAGGAAATTCGGTGGGCCGTGTATTGTTACAGCGGTATTTGCTAGCCTGGGCCCGTATGCATGGGGCGGTGGTATCGCTCTAAACGTTTATATAGATGAGAGGGACAAATACCGCGAAAATCGGTAACACAGGCTACAGTGGCGCCTCTCGCGGTCATTGTTGAACAAGCTTTGAGTTTGGGCAGAGAGCGTGTATATAACGTGTTTATATACACGCTCTCTGGTTTGGGTACGCGTACAGCTGTGTCATAAACTGTTCAACAACCACCACTTGGAGCGCCACAGTCGGCAGCTGTTACACGGTCTAGTATGAGATTGTCCCTCATCTATATACACGCTCTCTGGTATTACCACTGAGAGGTAGCATATCTCCCTAGATTAAAATTTCTTTTGAAATGCAGACCTCTCAGGACATACAGTAACTATTTACAGGTACCATGCATACATTCTCCTGCCGCAAGTCGAAAACGGTGGCACGTAAGCCTGCCTTGATTAGGTTTTTAAACATTTCTGGATTAGTTCATCGATAGATCAAGGAAGTGTTCTCAACCTTTGATTTTCCGTTGGCTTTATAATTGATAAGTTTATATCTCCCTGGAGCATTTAAATGATTTATAGCCAGAGAGACGGGTGTAATAGTCTGTACTGACCTCTCAAGCAAGGAGCCACATAGACAGGTAGACGTCGATAGGGTGATTGCTCAGAGAACCTAGATAGGCTAATGGTTAGGATGCAAGCATTCGAATGGCAAGAAGTGTGAGTTCGAATCCTGCTCTATGCGCAATATTTCTCATTTGCATCACCCACACCACTATAGTGATGAATGCGCACATATCAGGCTTTTGGTGTTTTCGATTTACTCAATGGTCGATTTAATCAACGTGCACAGCTCGCATTCATTAAGTCACCACTGTTTTTGTGGATATATTGCCCTCGAGCAGAGAAATGCCACATATCAGAAAGATTCCTGAGATCAAGACTTTGTGTATGGACGATTCCCGCCTCATTTGAAACCCAATTTGCAGATCAACTTTGGAAGCTAGTACTAAGTTTGTAGGGAGGTATGATTATTGAACCTGCCATGCATAAATCAAACTTTTAAACATGAATAAAATAAGAAAATAATTGGTCTGTGATGTTGACCTGGATTCTTGATCAGAAATATATACATAGGTAGCAACTAGTACCCAAATCAGTAACTCTAGCCATATCTAATTCTAAATATAGATTTATCTAGTTATAAAATTATGGTCAATTTTTACGACAGTGATGTACCGATCTTCTAGTCTAAGAAACCCACTGTTGTCAAAATACGTGTGTTTGTTTGTTTGAGGCTTTACATCCTGGCAACATCTAAGGTTATATCAGGGCAACAGGTACCAACTTGTGACAGTGCGCACTCATGACGACTTTATAGTGCTACCCTACCCCACTGGGACACTAGGCCGCCGACACCTAGATATAAGATTCACCCCGTACTGCTGCAGTAGGGGTGCAAACCAACCCTATGTAAAAGCTGTCGAAAAAACGGGTCAATGAAATTTCACAATGTAAGAAGCAACAATTATTCTTTACATCTGTTTTATTATTAGCCCGCTACCTTTGAGTTGAAAAATATAATATAATATCTAGTTTAATAAGATTTAAAAGTGAAATCGACCCCGTTCTACGGCCGCCATCTTGTCTTTTTGCATTCTCTCCGATTTCACCAACTCTGTGCCTATATAAATATCCATTTGATACTGGAGCCAGACATTCTACTCCCTGTTCCATACTAAAGCTATTTTCGCCAGTATTTAGACTACGTTGTCGTTCACCTGTGTACTACAAGTACCGGGTGAATCTTTTATCTAGCTGACACCATGATCCAATTTCCCACTCAGTCACTTTATCCTGATACTGAGCTAACTAGTCCTTACCTTATCCTAGTAATGCCGAGGGTTAGGCTATATAGTGACAAGTAGGCGGGGAGGTACTTCGATGATGGCTGTTGCGACGGTGATTTGAGATTTGAGGCTAGCTTCCGTTGGTCACGTGACTGTGTGGCGGCAAAGACCAGTTTCTCCGCTTGGCGTGGACGCGGCGCGGCATCTCTGGTGAAGGGTGAGTGCTGGTTCGAGCGATTCCTCCAGGTGGCGCCACCGCGCCCGGCGAACCGCAGTCGGGAGTCGCGTGGCGGGTTGGGGAGATCCCAGCCGTCGGTCCAGCGGATAGCCATCGGTCATCCTCCGACTCACGGAACTGAGGAAGTCTGGGACACATCCACTTGAGTATCAACGACTGTATGCAGAGATTCAAGGCCAGTTTGAAGACCACTTCTCCATGTATGCCGATGGTTCCAAAGACCTAAGCCGGGCAGCTGCTGCGGGAGTTTGCCAGGGCAAGAGATTTGGCGTTCGCATGCCCGATCAGAGCTAGATTTTTATGGCGGAAGCCCAAACACTCCTTCTCGTGTTGGAAGTCATTGAACTATCCAACTACACTAAATATGTAATGTACAGCGATTCTTTTTCCTGCCTGCAAGCTGTTGCTGGGCTAAAACGGACCACCCTTTCATGGCAAAGGTCATTTACAAAATGAACCAGCTAGCAACAGATGGATATGATATCCACTTGTGTTGGGTGCCTGGCCATGCCGGCATCCAGGGAAACGAACCAGCTGATCGGGCTGTGAAGGAGGCTCTGAACTATGATGTTGAGCCATGTCTGATACCCCACTCTGATCTGAAACCACTAATAGCCACCCACATCAAATCCAAATGGCAACATGAGTGGGATGAAAACATTAATAAACTTAAAGAAATTGAACCATCTGTGGGAAAACCACCACATTCTCATGTGGGGGGTCGGCGGGACCAAGTGGTCCTTAGCAGTGTGCCTTCGTTCTGAAGCCAAGGTGCGCGCGCATACACAATGTTAGTAAACATTGAAATAGGTCTATAAAAGGTGTATTATTTATATTTTTAATAACTTTTAGTATTGTCACGGCGGTGATGAAAATGGGAAATATTGCACATGTAGATAGAAGGTGAACAGATATGCACCATCATTACAATATCCTTATAGCAACACCATTACTTGATTTCAGACACGGTGGCCAAATTGGCAGGGCACAGGCTTTACCAAGCGGAAGGTCGGGAGTGAGAAACCCTTCCGAGTCAAACCAAAACTTTGAAAATTTATACTTGTTGCTACCTAGCATGGCACTACTATGATAGGACAAGGACTAGTTAGCTCAGTGTCAGGATGATGTAACTGAGTGGGAAATTGGGTCACGGTGCCAGCATTCCATGGGTCATAGGGGGGGGGGGGGGCAGCACTATAACGTTGCCATGAGTGTGTACTGTCACAAGTCAACACCCATCCTGATATGATCTTAGATGTTGCCAGGATGTAAAACCCAAACAAACATGATTACATGTCTCGTCTTTAGCTTTGATAAATTTAAAAGACTAACACGGATAAAAATTGATATAGTTTTATTTAAACAGAAACAAAGTGATTGAGCAACAAAAAGGCATGGGAAGCGCAGACAACGGATTTTACACTTGGTTAGACTCCCCGACCCGTAAAAAAAAAAACCAGAAGAGAAATCCCTTTCCTTGACGTCTCATTCTCTTCCAAACAAAAAACAAATGAATTGAACGACAAATTTCAATGAAATTATCAATGACATAATTTAATACGGGTGTTTCGAGTTTGTGTTCGCTGGTCCCTCAGGAAGGGCTGAAGCTGTGATACCACGCGTAAATAAGCATGCCGGTGTTGGGGTTTCCCAGGGACACCAGTTTGAGGGGCACATTGCTTCTGCGCATGCGTCAAAATCGAACAGCATCGTCACTAACCTTATAAATTTAATATAATGTTTTTGGTAAAGGTGTTTTCTATGTGTACCAAACGATTTGTTTCTAGGTGGTGTCGTTTTAGAGATATTTAACTTTTCCTGTATTTTATGTATGAAGATTGCTCACGGCCATTGACAATGCCTTGAGTTGGACGGTACGCGCAGTGAAAAACATTAGTTTTATTCCAAATTAATAGAAATCAAGAACCCTAACCGTATCAATTTAATATAATCTTAATGGTAAAGATGTTTTCTATATGTGTACGAAGCGATTTGTTTCTAGGAGGTGTAATTTTAGAGATATTGGATTTTTTCTGTATGAAGATTTGCTCACGGCCGTTGACAATGCATTTAAATGGAATTGTCCCTGGCAAACTGGTGTCCCTCGGAATCCGCAACACCGGGTCACAGCTTACATGCTGGAAGGACGGTGGGTGTGGGGGTGATTATCTAACTTCTAAGTGGTGTTTTATCTAATGTAAAATATTTGCTAGGATAATTTCACTGCAATCTACCTTAGAAAATAAGATATGCCAGCAACCTAACCAAGTTTGGTTATCAGGAAGCGTGTGGGAATAGCTGTAACTGTAACATAGGACCTATAGTCGGATGGGAACCAGCCCCAACTTCCACCATGTAAACTGAAGCTGTGACCCGGCGTGCTGGGTCGCAGTTTTAGTCCTTCCTGAGGGACCAGCAGAACTAGGAATATGCGTATTGTCTAGAGTGAGCACAAGTCAAAAGTAATGAGGGATAAGGCCGTAATTCTATGGACAGTACATTTCGGTCTGTGGGCAACTGTCTTTTACATTACCGCAACCACCTGCTGTCATCATGACCATAAGCTGGTTCACAGACAATACCCATCTAGTGAAAATAGACGACTTTCAGTGAAAATATACAAATCTTAGTGAATATTGCCGACAACAGACGACATTTAGGCGACTTTAGTTATCAGCATTGGATGGCAGAAGTGAGCCCATAGCCGTGAAACCATATATGTTACACCTCAGTTATAGAGGCATCCTAAACCAGTGATAAATATAATTAAAGACAACAGCATACTTTCAATAAGAACAGACACTCATTCGCAATTATGTTCGTCTCTAGCAAGGTAGTAGAAATAGTTGATTCCATCGATGTTCACAACCAGGTTCTTTGATTTTTTTTTTTGTAAGAAAAAAAAAGAAGAGAGAGTATTATGGCCAGAATGATTTACGGGCATAAATTGATGCAACTCCAAAATCACTGCGTTACTGGATTAGTAGTTTGTTCTGTAATAGAAAGGTAAAGACGCGCAACCGCAATTTTACTTATACTCTAAATTATACTCGTTAATAGAGAGAAGTCAGCGCTGGATAGGAGAACTGGGAAAGTGAATGCGAGTGTCATTTCTAGTCAAGTTAAGAGAAAGTCTTTGCTGCAAGCTAAACATGTAACACAACATAAATGTGTAACACATAACATAAATATGCAACAGTGACATGACTTCACGTCACGTCAAGTCAATATGGTTGTTTTTATGTGTATATATATACCTTCACTGTTGTTAATATATACAATTACTGTGAAAGTTATATGTTGAATCATTTCAATATAGCTTCTTTTTTCTGGGTGGAAAAAAGGCATAATTTGCGTATTATCCTCCATGGACCCTTCAAATGTACACAAGTATTATGTTGGGGGGGGGGGGGGTTTGTTTGGGTAGATGCTAATTTTCAAAGAAAATAAGTTTCTTATAACATAACCCATGCATAGTTTCTCTTGCTTTTCACATTCCTACACCTGGAATAATAAACGTATCTCTGTCGAATCTCTACTTTAATGGAAGAAGAACTACTCGTGGGGGAAAAGGAACTACTAGTAGAACTCAGAAGACACCCCTCCAATAGAAGAATGCCTCTTATAGAAAGTGTTCACAACTAAAACAGAAAGTGTTCCAACTTCTAAGTTCTAATACAAGTCACACCTCCAGTAGAAGTCCTCCACACATTGTGTCCATTCAGCCGTTCACTAAATACTCATAACACTGACATATAATTTAAGCTCATTGTCTCCCATTTCCAATGCAATTATGGTCGACATGTGGAATTATCATAAGGTTCAATGCAACAAATTATGGTCGACATAAGGAATTATCATAAGGTTCAAATATCACACTTAATTTTCCACCCATAATCCCAAATAAATACTCACTTTTTTCAGTAAATGTAGAATAATAATAGCACAAGTGTGCACTTAATTACAATTTTTAAAAACCAACACATTAAATATCGTAATTGGCACTAAAGGTTTGGATCTATCTACCTAAATAGATGTATTTCAGGCTAAATATTTATAGTATTCTGACTGCGAAGGAGGGGGTTGCTTTGAATTAACCAACACAGAATATACAGAATATGCTACAAACACTTAAATATGATGTGATGGGAACAGATACATAACAAACTTAAAGGCCGGACTCAGTGACAGGACAAGCCTGTCATTTGCCAATTAGTGGCCTGGCTCAAAACCGCTCCTTATTTGGTGGCGGTGCCCTACTTGAGCGGGTCACGTGATGCTGCCTTGTTCTCATTTGTCTGGACTGAGATATCACGTGGTTTGTGAACATGTGGTGTCCATTTACAGAGCACTGATGGACTTGCTATGAATGACCTACTATGGTGGTGGTGGCAATTCAAAGTTTACGCTTCGTTTATTTAGGGTCATCAACAATTTAGTTATTTATAGTAATTTATATACACCCCCTTTATTATTACACTGCCCTTTGGTGGTGTACGTGGATAATGGAGCAATTATAATAGAACGTGGTTAGGTGCCTGCGCAGAGACAAGGTGATTTCCTTAGCTGAATATCTCTATATATGGTATTTTCTATTAGTCGGATAAACATTATGACATAAATTATTCTCCATTCCATGATTACTTTTATGCACTGAATATCCATAACCACATGGTGGTAATATGCAGATGAGTAAGTAGTCTTCTACTGTTCTAGGATAAACTTCAATACACATGTACATTGGGACATGTGGGAGACACTTATGTTGGGTGGGGACGGGGAGGGGGCGGGTCATACTGCTGCTAAGTGCCTTCATATAGTCTCAGTCCGGCCTTTAAATAATGTTTTTCAACATTTATGATAATAAATTGACAAAATATAAAAAAACACACATGTAAATAAAGAACAAGTCGTTGCTATATGACACACCTTTCCTATTTGTAAACACAGTGCACTACGTTTCACCCAAATCAAACTCAATGTGATCACTCTACACTAAAGTGTCCAGTGGATGAATGACAGTCAATATTGAAGCATAAATATGCATGTTGTGATTGGTCCTAGATCGCAACAACGAGACCTGGCATACAAGGGTCTGATAGATGGATGGACAATATTCTTGCTTTATAATCTTCCAGTTGGTTAACCCCGTAAAAGCAAAATCTCTAGGGGGATGAGGGGGGAGGGGAATTTAACAGTATTTGGGCCATATAGTATACACTATTTGTTTACATGTGTAAGATGTATGGAGGGTCAAGGTGATATAAGCACTGCAAGGAATCAGGAGTGCTTTGCAGTTTGCAGGCTGTCCCCCTTTCGGTACATTCGCTATATTATTACCTATGAACATTATGTACAGTTGGCGCCATCTCATGGCCCCGAAATCCAACCCTACTGGGGCCGTATGCACGAATCGGGGTTAGGGCGTAACCGCGGCTAGGATAGCTCCACACGGCTAAATGTGTGTAATTGCATACGGATTTCTCACATTTAGCCGTGTGGAGCTAGCCTAGCCGCGGTTACAGCCCTAACCCCGATTCGTGCATACGGCCCCAGGTGTCTTACCCCATAGAGGAACCATAAACCGATCCACAAAAGCATGTGGCATAGCGGTGACTTGGCAGTTAATGAGTTGTCAATCAAAGTCAAGCACCGACCCATACCTGGACACCTTCTTGGCTTCGTGGTTTAAAGCACGGGCGACCTTTTACTAACTGTTATTGGGGTGGGGATGCAAGGTTCACATGTTTATTTAGGGTCATCAACAATTTAGTTATTTATAGTAATTTATATACACCGTCTTTACTATTACACTGCCCTTTAGTGGACTACATGGAAAATGGAGCAATTGTAAATGTGGTGAGGTGTCTGTGCAGAGACAAGTAGTTCAATGCCCCATATATGGTCTGATCTATTAATCGGATAAAACTTCCACATAGGGTTAATTCGTGCCTCGGTGCCTATACAGCCACGTTGATACATCTCCATATATGGTGTCATCATTCAGCCACAACTTCCATATATGGTAAGCCTATTGCTACCGTCAGCGCCATTACTTCAATAGTTTGTATAAAGCTTCCTTAGCCCCATATCCAATGTCTGACTTGCCCCATTTGCACCATAGTCTCAATTAGAAATGGCAACTTCTCACCTCCATATATGCTCAGCCTAAATAAGAAATGAACGTTCCACCTCTAGATAGTCAACTCAAAATAAGGAATGAACCTCCGACCTCCATATATGGTGACACCCAAATAAGGAATTAACCTCCCACTTCCATATATGGTCACAACCAAATAAGGAATGAACCTCCCACTTCCATATATGGTCACAACCAAATAAGGATTGAACCTACCACTTCCATATATGGTCAATAAGAACGTCTCAATATACATTGTATTCCTTGCTTCAACCTCTCCTCCTTTCCCTATCGGTTAACCCAGAGATAATGATCCAAAACAGCTATATATATAATGGTCTAAAACATTCGGATATTTATACTCATATAATTGCTTATACAGCACATATATATTGCAGTTTTAGACTATTTATCTCTGAGTTATCTGATAAGGAAATTAGGAAAGATAGAAAGATTTTGGGACAGCTAGCATGGAATGCCTATAGCGAAGGCTCAGTCGATATAGTCCATTGTCTTAACAAACTCTACGCCGCTGCAGAACTGCATCCACCAGTACTGCTCTTCGCCATGCAGCCGCTTCTCATAGAAGCTGGTCACGTACTGGATCGTGCTGAGCAGGCTCTGCGGGTTCGCCTTGATGAGCACGTAGATGAGCACTGGCATGAAGTCGTCCGCAGCCGGCACCGACTTCTCATTCGCCATGCTCAGCAGGTTCATGATGGTCGACGAGCAACGCAACACGCACTGCAGCTTGTCTTTGGGTGTCTGTGTGGCATGAAAATAGTTTAAGGATGGTGATTTAGTTTAATTTGACACCCCGAAACCAGAAGGGATGGCCAAATGATTTGAGCGCTTACCTCCCGGTTTGGTAGGCCGTGGGATTCAAAACCACAGGTTCTAATCCTGGCCGAGGCAAACCAGTGAAGTACAAATTTATACTTGTCGCTACCTAGTCTGGCACTCAACATTAATAGGATAGGGCAAGGAGTATATATATTTTTAATGAATGTGTGGAGAGGGGTTATTATTAGTGCATGAAATACAGTATTATGAATGTATAATATATATTACTTATATTTAAAATACATTGTGAAGAGGGCATTGGTGCAAGTAATATGGTATTTTTAATTTATGAATATAATATATATATATTTATTTAAAATTAATTTGTGGAGAAGGGGGTTATTAGGAGGAAATGTGGTATTATAAATTTGTAAATATATATAATAAATATTATTTTAATGAATTGGTGAAGAGCGCGATTATCAAGAGGAAATGTGGTATTATAAATTTGTAAATATGATATATAATATTTTTATTGAATTGGTAGAATGGGGGATTATTAGGAAGAAATACGGTATTATGAATTTGTAAATATATAGTTAGTATATGTATATACGTGTATAAATCATCGGTATGAGGTATTTTCCTATTATTATTATGATCTGTTATCGTCCATTAACGGACTCAGAGTGATTTGCAGCGGCAGATTAGCCTACGGTGGCGCCGCCACCAGCAGTTCTTTATACTTATTCCTCAGTCTTTGTATAGATCACTTACTGCGAAAAGTATATATTTTGAACGAATTGGTGGATTATTAGGAGGAAATGCGGTAATTATGAATTTGTCAATATATATATATTATTTATATTTAAAATGAATGGTTATTAGCGGAGTAAATGCGGCAATGTGACTGTGTACATGAGACAGGTGAAGGGGGCTACTGACCTTGTAGGCGTTGATCATGTAGATCTCCGCCTGTGCTGCAGGCCAGGGACACTCATAGTGGTAGATCCGCGCCACACGCAGGTCCTTGTGACTCGGCGTCACCACCTCACTCAGCTTAGACATGTGGTCGTGTAGGATCCTGTGCGAAAAGCACACAAAACTACAGTCAACCCTCGTTAGTCAGTGAGCGCGAGGTACACACACATAATAGCCAATCCTCGTTAAACCTTTGTTCCCAGCACCAAATGTCGGAGTAACGAGATGGTCGGGTAAAGAATTTTAATTGCAGAGGGATAAAATGAAAGGCTGAAATCTGTTCCATGGATGTTTTTTTGTAAGATAGCACGATTTTTGGATTAGATATTCTCTGACCACCCCACCCCATTTTCGTAACCAATCACTGCTTCAAGGTAACACTCTATATATCTTGTGAAAGTGCACCTACTGGTCTCTGAGGATGTCGCCGTCACCGTTGGGGAACATGGCATGCGTGTAGATGTGACTCATGATGTTCCGCTCGATGAAGATGCGAGCGTTGTTCATCTGAGCCTCCGTTGCCGCTGGAACCAGCAAAAAGTTGGTTGGTTTAGTTGTTGGAGATTTACGTCCTGGCAACAGCTAAGGTTTGTTTGTTGTTGTTGTTTTACGTCCTAGCAACATCTAAGGTCATATCAGGACGGGAACTGACTTGTGACAGTGTGCACTCATGGCGACTTTATGATGAGTGCTGCACCATTGGGAGACCAGGCCACCGGCACCACGACTTGATATCCCACTGAGCTAACCAGTCCTTACCCTATCCTAATAACGCCAAGCGCCTGGCTGGGAAGCGACAAGTATAAATTTGTATATCATTGGTTTGACTCGACCAGGGTTCGAACCCCACGATCTACCAAAACGGGAGGCGGCCGCTCAACTCATTCGGCCATACCGTCTGGTCTACCAGCAAAAAAGTAGGGTGGGTAGGTAGGTAGAGATTTTTGTTATTTCATTTTTTTTTTTTTTACCATGAATCCCTTGACCATGATGTAATTTGACGTACACAAAAGGCACAACTAATGTAATTGGTCAGGAAATGTTCATTGAAGCAAGGAACTCTCTATCACCATGTAGAGTCTAATGCACGAATTTGTGGCTGTGTAGGCAGGCTATGGTGAAAACAATACAAACAAAGAGAAAGGAAGAGTATAATGTGTAAAGAAGAAGAGAAGAGTCCAGCCCTCGTTTATTATTTATATGGTTACATGGGTTCATTGTAGAGTATCACCCCACCCCTTTCCCCCAATGGGAATCAAGCAATTTTAGCCCTACCAATAGGGATCCAGCATTCCTGGTCTCAATGGATACCAGTGGTCTGCCAACCACCAGTAGCTGTATGGCCCTATGACCACCACCAACCTTGACCTTTTGAGTGTAGTGATCCCTATCCCAGCAGAGGGGGACAGCATGATGATGATGATGATGGTCACGTACACCGATCAGTAATAGAACATTTGCATTCCCCCCATGCCGAATATCGGAATATTTTACAACCAGGTAGCTGTGATGGTCCGAAAGGATTATGCAACTTTAAATAAACCACTTATCATAGTATATATTGGCAGTACATACCTTGCCACATGGGATCCTGCTCCATTTGTTTGTTAAGATACTCCAGAAACTGATCCACCAGCTCCGTCTACAAACAAAAGCACGACTTATTAAATGTCAACATGGCGACACCTGTTATATATCATGTTCCATCATTTACAGTAATGTTTTATAACAATTTAACTTGACACCTAGCTTGTGAGTGAAATATATATATATATATGATGTATAATAATATATAAATAGACTAGGACTTGGTTTGGGTTCAGTATATTCTGTGCCAAGAGAATATATTTTAAATGTTTGAAAGTGTGCAAAGTGACCATTGGCTCATGGTGCGGAGAAGGCGGGAAGGAGAGAATGTCTGCTCCGCAGCGAATATCATGAATGTTAAGATGGACAGAGAGAAACATTAAGGGGGCTGCCGTTATATATATCCGCATAATAAACTATATAATACATATATACAGATAGACCTGCAATGTAAAACTGTTGGAGGACCAGTGCCCTGATGTTGAAAAGAGAACTATTCAGATGAATAAATTATTTATTAAAAAAAATAAGGTCACCTTTTCATCAGCCATTGTGAGTTTCTGGAAGTCCGCAATGAAGCGCATGAGGGCGCGTTCCCGCTGCTCCAGAAAGAGGCGGATGAAAACTGACAGGAAATACTTGTTGCACACGGCTTTGTCGCTAAAAGAAAGTGGGGGGGAAGGAGAGATAATTGGTTAAGGCCTTCCAACATAACATCTCAGGCCATACCATACAGGTGCCGCCTTTGAATTTGAATTTTACCGTAAAGTATGGTATCGTGGTTTTGATTGGCATCCCCTAAGGGGGTAATCTTCCTGCCTGTACACACAAATGCGTCTCGCCAAACTAACAATAAATGACGAGCAATGTATCTAAACAATTTGACAGTTTCACATTAACATCAAGATAAAAAACAAGTTAGGAAATTGCATTGGGTGCATACAGATGTCATGATAATGATTTCATGGTCTTGATGCAGAAGCTTACTAACGCTTCGAATAGATAAGACTGTCAGAGTGACTTACCGGTTGACGCGGTTGAGGAGTCGATCTATGTGGGCTAGAGTTGAGAGCAGGCCTTGGCGACAGCGGACCAGGTACGCAATGTATGGAGCACGAGCCTTGTATTCGTCCCGCATGGCGCGCAGCAGTTTGCGCATCCTAAAGGAAGTGCATCAGAAACAAGGCTGGATTAAAGACGCAAATAGTGTACCATCGTTATCGAACTGCCTGAAACAGCGAATCGCCTCTTGCAGCCAACCCCAACAGACACACCAGGAACACATGCCACTCACTTATCATTATCAAACTGCCTGAAACAGCGGATCGCCTCTTGCAGCCATCCCCCAGACCACACATACAGGAAACATGCAGTACTCACTTATCATTATCGAACTGCCTGAGACAGCGGATCGAGTTATGTAGCCACCCCCCCACACACACACCGGAAACACGCAGCACTCACCCATCGTTATCGAACTGCCTGAGACAGCGGATTGTCTCATGCAGCTGCGCGATGAGGTCCTTGTCCTGGAGGTTGATGGCCTCCGCCAGCTGGACCTTGAGGAAGGACACAAGCTCGGTGCTGTGCCGGCTGCTGTTGGCCTGCCCGTAACCTGCGCATGCGCCAAGCAGTGGGTGGCTCTGGAAGTCAGAGGTGCTGAGAACGAGACGCAGCTTCTTCTTGGCGTCCAGGAAGGCCTTGCACGAGGCCAGGTTGCTCGGGTCATACGTGGGCTGCGCGTCTTCTTCCTCCTGGCTCGGCCGCCGCAGGTCCTGCTTACTCTCCTTTCCGCCAGAGGCACAACCAGTGCCAGCCACTTCTGGCAACATGGCCGCCGGTTGCTTCCGGTACTTGGCGAGGATGTCGTCGCTAGATTCTGATTAGTGCAACATGGGAAGGATATGGGGGTCATTGGGGGAGTGATGAAAATGGGAAATATTGCGCCTATAGCAGGATTCGAACACATGCCTCTTGCATTTCAGACTAGTGTGCTAACCATTACACCACCTAGATTCCTTGATGTCATCACTCTGTCCACGACTACTTGTCTATGTGGCTCATTGCCTGCGAGGTGAGTGCAGCCTACTACCTCTACATGGGTCTTACTCTTAGTTTGCCTGGTGTTTGAGAACTGTTACATATATTGCACCCTGATACAGTACAACCCCGTTAAACCAAGCTCGGTTAAACCAAGCGATGGGTTAATCCAAACTTTTTCGGCGGCCCGGCAAAATACTACCATTTATCGTATAAAAAAGTTGGTGAAACCAAAATCGGTTAATCCAATCAAAATTGTCGGGCCCCAGGCCATTTCCTGTACGGCTAAACCAAACTTTCATGTGGTTATAAGGTCATCTGAGACTTTTTTAATATGATAAATGGTAGTATTTTGCCGGGCCGCTGAAAAAAGTTTGAATTAACCGAGCTTGGTTTAATGGGTTTATACTGTATATACATAAAAAAACAATAATCAAAGTGTCCACATACATTGTATATTAATTCATAATCCACTGTTTTGGCCAAAGCCAAGTCAAAGTCGAAACCAAAGCTTGGTTAAACCAATGATCGGTTAATCCAAACAAATTTCTAGGGTCCCTTCAAGTTTGGTTTCACGGGGTTATAGACTGGATGTAGTAAAACTAGCATTATATTCTTTTATATTGATACAGTTGTTTGTTAAAGTTGCATAATCAGATGGTTTTGAGTTTTTGTAATTTTCTGAAATAAATATATTACGTTGATTCTGATAATCTACCTTACTTTAGCTTGAAGTAACTTTGATTTAAAACTTGGGGAGATATTCAAAGTGTAAACATGCCAAATTAATTTTGACGTGCCTTGTCAAAACTGACCCCATAGACTCCATCTAGCATTAGTTCTATTAAATTTGCTTAGTGTCCCCTTCTACGTAGCAACAAATACATAATAAGTGCACCAGCATCTACGTTGGATATGTAGGTTCAAATATAGATAAGAAATTTAATGCTTTTAACGGACTATGCAACCGTAAGCAGAAGAAATTTCAACTTTGGACAATTGATCTTCCCCTTCACTGACCTAACCACCAAACCAAGAAGAGACCAGACGGGATGGCCGAATGAGTTGGAGCGTCCGTCTCCCATGCTGGTAGATTGTGGGTTCGAACCTTGGTCGAGTCAAACCAATGACATGAAAATTGGTGCGTGTCGCTTCCTAGCCAGGTGCTCGGCATTATTAAGACAGGGCAAGGGCTGGTGTGCTCAGTGTCAGGATAATGTGACTGAGTGGGATACCAGGTCATGGTGCCAGCGACCTGGTTTCCCAGTGAGACAGCACTATAAAGTCGCCATGAGTGTGCACTGTCACAAGTTGGTACCCGTCCTGATATGACCTTAGATGTTGCTAGGATGTAAAACAACAACAAACAAACCGAACCAAGAAGGACCGCTAAATCTGGTAGTGACTTAGCAGTTGAGAATCTGTCTATGAAAGCACTAACATAACCCAGGCTACTTCCTTTGCTGGGGAGTGTGCAGTTAGTACAGTGGGTGCTTACCCTGGGCTTGTGGCATCGGAGACTTGTATTTGTCATCTCCACCGTTGATATCCACCAGCGGCCTGTGTTGGTCGCCCGCACCACCATAGGTGCAGCCTGCATCAAACCAAAAACAAAATTGGCCCTCTGACGGCTGTCGCAGAACTAATGTAAGGACAGGGCTCAGTGTGCTGCATGCTCTGTGGGAAAGGTATTATACTTTTTTATAGCAGATTTCCACCACCAACTGGCCC
Organism: Branchipolynoe longqiensis; assembly: GCA_030323885.1. Taxonomy (NCBI): domain Eukaryota; kingdom Metazoa; phylum Annelida; class Polychaeta; order Phyllodocida; family Polynoidae; genus Branchipolynoe; species Branchipolynoe longqiensis. Next base: position 26,605,947 of record CM059201.1, on the reverse strand, counting down.
TCTGTCGGCAGTGGTAGAACTAATGTAGGGACAGGCTTGATGTGCAGTATGCTCTGTGGGAAAGGTCTTATAGAGGATTTCCATCACCAACCCGCCCTCTGACGGCAGTGGCTGAACTAATGTATAGGGTAGTAAGTAGCCTACTGCACAACATGCCCTACAGAAACGACTTAATGTATTAAGTAACAGCTCACTAACCATACTCTGTGGGCTGGGTCTTATAGATGATTTACATCACCAACCCGCCCTCTACCGGCAGTGGCAGAACTAATCTATCAGGTACCAGCTCACCGTGTGCTTTTCTCTGAGGAACAATCGTATGTATTAAGTAGCAGCTCACTAAGCATGCGCTATGGTAAAGGGTCTAATAGAGGATTTCCGCCACCAAACCGCCCTCTGACGGCAGTGGCAGAACTAATGTAGGGACAAGCTTACTGTGCAGCATGCTCTGCGGGAACTGTCTTATAGATTTTCCTAATGTAAAATAGGACTAGATTTTAAATTGGCACAAACAGTTGAATATTAACTATAAATATACATTTCTTACTCACCTAAATCTACGGATTTATCGTCACGGTCAAATTGTTTTGAAGACTTTCGTCTTCCCCCTGTTTGGAGAGGATTTAAATGACACATGATCATTATTTAAGCGCTTTGTAGATCATGTAATTCATGGGAACTACAACATTAAACGATAATGCTGTCATTATGTAAACATGAAGTCTCTCCCCTTTCAAGAAGATAGCTATGTATAATGTATAATAGTTATGCCCAATTTGTTGTTTCACAGTTCGGTTATATTTTATATTACTATCCAGCAAATCCTATTCAATTTATTGGGTCCCAGCAAAAAAAACGTACGAAACATACAACTTCAGTGAAAATCGACGCCTTCCAGTGAACATGGCAATAGCGCATTTATATGTGCGAGCAGATGACAAATAACTGGTGGGCTTACCTTTATTGAAGCGGTCCTTAAATGTGCGGAAGAAGCTTGACTTCTTTTTGCTGCTATCTGAACCCTTCTCGTCCATGTCCTGTTAATAGTTATGCTACAGGTTACAATTTAGGCCAAACCAAAAAATATAAAAAGATTTAATTTTTTTTTAAACCCGTCTCTCAGGCACATCTTGCCAGAATTTGGAGGAAGGTGTTAACAGCATTATAAATAATAATACAATAATAGTATTATACATTTAAAAAAAATAGTATTACAAATTTTAAAACAACAACAAAACTGTTATAAATTTAAAAAAGAGTATTATAAATAATAAAATAAAATAGTATTGTAAATAATAATAATGATAACAATAATAATAACAGTAAAGAGAAGGCCCCCACTTACGCGGTCATCCTTCATCGGGGTATCAAAGCCGACCGTCTTCCCGCCGCCGACAGGCACCACCTCCACCAGGGACGACGTGCTGCTCTCAGTGCTACTCCGACTCTTTGTAAACTCGCCCCCCGACAAATAGCTGCCGTCGTTGCATCGCTTCTCCTCCTCCTGGCTCGCCTCGCTCTGCAGCTGGTCCGACAAGAGGTCAAGGTCATAGACGGCGCCGCGCCCGACGTCCCCGACCGGCGCTGACCTGAGGCGGTCCCCGCGCTGCGTGCGGCCATCCTCCTTCCCGTGCACGGTGATGCGCGGGGCGGCCCCGGAGGCGGCCGAGCGAGCCCGAAGGGGCTGCTCGTTAAACAGGAGCCGGGTGATCGGGTTGTTCCGAAGCAGGGCGATGCCAGAGGTCTCGGTGGAAGACCGCGACCGCGCCATGATGCTTTCGCTGGCACCTTCGGGGAGTAGCGGGTCCAGGAAGTTGAGCACGCCGGACAGACCCGACAGGCGGTTAGCGTCGATGTTGACGTTCTGCTGCTCGGTTAGCTTCAGCCCCTCGGACACCTCACCTGACAACATGTCCATGGAGTCCTGGGGGGTGGGCGGGACGCCCGAGTCCCGGTCGGCGCCCCGGTGGTCCAATTGGGGACTGGTTGAGAGGTTCATTGAGTCATTCCCGGGACTAGCGATGCCCTGGTCCGGCGACACGAGGAGGGAGTCGGGAACCAGCGTCTGTGTGCTGCTGCCCAGGGTGCTGCAGCCACTCCCGCAGCTCTTCAACAGCGTCTTGTCCGAGGACCCGGATGGAGACGCCTCCCGGGAAACCCTGGCGGGCGCCAAGGGGTCGAATGCCTGCAGCACATTGAGCTGCTTGTTTTCGGAGGGTTTGTCCAGGAAGCGATAACTGCCAAACTTTGACGGCTCCATCATGAAGCCGCCCAGAGTCCGGCCACCGACGTCCGGCCCTGCCGGGCGGCGGTCGGGCACGTCCCGGCTGCCGGAGAAGGCCGACATGGGGTCGCTGGATATCCGGTCTGGTCGGTGCGCGTGCACTTGTGGGAGGCCTTGGTAGTGAGGGTGTGGCCGGGGGTGGGGCAGGCCACGCCCCTCGTGGGAGACGCGCCCGTTGTAGAAGTTACTCGGCGGAGGGAGGCTGTCTGGAGAACACCCCATCGACCCACCCACAGCTCCGCCCACGTAGTTCTGTCGGCCCAGCACTCCGCCATCATGATTTCTTCCTAGTCCGACTCCTTCGTTTGGACTTTGAGAGCCTAGCAAAGCAGAAGAGAGAAGTTAAGTTTCAAAGCCGCATGTCTGGAAACCCAGCGCTATTTCCTAACGCTGCTATAGTATCAGACCTGCCAATATTTCATTTTGCGCAGAAATCATATTGGTCCACATGGCGTGCCTTTATCAACATTTGTTTCATTTAAAATTTCTTTGTGCACACTAAGGTGACCCATGCATATAATTTTTTTTTTAAACACACAAAACATTATGATACATAAAATAATCCTCACTGAATAAAAATTGACAGAATCAATTTGAAAAAAAGACATCGAAAATTACTAAACTAATTCTAATCTGGATAATTTCTATGTAAAAAAAAATACGACTAGGTCAAAAATTGAAATTAGCAAATATATATATTCCTATGTAATAAGAACTAAATAGTAACAATTTTATCGGAAAAATAAATGAAGTAATACATGAATTAAATTTTAACGTTGGTCGTAATGCTTGCAGTGCGTCTGATTCGCGCCGGAGGACACCCCCCCCCCCGCCCCCTCTCCTTCATCTCCCTCCCTCGCCACCCGTCACCCCCCCCCACCCCCCCTGTGGCGCCCCTCCCCGCTTATAACGCGCCCTCGCCGCTGCCTCCAGCCACTCCTCCAGCTGCACCGCTCTACTTTTTATGCCCACCCACCATTACTTCTTTCTTTTCCCATTTTCCTTTCCCTTCTTAGGGTGGACGGCTCTTCGGGGCTTTCTCCATCACTGACACTTATAAACTCTTAACCTATACATTCATTACCTTCTACATTGCCCTTAACATTTAACTTGACATTTGATATCTACATTGACATTTATACTTATATACTGACGTTTATTCCTGCTATCATTTATTGTGAATAAATTGTTTTTCTCCACCCCCGCCTCCTCGTCCCTCCTTCGTCGCATATCAAAGCTGCATATTCCGATGAAGCATATAATTTTCAAAACTAAGCACGTAATCTAGATTTGATTCTACATATCTAACTTAGATACTGATGTGCTTATTAAGCATGTGTTGCTGCTACCCAGAAGGGAACATTAAGTCAATTTAATAGAACCCATTATCTCAAAAGTTGCACCATTTAAAATGAAAAAATACATCAAGCTAAAGTAAGGTAGATTCACTACAACTGGCCAGCATTGAAAACAAGCCTGGGTACCCGGGCTTATATGCTATGGACAGTATAAATACAGCCTCAATAAAAAAAATTGTTTACTATATTTATTTAAAATAAATATGACAGAAACGCAAACCATGGGACTATGCAATTTTAATCTGTAACAAAAAAGACTAACTTTTTCATTCCCCCCCCCCCCCCATCAAAGAAAATCACAATAAAAAAAAAAGTTTGCTACCTGAAGGTTGTGGCGTGTCCTCGCTTTGCTCGGACGGGTCCCCAGCCTCTGACTCCGGACCCTGACTGCGACTACTCACACTGGCAGTCTCGTCCTGAGACAAGAAAAATAACAATTAAAGTCACACTACCGCACTGCCATAACTTGATACAACATATGAGTTTGTAACTGAATTCTTAAAGTTACATAATGCGTTGGGTTTAAGGATTTTTCTCTCCTCATATTTTTGTGTTGAATATATCAGTCTGACAACTTTATATTACTTGGAATTGTTTGTTGTATAAGTCATTGACTAACATTGGAGATATCGGAAGTAAAAGCATGCAAAATAACTATAACTATAACAGGGTACGTGTATGTGTTTGTGACTACAGCGTGTGTGTGGTGACGGTGAGGGTGTGCGTGGTAACTATGGTGTGTGTATGGTAACTATGGTGTGTGTATGGTAACTATGGTGTCTGTCATGACAATGAGGGTATGTGCAGTATCTATGGTGTGTCATGACAGCGAGGGTGTGTGTGGTAACTATGGTGTGTATGTGGTAACTACGGTGTGTAGGGTAACTATGGTGTGTGTCATGACAGTGAGGGTGTGTGTGGTAACTATGGGGTTTTGTTTTTTTGTTTGTTGTTTTACATCCTAGTAATATCTAAGGTCATATCAGGACGGGTACCGACTTGTGACAGTACGCACTCATGGTGATTTTATAGTGCTGCCCCACTGGGAAATCAGGCCACCGGCACCATGACCTGATATCCCACTCAGTCACATTATCCTGACACTGAGCAAACCAGTCCTTGCCATATCCTAATAATGCCGAACACCAGGCTAGGAAGCAACAAGTATCAATTTTTAAGTCATTGGTTTGGCTAGACCGGGAACCAAACTCGCGATCTTCCGCACGCGGTGTATGTGGTGACTGTGTGTGTGGGTGTGTGGGGTGCGCCCACCTGGTCCAGTTCCAGGAGCCGCTCCGCCTGCTTCTCGCTCGTGTCGCTCGCCAGCACGTCTGTACTCCATGCATCACTCGCCGTCTCCGACACCTCCAGGATCTGCCAATGGTCAAGCCAAGTGCACCATTACTTTAACGTCAACCTTTACTCCTAACTACTTCCTCTTTTAAATTGTGTTTCTTTGTTAAAGTACATCAGTTCATTAAGCAGGGGAATTTCAATTGCGGATAATTGGTCTTCCTCATTCCACTGCTCTTTGCCCTATCCTAGTAATATCGAATAGACCTACTTTCCAGGTGACCCTTTATCTCAAACATAAATCCGCAATAATTAACAGCTAAGAATGCGGTCAATTGCTACAAATTTTGTTTTTCTCCCCCCACAATGCCAATATTGTATGACAATATAAAGTGTTAAACAAAATAAATCAACCAACCAAACAAATACAAGGATCAAATAACAACAATAGTGTAAAATTTTAAAAAGCTGAAGGATAACCCAACCAGATTAGCTGTGGATTTTATTTGAAGCCATTGGCCCACCTCTTGTACTGCAAGCAGGTTCTGCCCAATCACCTCCTCAGCCACCTCCTCCAGACGCTCCATCTGGTTCTGCTCGGATGGCTCTGAATCTCCCGCTAGCACGTCCGTACTCCAGGTGTCGCTCACCGTAGACTTGGTCTCGTCCCCTGTGCAAATACAGGAAACCTTCGATGATCCACATTACTTTGTTCGCAGCACCCAATGTCAGATTAGCGAGACTTTTGGATAAGCGATATGGGCATGAAGCGAATGGTGAGAAATCTGTTCAATCGATATTTTGACCAGAGTGAGATTTGAAGATTAAATGGCGTTGGAGTAATGTGGGCTGACTGCATATTGTTAAACACTTCAAAGGCAATCTAAATGTTACTAAATATACTTAAATTTATGTAGAGCATATCCTACACTCAGCCAGTGGGTATCCATTCAAAGTGCCCGCGTCTGCAATTCTATGGCAGAAACTAGGCAAGATATACTGCTACATAAATCTAATGAACCGATCAGGTAATTACACGAGGTTAGTCAGCAGCCACACATTTGACCTTGAGACATAAGGTCTCACATTGCTCACAAATCACATTTACGATAATCACGGCATTTTAATAGTGTTTAAAAGTTATTATCAGCAAAATCATGCCTTGCCTAAGCACCCAGTACATATAAGAATAATAAAGCAAACCGTATGCATATCAAACTACAGACGTATCCAAATGATGTTCTTTTTTTTTAACTAGAAAAACAAGACTGCAATCCACATCCAAACTTAACATATTTCATAATTATTTACAAAGAATGCGGAATGAACCTACTTTCCAGTTCTGCCTTTATGTCAAACTTAAACCAGCAGTGATTAACAGATATGAATGTGGAATGAACCTACTTTCCAGTTCTGCCTTTATGTAAAACTTAAACCAGCAGTGATTAACAAATATGAATGTGGAATGAACCTACTTTCCAGTTCTGCCTTTATGTCAAACTTAAACCAGCAGTGATTAACAGATATGAATGTGGAATGAACCTACTTTCCAGTTCTGCCTTTATGTCAAACTTAAACCAGCAGTAATTGACAGATAAGAATGTGGAATGAACCTACTTTTCAGTTCTGCCTTTATGTCAAACTTAAACCAGCAGTGATTAACAGATAAGAATGTGGAGTGAACCTACTTTCCAGTTCTGCCTTTATGTCAAACTTAAACCAGCAGTGATTAACAGATAACGATGCAGAATGAACCTACTTTCCAGTTCTGCCTTTATGTCAAACTTAAACCAGCAGTAATTGACAGATAACGATGCAGAATGAACCTACTTTCCAGTTCTGCCTTTATCTCAAACTTAAACCAGCAGTAATTGACAGATAAGGATGCAGAATGAACCTACTTTCCAGTTTTGCCTTTATGTCAAACTTAAACCAGCAGTGATTAACAGATAAGGATGCAGAATGAACATACTTTCCAGTTTTGCCTTTATGTCAAACTTAAACCAGCAGTCATTAACAGATAAGGATGCAAAATGAACCTACATTCCAGTTCTGCCTTTATGTCAAACTTAAGCCCACAGTAATTGACAGATAAGGATGCAGAATGAACCTACAATCCAGTTCTGCCTTTATGTCAAACTTAAGCCCACAGTAATTGACAGATAATGATGCAGAATGAACCTACTTCCCCATTCTGCCTATATCTATAACTTAAACCCACAGTGTTTTAACAGATAAGAATCTGAAATGAACCTACTTTCCAGCTCTGCCTTGATCTCAAACTTGCCGAAGCGCTCGGTGACATCCTCCCGGTTGTTTTTCTGTACAATCACTGGCAGGTCTGGTGCTCGTCGCTCCTCAACGCTCTCTGGCTGTGAACCCGCCTGTAACCAGCACGCACAAAACAAATTTTGTCCACCATACTACTTCAAGAAAGTTGCCCACCACAGTCATTTATATAATAACAGCAGAAGGAAGTGTAGGCCATTTTCAAAATTCACATTATGACATTCAGTGAATTAAAAATGGCTCCTGCATGGGCTCATAATGCTGATATTAATACTAGTACCATTATTACATGACTATTACTGATAATAATATTAACAATAAAATAATGTTGTTCAAAATACCTTCCACCGTTGCTAGGAGAGTCGCAATCGACGTCTCCTAGCGACGCGTTACAGCAGGGAACCCGGCCCCGCAAATGGTTAGTAGCCCGCATTTCAGAATGCGAGCTAATCAGCCCAGCCCGCATTTCCATCGGTCGAGTAGTCTCGCGCACTTCACTAATAATAATAATTCCCAGAATAAAATAATTCCCAGAATAATATTAATAATAAAATAATGCTGATTAAACTAACAATGAAAGCCTTCCAATAATATAATGCTGAAAATAATAAATTGCCAGTACGAGTACATTTACTAATGCTACAAGTGATAATAATAACAATATTAATAATACTTTTTATCCCACTAAAAGAATAGGAAAGACGACTGCCAGGCTGCTGGTAGTACCTGTGAAATAGGCGTGTCCCGCCCACTGATATTGGGCGTGCCCCGCCCGCTGACATTGGCCGACACCATGTCGGACAGGTTGTCGTTCTCCGTCTCTATGTCGGACCCGACAGGCGAGTGGCTGGAAGCCGCTTCCGAGATGGCCTCCAAGTTGTCGCTTGTCGCTGGGGGAGGGTTGTCGGACACTTAGTAACACTCACCCGGTTCAGATTTACACACATGACGGGGGATGGTGGTCATAATGCAGTGTTGGCAACATGAGGTTATATTCATAGCGAGAAGTGCATCAAAATTCATTACAGGGTCTGTACACGTGTGAAGATATGGAATTCAAGGCTGTTTTTACAAAACAGAAGAAGCAATTCAAGGCTATTTTTATTTGGATTTCAGGAAAAAAATAACGATGGTGAATGGCGATTTTGAACTAATTTAGATCAGTGGGGGACAGTTTAACGGAATTCAAGGATTTTCAAGACTAATTACTCAAAATAGGTTAAATTCAAGGCTTGTCAAGTCCTTGAAATAGGGCAAATGAAGTTCAAGAATTTTCAAGCCTTTGCAGATACATACCCTGTCATTAGGTGCTTGTTGGGGTTTTACGTCATAGCAATAGCTAAGGTCATATCAGGACGGAAATTCCTTTGATGACATCGGTATTTGATCATTACTTATTTATACAGAGGATAACACGTCAGATTTACACAACGTTAGGTATTAGTTGACAAGCACCTGTGAACCAAAATCTTTTAATAATTTGTTTAAATCACGTACCATACACATACCACCTTACATACATGCATCCCATCCCTACTTGCATATGCACTCACACTAGCGTGCGTACGTGCATACATACCACCTTGCATAATACACACATACACCAGCTTGCGTATATAAACATAAGCTTTCGTATACAAACATAAGCACACACATATTTGCAGACACACCAGCTTACAAAATTGCACAGCTTGTGTACGCACAGATGCTGGCCTGTGTATGCATACCTACTTGTGTACACATGCCAACACTGGCTTGTGTACACATACCAACTTGTATATGCAGACACTGACCTATGTACACAGATGCTGGCTTGTGTATGCATACCAACTTGTGTACACACAAACACGGGCTGTGTACACATACCAACTAGTGTCTGCAGACGCTGGTTTGCATACGCATTCATAGCCGCACACACACATTGGTTTGTGTATTAGCCATATAGCTATCGCTCACCAATCGAGTCCTGGTCGTTGGAGAGGGAGAAGCGGGTTCGCTTCTCCTGTAGCGGCACTTCGGGCCCTGAGCTGGTCTCCTCCTCACCACCCGATGACAGGTTGTTGTAGCGCACCTTGCGTTGCCGCGTGTCCTGCTCCATCACCTAGTTGCACATCAGTCATTATTTTTCTGATCGGTAGTAGCAGATTTCAGTTCCAATTGGCTGACTTGGGCTTGGGCAAGTATTTTTACCACATCAGTCAACCAATGAGGAGTCAGGGCAGGTGTTGTCATAGCAACGACTGTGGGCAGCCATTTCAGCACAGAACAGTGCGCACTCATGGTTATCTTTATAGTGCTGCCACCCAACCAAGCTATTTACTGTCTTGTGAGCGCCATGATATTTCATTTATATCCCGCTCAGTCACATTATCCGGACATTAACCCAACCCATGGCTCTCAATGACTTGGGAGCTCGGGTAAAATATTTGTGAACGCACTATTTAATGCATAGCGGAAAAAGGGCCACACCCCAGTTAAACCTCAATTTAAATTTATTTTTTAAACTGTCAATACAATGCACATTATAAACCGAACACTTCTTTTCTAATGATCCTGAAAAAAAAAGTCAAATTAAACCAGCAACTCTCAATTTTCTACAAATGAATCCTAGAACACTGACCCATAAGTCTCCGACACACAATTAGAATTTCTCATTTAGAGCGCTGCAACCAGTCCGTCCTGCATCCTATCAGTACCAAGTACCAAGCCCCCCCCCCCCCCCCCCCCCCCACCTACACACTCCTCCCCCTAGTCTGTTCTGGGTGGATATCATGTCTGTCCGGGCTAAACTGGGCAGACATGATTCCCCGAAAAAGATGATGACATTTATATGAGTGCTCAAACTATGTTGCACTGTGCTGCACTGTACTGCGTTGCGCATGTCATACAAATGTAAACATCCGGTGTCAGGTTTTTTTCCTGATTTTATTGGGGCTTTTATGTCCTGGCAACATCTTAGGTCATATCAGGACGGGTACCGACTTTTGACATTGCACACTCATGGCAACTTTATAGTGTTTCCCCACTGAGACCAGGCCACCGGTATCATGACCTGATATCCCACTCAGTGACATTATCTGGACACTGATCTAACCAGTCCTTGCCATATCCCAGTAATGCTGAGCACCAGGCTAAGTAACAACAAGCATCAACTCTGTATGTATTCGGTTTAACTCAGCTGGGATTCAAACTCCTGGCCTTCCGCACGAGAAACCTGCGCTCTTAGTCTTACCGATTCGGCCACCGCGTCCGGTATCTAAATTGGATATGTAGGATCAAATCTAGATAAGTGTTTTGGTTTTGAAAAAGTGATGCTTTCATCAGTAGATGCAGCTACTTTAATCAACAAAAATAAGAAAATTCTCCGGTGCCATTGAGGTTCCCGCGCATGTTAGGTACAGTAACAGCCGGTGGTGGCGCCACCGGTCGCACTGGGGAGGTACAGGAAGGTGGACATAGACGCAATGGTATACAATACTATAATAATAATAATGAAGTAGTTCTCTTCCGCGCCTTTAAACTTGCACAATACGTTATACATCACATATATACAAAGATTGCCATGTGTGCAGCCCTTACCCTGTGCTCGGAGAGCATGCCGGGACACTCGTTAATGACGCCCAGTGAGATGACGAGCACATCGTTCGGCTGCTGGGTGACACCAGGGGGCGTGTCGGAGTCGTCAGTCTCCTCATGGGTGAGGTCAGGGGTCAGCAGCAGGCGGCGCTTGTCGCGACCTGACGGGAAAATTAGCAATTAGGGAGGGTAGGACAATACGGACTGGTCGGTTGCCCGGGGCAGCTAGTTTACTCGGTCGGGCAGGTGTGGTGTTCTCTGTGGCAGAGTGGTTAGAGTGTCTGACTTTTTTCTAGGTCGGACTCCTAATCTGAAGGTCGGTGGTTCAATTCCTCTGCCAATTTGGATTTTCACCGCTGTGTATAACTTACAGCGACATCAAAGGCCAGTTGCTCTCATACCATGTCTATGTGGTGTGGGAGGTTAAAAATCCCTTGGGTCGGTAAAAGTGTAGGCTCGGGCTTTCTATCGACAAACTGTCTAATGGTGAAAACAAGTCTATTCAGGCTTATCCATGATAGGCAGTATAAATCTTCAAGAAAAAAATCTTCAAGAAAACGTCTCGGTGACCTGCCCGAATGGGCAAATCATTCCTTTTCTGATCGGTAGTAGCAGATTTCAGTTCCAATTACCCGATTGGGCAAGTGGAAAACAAAATTACTGTCCTACACTAAATTAGTGCTTGGGTCTTCATTCTCAGCATTCTGGCAGTGTAGTATTTCACGGGCATACACGGAGGTGTACACCAAAGATAATAAAATAAAGCCATGATTTATTCAATATAATTCCAATGAAGACTACTTTTGTCGTTACATTCGTTGATTAAGCAGGGAAGATTTCAACTAGGAATAATGATGGGCTCTGTGAAAATTCACTCTCTAGGTGGCAGCACCTTAACGAAAAATGATTCCAGAGCAAGACTGGTATTGCATATTTATAGGCATTTTGCAGTGTCAGTGTTAATGTGGAAAGTAGGGAGAGAGAGGAGGTAGGGGGGAGGGGGAGAGGGAGGGGGAGGGGGAGGGAAGGAACGAGGTGGGGAAATGGTAGAAGGGGAGAGGGAGGTGGTGAAATGGTAGAGGAAGGGAGAGGTGAATGGTTTCTTTACAACAGGATCACAAGTATGGTCCGCGATTTAAATGTACCTTGCTTAAACAACGAATGTAATGGTGTTTTTTTTTGTTTAAAAAAAAAAGCCACCTCCGGCACCCCCCCCCCCCCCCCCCAAAAAAAGAAAAACCCCAGCTATCAGTTCGGCATGCTGGGCACTGACCGATGCCGTGCGACCTGGCCTTCTTGGCCGACGTAGGTGGTGTGTTGGGCGGCGTCGGCTGCGGCGTCGTGGACGGGGTGGGCACCAGGTTCTGGATGGTGGTGGGGGGTGGTAACCATGACAACAGTTCCTCCAGCTGCTTCCGCGTCTCGCTACTCGGGTCCGTGTACGCCACTTGATTCCGCAAAAACTGGATCTGTAAAAAAAAGCAACAATAAAAAACACACTTCCAGTTATTTATTTATTCGTTTGTTTTAGTAGCTAACTTACAAAGAGCAGTGGGTAATAGGAAATATTGATTAATTGGGGTTTTACATCTCAGCAACATCGGAGGTAATATCAGGGCAGCTAATCAGAGCTTCTCCAGTGAGGTATCGCCGGGAAAGGTAGCACTACGACCTCAATGTTATTTAAGTAAGTAGTATCAGAAAGGTTGATGGATACTACTGACTGTCTAGATAGGTAGTGTGCGTAAAAGTAGAGGCGCATACTTGATGGATACTACTGACTGCCAAGGAAGGTAATGTGCATAAAAGTAGAGGCGCATAGTTGATGGATACTACTGACTGCCAGGGAAGGTAGTGTGCGTAAAAGTAGAGATGCGTAGTTGATGGATACTACTGACTGCCAAAGAAGGTATTGTGCGTAAAAGTAGAGGTGCATAGTTGATGGATACTACTGACTGCCAAGGAAGGTAGTGTGCATAAAAGTAAAGGTGCGTAGTTGATGGATATTACTGTCTAGGAAGGTAGTGTGTGTAAAAGTAGAGGCGCATAGTTGACGGATACTATTGACTGTCTAAGGCAGGTTTTTTTTTTTTTTAACTAAATGTATTTTATTCAGCGAATAATGTCTTTTGTCAGCGCCAGAGCACTGGTCTTCCGGCCGTTCATTACAATTTGTTGGTACATAAATGACAATATCAGTTGCAATAATAACCACATGAAAAACCTATTCGATAATAGAAGCATAATATAAATTGACTATTTGTCGTAATAGTAACTGCATGCAATTTCAGTTCAACATATGTATTATGCACTTGGTGAGCATGCATCAATAAATGTACAAGATGACTCTAGAATTGTCTTTAAACACTTCTTTCTTCCTTTGCTTTTTCTTCTTTTTTCAAAAAGATATAACATATCTCCAATACACATATATATATTATATTGTAAATATGCAAATCAGTGGATCCAATCACCAATACCAAATGCGGAAACCTGCCCATTTCATTTTTTTTTTAAATCACATCACAAGTGTTCTGTTCTGTGTGGCCTAATGATGGGATCGAGGTCTGAGATTGCAGTGGGGACTTACATCAGACAGGTTTTATGTCAAGGTAGTGTGCGTAAAGGTAGAGGTGCATAGTTGATGGATACTATAACATTGCTGTATACCGCCTGTAACTCACCAGCTCCAGTAGCTGTGGGAGAGTGATGAGAACGACGACCCGGACGCAGCCCTGCAGCTGGACGACGTTAGCGAGCGGTTGGTCCACCGAGCCACCCTCTAGTAGGTTGTCCAACAGCGACGACATGCACCCCTGCATCCGAAAGCAAAGCAGGCGTGTGAGTAATTCAAACAACCAGGACATGATCGCATAATCAGGGATGGAAGTGGTGTCCGGCAAAAAAACCTCGGGAATCGGGCTGAAACCTTGGCGCCACCTAGTGGGTTTGGGCAGAACCAAGCCCTGGTTATTACACCAATGGTGAATTTCAGCGAAAGCCCAGATTTCCCCACATAGGATTAACACTGTGAGGGAATCGGAGGGAAAATGCAAGAAGTCAGGTTTTAACTGTCCTTATTGTGACTGTATTATGGCCCATGCCAAATTCTTTCTTATTTGGGTTTTATGTTCCAGCAATATCTAAGGTCATATAAGAATGGGATTCGAACTAACCAATTGCTATCACATATTGGCATTTTGTGAAGTTAATAATAGGTGAATATAAAAATAATTGCGGAAACCCTGAAATCAGAGATTTGTCATCCCTGCATTAATGGTTTAGGCATAGCATTCCTATGAACAAACACTCTGAAAAAGACATGAGTTTTACAGGGATATACAGCACAAGCAAATACTAGACATATGACATAAGGCATTTCATGATTATGAACAAACACCTTGGAAAAAGCATGAGTTATACAAGAATGGCCCAAACTGGGGATGAAAGTGGTTTGTGGTAAAAACTAAAGACGCAGAATTCTGGATTCCAGTGAGTTTCTCGGGCAGCATTAAACTTATGTGAGGCTGACCACTTTTTGGTGGAAAACAACTGAGATCAGCGAAAACCCGAAAATATTTAATCTCTGCAAACAAACACTTTATACCACTTTGAGTTATAAACAAACACCTTCGAAAAGTTATCAGTTAAATACAGATGTAGCATGAATAAACATATCAGAAAATGGCTTTGGGCAAAGTCAAAAGGGAGTAAGGTTTTATATAGTACAAGTGGATTAGTGAATTAGTTAAAACTGCATAATCCGATGAAAGTACAAAATTGTCAAACTCAAAACACGCACCCAGATTTGATCCTACATATCCAACTTAGATACCGAGATACTCGTTGAGCATTTATAGATGTACAGAAGGATTACTAACTAACTAAGTCAACATTACTGCAAACAAACGTACAATCTAATTTGAAAAAGGGTGGTTATGAATAGGAGCTATAACATATAAGTACTGGTTTTACAAAGACCCCCAATAGACGATGGTTACTTTTTGGTCTGGGGGTGTCGTTAAACAAACAAAAGGTTTTACAAAGAACAAATTCTACATGATGAATTAGTTGAGCCCATTTAGGTAAGACATAAGCCCCGTTCACACTGGCCCATTAAGTCGCCTCAACTAGTTCGCCTCCTATAGTTCGCCTCAAATTGGTCGTGTGGACACTAAGCTGAGGCGACTTAAGCCTGAGTCGCCTCATCTAGTTCGGTTCAACTAAACCACCTCGCGAGGTAGTTTAGATGCACCGAACTAACTTAAGTCGGCTCATCTTGTTCGTGTGGATGATAGCGGATTAGTTGAGGCGGCTTAAGCACGTCACACGCATGCGCAGTCAAGACTTGAGTTTGTTGATTTTCCAGTCGATCAAAAGCACATATTATACAATTTGGTCTATGACACCGCTAGCTGTGCACAGATATTTTTTTCATCATTTATTTTTAGGGTTTCACTGCCCAGCAGAAGTTTTGACCGTTCCAAATCAATACGATTCAGTCGATAAAGATCTAGATCGAACCCCACACTCTCTCGTGGTGACGTCGACTAACCGAAACTGGCGCTGGTTAGTATGGACTTGCTCATGCGCAGATATCGATTTCCGCCTTGATCCGCCCCAAGTACTGCATGTGTGGACAGGACGCCGAGTTCGTCTTATCTAGTTCGGCCTCAAGTTGTGCTGTGTGAATGGGTCTTAAGAGTGACAATACATGAGTTTGGCAACCATCGGCAGGTGTGAATTTCCTCCAAAGAAACCAGAAAACAAGTGGAAATCGGACGTCGGGTCAAATTGACAGTGAAAGGAAAATTACTCATTTTAACCCCAAACAAAGAAAGAAACATCACTGGCAGGGTGGGTGGGGTGGGGGTTTGCGGCGAATCGAGGGGGAGATGGGTGATTGATTGTCGATTACTCCATGTCAGCAGCGAAGGCTATATTCACAGGGAAATTGAAAAGCGAGTAGAATTTATTGTCACTCTGATGTTTCTAGAAACTTTAGAAAATGTATGTCAAGCGATATATATAGGTATGGGAGGGGGGCAAGGGAATGGGAGTATGAGATGGGCACACACGCCAAACCTGCGAAGGGCAACCATACATCTAACCACACCATAACATAATGATCTAATCAGTACACATGTATGCACACTACAAGATATAAATAAAATTACTATCTCATATATGTGAAATATGAAACTATATATGCCATATGTAAGTCTTGGAATGATTAATATTGTTATTTCGGCTGACCTGAGCTAACTGCTGATGACACTATCAGACCACACACACACACACACACACACACACACACACATATATATTGATATTGTACATAACTGTATTGTCACAAGGCTAGAATACCAGTCTCACGGAGCTGATCAAAAAAACTATATTCAATGGGAAAAAAACAACACTTTAGACAAAAAGAGGGAGAGAGCAGGAGTATGAGTAGAAGGGGTAAAGAGAGGACAGTGAATACATGAACCTACTAGAGAACGAGAGGAGAGTGTGTATGTGAGTGGTGTGTGTGTGACCGAGTAGGGGGAAGGGAGGAGATAAAGAAGTACAATTAAACAACACCAAATCTATATCGGTATATTCACTCAATTAATCCCCGGGCAGTTATACAATCGGCGGGCTGTTGAATTAGTTACTAAGTTAGACCTGGGTGTTTGTGCATGGGTTTATTTATTTGTGTATGGTTGTCTTAGTGTAATAGTGTGCATGGACCGGATTTTGAGGGACGTGTAGCGGGAAGTGAGGAGGAGGGAAGGGGACTATGTGTGTGTGTGTGTTTGGGGGGGGGGGGTACTACTAGTTTGGCATGGGTTGGGTAGGTTGTTACACCATGCGGGTTGTGACATGCACTGGCTGACCGACACTATACTAACCCAGTTGACGGATAGTGTTAGCAAAGGTTCTACCATACTGTATGAGTTGAGTTGCGTTTTATTTAAAGTTGCATAGACCGATGGTTTTGAGTTTCTGTATTTTTCTGAGATAAGCATGTTAATCGTTATAATCTACCTTACTTTAGTTTGAAGTTACTTTTATTTTAAATGGTAAACTTTTGAGATATTTTGGGTGCAAACATGGAAAATTAGTTTTGGCAAGCCTGCCAAAACTCTGACACCATAGACTTCTGCAGTACCAGGTTCTGTTAAATTGACTCAGTATTCCCTTTTACGCAGAAACAAATGCTTAATAAGTGCAGCAGTATCTAAGTTAGATATGTCAAATCAAATCTAGATAATTGGTTTGGTTTTGAAATTTTTATATTTCATCGGATGATGCAGCTTTAACCACAAACATGTAGTTTCATAACTGTATGGCTTCCCCAAGGGGTGATCTTCCAGCTGAGCAACCAATGTTAGTAATGTTACATTAAATTAAAGTTCATACGTATAATGCAAAATACATTGTTTGTCATGTTGGCGAGGCTAACATGAGTAATTTGCTCAACGAGGCAACGAGGTCGAATAGTTTTCTTGCTGTCTCACGACACGCCCAGTAGTCACTTCTCACCCGGCCGTCACAGCAGCAGGTTCGCTCTCGACTATCGACCTGAAGTACTGCTCTAACTACACGTGTTCTGCAGCCTGAGTTTAGAGAAATGCCGCCGGCCAAGAAGAGACGTGGGAGGCCCCCGCTTAAGGTCTCAACTGTTTCGGCTAGTCCGAGGAGACAACCTAAGAGGAAAGCGAGTTCTTCTTGTCAGCAACTGCCGACTCCGGCGGAAGATTCGGATAGTGACCACGAGGTGTCACAGGAGGAAATGCAGCCCGAAACCCAGATGCCAGCCACGAGGGAGCTTGCACAGCAACAAGGGACAATTATGCAGCTTAGGAAAGAAAATGGGAGAATGTCGGGAGTCTTGGCGCGCTTGAACGCTTTGGAATGCATTGCCGCGCTACCTGGTCCCCCCATTCCTGGCCCGTCGCAGCAGCCTGGAAGTGTGGGTCTTGTTCCACCGTCTACACCGCCACCGCCGTCGCCAAGGCCTGTCTATGCGCACCCCCCACCGCCTGTCTCGCCGGTGCCGATGGGTCCGCCGCCGTCTGTCTCATGCACCTACACCTCTCGGCCCGCTACCTTCTACCCACTGCCACCGTCTGCTCCGGCTCGCATGCCCCGCCATGGCACACCAGCTGCTGGGCCGCGTCTAGTAGCCACCCCGCTTCGCCAAGCACAGCCCGCTCCGGTCTACATGTCGCCTCACCCGACTCCGAGGTACCAGCTGATGAACCCACAGCCACCAGTGACTACTGACTTTCTGCTCGACTCCACCCAAGCTCTGCAGAAACCGAAAGGTACGGCCCTCTTCCCCCATAATTTCGTAACTCGTGGGGACGCGTGTAGAAAAATTGCATTGGGGGAAGCCACCTGGGCCGAATATTTCTTTGCCATTAGGCTGCTTGTTGCGCAGCCTAACTTTCCGCAGGCTTGGTTTCCAGCCTTGCTTCAGCATGAGGAGGATTTGGCGTTGATGGCCATAACTTGGGACTGGCCCACCTGCCGCCGGTGGTCGGAGAAAGTATTTCAAATGGTGGCGGATGGTCGCTTGAGGGAAGGTTGGAGCAACCTGGCCGCGGTTAAGGATATCCAACGGGATGTCTGCACCGAGTCGGTTAGGGCGCTTCAAGCACGTGCTGCGGCACACCACGTGCACGAGCCCTATAGGCAGCAATATGCACCGCAGCGCACACAGTCTGAAGCACCAGCAGCAGCAGCGGCTGCCGCCTCGACGGTGTCTCACAGTCCTATTAATCCCCGCGAAGAGTACACTCGCGATAATGATGGCAAACCTTGTTATCTTTGGAACTGGGGAAAGGATTGTGGGAACACATCTTCCCATGGCGAGCATCCAGATAAGTCGCCACACATCTGCGCGTGGTGCGCTTACAAGTTTAAGCGTATTCTGTCACATAGGGAACAAGACTGCTTGAAGAAGCGGAAGTTTCTTGACAAGAAAGCTTCCGCCGATACTTCAGCTACTAATGCCACTGTAAGTTTGGTTCCCTGTTCACGAGAGTCTGATAACATGCTTACTGCTAGTTCTACTATCGGGGTTGGATCGTCTGATAATGTGGGGGAGTCTCCTCTAGCTGCTCTGCTCTTACCTGTAAATAACGTAAATCCTGTATTGCCTCTTGTTCTTGACACTGTTAGCGTTCTACCGATAGTCTCTGATAGTATCAGTGATACGTGTGAAAGTAAAGTTGTTGATGATGTTTGCTGCCTACGTGACCGGCCCACCCACGTGGGTGGCGAATGCGCGGCATCACGTGACTCACCGGACCACGTGGTCAGAGCGCCAGCTGATTCCACTGACCTAGTCACAGACTTAGCGAAGCCGCAAGGCCGTGACCCAGTTACATGTAAAGCCAGTCAGACTCAGTTGTCAAGGGAGGATGTTACGACTACTAGTGTAGCACGGAATGAACGTAATTATGACGGTTTAGCTGTAATATCTGTGATCACTGAAGCCGAACTTGGACAGAGTAAAGATACCTGCCTCGAGTTAAGTACACATGTCGATGAAGTTATGGTCGGTGGGGTTGCGGGTGCTCCATGCCCAGATATTTCGTTCGATTGGTTCGATAGGCCTATTGAGGTGGCGCTCTCGCTGCATAGTACTGCCAGTAATAGTTCGTTTAAACCACCGCCGACTCCACAAGTCTTTCGGCCTTCCCTACTAAATTTCTGGCCAGTATCGTCGGATACTGCGTGGATGGATAAGGGTATTTATAGGGACATCTTTGATAAGGTCAGGGTGTCGGGGTTGCCGAATTATATCGGCGCGCGGATTTCAGTGCCGTCAGGTCTGGTTATTCCAAAATGGCGGGCTTTGCTGCTGGACTATCCTGACGCTTTGCTTGTCGATCATTTGGAGTTTGGGTGGCCGTTGGACTATACGTCTGAGAGAGTCCCGACCTCTACATTTAGAAACCATTCAGCGGCGGCTGAAGCAGATTATCATATTCGCAAATTTATTAATACAGAGCTTGCACATGGTGCTCTTCTTGGCCCGTTTGACACGCCCCCTTTCTTGCCGTGGACACAGATCAGTCCAATGATGACGAGGCCAAAGAAAAATTCTGCTGATAAACGTATTATTATTGATCTGAGTTTTCCCCCGGGAAGAAGTGTGAACGCGGGTATCGTGAAGGGCTTTTATTTGGGGGCCCCCTTTAATTTTTCCTTGCTGTCAGTTACCACTTTGACAGATAGGCTCACGGTCTTGGGTTCTAATGCATGGGTGTGGGGGGCGGACTTGGCTAGGGCTTATCGACAGCTCAGGGTTTGTCCGCTGTCTACTCCTTTGCTGGGCATTTCGCTTAACGGGAAAGTTTATGTTGATATTGCCCCGCCCTTTGGCTGCCGAACGTCGGCACTTGCTTGTGCACGAACCACTCGAGCTATAGTATGGCTCCTTAGGCAAGAAGGTTTCTTTTCGCTTTGCTATTTAGATGACTTCATTGGGATAGAAAAAACTGAGGATAGGGCGATACTGGCGTATCGTAGGTTTAATGAGTTAACCTCTCAGCTTGGTTTGGCACTGGCACTTGCCAAGTGCTCAGCGCCTGCTAACAAGATCACCTGGCTAGGGTTTGTAATTGATACTGTAAATATGTCTGTTACGTTGCCAAAAGAAAAGATTAGAGAGGTACTGGAGGAATGCTTAGCTTGGAAATCCAAGTCTACGGCATCAAGGAAGCAACTTCAGAGTCTAGCTGGTAAATTGCAGCATTTATCGAAGTGTATCAAGCCGGCTACTAGGTTCTCGAACAGGGTATTGGAGGCGTTGAGGGGCTCGCCCTATGTGGGTCAGCATGAGTTTAATGTTGACTTATTGTCGGACCTTGAATGGTTTCAGAAATTCGCAGACTCATACAATGGTGTTCAGCTACTGCCAAAAAAGCCTAGAGACACGTGGGTAATAGAATGTGATTCCACTCTTAAGGCAGGGGAAGCTTTCTCGGTGGATAAATTCTACATAGCTGAGTATTCGCTTGAATTACAGTCATCAACACTGGCGATAACGCAGCTTGAAGCGCTTAATTTAGTACATGCGGTTATATTTCTTCTACCGCTTAATCCACACGAGTATCTGGTAAAGATTAACACAGATAATTTGGCATCGCAGCAGGTGCTAGAGTCAGGTAGGGGCAGAGACAAGGTTCTCTGTGCATGTGCAAGGCAGTTATGGCTGATAGCGGCTACATTGAATTTCGAATTGGAAATCTGTCACAAGCCGGGGGAGTCCTTGGTATTGGCGGATGCGCTTAGCAGGGCCCCACACTCTGATATCGCTAAAGTAAGGGCTGTTTCCATGTGTATGGAGATGAAGTTAACACAACTGGCAGTTTCTGTCGATATGAGTATTCTGGTGTTCTGATTATCTGTCATGTTCCCTGGAAGATAGTAAACTGTTTGCCTCTATCTTCCAGGGTACTCGGTAAAGCATCACCAGCGGCTGATCAACAGCTATACGAGCGCGCTGGCACCTAGAACCTGGAAGAACAAGGCGGCCCACATCTCTGTATATCTGAGATTTTGTCAACAGCACACTGTAACTGCGCATACTCCTACCGTATACGATTTGTTGTCTTTTCTTTTATTTCTCAGTGACAGATTGAAGTCTCCAGGGGCAATAGCGAATTACTTTACTTCGGTCAAGCTATGGGTAGAGTCCGGAACGGGCGACCCCTCTGCGTTCACAGCGCCGGAAATCAAAACTATGAAGGGAGGTTTGTTTAAGAATTCGACACATGTAACGATACGCGCCCCTCCAATTACTAGCTCTGAGTTCAAGCGTCTGATTAGTTTCCTCTATACTCTGACCCCGCTACCTGTGGTCCTGATAGCTGCATTAATCGTAGGTTATTTCACACTGATACGTCAAAGTAACTTAGTACCTAACTCCCTCTCTCTTCGTGATAACCCGCATATTATCAAATTTAAAGATGTAAAACTCCGACTCGATTCTTTGCTGGTGACAATTCGGTCAACGAAGACAAGATTTCCTTCCTCACCACCAGTTATCTTTAAACTACCAGCCCTCCCAGGTTCGCTATGTTGCCCTTTAAGAGCCTGGCTTAACTACATTAAAACCATAACCCCGAACCCAGACTCCCCCGCTTTCTTATTGCCCACAGGTATCCCACTTACTAACGCCACGTTATCAAGGGCCCTGAGACTAGCTTCGTTCCAAGTATTTGGTATTAACAAGGGTTTCACACTGCATAGCCTAAGACGAGGTGCCGCTCAATCATGTCGAGGTACTGGCTTGACGTTAGATGATCTAATGTCTGCAGGCACCTGGAGGAGCTCCGCTGTAAATCTGTATCTACAAAACATACATATTAGTGCCGCCCCCGCAGCGCTCGGACATTTGTTGGGTTGAGCGCTGGTCGTTACGTTAAGTCTTTATCTTGTTAAACTATATACGCTTAATGTTACTTATATGTTATCCAAGTTCGCTCTGACTAAATATGTCGGAACATAGCCTTTGTTTCACGTTACTGATTGACATACTCTGATTCATGATTCTGCTTATTCTCGCTTACATGTACTAGTTAAGATTGGCCCCGTCGCCGAATCAGCTCAGTTATACACGATCGCCCAACTTCCTTGAAGTTACGGACTTATTTTTCTTTAAATAAACTAATTGTTATATTTAAATTACATATCCGTCTTGCCTTGTTTGTCTCGTTGAGTGAATTACAACATATCAGCAATTGATTTTTTTTTTAAACCTAAAATCAGATATATCCCCATATGTATACATTTTTCATACATATATGGCCAGAGGATGAATGATGTCAAAGTTAAATAATAGTGATTCTATGAAGTCCTTGCCCAATTTGTTCCTATTTTAAGAGACATTCGTCATTGTGATTTTCATACTGATACAAGATTTTATGATAATTAGACGAGAGCACATGGACATTAGACCTATACATTAATTAACGTTGGTAACCCATAAAGGTGACTAGTAAAACAAATATTAAAAAATATATATATATATATCCCAAAGAGGCTACTTAATATATATATATACATATATACATACATATAGCCAGACTTGTTTTCTTTTTCTCAGTCCCCTTTGTGAGTGAATGCTACCAAAATGTAGAGTAGGCCTCTTTGAGGCACAGATAAGACTTTCCGCCGGCCAGTGGCTTCTGAACTTTTGGGTATTGATTTTGATACTTGTCGATATGAGAATTTTCCACCGATTAGCGGTTTCCAAACTTTTTTATGCAAGGATTTGCCTTTTTAGGTCTGACCTTTTGTCAGTTGTCATCCCTGTTACGGGGTGAACGACCAGCCAGAGAAGTGAATTCAACCATTTATATATGTCTCTTGTTTATTGTAGTTACAAAAATAAATAATAATAATAAACAGTATAATCAACGAAAGGGCTATTGGCAGTTGTAAAATAATCATTATACTGACCCTTTCAAACTTTCCATAGACATCCCTCACTTTTGGGTCGATCTCGTCCCAGGAAGACATGGCGAGCACCTGCAGCATCTGTGCGACCTGCATCAGGTTGTGGCGCGCAATGTAACTGATGGGTGCGTCAGAGGTGATGCCGTAAGGCTCGGGGTCACACACCGCCGGGCAAATGAAGAAGGTGAACACAAGGTCTGCACACATGGCACGCGCTTCTGCGGTTGTTACCTTCTGCGCCTTACAGACACTGGCGTAGAGCTGTGCCACAATCCAGCTGAGGCTCTGCGGGAAGCAGTACATGTTCTCCTTGATGCTGTTAATGAAGCGCTCGGTGAGGGAGACAAGCTTGTTGGTGGTGACTTCCCGGTATTGCTTTGTTCGAAGCTCATACTCATCTGTACCTGGGTTGGAAAATCTCTTAATGCGCTCCTGCGGTGGGAACCGGTAAAGTGCCCGTTGTGGGTCGATGTCGTAAAACCACTCATCTTCCATCAGCAGCTGCATTACCGGCTTATGGAGGGCAGCGGTGAGGAAGAGCTTTGCAGAGAAGAGGCCTTCGCTGAACAATTTGAAGATTCGGCTGAAGGCGCAAGAACCTTTCCGGACAAGCCGCCTTGGATTGTCACTTGTCGCAAGCTGGTGATTAACCAGAGACTTGAGCAGCTCAAGTGCGTAATGTTCATCCTCCGGCATCACAATGTTGCCATATAGGGAGGCCATGACAGTCTGTGACATCCGTGCCATTTCCTCAGATGAACTCTGCTCACTGCTCACCAGGCATGCTGCAACCAGCTTTGGATGCTCCCGTAGCTGTTTGAGGAACTCTCCAAACTTGGACTCATGGTATCCAAGATGGCGGTATCCATCAACAAAGTTTGACTTCTCAAGATTGTTGGATCGCTGGCAGCAGACAGACGGCGTGATGTCCTTGTCCGCCAGGATTAGGCGGTCGATCACATGCTTTTGCTGCCGTGAGATCCATGACACATGGTACAGGTTCTCTGCAGCCTTCGCAACCTCTTCGTTCAGAGTCTGCAGCTGCTCACGCTCTGAGTTGATGAAGAGTCGCTCCTGCTTGAGATGGCGGGAGAGCTCCAGCAAATCATGTGCTGACGCCATGGCGGACATTTTGGTGAGTTTTGTGTGGTTGTCACTCTCGTCACATTTTGAAGTTCACCTGAATGGAAGAAAAAGAATATACTTTCAATGTTGAGTGTAGAGAACCCCATTTTGAAAATAAGCGGCTATTTATTTATTCGTAAATTTAGTTTTCTTCAAAGCACAATTAGATTTAGCTCTTTAAATATGGATACTGATGGAGATTTAGGATTATTAATCAAAACTAACAGTAATTTTGTTTAATGAAACAGGCAAATGACAAGAATTGAAGACTAACCAAAGTCTTTTAAAAATACTTATTCTGTCCCACCCAGCGGAAGGCTAATGACTAATATGTGTATATATACATAAACAATACCCATAGAGATGGAAAATAAATTCACCAGAATCCAGCTGTTTCTGCAGAATTGATAGAAACTGGTCCCAGTGCCTTCTGCCATGTTTTACAGTACTAGACGGAACAGAGAACCAGCTTGATAACTATTTCTGTCATGCTGGTCAACAGCAGACACAATCTATAAGCACAGATTTGCCCAGAACCAGTTTCAGCAGTACTGAAACTTATGCTGCGTTCATATGAACTGGTGAATATGGTGTTTCCCACTTCACAACCGGTGAATTGCGTTCAAGTGACTTCAAAACTGGTGAACACCACCTGTGAACTGGAGATTTTTTAAGCGGCTCGGTACTCACCACTTGTGAAGAAATGGCGGCGAATACAGAAAAGTTGCATGTTCCATAATAAATTGACAAAAATATCTTTGTAATGAAACCATTGTCTATGATATGTCATCTTAAAACAAATCATACATTATGGTGGTGGATACTATCTACCAAAAACGTGCAGTTTATGTGTTATTTACGTGTTATTTACGCATTATTGTAGTTTGCCTCTATTATCACCCAGCATGAAACGTGTTTACTGCGAATTGCCAAATGAACGCTCTCAGTTTACATGGTCGTGTTCACCGGCAGTAAGTGGGAAGTTCACCATATTCACGAGGACCGTATGAACGCAGCACTGTACCTGTACTTACAACGTGCTTGAACACCAGGGAAAACAAATACGCAAAATGCGGGGGGGGGGGGGGGAAGGGTCAGTCTTAAGCATTGCTTATTCATATTCAGGGATGAAAGGGGTCTCCGGGGAAAAAAGCGGAAATGCTGATATTCTCTCATAGGTTTAGCATTGTCAAGGAATCGCGGAAAATTTCCGGAAGTCGGGTTTTACATATATTGGTATACGCTGATAGTGCTGCGCCATTTGAAGCATGTATTAGTAGTGTATGCTGATAGTGATGCAGTGCTTGGAGCATTTATTAGTAGTACGTGCTGATAGTTCTGCGGCATCAGCACCACATATTAGTATATGCTGGTGGTGCTGCGGGATTGAAAGATCCCAGAAATCCGCGGAGATCTTTCATCCCTGCATATCAAGTATGACAGAAATAGCATTAACTGATTAAGCGTATAAATTTAATCCAAATCTAAACCATACAGATCCAGTTATCTCATGACTTTTTAGGTTACCGAACAGTAATTATTATATATATATAGATACTCGAGAGAATGCAGACACCTACATTTCATGTTGTGTTAATACAGCTACCTGTGCGTTAATATCACTTATCTTTTGTCTGACATATAGTTTAGGAATAGGAGACATACGTCAAGCAACTTGGTATTATTTATTTAAAAACTTAAAATGTATGGACATTTTTCTTCTAAAAAAACCATCAAAATCTAAATAAAAACATGACATTTCTGCACATTAATATTGAGCGGACAATTTCTAGTAAATCAATGGGTGCATGAGGATAAAAACCTAATTACCTATACTAAAAAAAGAATTACAAGGAAAATAATTTTTTTATTGAGGTTTAGTGTCTTTAAAATGTGGTAATGTTTGTCACCCGCTGTGTCTGAGAGTGACAAACGTTTTTTTTTTGTGATGGGTGTATTTATGCTGCCCATACTGGTTAAGTCTAATGACTTGTTTTCGCTGCTAGACAGTAATAGTCTTGTGACTCCCCTTCTTTTTTATCACTTTCAGTTGTTGTGTAGCTAACTACTGCATACATTCTTTCTCTGTTTGTAAGCATTCTCCCACATCCCCCAAACCTCTGTGAGTTTGTTCGTTCTACAATCGGATAATTGTTTGGTTACCAATAGTTAATTTCTCTGAATGTCTTCACCTTGCTGTGTTAGTGGTCATTAGGTTTTGATTTTAAGTTTAAAGTTGACATTTTGTATGTAAAACTTTGCTTGAATTATCAGTGTATTTTCTATTTATCTATCTTTCTTTTTCTTTTTTAATTCATTTTATTTGTTGTTGTCATTAGTCTAGCTGTGCATTTAGCTCTCTTTTGATTAATGTTTTATATGTTTCTATTGTCCCTGTACTTCTTTCTTCTACTCCTGTTTCTGGCTCTGTTTCTTATAAGTCTGGGGGCATCACAACCTCTTGTTGCCTTTTTTGTTACCTGCACCCTCCCAGGCGTCCTTGTCTCCCTGAATGCTGCTATTTTGAGATGTGCTTTTCTCCTGTCACTTAGTGTGTTGACTCTTGCTTTCCTATGGAGATCATCAGTTGGGTGTCTATGTTTCACCTTCAGACATATCTTAAGTGCTCTATTTTGTAGTCTTTGTAGTTTATCCAACATATTTTTGTTACCCCCCATATATATTACATCACCATAGTCGAAGTATGGTAGTATCATACCTTTATAGATTTTAATAGCCATATTTGTAGTTAGGTATTTTCTGGTATTCGCTAATATCCAGATTTTGTGGTTTGCCTTCTTGATAACTTCTTTTATGTTATCATTGTAGTTTAGTTGCCTATCAAGATTCATTCCTAGATATCTGTATTTGGTCTGATAATCAAGAACTTT
This sequence comes from Branchipolynoe longqiensis, assembly GCA_030323885.1. NCBI lineage: Eukaryota > Metazoa > Annelida > Polychaeta > Phyllodocida > Polynoidae > Branchipolynoe > Branchipolynoe longqiensis. Next base: position 26,578,666 of record CM059201.1, on the reverse strand, counting down.
TCCTCCCAAAATTATTGGCTCGTCATTGCCGGAGTTGATTTTCCCCCTGCCAAACACTAGGACCTTCGACTTATTGTGGTTTATGGAAATCTTGTTGGAGTTACACCAGTTATCTAAAGCTACTAGTTTCTCATTTAGCTTATCTCTGTTCTCTTTTCTGTTATTGCTTGTTGTGTATATCACGGTGTCATCAGCATATAGTTGGAATTTGATTCCCTCTAAGGACTTCTCCAGATCCTTGATTTAAATGATGAAGAGGAGTGGGTCTAATACTGAACCTTGAGGGACTCCACAGGTTACCTGTATACTTTCTGATGTTTGGCCATTTACTTTTGTTCTCAGACTTCTCTCACTGATGTAATTCCTTATCCAGTCTAGTGTTCTTCCTCTTATTCCTACTCTTTCTAGCTTTTTTTTATCAGTATGTCATGATTCACACTATCGAATGCCTTGCTAAAATCTATGAATGTGGCAGTTGTCTGTTCACCTTCATTCATACCTCTCAGTATGTCATTTGTTAGATTGGATATAGTTTTTGTTGTGGAGAATCCCTTTCTGAACCATTCCTGTTTGTCATTTAGTATTTTCTCACTATCTAGATGTTTCATGATGTGCTCGTACATTAATTTCTCTATCAGCTTGCCTGGAAGAGGTAGGAGTGATATGGGGTGGTAGTTGCCCATGTCCCCTTTGTCTCCACCCTTGTGTATTGGTACCACTGTAGCCTGCTTCCAGGCCATGGGAAAAATACCCATCTCAAATGAATTATTGATTAAGTCATATATAACATTTGGTATGGCTAGGATAGCATATTTAATTATTTTGGCTTGTAGGTTCTGTATTCCTGATGACTTTCCTAGATCTATTTTCTTAAATAGTCTAATCACTTCATTCTCTCTTACTCTTGCTGTCTCTGTAGTATTTTCAACTACATCACCTGTGTATTCCCAGCTTCCTCTGAATTGTTCTGCTAACTTTGCTCCTATCTCTGTGAAGTGTTTATTTAGTCTATCTGGTGCTCTCTCATTTGATATGGTGTTCCCTTCTCCATCTGTTAGCACTATTTTGCTTTTCTCCTTATCTCCCAGTAATGCCATCTCTACATTTTTCCAGAACTTCTTCGAGTCATTACCTGAATTATTATCTTGTTCTTCAATGTAAGTGGTCATTGCCAGTCTGACTAGCCTTAGGGTTTTTCTTTTCGCAGTTTTGTAGTTGTTGATGTCATCTATCTTATTTGTGATTCTAGCCTTCTCTCCAAATTTCCTCTTCAATTTGATACTGTAGTAGTCTGTACATGAGCTCCACTACCACGCGGTAGCAGCAGACACTACGCCGCACACCGCGAACTGCGATAGATGGCGGCACGCTAGCCACCGGGCGGCACGCTAGCCACACACATTCTTCCTTAATGTGTGTGGCTAGAACACCCACCACCCACCTATAGAGGCGACGTGGGACCTGGCGAGTTAGGGGCGGGTCAGTTGACTGTTGACGCCGCGGAGAGCGGATAGGTTTTTGGAATAAACCAATTGAAGCGTACTGTTACTAAATCTTGGCATTCTTCCGTGAGTGCGTGGCAGTGTGGAAGACCATGGACCATCACAATACTATCTATTATTTCCTCACCTATCCATGGATCCTGGTTGTCCCTCATCTTGATTGTCTTAATTGGACACATTTTATCCATTAATTCTTGAATCCTACCTAAAACATTTTCCCATTTCTGATTTGGGTCCCTAGAGTCCATTACATTTTTCCAATCTGTTCCCTGCATCTGTTGTGTGAATTCAAAGACATCATAGGCTTTGTAGGACCTACCTAGTTTTACTTCGATCTTGTGCTTTCTGTGATTTTTTTTTTAGTTGCATAGGCTAATTCATGGTCACTTATCCCCATGGTCTCGTTCCCTTTTTCTTGATATGTACACTGTTTGTCAAAATTAGGTCTAGAGTAGAGCTGGTGTCTGCCAGTCTTGTCTTTTCTTGTCTATCAGTTGCTGGAGGCCCATTGCTTTACTAATAATTTCATTTGTTCTTGATTCTTATTTGTTTTACTATAGTCTATATTCATATCCCCCAAGATAAAAACATCTATATTCTTGTTTCTTGTGATTGCCTCTTCTAGGTGGTCTATAAATTTATTTACATTACCCCTTGGTGGCCTATATACTGAGGCTACCGCTATGTTGATTTTCTTGCTGTTTTCAATTAGTACCCACATCATTTCTATGTCATCGGTTGATGTGCTGTATTCACTCAGTTTGTCTTCTATAACCTGGTGCTTGCTATTTATATATGGCCACACCCCCTCCTCATTTGACATTTCCATCCTCTCCTGTAGATTCTCTATCTAATCTGAATAATTCATACCCCTCCAGGTTGTATGCCTGCTTCTTGTGATTTTTATTGAGCCACCTTTCTGATAAGGTTAATACATCAAATTTATCATACTTTATAGCCGTGTTTACATGGGCCATTTAAAACGCCTCATATAAATCCATTTGCCTAGATCGATTCATATTTCCCGTGTAGACGCGAGGCTGTAGCGTTTTAGGGCTTAATCGCTTCATATGAAACGCCTCATCTATACCACCTAGGGAGGTGGTTTATTTGAAGCGATTCAGCTGGTTCCCGGGCGGCGATAGTATAAAATAGTATGGCTTGCCAGCAACAGGGGGAGCAGTAACTAATCGCTTGTACCCGGCAGTGTTAGGGCCCAATTAGGCCGAAATCTATTAAATGCGATCATATTTAACAGAATTACATCCTCAAATAATGAAATTTAATTAAATTAACCTTAAATTCCAAGCGATATTAAGGTAGCAGCTTCATCGGAGTCGAATCGACGTGTGTAAACTAAACAAATAAGCAGTGCTTTCCGGCTACAGGCGCCTGCTGATTCCCGGCGCCGACACACTTTCCAACTCGCTCGTGTAAACGCACCACTACATCGCTTCATATGAATCGATTGGTCTAGATCGTTTCACAATTCCCCGTGTAAACACGGCTTATGTGTGGCTTAATTAAGTCAATTTTGCTGGTAAGACAGTTTAAGTGTGCTATGTGCAACCCCCTGCCTAGTCTGTTTTCGATACTTGCTAACATACTCATTATTATATTTTCTTTCTTTCTTTCCTTCTTCAGGCTAGGTTAGTGTTGTTTATTACCAGTCACCTGAATAGAGACTTTTACCATATGGCACTTCAGTCGCTGTGCCATTTGTAAGTCACGAGAGTGTGGTGTGTCAGCTGTACAGTCCCTAGGATTTCACCCCCCCCCCATCTGCCTATGGAGAGAAACAGGTAGGGTGGTTCTATGATGAGGGCCACCTTGGACATCCTCACAGTGTTAATTTGGTATAATTATCTTAATCAAACACCCAGACACCATACATTATTCAATGTTGAGTTATTTTTTCTGTTGTAGTCATCCTATTCTGATTTATATGTGTGAGTTTGTATATTCATTATATCTTTTAGGTTATAACTTTGTGTTTCTACTTTAGATGTACATTATTTGGTTCTTTTAAAAGTAATATATTTTGTACGATGCTTTGGGGTACCTTAATGTACTACTGAATGTGTGTTGTCTAGCGACTTCCTTTCAAATGTATTTTTATTTGTTTTTGTTTCCCCCCCCCCCGTTATTCTCTTATTAGTTTAATCAAGTTTGCATTAAACACCAGGCATTACTTGTAAGAGTCTCTAATCTCTTTTATAATGCCTCCCATTCTATTCTTGTATCCAGGTAGTTCTACTTTTCCTTCACTAGCCTACTCGAGGTACCTGCCTGAGCCCCAGAAGGGGCATTTAGTACACTCTCTGAACACATCACCCTTATAGCTCATCAGCTTGTCCTTTAAGTTTGGGTTCTGTTCAAATTTGGCCTTTATTATATCCTCAAGGACTGCGTCATTCTGGCATTCGTTTAAAGGCACAAATACAAAAAAAATCACATTTTCTTTCAGTTTCAATGACAATATCCATGGCAATAACAATCTAATGGAAATGTTAAGCATTGCTTGCTTTATCAAAATAAAGCGATTTAAAAACTTTGTTTTGTGACGAACGTTACAACAAACAGTCAATTGGACGAACATAAATCATATTTAACTTTTTTCAATATATTTGTGTTAAGGATATGTCTATTTATATATATTTTCTTGAAGTAAATGTTAATTATTGTGACATTTTCAGTCGGTTTTGACATTTGGTGTCCATTTCTTTTGCTCACCAGTATCGTATTTCTACATATATTTAAGATAAATAAGTATATCAGCATATGTCTGTATATCAGGCTGGCAGGTGGCATAGATCTAACTGGATTGTAAATATTTATAAAATCCGGTAAAACTTTCTTATCATGGACATATATGATCTACTATCATCTAGGTTTGTTTTATGCATATCAAGTAGACCCTTGGAAATCCGTCGCGCTTGCCGGTCTCGCTAAACTGGCGTTGTGACGTCATCACTTTTTAGCGGTGCATTTTTCGTCATTCAGGAAAATGCGGATTTAGGATAGTAGCTCTGCTCAAAATAGGCTACAAATGTACAATTTTGAAGCACACTAATTTTGACAGATTTAATTTTTTGTCATCAAAATCCAACAGGAATTGACAGATACCCAGCTTTCTGAAGTTTAAGGTAACTTTCTCTAAATTATGACACTCTTGATATTTAGCAGACTATTTTTTATTTCTAGATAGACCAGTTATTTAATGTCTTAACTATTAATATGTGAAGTTTCATATCGATCCGAATTTCCACACTGCCGTTTTTCTGTTCCGTAAGTTTGCTGATCGCACCGTTTTTCATTTTTTAACAACAACAACAATTATTTCATTTTTGTTTGTTTTTTGGGGTGATGGTGTATTTGTGCAATTATATCTGTGAATGTCACTAAGAAGATTTTGAGACCTTAGAAAATAACAATGTAGCATTACTTTGAATCAGTGTACTGTGTAGGTTTTCTTGTCCAGTCTCACAATTTTATCACACTGACTTTGTAATGCTACTTACTATAGGCAAGAGGGTCTAATTTTGGCACCTTGAAAGCATCATATCTCGGGTTATAATAAAGCTATTATAACAAATGAAGTATATCTGTGCAGCATTTTGTAGCCTCTTGGTGATAACAAAAAAAGAATTTGATGCATTTTGGTTGTTTGAAAAATATGTCCAAGTGCCAATATCAAGCTAGCAGGTGGCATAGCCATAGATCTAGCTCAATTGTCATTTAAAAAAAAAAAGAAAGAATAATATCCGGTAAATCTAGTGCATCGAAACAAATCATGTTACATAATTCATCATTTCATGTAATACTAATAATTATAGCATTGTTGATTAGATACAGGATAATTTTTACAGATCAGCAAAAGGTACTGGCAATGCTATGTCCATACCGATTAGATTGTGTAGTTAGTGTGACACATACTGTGTGTTACTGTTACCAACCTGCCAGCACCACCCCCTATTTTGATTATGTCCCAGTCACGGTCGATCATTCATGATTCTATATTGCAGTAAAAGTTTACCAGCCTGGATCACAAGTTGTACCATCTGTCAGGAAGTATGACAGCCCAGGCGCCCGCCAAACGACGCCAGATCGATAGCAAGGGTGATCTGGCTCGATCGAAAGTTGGGTATTTCGAATACAAGAAAAATAGTTCAAGTCAAGATCTTGGTGCTTACTGCCCACTATTTTGATCCCTCTGCACTGCCATGCTCAAAACAATCCGCGCGCACCTCCATCACGCATTTCCGGTCACATCGTAACCAATTTCCGGAACAAACATGACAAACGAAGTTGCAAACTACCACTATATATATTTAGACATGAAAGAGATTTGGCAAAACTGAAACACTATAAACACAAATTTGGCGAACTGGATTCATATGTTATTGCTAAGGCCGAAACAAAACGCCACTGGCCCTGGAAGTAAAATAAATGAGAAGGCTTAGATCACAAAACGAAGTAGCAAATTAAACTAGGATGTACTGTGGGGGAGGGGGTGAATATTTTATCTAGAATATTTTATCTAGGATCTAAGTAGATAAAAGATTCACCCGGTACTTGTGTAGTACACAGGTGAAGATCAGCCTTATATAAATACGGGCGAAAATAGCGTTAGTATGGAACATCAACTAGAAACTGTGGCTCCAGTATCAAATGGCTACCCATGTAGGCACAGAGTTGGTGAAATGGGAGAGAATGCAAAAAGACAAGATGGCGGCCATAGAACGCCGTCGATTTCACTTTTAAATCTTATTAAACTATATATTATATTATATTTTTCAACTCAAAGGTAGCGGGCTATCAATAAGATATATGTAAAGAATAATTGTTGCTTCTTAGATTGTAAAATTAGGCTCTCAATTCTTTCGCCAGCTTTTACATAGGGTTGGTTTGCACCCCTACTGCAGCAGTATGGGGTGAATATTGTATCTAGGATCTAGGTAGATACAAGATTCACCCCGTACTGATTCACCCTTAGATAAGAGATTCACCCCGTACTGTACTACTGTACTACTGTACTCGCAGTAGACGGGTGAACGAAAATGTAGTATATATACGGGCGAAAAAGCTTTAGTATGGAACAGGAAGTAGAATGCCTGCCTCCAGTATCAATTGGGTACTATATTATTCGGGCATGGGTACTTATATTTGACAGCATGATGATGACTTATATTTGAAGATTGAGAAAAAAGTTTATATTTAAAAGTTTCTTAGTTTGTTGAATGAAATGGTAAATACGAATCGACTATTCTACATGAACATTAGTAAATAAGAGTGATATCCTAAAAACTCACAAAGAAAAAGCCACAACAAAACAAGTTAATTTAAACCAGTGCACTCGGTACAACCGGGATGGCACACGATAGAAATGGTTGTTTTATTATTCTCGGGTCCTACCGAGAGACGGCGACATTGACCCATGCAGTGTCGCCATCACGCGAATTGTTCAGACATTACTTGCAATAATATATAACTGGCTCCTATCTGAGTATTTCATTATCCCTGGATAAATGAAAGGTATATATCGATAGCGATAAGTATTTGATCGATTCACCATTTTCGCATTAAGCATATAAATACTTAAAATTAATAAGTTTGGTAAAATTACTAATTGAACGAATTCCAGAACATAAATAGTAAAATACCTAGTCAAATAATACGAGCTGTGAGCGATATTGGGAGAATAAGCCCGGTGACACTCAACATCATTGGATGATTGGTTCAATCGGACACCGTGGTAATTAATGCCAACAAAAGTGGTTGAGATATCATTTAACTGTTACGCATAAAACAAGCACAGCTATATGTTGTAGATATACTCATAGTAGCTATGTGAACATTTTTTAAAGAATGCATTTGTTCTCAATGGAACATATACCTTGATACCTTGATACCAGATGTACGAAATCATGTTGAAGGCATCATTGCCTGTAGATACAAGATTCACCCCGTACTGCTGCAGTAGCGACAGGAGGGGTGCATACCAGCCCTATGTAAAAGCTGGCGAAAAAACGGGTCAAAGAATTGAGAGCCTAATTTAACAAACTAACAAGCAACAATTATTCTTTACATATGTTTTATTATTTACCCGCTACCATTGAGTTGAAAAATATAATATAATATATAGTTTAATAAGATTTAAAAGTGAAATCGACGGCGTTCTGCGGCCGCCATCTTGTCTTTTTTGCATTCTCTCCCATTTCACCAACTCTGTGCCTATATGCATAATATAGGTAGCCATTTGATACTGGAGCCACATACTGTAGCCTCACTTCCATATTAATGCTATTTTCCCCCGTATTTATATATGGCTGGTCTTCACCCGTGTACTACAAGTACCGGGTGAATCTTTTATCTACATTGCCTGTTGATATTTCGGTCTCTATTCTGCAATACTTGAAACGTTAGTCACGGAGTTTTATACTGCTCAAAATATACCAATGGAAAGAGCTTGAAGAGACCGTAAACATGCAGTCATATAATTTTTCTAATGTAAATATAAAGAAGGCAGTGGCTACCCGTACGTGACCGTACGTGTAGAGTTGAAGTCTAGGCGTACGTGCGCATGCGCGGTCGTTCCTCACATATCTTTAGCAGTTGCTAACCGTACTTGACTGTACTGGTAGAATCGAAGTCTAGGCGTACATGCACATTCCTCACATATCCTTAGCAGTGTCTACGCGTACGTGATGCCATACCCAGTTTCACTGAGTTTATTCATGATTTTATTTAGACCCTATGCTTAAATATATATAATAAATTAAGATTTTAATTTGGTGGAAATAGCCCTAACCCTAACCCTACAGATGCGCACGCACGTACGCCTAGACTTCAACTCTACCAGTACGGTCACGTATGGGTAGACACTACGTATAAAGAAAGTTACATCGATTTGAACTTGAAAAATATGTCTAATTATGGGCCCTTTGTTGTATAGTAAACCAACCAAAAGTTGTGACCCAAAATCAGCAGGACATAAGAGATGGCGAGGCGTGAATGCCAAGTAGCACAAGGCAGAGGTGAGAGTGCCAGCAAAAGTTAAAGTGCTGCGGATCATATATCTCCTTTGGGAATAGATCAAACTTCCTTAAAATTTCAGAACATGTAGAAAACTAATGAAGGAACAAAATTTCATAGTTTGAGGATATAATTTAATCTCCTTTGGGTGATTTGATGAAGATTTTGTGGAGAAAAGTAGAACTTGAAATTCAACCACAGACTTTTGAAACTGATACTGGTCCAATTGAAACAATTATAAAACGAGGATGTAGAGAAATCTGTGCTCTATGTTATGAAAACAAGAGCTAACTTGTAGCTAGAAAACCCTCCTTTTGGCAAACTGAAAGATAACCCCTACCGCAAAGCAGCTCCGTGCCGCTGAATGAGGCTAGCATTACTGTCGCTGCTGAACTGCTTTGCGGCGAGTGGCGTTATTCACACATAGGTATTCATAGAGCTAGTATACGCACTATGTTTTCCATTAGTTTATGAATCTGCTGGTTGCGCACACTTCAACCTTCATGAATGAACTGTCAGTCAAATTGTGTGAACTAGTTAGTAATTTAAGTTTAAGTTCTTAGCCTGCTTAGGATTAACCTAAGCCTTATCATGGTACTCCCGCAACACTTTCTGGTAAATTATGGTGACCTCTACTCTAGTCTAAGTCATTGGTCAAGTGCGAAGTACTTGCTAAGTACTTAAGGGAGCTGTAACATGACCAAAGCCAAAGGCAAGGCAACTTTGCTTATTCACAATTATTATCATCAAATAGGACTACTGGTAGTAATAATTTGTATAGTTACTAATAGTTTGAAATAACTTATTCCATAGGAGCTATGTAGGTCCTACCATAGTCAGAGGGTCTCCATGGTCAATATGTGTCATTCAACCCGAATGATTGTATGCATTGACATATGCTAGAGCATATTGCATACTTGGAAAGTAGTGCAACCCCTATTATCTCTGTGTTATATCACAGAGTGGTATGCAGGTATAGCAGGTATAGCAGTATAGCAATACCTCAGGGAGTTTGACGCCCCTGCCTTGCAGAGTTCTAAACCACTGCCTTGTGGTACAGGTCCTTGACAGAACCGAAGGCTAAGGGAGCAAACCCTAAACAGAAAACCATGTCACTGTGGCAGCATTAAGGGCGGTTGATGTATGGAACTCCCAACATCTCCCGACCAGCCACTGCAGGACAAATAGATTTGCGCCTGTCTTGACATGTTCTTGCCGGTGTGAAACCTCTATTTGCTCCCCGAGAGAGTGCCGCTGGTAACTTGCAAAAGCCAGCAGCACTTCAACACTTTTGCAGGCAGCTTTCATGAAATGAATGAAAGCAGTCTTTGTCGCATCGCGACCGACAGCATGATGATATATCACAGAACTATTAATAATAGTCACGGCGTACTCATACTCTAATGGTGCTGGGCAGACTGATCCTAACATACTCAGTTCAAGCTCAAATAATCCATTCTAAGTATGATCTTTTATTAAGATACATCAAACATTCATGTAGGGAATTCAAGGGACCACAAATTTGTTTTATTTAACGACGCCCTTAGAGCACATTGGTTTTTTAATTTAAGGGACCAGATCTTTAAGTTTAGCATTTGACTTAGACATAGTGGTCAACATAAGTAGAGTACCCAAGTCATGTGTGTGTTTAACACTGTAATGCAATATGCACTGAACTTAGAAACATCAGAGTACACAATTATATTAAAGAGAATGAATGTAAAGTCGAATCAGGTCTCTACTTGACAAATATGACGGCTTGGTTTTCTTATATAATATAATTATAAACCCACAAATGTTGGACGAATGAACGAAAGTACCCAGTTACCACATTACGCAGTTATATTTTCCTGCTTATTTTGTAAACTATTTGATTACATTGCTCTGAATCAGAGCACTGAATCAGATTTTCATCTAATCCAACCTAATCTGATTTCCATGATTTGAGACATCAGAGGGGAAAACATAACAAAAAAGATATCTGGAATGCTTGCTATGAAATAAAGCAAATGATTTAACACACAAATATCTAGCAAATATCGGACCAATGGCAATTAATTACCATGGCTGTTGCGATCACTTTTCCTACTTCACGGAACCTTGTCACGCCTTTTCACACGGTTATTGTAGGAAATTTGCTTGATTCAGGTATCTAATTTCTCAGCGAAATCGCTGATTTCAGCGAAAATGAGTTTCCAAATCACTGGGGGAAAATCCTGACAAAACCCACTGAAAATCTAACTGATTCACACCTACCCCAACAAAATACATAGACATATTCCTAAGAAAAATATATAACAAAAACTCCGCTAAATTGAATTTATTATATTCGTCCAATTGAGTGGTTGTGGTAACGTTCGTCACAAAATGGACACAAACTAGACATTTTGGTTAAAATCGCTTTATTTCAATACCAAAGCAGGCTATGCTAAAAATATCCATTGGATTGTTATTACTGTGGATATTGTCACTGAAACTGTAAGAAAACAAGGTGACTTTTAAAATTTATTTGTGCTGTTGTGTGTACCTTTAAACATTCGTCACTGTGACGGACACAACAGACACTAAAACTTCATAAGAAATTAATTTTCCTTGCAATCCTTTTTTAGTATAGGTGATTAGGTACTTATATGCCTCATGCACCCATGATGACTCTTTTAATGCATTTGATTTACTAGAAATTGTCCACTCAATATTACTGTGCATAAATGGCACATTTTTGGTTAACATTTTGATGTGTTTTTAGAAGACACATGTCCAGAACATTTAAAGTTTTTAAATAAACACTACCAAGTTGTCTGAGCTATGTCTCCTATCCATAAACTATGTCAGCCTAAATAAATTTGATATCAATCTATTGAAAGCTGTGCAAATAGTAATATACCATGAAATTATCTGTTAGTTTTAAAGTCAGTTGGAATTTCAAGGCCAAAATGTCCATGTAGGTGCAAGATTGCACCATTTTAATCGTAGGTTTAAAAAAAGTTAAGGGGGCATGCCCCCGACCCCCTCTAGTTTTGCGGGGATTTACTTTTTTGTGTCACTGCTTGCCCTATTGATTATAATTGTATAATGGGAGGCTAGGTGCTGCCTGTCGTGCTACCAAATTAGTGTACTTGTCTGATCGCAGAGACTGCGTGTGAATTCAGGTTGCTCTTCACATACTGTATGAAGAAAACAGAAAATGCAGACGAAATGGCTGAATGGGTTGAGCAGGTTCGAACCCCGGTTGAGTCAAACTGATAACTTCTAAATTGATAAATGTCACTACCTAGCCAGGCATTTGGCATTACTTGGACAAGGCAAGGGGCAGTAGAATGAGGAAGACCAATTGTCCCTGATTGAAATTTCCCCTTCTTAGTCGACTAAAATGTACACACACAAAAAACAAAAAAAAGAAGATTTAGACTACCTTTCAGTCTTCATATTTTATATAATAAATTATGTTATCGTAGGCTTCCGTAGGCAGAGCACAATAGATCAGTTGAATGGTTAAGTAAATCCTTTGGCTGGCACACCTAAATTTATTCATGGAAAGGACAATCTTAGCCAAACGTGGCCAATTATCAGTTGGGTGGGAACATGCAAGTATTGCTAAGCTACATTTGGCTGCTTGGCAACATACCGGTCGTTGCCCAGGCCGCCCAGGGGTACAGTCCTGGATAGTGCAGTGTATACAGAGTAGTACAAATAAGGGAGGTGCAAACTGACAGCAAAACAATTTAGGCATAAGTTACACATTACATTACATAATGTGTATGCATGCAAGCAAACACAGTTTTGTTCCTGTGAGATTGGGTAACGTAGGGGACAATGGGTCTACTAGATAATGTACACATTTCTGTTCTTCACTATGCTTATAATAAAGAGAACTTTGAAACCTTATAGTTTTCTTTCTTTCGTTCTTTCTTTCTTTCTTTCTTTCTTTCTTTCTTTCTTTCTTTCTTTCTTTCTTTCTTTCTTTCTTTCTTTCTTTCTTTCTTTCTTTCTTTCTCTCTCTCTCTCTCTCTCTCTCTCTCTCTCTCACTCTCTCACTCACTCACTCACTCACTCACTCTTTCCTCCCTTCGTTCATTCCTTCGTTCCTTCCTTCATTCGCTCCTTTGTTTGTTCCTTCCTTCCTTCCATCCATCCCTCCTGACTTTCTTTCTCACTTTTTCTTTCTTTTCGTTAATTAGGGTGGTATCACTGCACCTATCATTGTCCTGTTTAGCTTATGGACTCTGCAAGTAGCTGTCATGCCACACAGAAAGGTAGAACAGTATGTTGTGTGATGACCTCTGGGTACAATGAATTTCTTCAAACCGTTGCTGGCATGAAAAGCCGATGAACTAAGCTGTTGCCTGGAACTTGTGGAAGCATCAAACAGTGCATTCTGTTGCAATCTCAGGTTTACTGCACATGGTATAGCTAATGCTTTGATGTTTCTGTTTCAATCAGAACTGTCATCATGGAGTCAGCAGACTGAGATGAGCCGTACTGCCAGCAAGACACTCCCAACGCTTCCAACAAAATGGCTACATTTGTGGGTTATGTGAAAGACGTGCAGCAGCCACAGCACACAGAAACCAAATCGAAAACTCTCTTATGTAGCAATTGTCTCTTTACGACTGTTGACATCAGGAGCTACATTGAGCACATGCATGCTCACCAAACAATACACACATGTAGCCAGTGTACCTTCTGTACTGAAGAAATCACTGCCTTCACCGAACACATGCTGACACACATCAAGCAGCACACGTGTAGCCAGTGTGACTTCTCCACTGACAAGCTGAAAGCCTTCATCGAACACTTACAAACACACATAGAGCATCACATGTGTAGCCAATGTCACTTTTCCACTGATGAACTCTGTACTTATGTTGATCACCTGCAAACGCACATTCACGAATACCAGTGTAACCTGTGTAGCTTCAGCACAAAGGAACTGATGACTTATACCAAACACATGCATACCTGGCACCTGCTGGCAGTAGCAAAACTCCACAGCTGTAGTCTGTGTTCCTTCTCCACTGATGACCTGTCGGTCTACACGATGCATGTGCAGACACACACTGACCCGACAAAGCTTCACATGTGCAGTCTGTGTGCCTTTGAGACAAACCTCATGTCTGCATACATAGAACATGTGTCAACGCACACCTTGACACCCATGGTGCAGCTCCACCATGTTGACATCACAGCCACCCCTGCTGTCAAAGACATTACAGCAAGTGAAGGCATTGACACTATTGTAGGTGATGATTTAAATGATCTTGCAAGTGATCATGCACCAGCCGACACTGTTACAGTTGAGATTCCTGGCAATAATCATTACGACATAATTTATGATGTTACATATGAAGTTGCGTATGATGTTCCTAATGCGGTCACTGAATACCTACCTGTTGATGTTACGCATGACAGACCCCAAGATGTGTCCATCACCAATTCCAATATGGACACCACTGACACTACTGGTGCTGTGTCCCAAGATGTGGCACATCCTCTTCCAGAAATTACTGCTGGGGGAATTAGTTATCTCGCTGACCATGATTATCAAAAACCAGACACAGATATCACAAAGCCATTTGCTTGTTACTGTGGGAAGGAATTTGCTTCGATACCTATTTTAAAGGGACACATGCAAAGTCATAAGGGTGAAAAGCCATTTGTGTGTGAAGAATGTGGTCAGGGCTTTGTGACAGCGCTTAACTTGAAGAAACATACAAAGCAACATGAGGTTGAACAGCCCTTCGAATGTGTTCTATGCAAGAAGAGATTCAAGAATAAAAACTTATTGCGGACACATGCTGATCGCGTTCACTCTGGAAGGAAGCCATACCATTGTCAACACTGTGATAAACGATTTAGTCAGAAGTATACGCTGAACCAGCACATTAAGATTCACACTGGAGAAATGTCCCATGTGTGTAGTTACTGTGGAAAGGGCTTTTCAAGCCTTGACAAACTGAAAGGACACAACATGAGATACCATACAGACAGAACTGAGGAAATGGAGAAATTGTATTGCTCATTGTGCAAAAAGGGATTCAAGATGGCTGAGGATTTAAAGGCTCATGTGAAGAGAATGCACTCAGATGTTGTGAAGAGAAACAATGCTCACCAGTGTCCGCAGTGTCAAAAGCGATACACCACTGCTTCTTCATTAAGAATTCACATGCATGATCATGCGGAAAAGAAGCCATATCCCTGTACACAATGTGATAGGGGTTTCAATCGTGGGGGAGATCTAAATAGACATATGCTGGGGCACACTGGGGAGGTACCGCACTTGTGTGAGGAGTGCGGGAGTGGGTTTAAGACGCGACAGCAATTAAAGCTGCACAGAATGCAAAAACACTTGGCAGAGAAGCCACACGTGTGTCAAGAATGTGGCAAGGGATACTCGCAATCATCTGGGCTAGCAGCTCACATGATCTCACACACTGGGCAGAAGCGGCATCTTTGCAGTGAATGCGGAAAGTCATATACAACTGCTCTAGCTTTAAAGAACCATCAAATGATTCATACAGGAGAGAAACCATTTGAGTGTACGGACTGTGGTAAGCGATTCATTCAAAAGGGAACATTGCTTACTCATCGAAGGCAGCACACTGGTGAACGACCCTTTAAGTGTCCTGAATGTAACAAAGGATTTGCCTCAAAGGGCATGATGCAAAAGCACAAACAACAAATTCATTCTGGGGTGAGGCCACATGTGTGTTTCATATGTGGCAAATCATTCGCGATTGTTTCGAACTTGACGAATCATATGAAGACACATAATGCAGAGAAAAAGCATGTGTGTAGCTTCTGTGGTAAGCGCTTCCTTGAGAAACCCACTTGCCAACGTCATGTTAATGGACACACTGGAGTGAAGACACACTCATGTGATGTGTGCGGGAAGGCGTTCAATGGCTCCGGTGTAGTAGCGCGCCACAAGCGCAATGTCCACAAGGTTTAAACAAGGAGCACTCATGGCACAGCAGGCAAGAACTGCATATCAAACTGATCTAAAGACAATGGAATCAATGTATGGTAAATCCCCCCCCCCCCCCCCCCCTGCCTCCCTACAAAAAACAACCCAGCAACAATAAAAAACACAACAACAAAACCCAGCAACTTTGAGTCCCATCATTTCTATGTCACCCAGTGACCTGGAATCTAGTAATATCGCTTGATTCATGGCTGAAATCTGTTGGTCTCTTTTTGTGTGTAAAAGTTGTTAATTCTGCCATTAGCTTACTGTTACAGTGTGCACATAGTTACATATTCCAGAATCTACCTCTAAAGGTGGTAAGGAGGGGGATACTGATAAATCATCTGAGGGATGGCTGAATGAGCAAAGTGCTCACTTCCTTTGCGGTAGGTCATGGGTTTGATCCCTGACTGACTTGAACTGAAGACGTACAAAGGTTTTAAGGGGAGACACGGGTGATCGGAACATGAAATTGGGTGAAACTGGTGATTTTTTGTTTTTGGTGTACTAATTTGGTGTAAATGATATGTTTTTTGAACAGATAATTACTTGACTGGATATTTGTATATAATATGGGATTCTAGATGATGATACTGGACTTTACCATTTGAAAGAAACACTTTGTGAACTTTGAAGCTCGTTTTCTCAGAACTGCTTTTCTCAGAGTTTTGCCAATTTGCCCCCTCTAAAAATGTAAGTTATAATTGTAGCAGAAAGTTGAAACTTGGCAGTCTTATGTAAAAGTTGTTGCTGAGTGCAATAAGATGGTTAAAAACACTATCTTTCATAGTTCAAGAGCTAGGGATGGAGACACAAAAATTGACCCTTGAATTTTTTTCCCCTCTGGTTCATCATGTAGGGACATGTTAGTAATGACATATATAAATTCACAAACCACCTTATTGCACTCGACTGGACCAGTTCTTCATATAATAACTTGATTCAGGCAAATCTAGGCACATTCAGTATACTTCCTGGAGGGGGTAAAAGTTTGATTTTTGTGTGTGCAAGATCCTTCATCATATGACCCCCTACTCAAGATTGAGCTTTGAAACTGCAGATCTATGCTTCTCTTGATACAAAGAATGTGTGCTCCAATTTTCAAAGCTCTATCTTTAATAGTTTTTGAGATACGGGATCACCCAAAAATCACCCCTGTCTCCCCTTAACATGTTACTACCTTGTCTGGTGCTCTGCATTTCTAGGATAGAGAAAGGAGCAATGGCATAGGGACCAATTGTTTGTGATTGAATTTTTCTCTGTTGAAACTTGCATGATCTAACGGAATTTTGTGTTGCTGCCATTGTTTTTTAGATAAATATATTAGGTTGGTCATTATCAGCTACATTGCAAGGTGAAATGGCTTCAAAGTCACCTTTATTCAAAGTATGGTTTGTGCCACTTTCCTTGTGGAAGTCTATTGCAGCGAACTGCTTCTTTATCGCACTTCTTTATAATTAGTGTCCCAAGCAGGTTTTGGTTCTATTTCGTTTTTTAGAGAAAGCCTATCCACCTCTATATCTATTTCCTGGCCAAGTCACGCTAACATCTGAGAAGGGTCATTAAGGCTGAATGAGTCTAATAGTTATCGGTCGATCACAGCTACTCAAAGCCTTAATTAAGCCCTAAATGATACAACAAAACAGGTAGTTCCAATTGTAAATAGTCTTATTTGATCATGATTTTGAATAAGTAAGATTATGTTGGTCACGTTACAACCTCTTTAAGGTATTGTTGTCGCGTATTGCATTGTGTAAATTCAGTGATGAAAGATCTCTGCGATTTCACAGATATCCGCGATAATTTTTTTTTTACTGATTATAGTCAAGCAAAATGACCTTAGATGTTGCTAGAACATAAAACCCAAACAAGAATTAGTTAGATATGACTCATTATCTCACTGTCCTGACACTGAGCTAACTAGCGCTTATGTTATCCCATTCCTGCCAATTGATAATATAGCCAATAGCCACAACAATGATAGTTGAAACCTGACTGAGTATTTTTCCACGATTCCATGACAGTGCTAACCCTATGGGGGAATATTCACGTTTTCGCGGAAATTGGCCGTCGGTGTAATAATCTCTGCTATATTTCTGCGTTTTTTGGAGACCACTTTCATCCCTGTTTAATAAATTGTATGACCGGAAAGTTGATATAATAAAGCCCTTAATGAATTCATGGGTCAAAGATAGATTGTGCTCAATTTGTACAATAAAATAATTTTTTGACAGTAGTAATATTGATAGTTTTAATTTCTTGGGGTTTATGTCTTACCAACATCTAAAGTCATACTGGACGGGATAGCCGAATCAATAAGAGCGTTGTCTGGCTTCCCATGTGGGAGGTGATGGGTTTGGAACCACAACCAATTCAAACAGATGACTAACAAAATCTTTACTTGTCGCTACCTAGCCTGGAATTCACCATTAATAGAACAGGACAAGGACTAGTTTGCTCATTGTCAGGATAATGTGACTGAGTGGAATATTAGGTTATGGTGCCAGTGTTCTGGTCTTCCAATCGGGCAGTACTATAATTAGTATAAAGTCCCATGAGTATACTGTCACTTAACTTACAGATCCGCTTCTGGCTGATCTAGGTCCTATTGCGCCTCTAATGCCAGCTCGTTATGGCAAAACAAAACTTTTTTTTTTTGCACACATAATTGTGGGTGTCCTCTCCAATGCCTATCCAGCCTTCTCTCAAATGATTCTACCATTGGTGCTTCAACCACTTGGTCTGGGAGACTTCTATGGATCTATCACTTGAAATAAAAATGAGTGTTTCCGGACCTCAAGTCTGGGCCTCTCCTTGAAGATCTTTTACCGCTGGCCTCTGGTGTTACTGTTTGTTCTGACTTATGAGGTTGAACAAACCTGTTGTGACATCATGTCATAGACTCCAGTAATAATCTTATAAGTCTCTATCATATCTCCCCTGAGATGACGATATGACAATGTTGGTAGCATCTTCATATGACATCACTCGCAATCCTGGGATCATCCTTGAGAGGAGACATGCATTTCCTGAGCTACAATGTGCTTAACCAGATGAGGCCAAACTTTAATTGCAAACTCCAGGTGTGGTCTTACCAGAGACTTGTATAATGTAACCAGAGTCCTCTCATCCTTATATTGAAATGTATGGTGTATCACTCCCAGGATTGAGTTCGCCTTGTTGACTTTTGCAGCAATGTGGTGTTCAAAGTTCAATTTGCAGCCAATAATCACTCCAATATCCTTCTCCCGGTCAGATTTGGTTAGTGGAGTATGACCATCTTTCAGTGTGTATACTCTGTTAGGCATATCCCTAAGTCCCACTCTCATCTGTTTGCATTTTTCTAGATGCAATCTCAAATAGAGATTTTCCAGTCCAATTGTATGTTCTGTCAAGATTCTGTAGTAGAGTACAATCCTGCTCATCAAAAATGCCTCTAAATAGCTTCAATTCATCTGCAAAGAGAAACAGGTAGGAGTCTAACACCTGGGAGGGCAGACCATTTATATAAATAACAAACAACAGAGGTCCAATACTGATCCCTGTGGAATCCCACTCAGAACACTCTGCCAATCCGAAAAGGACCCTTGTACCCTCACGCTCTGTTGTCTGTCTGTGATAAACCTTTTATCCAGTTAAGTATGTTATCTGATATTCCATAGCTTTGGATTTTGCTCAGCAGGCTTCTGTGCGGCGCCTTGTCAAATGCCTTCACGAGTCCTGGTATGACTTTAGAAGGCGCTAGGACTTACAATCAATCTGAGGCTATTTTAGGACGGATACCATTTTACGACAGTATTTACAAATGGGGCTTTATAGGCATGCTCCACTGGGATACCATATCGTCAGCATTATGACCAAATATCTTACTCATTCCTTTCACCCTGATGCTGAACCAACCAGTCCATTGCCTAGACTGAGAATGCCAATCAAGCAAGGTAGCAGCATTTATCAGTTTGACTCAGCTGTGAATTGATTCCACAACTGCAGACCTGCCTACTGCAAATTTTCTATTTTGGTACTCCAGTCAAAAGATTGTGTGCGCTTTCCAAATCCTCTTTTGCATACACAATTTTAATTTTGTTTATCCACAAATTCTGGCTTAAAACTGTGTACAATATACGCAAAAATTGTATGAGTAGGCAGGTCTTGCTTGTCCCAAATTTCCTATTTGGGTACTCCAGTGAAAAACAAGGTCTACTTGCCCCTCCCAGTTTTGTTGGGGTTTTGCATATTGGCGTACCCTGGCTTCAAACTATGACCAAAATACACAAAAATGGTATGGGTAGGCAAGTTTGCACCTGTCTCCACTGGAAGCAGGAGCTTTGCGCGACCACTCGGGCATCTCTTCCGGTTAAGCACCGCAAGAAACCTGCATATTTGTCATCAACATAAAACATGAAGAAACTTTAGCCTTCTTGAAGACGGGAGGAACTTACAACCACATAATTAAAGAAATATATATCAAAAGAAGAAATTAAAGAACAAAAGACCTTTACCTAGGATCTTATTATTCCCATGCTATAATTTCATGATTGTGTTTTATTTAACCACACAGATTTAGTAAGGGAACTGTATGCCCCCCCCCCCCCCCCCCCCCCCCCCCCAAGGGGTGATCTTCCAGCTGAGCAACCAATGTTACATTAAATTAAAGTCCATGCTTCAAATCAGCAACTGAATTCTTTAAAAAAGACCTAGACTCAGATATATCCCCTATAGACTATACTTTAAACCCACTTCACTCCTACAACCAAATGCCTCCTGATGACGAAACTTGATAGGTTTTTTGTTTTGTTTTGTTAAAATGTTTATTCAGCTGAATAAATAGTTTTTTTTCAGCACCGAGGCATTGGTCTTCCGGCCTTTTTGTGTATACACAAATATAGTTGAGTTACATCGACATCTTGATAGCATATTCTTATATTTATAGATGCATGTTCTAGAACTACCCTGAAATTCAACAGTGCATAGTACTAGTACTACTACTACTACTACTACTCTAATACTACTACTATACTACTACTACTAGGCCTACTACTACTGATAATAACAGCAGTGTAAATGTTTAGTTATGGCATTGTGTGTCAGTCTTCGACCACTACCCACCAGTGGCGTAATCGATTAATCAACTCGGGTCACCCAAGCCACTTTTTGGTGCATGCGCACATCCTCCAGACTTGGGTTGAATAACCGAATACGCTCGGGGTGGACAAAATGGTGGCTTAATCTAAAACTTAATTTCTTTTTTCAATAACCGATATTAGTACAGCAAAATAAGATTTAAAGTATTTAATGATTGTAGAAGCTGACAATCTAGGTTATTTTAAAAAAAGGCATTAAAACAACACATAGGAGTTGTTCTGGGTGCTGTTATCCTACAGGTACCAGCACAGATGTGACGTCATCGCTCCTGGCAAACCCCAGCCAAGAGGTGGGTTACTGGGGTCGGGTCGTTTTGCACACGGCACGTGTATTTCTCGACTCCACTCATGGTGTTCGATTTGAAATTCTGATGATTCAGGTGACCTGAGTGGCCTGGGCCGTGTTAATCGATTACGGACCGGAAGGCAACTCCTGGCCGCATGGGACCACTTTCAGCGGTGCCCATACAATGCTGCAGATTTGCAGCCTTCAGTGCTCCAACACAACTGAACCCCCCCCCCACCCCACACCCCCACCCCCAAAACAACAAAACTAAGTATAATCATTGGTTTTAATGGATTGTTTTTTGGCCACCCAGTTTAGCAAGTGATTATGCGGTTATGACAGGTATGTTGGTTTAGCAAGATAAAATACAATTTCGCGTATCTGTAGGCAGGTAGGGCCTATTTACAAACTCACCAACAATCTAGCTTGTAAGTCGTCTATGACTGAAATTTCCCCTGCTTAAGGCCCTGTCACATTATGGCGTATGGCGGGAGCGTATTGAAAACCTATGTAAGTCCTGCGCGTGCCGGCCTATGATGACCTTTGGTGACCTCTCGGGTGGTTTTGAGCATATGTGGAACCTGTGAGGAGCGTACGAGGAGCGTATGGAAGCGTGCTGTGACATTTCTTGACAGTTTTGATTGGCATGTGGAGCGTGCAAGTAGCGTACGAGTAGCATACGAGTAGCGTACGAGTAGCGTATGCGTAGCGTATGAGCGTATGAGTAGCGTATGCGGAACCTAAGTGGAACCTATGCTTAGCGTATGCAAAGGGTATCTTATCTTAAATAAACTGAATAATTAGTGTTCAATATTTGTGTGGCATCCAGAGTAGGACGGTCCAAACATGTGCTCCAACCACTATCAAAAGCGATTGCCTGTTAGGAAGCAGACATTCGCTCCTTCGCGCTTGAAGTGCGAACAGCTCCACGCGACACCCCAGCAGCTGACGCTGCACCGACCCAAGCCACCACGGTACCCGGACCCCTGCCCGGCTCTACCGTCACCAAGCACCGCTACGCGACACCCAGCAGCTAACGCCGCACCGACACTAGCCACCACGGTCCCCGGACTCCCTGTCCGACGCGGCCGTGGAAGCTAAAGTCAGCAAAACAGCCGCGACAGACCAAGGTCCCTGTCACCATACAGCGCCGACAGCTCAAGCCCAAGCTGGAAGTCGACAGATAGCTCTGACAGACCAAGCTTGAAGCCGTCACATAGCGCTGACAGACCAAGCTGGAAGCCAACACATAGCGCCGACAGCCCAAGTCCACCCCTCCACCCTTCCTCCCAACCCACCACCGCCGACGATCGGCAGACGTCCCCAGGTTAGTACCGTCCCTTTTCCCTCACCACGGTGACTCGTTGCTGATTGTTGTTTCCTGTTGTTTTTGTTGCAGTTGGTTTTTTGTGTGCGTTCTGTGTTTTTGGTGTTTGTTTTTGTTGCTTATTGTTGTTTATTGTTGTCTGCTGTTGTTTGGCTCTGTTGTTTTTCTTCTCCCTGTTGTTATTTTCGTTCCTGTCACCCCCCTTGCTCCCTGTCAACGTTACAAACACCGATCTGAGCCAGTTTAACACACATGTTTGTACCCTCCCATTTCTTCATACACCATATGTAGACTGCTCCCTAACAGGTAGTTGCTCTTGATAGTGGTTAGAAGCACATGTTTGGACCGTCCTACTTTTCCCATCTCTCCTGTTGTTTGTCACTATCACTGTCACCCTACCCCTAACCAACCTCCAACCCCCCTGCCTATCACTGTGTACCTCGTCACCACCTCACTGATACTGTCACCACCCTCCCACTGTCACCGACCATCACTGTCACTGTCAGTACCCCTCCTGTCACTGACACCATTAGAAACAATAACGTCTGGTTGTCTGCATACCACTCTCACCCTCGTCACTACCCACTGACACTGTCACTCTCACCCTACCCCTAACCAACGTCCAACCCCCCCTGCCTATAACTGTGCACCTCGTCACCACCTCACTGTTACTGTCACCACCCCCCTATATTGTCCTTGCTTGGTTGTCTGCATACCACTGTCACCCTCGTCACTGCCCACTGACGCCGTCACCTACCTCCCCAACTGTCACTGACACTAATTTTGTCATTGTTTACATACATACCTAATACCGACTAATACTGCTCCCACTGTCGCCGTCCGGCAGATCTCCCCAGCACAACCCTGTCACTGTCGCTGTCGCTGTCACCCTACCCCCAGCTGCGGCAATCCCCCACCTCTGTGACTGTCACCCTTTTTTTCTTTTTTTTTCTTCTCTTCCCTGCTGCCATTTTTGTATGTGTACTTGCTCTCCCCACCCACCGCCGACTACAACCAACCGCCACTGCCGACGATCGGCAGACGTCCCCAGGTGAGTCCCATCTCTCCCCCTCACTACGGTGACCAGAGGACAAATTTTTCTTGCATGTTTCTTCTGCATGTACACTTGCTTTTCCCCCCACCGCCGACTACAACCGTCCACCACCGCCGACGATCGGCAGACGTCCCCAGGTGAGTCCCGTCTCTGCCCCTCACTACGGCAATTTCTTTTTAGGAATTTCTATTGCCATCCTTTTGGCTTGTTGTGTTTCTCCTTGCCATACTGTTTTTTCCCCCGCTGCCGACTACAACCACCCACCACCGCCGACGATCGGCAGACGTCCCCAGGTTAGTCCCGTACATTTTTTACTTCTCTTCTAGTACGGACTGCCGACTGCCGACCCCCAACACCCTTGCCCCCTGGTAAGGCTCCCAATCCCCCACCTCCCCTTCCCGCTTGCTTGTTGCACCCTGATTGATTTGTCTCTCTCGTATGACGGTGCTAGGTCCAGTCCCTGTTGGCCTCCTGTTCATCCCCGCTGACTGCCTTGCCTTCTGTACCCCCAATCTTCCTCCCCGTCATTTGATTAGGTACTGATTTATTATCTGCCATTGATTGATAGCTCATCCTGCCCCTGTTCGGGTACTACTCCATTTTTTGATCGGGCAGGGTCCAAACAACTACTCACTGATTCGGGTGGGGTACTGATCATCTACCTGGGCATGGGTTGGTGGGCTTCTTGTTACCTATAGGCTCCTAATCGATCTGATACTTTTTACTGATGAGCAGCACACCTACACAGACCTCACCCACACCACACACACACCAACCACCGATTCCCCCCGGATAGCCGGTCGATTCACCTATCTCTACACCATCACCCACCAGTGATACTTATCTTCTTATACCATTCCTTATTATTACTATTACTGATGGGTTGGGCTTCCTTCTGCTTCTTGTGATTTTTGTTGACCAACTCACCTACCCCACACGCACTACCCCATCTCCCCCCTCTACCGACCGCCACTACAGGGTCGACATTATTCGCCCCCCGTCCCCCTCCCCCCCCCCCCCCCCCCCCCCCCACCCCCTAGCAAAGGGAAGGGGAAATCATCCAAACCAACCAGCGGGACCCCCACAGCCCCCACCACCACTACCACCCCCCCCGCCACCACCCCCACCTCCCCCGTCCCGGGCACCAGCGCACCCCTTCCTCAGCCATGGAACCTCCCTCAGCAGACATGGGATGGACCACTGTGGTCCGAAGGTAAAAAAAAGCTGCTGCACCCTCCAAGAAGAACTCCCCCACAGAGTTCCACCCCGATTCACGCCGCCCCAAGCGTTTCCTTGCCCTCTTCTTATATAGCAGTTAAAGAAACCCTGAGGGCCCTATTCCGGATAGACAGGACCGCCGGCACCGACACCCTGTCCCTAGATAACTATCCCAACCACATGGTGATTGGAGTACGGACGCCGGAGTCTCTCTTGAGACTCCGTGCAGCCCCCAAATTCGCCGAGATCAGAGGCTCGGCGAAGACCCACCACTATGTGGTAACCGGGCTCCACCCACTAGCTGAGCTGTCCGACCTTGTCGGACAGCACGGGATTATCCGTGCCTCACGAATCACCCCCAAAAGTGGCAAGCCCACCCACTGCGTTAACATCTACGCCACCTCCTCCCTCAGCACCCTAACCAAGCTTGACTTCGGCCCCTTAGGCCACCTCCGGGTGGCAACCCCCCACAAACGCCCAACCTACTGCACCGAGTGCCAGAGGTATGGGCACTATAAGCGGGAGTGTAGCGCCACAGATATGATCTGTGGACACTGTGCTACCGAGCCACCTCGCGGAGGGGTGCGCGCTGAACGCCAGATGTGCAGCATGCGGCGGCGACCACACCTCCAGAGACCCCCGCTGCCCAGAGAAGCGCAGGCTCTGGAGCAGGCTCAACCCCCCCCCCCCCCCCCCCCCCCCCCCCCCCAAACCAACTCCCAAACCGACCAACCCAACCCCACCCCCCCACCTCCCCCTACCACACACCCGACAACCCCCAACCCACACCTCCCCTCACCAACTTCCCCCCACTACGGCCTAAACGCGCCCTCCTCCCAACCCCATGTGTCCCATCCCTCCTCTCCCTCCACCCACACCCACCGCACCCCAGCAAAACCACCACCACCACACACCGCCCACACACACGATCCATCACCACACAAACCCCCAGGCAGACCAGCACCGCCACACCCAAGTGCGACGCCTGCACCCAAACCCCACCTACACCCACACCTAACACCGTACCCACACCAACACCCACACGCCCACCCACACCCACACCAAAACCCACACCCGCTCCCTCAACCACACCCACACCCGCACCCACCCCATCCCAACACCAGCAGCCACACACTCCCATGACATACTTCAAGAAATTGAAGACAACCTCCCCCAAGGAACAGCCAGTGACCCGCTGGGTTCCATAATACAACTATTTATCGGGTTCCTCCGCACCTCAACCCTCATACCTCAACCCACAACCTCCACACCACCAATCAACCGCAACACCCTGGGTCACCAACATGGATACTCAACATAACGACCTCAACACCGACCGCCACACACCCCACACCACCTCCAACCAACACCTCCAACCTCACAGTCCTCTCCTGGAACTGTGCAGGCCTATGGACAAAACTCACAACTCTCATCAACAAGCTAAAAACTTACGGCATAGACATGGCTATGCTCCAGGAAACATGGAAGATAGAGCCACCACAAATCAAATGCTACACCACTTACCACATCCCCGCAGTGGAATCACTGGTCGGAGGTAGACCAAAGGGAGGCACCACCACCTTAGTCAACAACCACATCCACGCCACCAAAATACCAACATCCAGAGCTAACCCCACGGCCGACACGTTATGTGTACACCTTAAGCTGGCCACAACCACAATAGACACCTTCAATATATACAACCCCTGCAACACTCAATACACCCTGGATCGCATCCTCCAGGCACACGGCAACGCAACAACACACCAAATAATCATGGGAGACTTTAATACCCACCACTCCATCTGGGGACGCAACAACACAGACACCGCCAGAGGATGCACCCTACTCGCAGAGGTCCTTGACTCGGCGAGCCATACCCTAATGAATGATGGTTCGCCCACTCATCACAGCGGCTCGTCCATCGACCTCTGCATCCTAAACACACAACTTGCAGCCACAGCCTCGTGGGAGCTGACTGACCTGTTTTCAGACCACCACGCAGCGCTCCTGCGCACAGACGCTACCAAGGTCCCTCCTCCACAAAGCCCGGCCAGATTTAACCTGGACGGAGCTGATTGGGAAGCCTTCAACCAACACTTACAACACCTCACACACACCAACCCTCCCAACACTTGCGACGAGTTCACCACACTTGTCCGCCACGCCATGGAAGCCACCATCCAACAGACAACAAACCGCCGCCTCCCGGGCACCACAAACTCTCCCGCCATCAGGAGAGCCAAACACCACAAAAACAAACTCCTCCGCAAGCTCCGTTCCAACCCCAACCCAGGCACTGAAAAACTAGTCAACATTGCCACCCAATGGTTGAACGAGCTCATCACAACTGAAAACGACAGAAAGTGGAAACTGTGGTGCACCAAAATTTCATGGAACACCTCACTCACACGCCTCTGGCAGAAACTACACAACCTACAGGGAACCACCCCACGGGCACCCCTCGAGCCAAACCCACTACAAACAGCCACAAACCAACTCGCCACCTTCATCAACAGAACAGACCCATAACTCTGCTTACCAAACACACACCTACAAACCCTCGCCAGAGACACCCCCCAGCGAGAGGAAGCTATCAACAACGCTATAGACCTCCCTTCCGCCCACGGCTTTGAGCGCCTCCTCACAAAGACCGAGCTCGGGAGGGCACTCCACCCCCCGCGGAAGAAAACGAGCCCCGGAGCAGACGGTGTACCTACCACGGTGTGGACCCGCCTGTCCACACATAACAGGGAAACCCTGCTCCCCCTCCTAAACTCGGTCTACACACGAGCAATTATACCGCAATCGTGGATCTCGCTGCTACAATCCCTCGGGAAAGTGGGAGAGAATTGTACTGGGCCGGCTCGAGACCTTCTCCAGCGACCCGGCCAATGGCTTCCCCGAAGAACTAGTCGGGTTCTGAGGCGGACGTGGCGCGCAGCACGCCATCCTCACCCTCGTCGAGGAGATAGTACGTGCCAAGGGAAGTCGCTCTTGCACGGCTGTTATCTTCCTCGACCTGGAGAAGGCCTTCGAGCTGGTCGACCACAACGTAGTCCTCGTCTCCATGGTCGAGCTGGGAGTCACCGGGAAGCCCCTGGCGTTCGTAAAGAACTACCTAAGTGATAGGCGAGCCAGTGCCCGCTTCCAGGGCAGCACCTCTCCCCTCAACCACCTAAAAAACGGCGTCCCACAGGGGGCTGTCCTCAGCCCCTTCCTCTTTAATGCTGTAGTCGCTGCCCTCATAAGCCGACTGAAAACAGGCATTACTGAACGCCGCCTCAAACACGTCTAGATCCTGTGCTATGCAGACGACATCGCTATCGTCTTCTCACGCTCCAGGGACGTGCCCCTCCTCGCGGCGGATGTCCTGCTCCTACTTAGCAGCTCCTGCCGCGAGCTGGGGCTCAAAACATCCGCAAGCAAAACCAAAGCTATGATGATGTTTGCCAATCAGCCTCCCCACCCACTCCGTGCCGGGGACTTAGACGTCGAGTGGGTGGAAGCCTTCAACTACCTCGGAGTCAGGCTCGATCACGAACTCTCCATGAGCCCACTTGTGAAGCATCTGACCTCCAGAATGAACAAGAGACTTCTTCTAATGACTAGAATCTCTGGGTTCAACTGGGGAGCACCAGCTGAAGTGCTCAGCCTCTTCTACAAACAGGCCGTGCGGGCCCTCTACGACTATGCAGCCAACACCATTTCCTGGATTGGTCACTGCAGAAAGAACCGTAAGGCACGCCTCCCTCGCAGTAGCACCCTGACCAAAGACCTCCCACCACTCCACCTACGCGGACAACAGCTGCTGGCAAACCACCTCTGCCAAGCCCTGTCCACAGGCCACTCCACTTTCTACCGCAGCGCAGCCTCCTGCCTACAAAACGGCCCAGGACAGCTCCTCGGCCTCTCCTGGGGTGCGAAAACGGCCATCCGCACCCTGAAAGAAACCCACGGGCTGGCACTCGCTGATGTCCCTGACCTCCGGGCGAGACCCCCCTGGTACTCCGTGCCCGTTGAGGTCAGACTCACCAGCCTCTGCTCAGCCCGAACCAACTACCCGACTATAGTCCTCAAAACCCTGGCACAGGAAACCATTGCCCGGGCCAAAGAGGACTTCCCTCTAGCCACCACGGTTTACACCGACGGCTCGCTCAACCCTGACACAGGCCGAGCCGGGGCTGGCTACTTCCTACCAGACGGGCAGGCTAGACGCCTTATCAGGGTCACGGACTACTCCTCCACCCTCGATACAGAGCTCGCCGCCATCCACCATGCACTGACCCACCTGCGGCACTGCAGCTGCATAGTGGTCACTGACTCACTCAACGCAGTCCGCAAGATCAAGGACCACAGAGCTAACCACTCTCTGGCCACCTTGATCCAGAACACCATCGTCACCAGGCATGAAGCTCAACTCGACACAGTGCTGGCCTGGGTCCCCTCCCACATAGGACTTCCCGGTAATGACCAGGCTGACTCAGCTGCTCTGGATGGCTCTCGCCGTCCTGAGATCGACCTCGTCATAGACCACTCCTTGTCCAAGCTCAAAGCCACCCACGCTAGAGCCACCAAAGCCCTGTGGGAGGCTTCCCTCCACGACACCACCGTCAGGAACCCATACTCCATCAGTTGGGCCTGGCACAAAAATGTCAGAGCGCGCCTACCAGTCCCAAGAAACCTCTCTGCATCCGTGCAAGAGGCGGTCACGCGCTTCAGGACTGGATACAGGCGGTTCATCGATACCCCTGCATTGCAACGATGTCCATGCGGTGACAAAATCTTCAACGTCGCCCACGTCTTGGCGTCATGTGTGGCCTTTGATAGGACCGCCATCCGAGACTTCCTCGGCCCACCACACAACTTGTCTGACACCCGAGCTGCGCTCGCCATCCTTGAGAGTCCTCATGGGAGCCACTCGGTAGATTCTATAGACAAAATTATCACACCTTCGAGATCGTCGGCGGCCCTGAACCCATCGCCGACGACTCTGAACCCAACAGCAGCGACAGTGACTAGCAACCACTGTCAGGGAGCCCCGTGAGGTCCCGATCGGGGAGCCCCGTGAGGTCCCCCAGTCAGGGAGCCCCGTGAGGTCCCGGTCGGGGAGCCCCGTGAGGTCCCCCAGCAGGGAGCCCCGTGAGGTCCCCCACCAGGGAGCCCCGTGAGGTCCCACCTGGGAGCCCCGGGAGCCCCGTGAGGTCCCACCGGATGCAGCCCCTACACCGGGAGCCCTGTGCGGTCCTGGACACACCGATGTGACAGCCTCGACCCCTGCACCCACAACGCCGGTTACGCTTTGATCACCGACGAAGTGGGTGCCGGGACCGTGGATACAGCCACACCCACCCACATCACCCCGGTCCAAGAGCCACTGGCACTGGACCACCCACCCTGCGACGGGGGCCCGGAAGACCAACGCGCCGCCCATGGCCCTGCTGCCAATGACACCGGATAACGCTTTGATCTCCGGTCGAGGTACAGGACCGTGGGCCCAAGAACGTATTGCCACCTACTGGGCCACCGCCGCACCACAGCACAAGTCACCGCGCAAAGCACCATGCCTCCCCCCACCACCACCACACCTCAAGCTGGACGAAGCAAGAAGGAAAGACCCCCCCCCCCCCAAAACACATGCCAAAAATGGGCCGTTTTAACGGCGCCGTTTATTAATGCTGCAGTCCTGCAGCCAGTGACCGTTAGGTCACAACCCCCCCAATAAGTAAGTAAGGAAGCAGTCTCCATATATGATATATGAAGAAATGGGACGGTGCAAACATGTAGGACGGTCCAAACATGTGCTCCAACCACTATCAAAAGCAACTACCTGTTAGGAAGCAGTCTCCATATGAAATATGAAGAAATCGGATGGTGCAAACATGTACACACACACACCCACTACACACACATGTACCTAGATTTTATCCTACATATCGACCTTAGATACCTGTTAGGTTTATTATTATTATTATTATTATTATAATATAATACCTGTAGGCTTACTTACTTATTGGGGGGTTTGTGACCTAGCGGTCACTGGCTGCAGAACTGCAGCATTAATAAAGGGCGGACCTGTTAGGAAGCAGTCTCCATGAGAAATATGAAGAAATGGGACGGTGCAAACATGTAGGATGGTCCAAACATGTCCGTTAACCCGGCTCAGATCGATGTCGAGACCTATGGCATACGCTTTGAATACGCTGTGCATATGCTGTGCATACGCTAGGAGTACGCTAGGAGTACGCTCGAATACATAACACGTAGGTTATGCGTACGCTACATACGCTAGAGATATGCCGGTGACGCAAGTTGAGTGTATGCGTAGCATATGCCGGCATACCCCTAGCATACGAGGAGCGTACGCCAGTGTACGAGGAGCATATGCTGGCATATGAGAAGCGTATGAGTAGCGTATGAACCATACACTCCCGTAGGTCGAGATTTTTTTAGCATGCACAAACAAATTTGGACGGACGGATGGGAGAAAGCGTATGGCGGCGTACGACGGCATATGCATACGGCATACGCACATGCATAGGCACATGACGGCCTATGGGTAGCGTACGCACAGGGTATGCATAGTGTATGACGGCGGATGGTGGCGTATGCCGACGTATGTGACGTATATGACGGAATGCGCCTACGCCGCCGTAATGCGCCTATGCCGCTCCCGCAAAAAAACCTAATGTGACAGCCCCTTTAAACAACTCAATCAATCAATAGTTCCATCCTCTAGTCGAGGGTTGGATGCAATGGTTCTCCACTTGTCCCGATGTTGTGCTGTTCTGATAGACTGTGAATAATTCAAGCCTGTCCACTGTGAAATATTTGTAAACCATGATGTTCTTGGTCTCCCTCTCCCTCTGCTGCCATTCACCTTCCCTTCCAACAATGTACGGTATATTGAACTCTGACGAATGATGTGGCCAAAATAAATAAGTTTCTTTGTCTGTATAGTGGCAAACAAGCTTTTCTTATTTTTAATTTTTCTGAGAACTTCTTTGTTGGTGATCTTCTTTGTCCATGATATTTTCATCATCCTTCGATAAGTCCACATCTCAAATGCTGCTAAACGTTTGTACATTTTCTTAGAGATTGTCCATGTCTCTGCCCCATACATTAGAGTAGACCACACATAACACTGAAGAATACGCTTCCTTGTTTGTATTAATATCTTACTTGATGTTAACACTCTATACATTTTGGAGAATGTTGTTCGGGCTATTGTTATCCTTCTTTTAATTTCTTCCTCACATCTCCCATCATTTGTAATCTTTTGTCCGAGATATATGAATTCGGATACTTGTTCTATGTTTGTGCCATCTATGGTTATATTGACATTTGGTTTATCTGTCTTTTTACTTATAACCATTGTTTTGGTCTTCCTGGCATTCATCTTCATGTTGAATAGTATTCCAGCTTTATTGATTCTATTCACTATATCTTGTAGGTTTTTCTCACTGTCTGCTAGTATTACACTGTCATCGGCATATCTAAGATTGTTGACGTTCATGCCACCTATTGTCACTCCCTTGCAATCTTCAATGTGTCTGAAAATCATCTCTGTGTACAGGTTAAATAGACATGGTGACAATACACACCCCTGTCGAACTCCTCGTTTAATCATAACTTCATCCGATAGGCCCTGCTCCATTTTTATAAATGCACGTTGTGTCCAGTATAAGTTCACAATTAGTTTAATGTCTTTGCCATTGACACCAATATCTTGTAAACATTTGATTAACAGTTCATGATTGACTCGGTCGAAGGCCTTCTCATAGTCAATAAAGCAGGCATAAACATCCTGGTTCACTTCACAATAACGTTCACAAATCATTCTCATATTGAAAATCCCTTCACGTGTACCTCTTCCAGATATAAACCCACTTTGTACGTTACTGATTTGTTCTTCAATTTTCTGTCTGTTTCTCAGTAAAATTATTTTCAGGATCATCTTCAACATATGACTCATCAGGCTTAGTGTTCTGTACTCAGTACACAATGTTGGTTTTAGCTTCTTTGGGAGTCGTACAAATATGGATTCATTCATATTCAATGGTATAAATCCAGTCTCATAGATGTCAGTTACTAGCTTATGAATGATTTGAATCCCCACTTCATCTAGTCCTTTTATCATTTCTGATGTTATCTGGTCACTTCCAGGAGCCTTACCTGCCTTTAGATCATTGATAGCCTTCTCAACCTCTGATACTAATATAATATTCCCATCTTCTTTCTCAATTGTGGGTGGGTTCCCTCTGTCATCATTGTATAGTTCGTTTACATATTCTTCCCATCTGGACTTTATTTCATCTTCTTCAAAGAGCATTTTGCCGTCTTTGTTCTTGATACATTTACTGCTTCTCTGTCTGTATCCTTGACCTGTTATCTCTTTCACTTTCTTGTGCATCTCTCTTGAACGATGTTGAGACTCAAGTTGTTCCACTACTTCACACTTCTTATTCCACCATTCATCTTTTGCATTCATCTTCTATTTCATTCTTCAGGTGTTTGTATTTAGGTGGATCAGTGGTTTTCACTTTCTTCCTTTCTGCCATCTTTTCTAGTATGGTTTGCGTCATCCATGATTGCTTTGTCTCTCGTTTTTTATTTGGTAACACCTCCTCTGCTGACTTGACCATGCTTTCTCTGAGAGCTTCCCATTCCATTTCAATGTTGTTATACTCTCTCTGAGGAGTTTCTTCATTCATCAGTACACTGAATTTGTTATGAACAGAGACATTATACTTAGTTCTGTATTTTGCATCTTTTAACATGTTCATATCCATTTGAATGTTGTTTTTAATTTTGTTCTGCTGTTTCAATTTCACTACCATACTGATTACTACTGGATTATGATCCGAACATATGTCAGCACCTGGATATGTCCTTGCCTGTTTGATACAATTTCGATATCGTTGGTTGACAAGAATGTAATCGATCTGGTTCCGACATACATCACCAGGGCTCTTCCATGTATATAGTCTTCTCTTTGGATGTTCAAATAAGGTGTTAGCAATTACTAGTTTTGATGTCAAACAGAAATTTATCAAGTATTCACCACGATCATTTCTCTCACCTAAGCCAAATCTTCCTGTTACTGGATATTCATGTTGTTCTCCAACTTTCGCATTCCAATCGCCCATAACAATTGTTATTTCTCCAGACTTGGTGTATTCCATTACCTTTTTGATGCTGTCATAGAACTCGTTGACTTCTTCATCATCGTGATCTGAGGTTGGTGCATAAACTTGCAGAATGTTTATATTGAACGGTTTTCCCCTCAGCTTCATCATAATAATTCTGTCAGATACTGGCCAGAATCCAATCATTGTGGCGGCAATGGACTTCTTCATCATAATTCCAACGCCATACTGATGTTTTTCATCTCCAGAATATATCATATCTACCTCACTATCACCTATCCTCCCGTCACCCGTCCATCTCGTCTCAGCTATACCTAGGATGTCAAGGTTTAGCGCTGTCATTTCCACTTTCAGGTTGTCATATCGGCCTGGTTTGTACAATGTTCGTACATTCCATGTACCAATCTTTAGCACCTTTCCTCCAGTTTTCAGTTGCCTGACATCAGATGCATACCTTCCTATTTTAGGCTTTGGGTTTACATTGTCATTACTAGGTTTCTTAATAGTTGAAGGAAAGGTGCCTCCACTGTAGCTATTAGAAGGCTTCCCCGCAGAGGGACCAGAGTTGTCTCCATCTCTAAATTTGCTTCCATTAATTACCATTGCTTACTATGGGTAAATACTTGGTAGGTTCCCCTTCCTTTCCAAGGTGACTGGCCACTTACTCATCTTTGTCAGAGTGTGCCCTGATGAGCCACATCATCTTGCTGTTACACCTTCAAAGCTATT
This sequence comes from Branchipolynoe longqiensis, assembly GCA_030323885.1. NCBI lineage: Eukaryota > Metazoa > Annelida > Polychaeta > Phyllodocida > Polynoidae > Branchipolynoe > Branchipolynoe longqiensis. Next base: position 26,544,261 of record CM059201.1, on the reverse strand, counting down.
GATCTTCTAACTCATCTGCTGCTCCAGTCTTCATGCACTTGAAGGGGTGACATCCCCTGACCACACCAACAAAGTTGATGTGCACCGCACTTAGTTTAGGCCGACAATTGAGTCGGTATGGCCGCTGGTGTGCACTACCAACTTCTGGTCTTCCCATAAATGGGACTAGCCGCACGGCAGCGGGGGTTTTAAATCAGAGTTTACCTTCTCCTAGATGAGCAGTCAGCCAAGATTGACGAGCCCCACCTGCCCGAAGCATCTGGTTTTGAGGCGCCAGAGATCCGCCTTTGCCCCTTCTCCTGTCAGTAGAAACAGTTTCGCCTCGTGAAGGCCGGGAGTTGGACTTGGTTATCAGAGGTTGTTTGATACGCATGCCATGAGAAAGTACTTTATAGGTAGTGAGAGCTTATCCTCACTATCACTTCCGGCAATAATAACCTTGAAACAACTAATGGACCAACAACAAAAAAAGCTGAAGCTGCGACCCAGCGTGTTAACGTCAAGTCGCACCTTCAGTTCTTCCTGAGGGAACAGCAAAATATATCTGACTGAATGATGGAAATATTTCACTTTAGGTTTTAATGAAATTACACATATTTTATTTTTAACCTATTTCACATTCATCTGTTCCTCCTTTCCTGCCCATGGGTGCCACCTGGAGTCACTACCTGGAACTATGAGAGGACTGTACACTAGGTGGCGCAGTTGTACTATCAGTCCGTACAAGTCTGTGGGGGCATTCGACTGGGCCCTTTCTATCCGCAACTTTACGGATGGAACGGATGGAGCCACATACACACATCCGAATCATCAGTATATGAACCCACTTCCGGTCCCAGTCGAATAGGAATTTGTTCGGAAATATTTTGATATTCGGATAGAGAGGCCCAGTCGAATGCCCCCATTGGTTCGACATGTGAGGCGCTGCAGAGGGAGGGGACAGGGAGGGAGAGAAGGAGGGAACGATTGGGTGGAGGGAGACAGATAAACAGGAAAAGAGTGAGAGACGGAGGGAGGGAAGTAAACAGATAGGTAGGCAGGCATACAGACATACATACATGTAGGCAAACATACATATATGCAGGCAGTCATACAAGCAGTCATACAGACAAGCAGACAGGCAGGGATACATTTTATTGTTTGTTTTGGGGGGTATGGGTACGATAAATTGATTACTTTGTCTTTAGTTCAGTTTGATACAGTCTTTTTTTCCTATGTCATGAGTGCCCCTTGTGGATGCTTCACTTCTCGCACTACTAGTACTACCCTGGAGCTATGCAGGCAGTCACACAGACAGGCAAACAGAGGGACATGCAAGCATAACAGGCAGTCACACAAGCAAGCAGGCAGTCATACAGGCAAGCAGGCAGTCATTCAGGCAAACAGATGTACATGCAGGCATAACAGTCAGTCACACAGGCAAGCAGGCAGTCATACAGGCAAACAGGCAAACATACAATGCAGGCATAACAGGCAGTCACACAGGCAAGCAGGCAGTCATACAGTCAAGTAGGAAGTCATTCAGGCAAGCAGGCAAACAGACATACATGCATAACAGACAGTCACACAGGCAAGCAGGCAGTCATACATGCAGTCATTCAGGCAAGCAGGAAAACAGATATACATGCAGGCATAACAGGAAGTCACACAGGCAAGCAGGCAGTCATACAGACAGGCAGGCAGTCATTCAGGCAAGCAGGCAAACAGATATACATGCAGGCATAACAGGAAGTCACACAGGCAAGCAGGCAGTCATACAGGCAGGCAAGCAGGCAAATGGACGTACATGCAGGCATAACAGGCAGTCAATGAGTCATACAGACAACCAGGCAGTCATTCAGGCAGTCATTCAGGCAAGCAGGCAGACAGACATACAGGCAGGCAGGTAGGCAGTCATACAGGCAGGCAGTCATAGTAGCCTACGCAAAGATTACGGAACGATAGTACACGGGCGCCACCTAGCGTTATCTCAGCAGGCAAGCCCCATTTTTGTTACATTTGTGTATGTGTGCTTTAAATATCTGTTGATAATATTTTCTATGCTTGCGCCAAAGTCACTGGTTTTCCGGCACTGACATTTACACAGATCATTTATTGATTGGTTGGTTGTTGGAGTTTTACGTCCTGGCAACATCTAAGGTCATATCAGGACGGGAATTATTTGCTGAATAACCTAGTCAAGGGGGATGTTGTTCATGAAGGAGAATTAGGGGGCTATTTAAAAACTGTTGATTACCTGAAATATTATTTTGAAGGAAATATATTAGCTGCTGCGACTATTCTCCTCACAGCAATAGACACTTTTGTTATCGTTTGTAAATAAGTTTATTCTACTGAATACATTTTTTTGTTAGTGCCGAAGCACTGGTTTTCCAGCCATTTTTCAATTCGGGATTATTTACACAAAAAATGGTATATAGAGTGAGCTAACGATAGCTGTTGAATAACAATTTGCAGCATACAGTACAATGGATTTCTGATAGTTACTGTCAAGTTTAACAGCAATATGGCAACAATAGTCTCCTATGATTACATCAACATTAAATGGATCCCTATGAATATTTCCATTGTATTTAGAATGTAAGCAGAAGTTATCATCTGTATTCATTTGGTAAAGTTGTAGTGAGTTTTAATGTAGGACGTGGTCAGTTGGCACACTATTTATTGAATATTATAAAGTACAAAAAAATGGTGTTTAGATTTAAAACTTTTTGAAATAAACAATTTGATAATAACACAATTAGCATTGGGAACATTGCATTCACGATATTGTACGAAGAAGGAAATCGTTAATATTTCTCTTTAAAATGCGATACATGTGAGAAAATGACCGACTGAAATGTTATGATGCTGAAACAATTATCAGGTTTTCCCCTCTAATGTTCGTTTCATCGCTCTTAATCAAGAGAACCAATACTCTGCAGGAGGGGGGGGGGGGGGGCAAGAAGAAAGAAACATCAATAAATACTGTTTGAATGGTTATATATTATAACATTATTTGCATAACTTCGAATCACTAGGAGTTTACACCCTACATACTGGTTTTATTTTGTTGGGGGAAGGGAGGACAACTCTCCCCATTGCCTCCCCCCCCCCCCCTATCTATGGCCAGGCTCCTCTGTCAAACTTCCCTCTTACCCCCTTCCCAAATAACCCCCCACCCTCAATGCACTATCACCCCTCTTTCTGTGCCAAGTCCACCTTTTCCTCCATCTCGCCGGCATCTTCTGCCTTTTCCTCTTCCTCCTTCCCATTCCAGTCTCATCTCCTCGCATGCCCATTCTCCTTGTTGTCTATTCTCCTGTTTGTCTTCTCCCCCTCACCCCCCCCCCCCCCCCCTGTCCTGATATGACCTTAGATGTTGCGAGGACGTAAAACAACAACAGCAAACATCTTCCCTTGCTTTTCTTGCCCGTCACTCTAATTATCACCCCCCGTCCCTACCCCCGTCCCACCCCTCCTCCTCCTCCCCTCCTATTCCTCCTCATCTTACCTTCACCTGTTCCCCTCCCTTAAAGCCCCAGTCACACCTTACCGGACTGAGTACCGGACACCACCGGACAAAGAATTGTCTAGTCTGGTGGTGTCCAGTGTCGAACTGTTGCAAAGGCCACTGGACGAAACGAATAATGAATAGTTAAACGGACATCAATGAATAGTTAAACGGACATTAATGAATAGTTAAACGGACATCAAACGGACGTCAAACGGATGGACCGGACACCAACCGGACACTAACCGGACACCTACCAGACACCTACCGGACTGTTCATGGACACACCAAAAACCGACGGACCGAATTCCCGCAGCACCGTCAACGGACTCTTCACGATACAAAACGGACACCTAACGGATGAGTAACGGACATGAAACGGACGAAACGGTCTTAAAACGGACACCAACCGTAAACTTCAGTCCGGTGGTGTCCGGTTCCAGGTTAGTGCATGTTCAAAACTTGTACCGGATACCGCCTGACACCGCCGGATGGGTACCAGACATGTACCGGACATTGCCGTATTTCACCGGACAGTGTCCGGTTCATGTCCGGTACCCAAGTCCAGTAAGGTGTGACTGGCCCTTTAGGCTCTGTCACACATCACCGGATTGAGGAACTGGACAGAAACCGGACACTGTCCAGTGAAATACCGTAATGTACGGTTTATATACGGTTGGCATCCAGCGTGTCCGTTCTATCTCCGGTGGTGTCCGGTGTGTAGGGTGTCAAGTTTTGAACATGCACAAAACTTGGACCGGACAAAACCAGACTGACGTGTTCGGTTGGTGTCCGGTTTAAGTCCTTTTTGTCCGTTTCATGTCCGTTCGTCCAGCGTCCGTTCACGCGATAGCGCAACATTTCGACACATTTCCATACATTTTGATACCGAACACCACCAGACTAGACAATTCTTTGTCCGGTTTATTTTCCGTTGCTCAATCCGGTAAGGCGTGACAGGCGCTTTACCTTTGCTCACCTTCCTGAGTCAGCACCATCAATACTCCTATTCTCCCACCAACGGCCTCTTCCGCACACTTTCCATTAACGTCAAATGTGTGTCTCAGCACTTCTCTGTCGCCACCATTCCACCCCACCCCACCCTGCCCCACCGCACCCTGCTGCCCCTCTTCACACCTCCCGACCACTGCTCCTCCTCCCGCCCCAGTCCTCTCAACAGTCAACCATCTCGCCCTTTTCTCCCCCCCCCCCCCCTCTTGCTTCTATCCCTACTTCTCCCCCACTTTCCCTCTTCAGCTCCTCTTTCTACACCTTCTCATATCCCTCCCCCCGCCTCCCTTCCCCTCCCCTCCCATCCCCCCTCCCCTCCCCTCCCTCCTCTTTCCGTTCTCTCCAAACCCCTCTTCAGGTCTCATCACCTCCTCATCCCATCTTCCTCCCCCACCACCTCCCGCACCTCTCTCCACGTCCGCTCACCCCGCTCCCTTCCTCACTCCTCCCCTCACCCCGTCTTCCATCTTCTCCCCCCCCCCCTTTCCTTTGCCTCCCTACCTCCACTCTCCTCTTCTCCCCCTCATCCCCCCCCCCCCCCTCTTTCCTGTCCCTCCCCCTCTTCTGCCCCTCCCCCTTCTCTCTTCGTCTCCCCCTTCAACTGTATTCCTCCCTCTCCCTACCCTCGCCTACGCCGCCTCTTTCCGATCCTATCCCACCCTCCCCCATCTACACCACCTCCCCACCTCCTTTCCTCCACCAGCCCCTTTCCCCCTTCCTCTCTACGCCAAAATCTTCCACTCTTCCTCCCACCCCTCCTCGCCTACGCCACCTCTCTCCTCTCCTTCCCCCTCCCCGCCTATGCTACCTCTCCCCACTCCTCCCCGCCTTCCCTCATACACCCCCCTCCCTTTGCCCCACTCTGTGCCTCGCCAAAGTCCCCCCCCCCCCCCTCCTCTCCCTCCCATCCCCCCTCCACCCCTATGCCACCCCTTCCCCCTTCCTCCCCCTCCTCCCCGCTTACGCCACCTGCCCCCCCTTCCCCTCCTCCCCGCCTACGCCACTTCCCCCCTCCTTTCCCTCCACCCTTAGCCTCCCTCCCCGCTCCTTCCCTCCTCCCTGCCTATGCCCCCTCCCCTCCTTCCCCCCTCCTTGCCTACCCACCTCCCCCCCCCCCCCCTCATTCCCCTCTCTTCGCCTATGCCACCTCTCCTGCTCCTTCTCCCTGAGCCTACGCCACCTCTCCCGCTCCTTCTCCCCCGCCTATGCCACCTCTCCCCCCCCCGCCCCCTTCCCCTCTCCCGAGCCTACGCTACCTCTCCCCCTCCTTCCCCTCCTCCTCACCTACACCACCTCCCACCCTCTTTCCCCTCTCCTTGCCAACACCACCTTCCCCCCTCTTTCCCCTGTCCTCGCCTACGCCTACGCCACCTCTCCCCCTCCTTCCCCTCCTCCCCACCTAAGCCACCTCCCGCCTGCTTCCCCTGCACCCCTACGCCACCTCCCCCACCTCCTTCCCCTCCTCGCCGCCTACGCCCCTCTCCCCCCCCCCCCCCCTCCTTCCCCACCACCCCTACGCCACCTCCGCCCCTCCCCGCCTACGCCACCTGTCCCCGCTCCTCCTGCCACTACCCTCCTCCCCCTCCCACCTACCTCCCCCTCCCCCCCCTCCCCACCTCCGTGCCTCACCACTAAGTCCTGACAGCGCGCCCTCCCCCTCCTCCCTCCCCACCTCCGTGCCTCACCACTAAGTGCTGACAGCGCGTCGCCGCCTAAGCGTCAAGTTACCACAGTGATGGATATGTGGGTGGAAGCATCCGTGAAATTAATCAGTCGTCCGACAAAGGCGCCCCCTGCATGCCAACTGACGAACGAGCTGAGGCGGCTTTTCTGCGGTTCGCCCCACTAGCCCCTGCCTTCTCCTATTATCGCTCACTGACCTTGGCCCCCGGTCGCCAACTTTATGCTACACGTGTTGTATCTCGGGTGTCGTCACATGCTCAATCTGAGCGAGACGGTGTTGCTGGTGGGAGGGTGGGTGGGTGGGATTAATTATCCAGATTTATTGTGGTTTTTGCATCCCAGCTCTCACATCACTCTCACAGCAGAGAGTTAAATGGAGAGCGGCAGTCAAGTAATGAAAACAGTCTTTGTCGCATCACGACCGACAGCATGATGATGATGATGATGCATCCCATCAACATCTGAGGTCATATCGGGACTTGTGACAATGCGCACAAATGGTAGGCTTAGGTTTTTAGTGATGCTGCTCCACTGGGATATCGTGTTATTGACACTTACATTCATTGATTAAAGCTGCATAGTCCAAAGAAATATCAAATTTTCAAAACCAAACTAATTATCTAGATTTTATTTGACATATCTAACTTAGATACTGATGCACTTATTAAGCATTTGTTTCTGCGTAGAAGGCAATACTGAGTCAATTTAACAGAACCTGTTACTGCAGAAGTCTATAGTGTCAGAGTTTTGGCAAGCTTGCCAAAACTAATTTTCCATGTTTTCACTCAAAATATCTCAAAAGTTTACCATTTAAAATAAAAGTAACTTTGAACTAATGTCAAGTAGATACTAGTGATCGATCTAATAGATTTATCTCAGAAAAAATACAGAAATTCTAAACCATCGGACTATGCAACTTTAAACAGTGGAAATTTCAATCACGGACAATTGGTCTTCTTCATTCCATTGCTCATTTGCATAACCTAGTAATGCCAAGTGCAAAGCTAGGTAGTGACAAGTATATACATACATTTTTAAATCATTAGTTTGACTCAGCTGCGGTTTGAACCTCACAGGTTCGAATGGCACGATCTGTCACATAAGTATCAATTTTATAAGCTTTGGTCTGACGAGGTCGAGGTTCAAATCTACGACCTCCCATTCGGGAAGCCATCCAATGCTCTTCCCGACACGGTGCCGCCATCAGGCAGCACTATAAAACACTACTGTGACCTCAGCTGAAATCCCCACCGGCCATCTACCCTGTCCCCATGTGGCATTTACTGGGATCACCAGTGGGGCAGCACTATAAAGTCACCAGGAGTGCGCACCGTCACAACTCGGTACCCGTCCTGATATGAGCTTAGAAGTTGCCAGGACGTAAAACTCCAACAACAAACCAACGTGGATCCCCTGCCATACCTGATGAAAGCCCCTCTAAAGTGTTCCAGTTACTTTCAGTCAGAAGGCTGCGAACACGCTTGGGGTAACTGGTGCAAAGGATGCTGGGAAGTGATGAGGATGATGGATGATGTCAGCGCAAGTCCAGTCATAGTAGTCTTCCGGCCGTTCAGTACAATTTGTTGGTACATAAATGACAATATCAGTTGCAAAAATTATCATGAAAATCCTGTTTGATAATAGAATAATAATTTAAATGAACTATTAGTTGTAATAGTAACTCCATACAATTCCAGTTTAACATATGTATTATGCACTTGGTGAGTATGCATCACATGGTATTGCATGATTCTAGAATTGTCTTTAAACACTTCTTTCTTCCTTTGTCTTTCTCTCTTCTTTTTTCAAAAAAATATATCATATCTCCAATACATATATTATATTGTAAATATCCAAATCAGTGGATCCAGTCACCAATACCAGATGCGAGAAACCTGCCCATTGTTGGATCCCATCACAACTGTTTTGTATTGTGTAGCCTAATGATGGGACCGGGAGTTTGAAATTGCAGTGGGGACTTACATCAGACAGGTTTTATGTCATTTTCAAGGAAAATGTTAGGTAATAGGTTTTGAAAGAAGGTGTAGTAGGGTCGGGTAGGGGTGGGAAGGGGATCAGCGTGCAGGGCCGTGTAGTGCATTTGAGAACATTTATATATGTGTGTCTCAGCACTTCTCTGTCACCACCATTCCACCCCACCCACCCTACTGCCCCTCTTCACACCACCCGACCACTTTGCTCCTCCTCCCGCCCCAGTCCTCTCAACAGTCAACCATCTCGCCCTTTTCTCCCCCCCCCTCTTGCTTCTATCCCTACTTCTACCCCCACTTTCCCTCTTCAGCTCCTCTTCCTACACCTTCTCATATCCCTCCTCCCGCCTCCCTTCCCCTGCCCTCCCATCCCCTCCCCTCCCTCCTCCAGCGCTGGCTGAGTCAAACCAATAACTTATAAAATGTATCCTTGTCACTACCTAGCCTGGCGCTCGGTATTAATAGGATAGGACAGGGACTGGTTAGCTTAGAATCAGGATAATGTGACTGAGGGGGATATCAGGTCATGGTGCTAGTGGCCTGATCTTCCAGTGGGACAGCACTATAAAGTCGGCACGAGTGTGAACTTTCACAAGTCGGTACCCATCCTGATATGACCATAGATGTTTCTAGGATGCAAAACCCCAAAAACCAACCACTCATTACTTTATACATGATGGACAAGGGTCAGGGCACGGATGGCCTTTAGAATACCTATAACTGTGTAGGGGTCTGACAGGCCTGTTGTATTTTCAATAAGTTCTTAAATTCAAGGAGACTTGTGGACCGTCTTGTCCTCACTGGGAGTTTATTCCATAATGTGCCACCTCTGTAAATCGGTGCTTTAGTCAGCTTGTTTGTTAGTGGTTTGGGTATTTTTAGAAGTGTTGCATCGCTCTGTCTGGTTACTCTGTTTGTATGGTCAACACATTCAGCCACGGTATGTGGGTATTGCAGTACCTCTGATACCTATCTGCTAAAATACCTCAGGGAGTTTGACGCCTCTGCCTTGCAAAGTTGTAAACCACTGCCTTGTGGTACAAGTTCTTGATAGAACCAAAGGCTAAGGGAACAAACCCTAACAGAAAACGATGTTACCGTGGCAGCATTAAGGGCGGTGATGAATGGAACTCCCAACATCTCCTGACCAGCCACTGCAGGGACAAATAGTTTGCACCTGTCTTGACGTGTTCTTGCTGGTGTGAGACCCCTATTTGCTCCCTGAGAGAGTGCCGCTAGTAACTTGCAAAAGCCAGCAGCACTTCAACGCTTTGCAAGCAGCTTTTATGAAACGCACAACTGCATGCGGTAATGAAAGCAGTCTTTGTCACATTGCGACTGACAGCATGATGATGATGATGATGGTCAACATATTATTCATCATTGGATCTTTTATACATGAGAGTGAGGAGATGTGGGTCCCTCCTTTGACTAAGGTAGCTGACTTGTGCTTTAGCATGCATTTCCTTTACAGACAGGCTTTTTCCTCTGTAGACAATTCTAAGTGCCCTGTTTTGAATCCTCTGTAATTTGTTTTCTTGTTTTTTTTTTCAGCAATCCATATATTCATTCATTGTAGTCAATTATTGGAAGAATAGTGGCTTTATATAGTAACAGGACTGTATTCTCGCTCATGTAGTACCTAATTTTTCTGAAACACTTACCAGTTTAGGGATGCGCTCTTGTTTCCAGTTGCATAATTCAATGATTTTGAGTTTCTGCCATGTTTTTTAAAGATAAATATATTAGGTTGATCATTATAATCTACTTTATTTTAGTTTGAAGTAACGTTCAGTTGAAAGAGTAAGCATTGGCGATATTCTACATGAAAAGATGCCAAATTAATTTGGACATTTATGTCTAAAACGTTATAAGTTGCAGCAGCAACAGGTTAAATGGATAATAATAGTATCCCCTTCTGTGAAGAAATACATGCTTAATACATACACCAGTATCGAACATGGAGATGTAGGATCAAATCGACCTGAGTCTTTTGGATTGGAAAATTGGATGTTTTCATTGGATCGTGCAGCTTTACGGTCGGACACATACAACTATTTAGGGACCACACTCGATTCTACACTAAATGGTAATCGACAACTCTCAAGACTTAATCAAATGACAACTTTCAGAAAAATTTGGATTTGGTTTGAAAATCTGATATTATGATCCCATAAGCATAGTAGAGATATTCATACAATTATTTAGAATTACAACTCTTTAGCAAAGTTGACAGTCTTTTTTTTGCGCCAATGTTCAATATATAGTAAATTACTATATAATTGCAAGAACAACTTTAAAGTCTCAATGTATATCTATCTATATGTGGTATACAATATGGAATTCACTTGACGATAATATCAAATGTTCAAAAAACATCTATGTTTCAACAAATGTATAAAAAGAAAATATTTAAGCTTTATCGGAGGGAAAACACATAGTAGTCTAGTACATAAATATTGAGATGTGGTTTGCAGTATTGAGGGTAATGTTGATATGCTTTTAGCTTTTATTTTTCTATTTATTATTTCTATGGTCTAAGCAATGTATCTGTGTTATTTTTAAATGGGAAAGCACCTCATAAGTATTGTGCTTCTGCTTTCTCCCTTTTCATGTGAAAAAATTACTGATATAAATATCAACTTGTGTGTAGGGGAGGAGGGGGTAAGTTGTGGCACAGGGTAATGTGTGCCACCCTCTCTCCAGGCTATCTGAGTGGATATGATTGAAAGATGCTGCCACCTGGTGATTATTGTTAGCATACATCTCATATTGATGTAGAGGCCATGCAGTGTTTCTGAAGAACACACATCCTGCGACGAAAAATACGAATTTTGGTGTCTAAAGTCGATCTTCGGAAAACAGGTTTGTGAATTTCTTATGTACTCACTCTATGGATAATCCTGAAATCATTTGTGGCGCATGATAAAGAGTATCGATAGCTATTATTGTGTCCAGTTGGTTTAATCAGGAAAGGTCAACATGGGATAAGTTGTGCCAGTGATGATGGGGTAAGTTGTGCCATGGCACAACTTACCCCACGTTGCTTACTTTTATGCAAACTCAGTTTGGGGTACTTCATCAGTGTCTTTGTAAATAATGACAGTGGATTGATAATTAATGAGCTAGTTCAGTCTAAGGGTACACATGTTGGTGAAAAATTAAGTTAACTACACGTATTCATCATGACGTAATCTTTTTCATATTTGCTCAATTCTACAGCATTTCTCTTTTTTTTTTCAGGACAAAATGCCACGCAAATACAAACCCAAGGCGACCAGGGCGCAAGTCCCAGAAAATGTTCTGAAATGAGCTGCTAATGCAGTCGAAAATGGCCAAAGGGTGTGAGCAGCTGCAAAAGTCTTCAATGTCTGCAGAATGACTTTGAAGGGTTTTATGTCTAAGTGGCAAACTGAACCTGAATCTGTGATTGGTTACAAAGCAACCGACATGAGACATATTGTTATCCCACCTGCAATGGAAGAGAACTTGACGAATCATGTTAAAGCGACCAGCTATCCGCCGCGTGGAAAACAAACGAACTCGGAAATAGTTCAGATGTGTGCCACAGGGGTGGTGCATGCTTAGTACTGAACCTTTCCACTTGGTGGTGTACAGGAGAGTGACCTAGATGAGGGTAAAGCGAGTTCAGCATCTCGGGCGCGCGTGGTTGATGGGAAGTCATCGGGATAAACAAACCCACGTGCATCATTATTGCATGACTACGCGCAGTGCAAAACGTTAGTTTCATTCAAAATTAATAAAAATCCAGAACCCTAACCTTATCAATTTAATTTAATCATTTTGGTAAACATGTTTTCTATATGTGTACCAAGCGATGTGTTTCTAGGTGGTGTGGTTTTAGAGATATTTCACTTTTTCTGTAAGAAGATTGCTCACGGCCATTGGCATTGAGTTTGCTGGAACGCGCAGTGCGAAACGTTAGTTTTATTCAAAATTAATAGAAATCCAGAACCCTAACCTTGAGGAAATATATTTGTGTAATGTGAAATATATGTTAGTACAATTACATTGCATAATTCAATGAGAAACAGATATAGATGAAAAAGTTTTTTTGTTGTTGAATATAAAAAAAAGTCCTGCTGTGGAGGGGGTTTGAACCCACACAACCAAACAACTTCTAATCACAAGTCCTACACTCTAACCACTAGGCCACAGAGACCACACATAATTACTACCCTCAGTTCAGGCTATTTGTGTAGAGGACATCACATATAAAACGTGTGTGTGTATGTGTTTGTTTTGTTTGTTGTTGTTTTACATGCTAGCACCATCTAAGGTCATATCAGGACAGGTACCGACTTGGTGACAGTGCGCACTAATGGCAACTTTATCGTGCCCCACTGGAATACCAGGCCACCAGCACCATGACCTGATATCCCACTCAGTCACATTGTCTGACACTGCGCCAACCAGTCCTTGTCCTATCCTAATAATGCCAAGCGCCAGACTAGGAAGCAACAAGTATCAATTTTAAAGTCATTGGTTTGACTCGACCAGGATTCAAACTCACAACCCCACGATCTAACAACACGGGAGACGGATGCTCTAACTCGAATCCTGGTCGAGTCAAACCAATGACTTTAAAATTGATACTTGTTGCTTCCTAGTCTGGCGCTCGGCATTATTAGGATAGGACAAGGACTGGTTGGCTCAGTGTCATGATAATGTGACTGAGTGGGATATCAGGTCATGGTACTGGTGGCATGGTATTCCAGTGGGGGCAGCACTATAGAGTTGCCATGCGCGCGCACTGTCACAAGTCGGTACCTGTCCTGATATGACCTTAGATGTTGCTAGGATGTAAAACAACACAAAAAAACGTGCGTACGTATGTACGCACATACATATGTACGTACATACGTACGTACATACATACATATGTATGTACGTACATATGTACATACATACATGCATACATACACATGTACATACATACATACATATGTACATACATACGTACATACATATGTGCATATGTACATACATATGTACGTACATACGTACGTACGTACATACGTATGTATGTATGTACATACGTATGTATGTACATACATACGTATGTCTGTATACATACATACATGCGTACATACATGTAAATATATGTGTGCGTACGTACGTACGTACGTACGTACGTACGTATGTACGTACGTACGTACGTACGTACGTACGTACGTACGTACGTACGTACGTACGTACGTACGTACGTACGTACGTACGTATGTACGTACGTACGTACGTATGTACGTATGTACGTATGTACGTACGTACGTACGTGCATACGTATGTGCGTACGTGCATACGTATGTGCGTACGTACATACAAACCTTTTATATGTGATGTCCTATACACAAATACCCTGAAGTGAGACTACTAATTATGTGGGGTCTCTGTGGCCTAGTGGTTAGAGTGTTGAACTTGTAATCTGAAGTTGTTTGGTGGTGTGGGTTCAAACCCCATCCACAGCAGAACACTTTTTACATTCATCAACAAAAAAAACGTTTTTCATTTTTTCTGTTTCTCATTGAATTATGCATGGTAATTGTACTAACATATATTTTACATTACACAAATATATTTCCTGATTGAACTACTCTAAAGAAGATTGAAAATACCCCAGTTTTACTCTCCCTTATCTCCACTCACCCAGCCATTTTTAAAACAACAGCTGCCAGCAAATGCTTCTGATCCTGTTGCCGGCGAGCACCGCAATTTCAGCCAATCACAGCGCAGCTTTTCCATTGCAAATGGCCGCCGCCTATGGGGGCGGCCATTTTGGACACAACAAACTGCCTTTGCAGTTCAGACTAGCATCGCCCTGGTCCCCTACTCTCCCCACACATACTTGGTTCATTTAAACATAAAAACTAAACAAAGTTGTGCTTGGAGAGCATTTGTCGGAGTACGCGCAGTGTCCCAGCGAGCTATAGCTGGTCCCTTTAAAAGACTGCCAGACATGTTCCATGGCCTGACATTGGACAGGTGCTGTATGCTGGCATACAAATTTGCCACAAGAAATAAGCTTGAAATCCCCAAAAGCTGGGAGCTAAACAAAAAAGCAGGGAGAGATTGTGTCTCGACTTGAATCCAACCCAACATTCTCTCCATACAAACCCCTGAAGCAACTTCTTTTGACAGACCCACCGCATTCAACCACCCTGTTGTGGACAAGTTCTATGATAACCTAGCATCAGCTATGGACAGGTACAAATTCAAACCAGAGGATATTTATAATAGCGACAAAACTGGTTGCACAACGATCCAAACTCCGAAGCAAGTGGTTACACAAAGGAGAAGGAAGCAAGTTGGCTCCTTGACCTCAGGAGAAAGAGGAGTACTTGTTACTGTTGTCTATACCATTGGGGCATCAGGCAATATGGTACCATCCATGTTCATTTTTCCTCGCGTCCACTATCGCAACCACTTCATTAGGGGAGCCCCACCTGGATATACCGGTTGTGCAGCTAAATCTGGATGGATCAATGAAGAGCTCTTCAATACATGTACCACATCATTAAACATACTCGATGTTCAAAGGATCAGAAGATTCTTCTCATACTTGAGAACCATGAATCACACATAACATTACATGCTGTTGACTTGGCTAGGGATAACGGTATTGTGATGATGACATTGCCCCCACACACATCTCATCGTCTACAGCTCCTAGACCTATGGACCATTTAAGCATGCTTACAACATAGCAATGGATGCCTGGATGCGTTCACATATCGGAGAGACGGTATCTATCTATAATATTCCATCCATAGTGATCGAGGCGCATATGTCGTCTATGATTCTGAGGAATATATTGTCGGGGTTCCGAAGCACCAGCATTCTCCCTTTTAACAGGAACTGGTTCACAGACCTTGACTCCTTTCTCTCCAGCAGAACCAACTGATCGGAAGATAGAGTCAGACCAAGAGGAGACAGACCAAGAGGAGACAGATGAACAAGATAATTACGGTGACGGCATGGTTATTGATCATCAAATTCAGGAAGAGCAGAACGATGTCTATAGGGACATTTCGGATTTTACTTTAATACTACTGAATATGAAGACATATTCTTATTTTACATTAGTAGGTACTTAGGTGTGTAGTGTTAAGTAGAATCATATCAATATTCCATAAACATTGTCCTGTGTTTAAATGTAGGCCTACTTCTATGTCAATTCATTTCTACTGGATTTTGGCAGTGGCTGTTTAAGATGCCTTAGAACCCATATGGCCAACATTATAACATAGCAGTAGTATTCCATAGTCCTTCATATGTCCATATATAGTTTTTCTGGGATGATTAGGCCTACTATAAGTTTTGTATCCATGCAACAAATAAATGTATTATGAACAATGTGCGTGTTATGGCCATTTCCACGGTTTTGTAAAGTGGCACCTCTTACCCCTAGGGGTGGCACAACTTACCCCATAACTGCGGTAAGTTGTGCCACTTTACAAAACATTTTCAACCTCCCACCACACCATTATGAGAAATCCTGTGGTGTTAATATTGCCCACAAATATGAAGAAGACCTTGCTCTTTCAGACTCGCGATTCATTTTTGTGGAAATGTTGACACCTTGGACCCCAGGTCGGCGTAACAAAAAAATGGCACATCTTAACCCCTCCTCCCCTACATTGATCATGTGGAAATAAATATGTTATTATTATTATTATTACACTTTTTATAGCATAAATCGTGATCCAGCGAGTACAAATATATGGGGTTCGTCATTTACAATTAGTGACCCATTGTGATATATGCGTAATAGACGTATAGGTGTGTGGCTAATATATGTTAACGAGATGCAGAGTTTGAGACAAAGGAATATGCTAATGAGATGACATCATGGACAGTTTAGCTGGCGGGTCAAGCGAGCCCTAGGCCATGAATAAACCATTCAGTATCCAGAAGTGAAAGTGTTCAGATGTTGTACTTTCACACCCATCAATTGAGTATCTGTTATTGACTTAGGCATTGATCTGATGAAATAGGAAAGAAATGGGCTATGACGAATGGAGAGAAGTAATAGTGAACACTCATGGTGCTGATTGATTGGGGCTTTGCGCCCTAGCAACAGCTGACGTCATATCATACTGACACGTGATAGTGAGCACTCATGGTGCAGTATCCATCCTCATATGACCTCAACTGTTGCTAGGGTGTAGAACCCCAACCAATCAGCACCATGAGTGTTCACTATTACTTGTCAGTGTTCATCCTGATATGACCTCAGTTGTTGCTAGGGGGGAAAAAACCAGTCAATCACCTCACGGTGAAGCCCAACTACTACTAATGTACTATGGCGCAGCAGCCTGTGGCGGGCTGTTCTTGTTGGCTACAAACCAATTAGGAACACAGGTGCTCTGATACAAAATTCCAGCTTTAAAAAAAGTTTGTATTTGTTTGTTTGTGTTTATTTTTGTTATGGCTGCTAGGCACAGGCTTCAGAGAGCTTTATATATATATATTTTTTAATAGAAGATCCTGCAGATTTCCCATGTAAATTTCACTGGGATGGATGGGTGGCTGAATAAGTAGAGCGTTGGCTTCCCCCGCCGGAGGTCGTGGGTTCGATCTCGGTGAGGGGGGTTCAAGCCAAAACTTACAACGATGATACTTGTCAGTACCTAGCCTGGTGTTCAGCGTTACTAGGATAGGGAAAGGAACAGTGGAATGAAGAAGACCAATTGTCCACGATTGGAATTTCCCCTGCTTAATCAATGATGTCAAATAAAGATTGACCCATATATTTATTTAAAGTACCTGTTGTTGGGTTGTATCAAATTTAATAATGCTCTTAATTAAATCGATGGACTATGTATCCCTCATTTTGATTAGTTCTATAGTATTAGTAAAATTTGCAGTTATTTGCACAAG
The DNA here is from genome assembly GCA_030323885.1 of Branchipolynoe longqiensis. Taxonomy (NCBI): domain Eukaryota; kingdom Metazoa; phylum Annelida; class Polychaeta; order Phyllodocida; family Polynoidae; genus Branchipolynoe; species Branchipolynoe longqiensis. Next base: position 26,527,182 of record CM059201.1, on the reverse strand, counting down.
CTACTCATTTATTGTTGATTGGTTGGTGGTTGGTTGGTGGTGGTTTTACACCGTGTTGGCAGCAACAGCTATATTAATGGCGAGAAGTGTTTTATTCTGTCATATTATAATAATAATTATTATTATTTAGCCACTGCTTTTACACAGAATGCAAAAAGACTCAGTCAATTATCAATTGTGTGCTACATGACACTTACACAGAATGTCAAATTGTAAAAATGTGGCAAATGGTAGTAAAGTACAAGGTAAAATTCACGAGTGTCATATTTTCAAAATTTGTCAGAAATGGTACAGTCCTGCTGTCTCTTTTTGGTTTACATTTGTAAAGAGATTGCAGGCTGTTTGGTGTAGATTGCAAAATTGATCGTGCAAATCCAACTCAAGAAGAACAGACAACTCTCAGTGAAAATCTTCTATATCACAACCTTTTATTTAAAACTGATTAATCCAATGAACGCAGCAAATGTTCGAAACTAAATCACTGACTGAGATACGATCTTAGATATCTAACTTAGATACTGGCGCACTCATTAAAGACTTATTGCAGTTTGATGCTCCTATCTTGCGCTGATTTGTAACCAAAAAAAAGGGGCGGGGGAGGATAAAAAAAAGAAGCAAATATCCATCATTTTGATATAAGCACACCAAAGTTAATTTTCGCATGTTTTCACTTAGAATATCTTCAAAGTCAACTCTTTAAAATAAAAATTACATCAAACTAAGGTAAAGTAGATTATGACCGCCAGCCTAAAATATTTATCTAAAGAATATAGTAGACTACTTAAAACCATGGGATTATACAATTATTATTAAAAGGACAGACTTGTGTATTGTATTTTAGTATTCCTGTTCTCTGGTGATATTTCCGGTAAAAGTAAACAAAGCAAATGTCCAGTATTCTTGGCGCGTCCTCCAAAATTAATTCGGCATGTTTTTACATCAAATATTAAAAAAGTTAACGCTCTAAGATAAAACATACTCCAACCTAAAATAAAGTATATTGTAGCAATCAACCCAATATACTTATCTAAAAATAAGATATTTCAGTAACTCAAAACCGTCGGGCTATGCAACCTTTAGGTAATTCAAGAGACGGGGACACCAGTGGTGATCGTTGGTTCTTAATTTATTGTTGATATCAGTTCTTAGTGATTCTACATTATGTGTTCTGTTTCATCGTTCTGGTGGTCTCAGCACTCGCCCCCCTCCCTCCCATGGAGCACTCCCCCCGGCCATCGGAGATCAATTCTCTATGGCAGCGGGCCTCGAACCCTCAACGGTGCAACATGTACAATTCCGCCGATCTCCGAGACTATTTATTCAGAGCAGACGACAAACTGAAAGCTTGGTGTGGAAAGGGCTAACTGACAGACAGACTGGGCACTACCTAATTGCAGACGACTAATCGTGGCCGATCTGATTGTCAAAATCGTGCATGCGCAGAGGGAACCACTATAGGAAGGCGGAAATGACCGCCACCCTAACGTTGTAAACGGGACTGAGGTTCCCCAAATAGAAACAGATGGCGGAGAACTGAGGTAGGGGGGGGGGGGGTTGCTTCCTTGTATGGGCATGAAAAAAGGCCTATGAATGTACTGCGTCGGTGTTATTATACTAATGATTTACTTCAGAGAAATACCGAATGTGCCTTCTTTTTGCTTTCCAGATAACATTCATACATGAATCTTGTTATATATGTGTGATGCATAATGCATTGTGCGAGCATAAAGGCGCGGAAAGGAATTATTTGTTCTATATATATATATATATTGTACCGATTATTCTGTGTTCTGTAATAAGGCTGTCCTCCAGCCCCTATGCATTCAGGAAGATCTTGGACTTTTGCTGCACACGTAGGGGCTGGAGGCCATATATATATATATATATATATATATATATATATATATATATATATATAATATATCATCATCATCATCATCATGCTGTCGGTCGTGATGCGACAAAAACTGCTTTCATTACTTGACTGCCGCTCTCCATTTAGCTCTCTGCTGTGAGAGTTGCGTCCATGAGTCGGTCTTAATGTCTCTCAGCTTCAGGTTTCTCTTGATGGTATCCTTGAACCGGAGATGAAGACGCCCTCTCTTTCTGTAACCAGAAGACAGTTGAGAATAGAGGATCTGCTTTGCTAGCCTGTCTGATGATAATTCTTATACAACATAATATATATATATATATATATATATATATATATATATATATATATATATATATATATGCTGTAATAGCCTTTATAAGAATTCTGTGAGTATCATAACTGGGAATATCCCTCCTGCGGGGCCATATGCATGGAGCAGTGTTAGCGCGTGTGGTGTTATCGCTCTAACACAGGGTAGCTAACACCAGTTATCGGAGTCGTCGAGAACTATGTCAAGCCGTATGCATGGGCGCCTAAACGGTGAGTGTTAGCTATATGTGAATTAATTTATTCATTATGGAAATTTCTCTGAGCCTGTTGCCATCGAGCACCTGCTTGGGCCTAATATATTACCTTCTCTACCCACCGGGAACCAGCGCGCTTGTTACTGAGGCGGTGGCGGCGATTTGTTTACTTTACATTCGACTAAAAATATTAGGCCCAAATCTATTGAATGCGATCATATTTAACAGAATTACATACACAATAAGTGAAATTTTATGAATTTAACCCTAAATTTGAACCCTCCTTAAGGGTACCGCCGCATTGGCGGCGATATTACTAGTTATATTTTCGAATCAACGAAGGTACAGTAAACAAACCGCCGCCGCCGCCAGTATGGAAAGCGACGTCGATGCGGCACTGGCAGCGATTTGTTTACTTTACGTTCGTCGATTCGAAAATATAACTAGTAATATCGCCGCCAATGCAGCGGTACCCTTAAGGAGGGTTCGAATTTAGGGTTAAATTGATAAAATTTCACTTATTGCGTATGTAATTCTGTTAAATATGATAGCATTGAGTAGATTTGGGTTCCATCCTGACACTAACCTAGCACTAACACCGCTGTAAACCAGATATCAGCGGAGTTAGAATTTCCGAGTTTAAACGCTCAGTGTTAGGCCTAACACTGCTCCATGCATACCAACTTTTCCGCGCTAAACCAGAAATCCCGTCTAAACGCGTTTTGGCTAGCTAACACTGCTTCATGCATATGGCCCCAGGACTAGTCATCTACTGCTCCAGCCTCCCCAACCCCAGCTCCGATGGTGGCGCCAGCACTCTTGCACACTGTAACCGCCACTGTCTGTACCACTGAAAATTATATATATATATAAATATATATATATACTCTAGAATTAGGTTATAGAAATATACATGAGCAGACTATTCCTACACAGTTCCATTAAAATTGAAAGTCGATCAGTCTGATGAATTTGAGTTTCTGTAATTTTCTGAGATAAACTCATGAGCTTGATCGTTATAATCTACTTTACTTTAGTTTGAAGTAACTTTTATTTTAAATGGCTAACTTTGGCAATATTTGAAGTGAAAACATGCTAAATAATTTGGTCAAGTACGTCAACATTCTGATACCATAGATTTCAGTAATAACCGGTTGTATTAAATTGGCGTGGTATCTCCTATGCAAATACTCATTAAACACACCAGTATCTAAGTTGGCTATGTAGGATCAAATATAGGTAAGTGTTTTATTAAAAAAAAAATTGATGCTTGCATTGGACTATGCAGCTTTAATAGCGGGTGCGAAACCAGGAATGCATGCATTTAGTTCCAACCTTCGCCGCGGGCACCACTGTCGCCACCGGTGAGTGGTCAGGCCCGCCCTTAGTAGGCTACACGCACATGGACTAGATGGTCAAATGAGTTGAGCGCCCACTTCCTCTGTGGTAGATCATGGCTTCGATTGTTGGCTGAGCCAAACCAATGACTTAAATCTTTGTTATACTTGTCACAACTGAGCCTGGTGCGTAGTATTACTAGGATTGGAAAAAGAGCAGTGGAACGCAGAACACCAATTATCTGCATATTGAAATTTCCCATGCCTAATCATCAACGAATATAACAAGAAAATATGGAAATATATTTACAGATTATTCAGCAATATGGTTAAAGCTGCATAATCCGATGAAAGCATCGACATTTTCGAAAGAAAAGCACTCACTTAGATTTGATTTTAGATATCCAACTTTGATACTGACGCATTCATTTAATGTTTATTGCTGCAGAGAAGACATCCTGAGTCAATTTAATTTTTTTTAAACTGTTACTCTTGAATCCTATGGTGTCCAGCATTTCGACGTGTATGTCAACAATCAATTTTTCAATTCAAATATCCTCAAAGTTAACCCTTTAAAATGAGAATTACTTCAACCACAGTAAACTGGATTATAGTGACCAACTTTATATATATATATCTCTAAAAATATATCTAAAAATATGGTAAAATATTAAAACCACCAGATTGTGCAACTCTCTGCTTTGAAGCTAACATTGTTTGATAACGGTGTTATTGCCCTAATATAGAGTTCGAGTGAATCCCTTCGACCCCTGTTATGTGATTCGTTGACTGGGGACCAGACGGGATGGCTGAATGAGTTAGAGCATCCGTCTACCTTGCTGGTAGATCATGCGGTCGTGGGTTCGAACCCTGGTCGAGTCAAACCAATGACTTAAAAATTGATACTTGTCGCTTCCTAGCCAGGTGCTCGGCATTATTAGGATATGGCAAGGACTGGTGTGCTCAGTGTCAGGATAATGTGACTGAGTGGGATACCAGGTCATGGTGCGGTGGCCTGGTTTCCCAGTGGGACAGCACTATAAAGTCACCATGAGTGTGCACTGTCACAAGTCGGTACCCGTCCTGATATGACCTTGGGTGTTGCTAGGATGTGAAACAAAAACAACAAACAAAAAAATCGTTGACTGGGGCTTCACCTGTCATTCATTACTTGTTCCAGAAACCTCGAGTATCAAGGAATCATTTTGCTCCCCGGCAATATTCTACCGGAATATAAAACCGGCGGTGGGGGTTCGGGGTTCGGGGTTCGGGGTTTCGGGGTTTGGGAGGGGGCGGCGGAATGTTATACTGGTATAATGCTTCCTTCCTAGTTTAATAATATTGCCCCCTATAAATGGCTGATGTGTAACCCATGCAACATAATTCTAACACACTGCATGATGTTCCTTTATTGTAGTTTGTGATACATGTTGCGTCTGTTATGTAGGAGGGTTATTTGACACTTAATGCTAAGTGGCTGTCACACATCACCTGATTGAGCAACGGACAGAATTGTCTAGTCTGGTGGTGATAAGTATCAAAATGTATTAAAATGTGTCAAAGTGTTGTGACATCGGGTCTACGAACGGACATGAAACAGACAGCCAACAGACGAAACAAACTCAAACCGGACAAGAACCAAAGACGTCAATCTGGCAGCATCCGTTCCTAGTTTTGTGCATGTTCAAAACCTGAACGGACAGAAACCGGACTTTGTTCGGTTTCTGTCCTTTTCCCCCAATCCGGCGATGTGTGACAGCTGCTTTACACAAAAACCTCAGACAAGTTGTGCAGGAGAGTATTTTTGGCTACTAATCACCGATGTTTTATTCTGGAGGGAGCAATGCAAGGCAGTGTATCCTTGTGGCATGTTCCCTTGTTCCCATGTTCCGCATTCGCTTGTGACCTTGTGACACACCACACAGACAATGAACCTGTGTTTTGCTTTGTGGCCATTCCCATAGGTTGGGCCCAGGGACCGTATAGCCTTGTGCAGGGAACATAGAGAATAGGCATGTTCATTGTCTATGTGGCACATCACAAGGTCAAAAGCGAACGGAGAACAAGGGAAGACGCCACAAGGGAACAGTCTATGGATACACGGCCCAATACTAACATGTTATCCCCCTTCCCTTGTGGACCATTTTGTTTTAATATACCATTTGGTTAAATGAGTGGAGGCGCTCATTCACTGTCATTACAGGGGGTAGGGGGTGAACAGCAGTGTAACTCCTGCCCCGCGCCAACAGTTTTACACAGCAGACAGTATGCATGACCTTTTTACTGAAGTAAAACAAGAAAGCATCTTAGCCTTTTTGAGGGCAGCTGGTCTGTACCACCTCATATAGTTTGCGAAATAAATTCTAACAATTATTAATAAAACTTTTCTTTTTTTACGGGAATTTGTTTCCCTCAGCCACAAATATATAATTGTGAGCTTTTTAATTTAATGAGTGTCTATTGGCATATAATTGATTGTCTGCTTTTACATGTAAAAGCGATGGTTTGAACAAAAAACTAATATTTCTCGCCGTGTATATGGCCTATGCTGTCGACACGGCGTAAAGCAACCATCAATCAATCAATCAATCAGTCCTGCCATGCTGATCAATCATAACCTCTCTACCTCCTCCCACTGATTGGCTGGCCTCTCTCACCAGCCAATCAGCTCACACCCGACCCTCACATTCCTCCTCGCACCCCACTGCCCAGGCCGCAGGCACGCTCCTACTGACCATCGTCAGAGCAAAGTCTCTTCTCAACCCACCCACTACGCCTCACTCGGCGAAAGCAACGTACAGTATAACCCCGTTAAACCAAACTTGAAGGGATCCTAGAAATTTGTTTGGATTAACCGATCATTGGTTTAACCAAGCTTTGGCTTTGACTTTGACTTTGCGTAAGAGTGTATTGCACATGTAGTATACAATGTATGTGGACACTTTGATTATTGTTTTTAAGGCGCTGGGGATCGTGCTTTTAGTATTGTTGCCCCGAGACTGTGGAATGCTCTGCCAGGATATATCACTGATTGTAAATCTGTTGGTGCTTTTATAAAAGGTCTTAAGACACATTTGTTTAAATCTGCTTTTAACTAGGTGAAATTTATTTTCCTGTATATTTGTTTGCTGTGTAAAGCACCTGAGAACGGCTTGCTGGATCAGGCGCTATATAAATGTTTCATTATATATTTATTTATTTTATGTATATACAGTATAACCCCGTTAAACCAAGCTCGGTTAAACCAAACGATCAGTTAATCCAAAGAAATTTCTAGGGTCCCTTGAAAATGCTACCATTTATCATATAACAAAGTTGGTGGGGTCTCAGATGACCTTATAACCACATGCAAGTTTGGTTTAACTGTACCGGAAGTGTGAAATTCTGTTTGGATTAACCGATAATTTGGATTAAACGACTTTGGTTTAACCAACTTTTTTTATATGATAAATGGTAGTATTTTGCCGGGTCGGTGAAAAAAGTTTGGATTAACCGATTGCTTGGTTTAACCGAGCTTGGTTTAACGGGGTTGTACTATACCGAGCAACTTAACATTTTTTTAATTAACAGCAAATCATGCTATTATTATATAGGTTTATGATTATCTTTAGACCTGATGTTTATAGTTTGTATTGTCCATCCTGTTTACTTGCTCTCATTATTTACTTGTAATAGCCCTGTACTTTTGTAATTTTATATTCTTTGTACTCTGCTTGCATAACAACCCATGCTCATGTCAGACCTCCTTTACGGCTACGCACCTCCACATTGATTAAGAACTGGCTTGCAAGCTCAAAATCCTGGATAAAGTTGTGTTCTTCCTCATTCTCTGAGACCAGACGGGATGGCCGAATGAGTTAGAGCGTCCGTCTCCCGTGCTGGTAGATCGTGGGGTCGTGGGTTCGAGTCCCGGTCGAGTCAAACCAATGACTTTAAAATTGATACTTGTTGCTTCCTAGCCAGGCGCTCGGCATTATTAGGATAGGGCAAGGACTGGTGTGCTCAGTGTCAGGATAATGTGACTGAGTGGGATACCAGGTCATGGTGCCGGCGGCCTGGTTTCCCAGTGGGACAGCACTATAAATTCGCCATGAGTGCGCACTGTCACAAGTCGGTACCCGTCCTGATGTGACCTTAGATGTTGCTAGGACGTAAAACAACAACAAACAAAATCCTCATTCTCTGTCCCCTTGCCAGCAATAATTCTCTGGCAAGTTTGTTCGTGTAACTACTCGTGTATATTATTGCGGGATGCCAGGAATCAGAGGGGCCTGTGTTTATACCGTGACACCGGGCCTCCGTCTCCATATCCAGCAATAACTGAGTAAGAGAATAACTCCTTGCTGCGTTAATGTATTTGTTTACAACTTTGTTCCACCATTTGTAACAAACGCCAGCGCTGAAGACCTGGTCTTCTGGCATTTGTGAAAAGTTACCGAACAGTAGTTTATGTAGGTAAAAATGCATGCCTGGTGAGGCTATGCAGACGGTGTCGGGCAATATTTAAAATGTATTTCAGCCATCCTTCTCACACGAAAGCCATTAATGCAGGCATCGTTCTGAAAGGGACTGAAATGCCAAATTAGTGATGCCAACACGTCTCTGTTTTTTGCAATGCCCAACATCTTCCCATTCCGCTAAAACTGATATTGGAATGTCCCTAATTGGATGTCTTGTTCGTTGGGGTTTTGCATCCTGACAACAAACATCTAAGATCATATCAGGATGGGTACCGACTTATGGCAGCGTGCACTCATGGCGATTTCATAGTGCTTCCCCACTGGGAGACCAGGTTTCTGGCACCATGACCCAATTTCCCACTCAGTCACATTATCCTGATATGTAGCGAAAAGTATCAATTTTGTCAGTCATTAGTTTGACTTCACCAGACATAATAGATTGATACTTCTCATTACCTTGCATGGATAATAATATAAAGCAACTGTCTTTGGAATGACGAAAACCAATTGTTCGCAATAGACAATTTCCATGGAGCATGCGCACTCAACTGAAACCCAGTTTGCCGGGCAACTCTAGACGCGGGTACTAAGTTTGTATAGCGTTATTATTTAATGCAGTGATTATTGAACCCTATTATAAATAATGCATAAATAGGAACAATACAAATAAAGTAAGCATGTGTGTGATGTGCGAGCTTCTTGGAACACAAATAGAAACATAGACAGCAACTTCTACCTAAATTAGCAACTCTAAGACATATCTTTAAATCGATGTCGATTTAATTCTAGAATTATCTCGATCTAAATGCAGAGAAGGTAATTTCTTTCAACATCGATTGCAATTTCCACTTCTCAATCAACATTAAATAACAGCCAGACACTATATTATGAAATGTTAACCCCGGATCTCTGCAACATGTACTTCATTCAGTACATAGTCCTCACCCATTGAAGCCCTCGGGCTGCAAACCTCATATCAGGCAATAAACTGCTGAATATTAATTCCCATAGAAGTAAATGAAAGGAAAACCTGCCTATGGTAGCAGCCGACAGTTGCCCTATTATTCACAGCGGGACTACACGCACTTTTCGCGCGCTTTTTCCTGTGTCTCCCTTCTCTTTGGCAGGCGACAATAATTGGTTGGCATTCCGAACCTCGTGACGTATTCTCGTCTAGATGACGTGGCGACACACAGAACGTGGGCGTGATGGCGGCGGTGGGTGGGTGGGAAATTAGGGGAGGGTGTTTGTGCGCTTTGGTGCGCCCACATGTGTGTGTGTGTGTGTGTGTGGGTGGGTATGTGGTGGGGGTGTAAATCGAGGATTCTGGAAGCGTCGTACAGTTTTCGTTGTCTTGTGTGCCATTTGCTGCCCCCGCGTTTCGTGTAGGTGCTTAGAGTCCTATTTGTGTTTGAGGCACTGGTTGTCTAGAGCCGTAGAAGTTGGCGTTGGGAGAGAGGTGAGGTGGGTGGGTGGGTGGGTGGTAATGAGGGAGGGTGAGTGGAAGGGAGGGTGAGATGAGTAAGTACAGAGATGAGCCTGGAGTGTTCATGTCTTGCTGTCAACAACCTCCCCCCCCCCACCCGCCACCCACCACTCGTCCCCTACTCCCTCCTTTCCCCCCTCACTCCATCCTGGTACCTCCTCCCCCCACTTGTCCCCTCTCCAACCTCCCTACCTGCTTACGCACTCTCATACTACACACACACTGCTGCATTCGGACACCCCCCCCCCCCCACCCCGCGACCCCGGCGGCCCCCGACACAGCATACTTGGTACCCCTCGAGTCCCCTCACATCTCCACCCACTGCACCTCCCATTATATTCCCGGCCCGCCCCCTCACCCCCCACCCCCTCCTGGGCCCATATGCATGGAGCAGTGTTAGCGGCGTGTGGTGTTATCCATCTAACACAGGGTAGCTAACACCGGTTATCGGCGTCGTCGAGAACTATGTCAAGCCGTATGCATGGGCGCTTAAACGGTGAGTGTTAGCTAAACGTGAATTAATTTATTCATTATGCAAATTTCTCTGAGCCTGTTGCTGGCGAGCACCTAGTTGGGCCTAATATTATACCCACCGGGAACCAGCGCGCTTGTTACTGAGGCAGCGGCGGCGGTGATGGACAGTATGGATATCGACGTCCATGCGGCGGCGGCGGCGATTTGTTTACTTTACATTCGTCGATTCGAAAATATTAATATCTCCACCGATGTAGCGGCGGTGTGAATTTCGCTTCGTTTTTAGGGTTAATTTGCTTAAATTTCACCTATTGCGTATTTAATTCTGTTAAATATGATAGCATTGAATAGATTTGGGCTCCATCCTGACACTAACCTAACACTAACACCGCTGTAAACCTGCTATAAGCAGAGTTAGAATTTCCGAGTTTAAACGCATGGTGTTAGGCCTAACACTGCTCCATGCATACCAACTTTTCGGCGCTAAACCAGAAATCCCGCCCTAAACGCGGTTTGGCTCGCTAACACCGCTCCATGCATACGGGCCCTGGTTCGAACGCTGCAAGCATCTCCATCCATTTCCGTGTCCCGCCCCACCCAGCCACCCGCCCCACCCACTCAGCCACCTGCCCCACCAAGCCACCCCCCCACCAAGCCACCCGCCCTCACCCACCTACCCGCCTCACACAGCCACCCGCCCCACCCAGCCAACCACCCGTCCCATCCAGCCACCCGCCCCATCCAGCCACCCCCCCCCACCCAGCCACCTCCCACCCAGCTACCCGCCCCACCCAACCACCCGCTCCACCCAGCCACCCGCCCCCACCCAGCCACCCGCCCCACCCAACCACCCAGCCACCCGCAACCCACCCAGCCACCCGGCCCACCCACCTGCCCGCCCCACCCAACCACCCGCCCAAAGCTACCATCCTTCCACTTCCTTCACCCACCCACCCCCTCCCACCCCCACCACCACCCCCCAAGCCCTCATACTCCCTCCCCCCAACCCAGCGACCGTACCCCACAACCCCCCTCTTCCACACCTCCCAACCCCCTCCAAACCGCTACCTACCCCCATTCCACCCCCACCACATACCCACTGCGACCAACCGGCAACTTTCTCCCTCAGAACTATCTTCACAGTGGCGCCCCCTCCCGTGACCAAAGCGAACTGCTGCCGCCGGTGGGCGGGGCTATGATGAACTTAAAGGCCCACACCTGTCGAGCACCAGGTCTTTCGCGCGGTCCGCTCTCCAGGTGCATTCAAGAACCCTGCTGCCCAACCTCTGCTTGGAGTGCGTTATCACTGCTCACTGACAGAGTACCGCCGAGTACCAGCACAGCGCCACGGTAAGTAAGGCAGCCCTCGCCACTACCTACTTTCCTATACTACTTACTGCCTCACTTTTTATTTGTTTTATTTTAGTTACATTCTTTGTTTAAGCGGAATGGGCCTGGGGAGGGGTGGAGGCTCAATCACAAACAATTGGTCTTCCTAATTCCACTGCTCCTTGCCCAATCTTATTATTATATTAAAGCCGAGCGCTAGTCTAAACAGCGACAGGTATGCATTTTTTCAAGTGATTGCTTTGTTTAAGCGGGGTGGGAGGTAGGGGGATTTCAATCACAGCTAATTTGTCTTCCTCGTTCCATTACACATTGCCCGATCATAATGCCAAGCGCTTGTCTAAGCAGTGGCAAGTAGACATATTTCAAGTCATTGCTTTGACATGGCCGGGGTTGGAACTTACAGTTCAAATTCCATGGGAAGTGGGCGCTCAACTTATTCAGCCATCCTATCTGGTTGATTGCCTTTGATTGATTGATTGATTAATTTAAAAAAATTGCATTTGGGAAGTGGGTGCTCAACTTATTCAGCCGTACCGTCTTGTTGATTGATTGCCTTTGATTAATGAATGAGTTGATCAATTATATTCTTTTACTATTTCATTTTGTTTAGTTAAAGTTGCATAGTCCGATGGTTTTGAGTTTCTGATATTTTCTGGCATAAATATATTAGGTTGATCGCTATAATCTACTTGACTTTAATCTGAAGTAACGTTTATTTTAAATGGCTAACTTTTGAGATATTTTAAGTGAAAGCATGCAAAATTAATTTGGGCAAGCACGCAAAAACTCTGACACCATAGGCTTCTACAGTAAGAAGTTCTATTAAATTGACTCGATCTTCCCTTCTATATAGTGAGAAATGTTCAATAAATACACCATTATCTCAGTTAGATATGTAGAATCAAATCTAGATAATTCTTTTGGTTTTTAAAAATTTGATGTTTTCATCGGACTATGCAGCTTTAATGTCTGATTGCACACTCGTCTTGTATTCTCCCTAAGAATATCATCTTTGATTGACTGGTGATGGTTTAATCACCAAAAGTGAGTAGAATTTATTCTGTCACTTCCATCAGCAGAATCAGCATCGGCAAATGCACAGTCTCACACTGATGATGATGCTGATTATAATATAAGTGCATTGGTCGATATGTAATCAATGGTTTCTTGTCTGGAACAAGAGGTGGAATGATGCGGACATGCCGATAACAGTGTAGATAAAAGAGCGTGAAACCACAGGGTAGTATAGTACCCTAGAAATATATTATTTGGCAGTGGGAATACCAAGTCCCTCCTTTACTCACTTGGGACACTAGTAGTCTTCCGATTTGTTCTTTGTTTTACGTCGTAGCAACATCTAAGGTCATATCAGAATGGGTACCGACTTGTGACAGTGCGCACTCATGGCGACTTTATAGTGTTACCCCACTGGGAGACCATGCCACTGGCACTATGCATGACCCGCTATCTCACAGTCACGTGATACTGACCGAGAGCCAGGCTAAGTAGCAACATGTATACGTTTTATAAGTCATTGGTTTGACTCGGCCGGAATTCGAACTCCCGACCTTCCGCATGGGAAGTCTGCGCTCTGCCGATTCGGCCACCGCGTCCAGTACTGGTCTTTGTAGCATCCCACTGGAATAGAGGGGTTTTATGCTATAACATGAAAGAGTGCGCAATATACCAAAGCTTTCAAACCTGGTTTCCAATATACAGTTTAACCCCGTTAAACCAAACTTGAAAGGACCCTAACAACCGATCATTGGTTTAACTGAGCTTTGGCTTTGACTTTGATTTTGAGTAAGCGTGTATTGCACATATAATATACAATGTATGTGGACACTTTGATTTTTTTAATTTTTATTTATGTATATACAGTATAACCCTGTTAAACCAAGCTCGATTAAACCAAACGATCGGTTAATCCAAACTTTTTTTTGGCGGTCCAGCAAAATACTACCATTTATCATATAAAAAAGTTGGTGGGGTCTCAGATGACCTTATAGCCACCTGAAAGTTTGGTTTAACCATACCAGAGTGGCCTGGGGTCTGACAATTTTGTTTGGATTAACCAATAATTTGGATTAACCGACTTTGGTTTAACCAATTTTTTTATATGATAAATGGTAGTATTTTGCCGGGCCGCTGAAAAAGTTTGGATTAACCGGTCATTTGATTTAACCGAGCTTGGTTTAATAGGGTTATAATGTATTCATGTAGGCACTACGCTAAATCAAACTAATCTTTGATTGGGGAGCTTTTGAAATATGTCTTATGTAAGAATGCTAATATATTTGTTGCTTATGCACTTTGAGCAATACTGAGACTTCTTTTTGAATGCAGCAAATCTTCTATTATCACTTAAAAGCATATATTTGTAAATTTAGTGGTTTAGTCATTATATAGCTGTTATTTTTGTACATTAGCAGTTATATCTGACATACTCAAGTTATCATTAACAGGTTACTGTATGTAGGCTTGTGCAAAAGATTGAAGAAAATCTGACAGTTCTCAAACTTCTTTACAAATAAACTTGTCACTCTCCAAATACATATTTGGAAACTCTGCTGGGGAGCATGTGTCAATATAGGTACAAATTAGTCAGTCACAATGCTGAGAGGTCTGCGGTTACATTGTTTAACCACTGCAGGAGCACTGAGACTTTCCAGTGCATCAAACAACATCCGGTCGTGTCTCTTATGGCCACTTTATAGTGCTGCCCCATTGGGAGACCAGGCCGCCAGCACAGTGGCCCAATTTTCCACTCAGTCACATTATCCTGATACTGAGCTAACCAGTGCTTGTCCTATCCTAGTAATGCTGAGCGCCAGGCTAGGTAGCACCAAGTATCAATTGGGATTCGAATTGCTGGGATTCGAACTCCCGACACTCCACACGGGAAGCCCACGGTCTACAGATTACGCTACTGCGTCCGGCGATGAAGTCAATAATATAATTTGTTGAATGACAATTATTTGATGTTGTTGTCCTATTCTAGTGTGGTAATTAAAAAACTTAATTTAAAACTTTGGGAAAATGATTTCATGCATGACTTCGTTTGTTTGATGTAGCTACATTTGTTTGCTTTAGTCATGTTCATACATGACTGTATTAACTATAAGTCGGTAATACTTTATGTGGACAAATTTGCATCTAAGATACACAGAAAGACTCTTTAGTTATCCGATATTTAAAGGACAGCTACATGACCAACATAGCTTTACTTATTCACAAGTATCATTATAGAATATGATTCGTTAATAATACGTATATCTTGAAACAGCGCATTCACTGAGGGTATATTTAGGGCCCAACTAAATGTTAAGATGCTCTGGGCAAGCTGTGACTATCACGGTCATTCAAACGCAATGTCCCTCCTCTGCTGTTAGAGTGATGTGGGGCGACCTTTCTCTATTAAATAGAACGGAAACATGTTTAGACTCACATGTCGCTAATTACGTATGTTGGCGAGGCAACATTGTTAATTTGCGAGCGGGGCTAACATGACCTTCCTGACCCCCATATGACATACTTTGCACGCAATCCTCACTTCGCCACAACACTGCCACCAAGTAAGTCAGATTTTCCCACCCTCCCAACCCTTTTTTCTTTTGGTTTTTGCTTTAGTTCAGTCATTTGTAGGGGTTAAGTGCTGATTTCACTAATTGCCTCTATTCCTTTGCCTTAAAAGTATCTTTCATCTCGCTTCAGAAATATGCCCAGTCGCATTTGCCTAGTCCAACAGCCAATTCTGACAATAAGGAAGCCAGTCCTTCCTTGAAAACAGTGCCAGTCACCCGCATTTGAGCCAGCCTCACTCGCCCCTGTGGCACTGACCTTTTTTGTTTATTTTTGTTATCTGATTATGATATGATGATGATTGAGATAACCTATGCTATTGCAACGATGGAGCAACCATTCAATAAAAACTATTTAGTTATATCTGCCTTCTCTCATGTGTCCGAGCGCTGCAAATTAGAGAGAAAGGCAGTTCACTACAATAGAGTTCCCCACGGAAAGTATCCCGAAGCCTATCAAGATTAATAGTGAATTTGGAGACGCTTGACTCTGCCTTGTAATCTATCTAATTCCCCTCTTCCCATTCCCTTCCTGACATCATACAACTACCAACCACAGCTATGGAATATTCAATCTCATGCTCCAGGGTAAATCAGTTCCTCTCTACTGGATTGAAGTTCAGACAACCCTTTCTATGTACAATGCAGTTCATATTTCCAAAAGTTTTGTTGTTGTTGGTAAATATGTTTATTCTGCTGAATAAGTCTTTTGTCAGTGCCGAAGCACGGGTCTTCCAGCCATTTTTCAATTCAGGGTTATTTACACAAAAGGTATATAGAATAAGGTATACAATAACTGTTGAATACACAATTTGCAGCATGTAACGCAATGAAATTCTTCAACCCAAAAGTTCCATAGCAATATGGCAACAGTAGTGTCATATAACTAGATCAATATTAGTCAGATCAATGTGAGTATTTACATAGTATTTAGAATGTAAGCAGAAGTTATCTTCTGTATTCAGTTGGTAAAGTTGTAGTAAGTTTTAATGTTCAGTTGCTGTTAGGCAAGCGGTATATAAATGTCAGTTTGTTACAAATATTCTAGTGTAACTCTAGTGTAGTTAGTTATGTGAGTTTATGAATTATGTTGTTGGGATGGGGTTGTTAATAATACACTGGACCAGCTGTGACCAGTGAATCAGTGGGACCAAGCCCAGTGTATATAGGTCTTAAATTTTACATTTTTATTTGGACTGTCTCTGTCATTGTACATGGTTGCCTGGAAATAACAGAGGTACAGCAACAAATAAAAAGTTAAATATTTTTCTTTAAGATATATAGAAAATATACTTGTAAAAAAGATACAGGTGATCAGATCTTTAAGCATTCGATAAAATCATGTTATCAATGCACGAATATTGTTTTTAAAGAAGTTTTAAACGAAATTATTCAGTTTATAACAAATCGCGAATTCTATACCCACTGAACTTCTATAGCTACTCACAATGCACCTGTTCACATGCTCATTGAACGATTAAACTGTCCTACCTTAGCTGAAGCTAAATTATTTATTTTTCAATGGCATTACAATTGCATATGAGTCTACATACCTAACTTAGTTACTGATGCACTTATTAAGTAGGAATAGTGGAATTAGAAAGGAATACAGAGTTAATTTAATAGAACCTGTTACTGCATAAGCCTATGGTGTCAGAGTTTTGATGTGCTTACCAAAATTAATGTGAGCAGTACTATTAAATTGCCATGAGTGTACACTGTCATAAGTCGGTACCCATCCTGATATGACCTTAGATGGTGCTAAGATGTAAAACCCCAACAAACATATAGTTGATCCACAGTCCCAGTTTCAGCTCAGTGCGCATGCGCCACGTGAAAGGTACATTGCACACATAAGCCTACAGTTGCCATTTCCCGATTAGGAGCGCGCATACTTTTGGTTTCCGTTTCCGGTTTATTTTCTAAGCTTGAAGGAAGTGTCCAATAGACTACATCGCCATTCCAGCGGCGCAGTGCATTATGGGATGCATGGAAGAAAAACAAACTCGTGAGAAGCACATGGCTAATGCTAATACACTGGGTGCAGCTATGAAATGTGCTAGTTTCAGCTCATCTCAGCTCTCGTTTGAAACATAGAATACTAACTAAAAAATATATATAATAAATTAAGATGTTAATCTTTTATCCAGCATTACATTTAATTCAATATAATCAGCACATATTATGCCATGTGCGTTTAGATTTATGCACATCTGGGCACTCATGTTAGAGCCATAGCCAGAGTTAGTTTTACTTATTTTATTCATGTTTTTATTTATATCCTATGGTTAATGACATATGTAGAGCTAGGAAATGAGTAGGGTTAATAAGACATTGGTTATATATTTCTCTAAAACTGCTTTCTGTTGACACATTTGGCATTTTAAAATTTAGAACAAAAATTAATAATGGTGATGTAGATATCAGCCTAAAGGTGACATTGTTTTATATGTTTCTTAGCTCAAAATGTTTAGTTTTGTCTTAGATATATTCATCAGATCAACATATTGCATGTGTGCATACATGTTTATGCCAAATTGTTATGTATTTCTATTAATTTTGAATAAAATCGAAGTTTTGCCCTACGCGTTTCAGCAAACTCAATGGCCGTACGCATATGCTTTGCTGCCAACGCCGTTTTCAGCGCATGTGCAGTCAGAATGGTGATCTCGTCTATTTCGCCGGTTTATCTCATACCGGAAGTCTCCAATTGCAGTGGGCTGCACCAATCATGTGTGAAGTGTCCCGTTTCAGAACCTCAACCGGAGAGTTCTGACTTTGGGTGACTCGCGTCATGTTCGAGGTGTCCAGTACCATGGATTTGTTGTCATACTTCTAAAAATAGAAAGGTTCAAATAAGTAACCTGAACTTGGTTGTTGTTGTTTTATGTCCTAGAAACATTTACGGTCATATAAGGATGGGCACCGACTTGTAACGGTGCGCACTCATGCCGAATTCATAGTGCTACCCCACTGGGATACCAGGCCACCAATACAATGACCTAATATCCCACTCAGTCACATTATCCTGACACTGTGCCAGCCAGTCCTTGCCCTATCCTAGTATCGATTTTTCAGTCATTGGTTTGACTCGACTAGGGTTCGAACCCGTGGGTTCGAATCGTACGATCTACCAAAACGGGAGACGGACGCTCAACTCATTCGGCCATCCCATCTGGTCATTAACTTTAGGAGTTTCCATCCCTCGTTGAAGGTTTCAAAACCGATGTGGCGATTCCATTTATGGAAATGGAACTTAGAAATAAAGCTAATGCTATCATATAAGTTACTCTTGTAATATTACTAACGAATCATCCAGGGTTTTAAATATTTTCATGATCGTCTACAGAGCGTCCTTCCTCGTTCAGACTGCCCCCCCCCCCTCTACAACGTTGTGTATATCAGCATTTTATCACGAAATGTGACAGTGGTTTATGACACAGCAACATTTGATTAAACCACACAAGTTGTCCATGACTAGCACCCTCGTACCACCCGTCGTATGTATGTGCCAATGTTGAAGACTTCGGATGACTTCTCACGTGGATGCTTGATAGCTAAACTTAAAAAGGCTCGAATAGAGATGCAATACGCACTCATCAACTCTTATCATGGCCCTAGAAAAGAGCAGAAATCGGATCACAGGAACCTGTAATTAAACCCATTATGTCGTTAGAGACTCATCGGACAATTCTTGTCTGTTTTCTAACATAAGATGTTTGGATGCTTTGTATTATGATCAAGTAGTATATAAAGTAATGCTTTATGTCATGTGCTATATACTGTGTTATGTAAGTGTGGATAACAAAGGTACTCATTTATTTTATTATATTTAACCATTTCGCATGTTGTGTTGTTCCGCTTTTCATGCTCGGTGCCGCCACCTGGAGGCATCTCCTGTAAGCACACCGGCGCTACACCGACTCGGGCACACATTAGAAAGAGGTTGCTGTGAAGCGCATCAATGATACTCATGAGCCATATGGTAGCTTAAATACATACGTCTGGAGCTTCTCTTATATATATACATATATATATATATATATATATATATATATATGCATAATACCTTATATAGCTTGGCTATACACACATATTCACAGCCAGAGAAACACAGAAAGAAGATGTAATGTATTAAGCAATCTTCTCCACACACTACCATGTTTAGCTTTCTCTGCCAGAACATAGTTAGCTTATATATATGTAATATATAGATATATATATATATATGTGTGTGTGTAGATACAGGGTTGGTTTTTGGAGTTTTACGTCCTGGTAACATCTAAGATCATATCAGGACAGGTACCGACTTGTGACAGTGCACACTCATAGTGACTTAATAGTGCTGCCCCACTGGGAGACCAGGACATCAGCACCATGGCCTGATATCCCACTCAGTCACATTATCCTGAGATTGAACCAACGAGTCCTTGCCATATCCTAATAATGCGGAGCACCTGGCGATGAAGCGACAAGTATTAATTTTTAAGTCATTGGTTTGACTCGACCAGGGTTTGAATCGGTAGGTTCGAATCGCACGATCTACCAAAACGGGAGACGGATGCTCAAATGGTCTATATAAATAATATGTAGAATTAAGCTATATTTCGACGCCCAGTGAAGGCGGTTAGCAATAGTTAATTAGTGGAGTTGAACGAGTTCAGAACATACAGAGTGAGTTACTTAAATGTTAAAACTGTACACTCATTGATTAAACAGAGGAAAATTCAATCACATATAATTAGGCTTCCTCATTCCAATGCTCCTTGTATTGTCTTAGTAATGGCAAGTGCTAGGCTAGGTAGCGACAAGTGTCAATTTTTAAGTATTGGTTTAAAAAAAAGAAGAAATCCCACAGCCTTCTAAGACAGGAAGCAGACGCAGAACTCATTAAGCCAACCCATCTGATTGATGCGCGACAAGGTGTACCTTCCGTTATTTATACTAGCATACTGGCTTATGTATCACATACATAACTGTATATATGTGAATATATAGATATATGTGCACATATATATATATATGGATTATATATATATATATATATGAATATGGATTATATATATTAGTATATATATATGGATACATAATCCATATCCATATATATATATATATAATCCATATATATATGGATTTAGTAATGCGTTATAGCACTGTTGCTTTCTGCTCATGCGCGTGCCTTCCACACACAGAACTAGCACGTGGCTTCCGTCACAATTAGGCCCACACTCTCTTTTCCACGCTCCGCATTCTTCAGCACCAAACCTCACATAAGAAGCTCCATGTTTAATAATAGGTGCATAACCCGTTATACCACACATATATGTGTCACATAATCCATTATACAAATACAAATTGTGCACACATGTTCATATAATAGTCATGCTCCTGTATTTTACATGCCCTTAGGATACGATATTCGTGGTTTTGAGCTATTCTGTTATGTGAGGTATAACTGATTATGCGAGTATAAATGTATGCTTTATATATTGACATTCTATCTAATTATTTACCAAGCTGCTACCGGTGGCTCCACCACCCAGCTCCACCACCCAACCTCACTAACTGCTGGGCCAGCCATGTGTCAGTCAGTCAGAGCGGAAAATACAATTGTGTGTACATACATACATGTGACTATGTTAGTTAACATGTTGTCGTACGGGTGATGAAAATGGGAAATATTGCGCCTAGAGCAGGTTTCGAACCAGCACCTCTTGCCATTACACTGTCAGTGCACCCTTATGCAGTCACTCTATCCACACTTACCTGTCCATGTGGCTCCTTACATGAGAGATCAGTGCAGACTACTACACTCGTCCCCCCGGAATTGTAAGTTTTAAAAATGGTTTAGATCCATAAGTTGTTTAATAAGTACAATTAGATACATATACAATACAGCAATGCACTTACATATGGGCCACTCTCCTGAAAACTGGCCAGAAGTGTCACATGGAGAGTTAAAATCTAATATTTGAATTTTTATCATGTTTCGGTTGCAAATGAAAGCTGGAAATCTCCCCTTTACATCTATGTAATTGTAAAATATAAATTGATGAGATAAAAAATAAAGGTGTAGTCCATGATTAAGCTATGTCTTATGGCAGTATAACATGTGTTGCTGAGATGTAGCACATGTTTAGGACACCACACAGTGTGCTTAATAACAAATCTAAGCAGAATTAAATAATGTCATACTTAGAAGCATATTAATCATGGCATAATATACAGAAATGTAGTGCTTATATTGATAAAAAAAAAAGTAATTCCCAGCCATGCTTTATTCACTGAATAATTAGTGTACAATATTTGTGTGGCATCCAGACACCACTGGTTACACGTGTGATGGAAATTTGTAATGTTATTTCTGAAGACATCAACATTTATAAATAAAATTTAAGCATGCATACATGTTAATAAATACTTCCTTTTTGATTTGGGAACTGTTTTGTTTGATATATCAATGCAATACAAGATGTTAATAAGGATTCAACCACGTCCCATATGTCATGTTACAAATGGCTGACTGTAAAATGTTTTTTTTTGGGTACAAAAACACTTCATAACTAAAAGGACCAAAGTTGCACACAGTTTTATTTTATTTCCCTTATTTCTTTCATCAAATCTGAACATGAATATGAAAAGTATAAGGAAAAAAATAAGTAGGAAGTTTTTTTTATTGATGTTTTAAAATCCCATCCCATGCTGACCAGTTTTCAGGAGAGTGACCCATATACACACACAGGGTAGTTTCAACAACC
Organism: Branchipolynoe longqiensis; assembly: GCA_030323885.1. Classification (NCBI taxonomy): domain Eukaryota; kingdom Metazoa; phylum Annelida; class Polychaeta; order Phyllodocida; family Polynoidae; genus Branchipolynoe; species Branchipolynoe longqiensis. The sequence goes on along the minus strand of CM059201.1, from coordinate 26,505,336 downwards.
ACTCATAATGTAGCTTGTACAGGTGCCTGGTCATGGAACCAGTGTTGTGGTGGCGATGAAAATGGGACATATTGTGCCCAGCGCAGGCTTTCAGCACACACTTCTTGCCATTCCGAGGTTAGCGTGCTAACCACTACACTACCTAGGCTTCCTGGTACAATCACCCTACTCACGACCACCTGTCTGTGTGGCTCCTTGCCTGAGACGACAGTATCTTTAAAGCATATACAAAAAAACATTTCTGTGGGAAGATAGCAGTCGGCAAAGTTTTACACTACATAATCCCGTGAACAAAGAACCTCTGGGACGTGCCTATCATATTCACATTACGCACATATTGTTGGACATGTGCAGCAGCAGTGCGTGGAAACAAAACATACGGTGTCTTTCAGAAGCGAAAGGGCGCATGGCAGTTCTTTTGAAAGGTGGTAACCTTTGTGTTTCCATCTGACATATCCTGCAGCACCGGCATGTACCGGTCACGTCTGTCGGTACGGTACCATACATGTATGTCGGTACCACATATACATGTCGGTACCATATATGCATGTCAGTACCACCTATATATTTTGATGCTGCTTACATATTCCGCTACCGCCTATGTGTGTTTCTTTGTTTGTTGAGGCATGACAAGAAGGGTACAGACTTGTGACATTGCACACTCTTGACGACTTTATAGTGCTGCCCCATTGTGAGAAAAGGCAGCCTGCACTATGACCCAATACCCCACTCAGTCACATTATCCTGATCCTGAGAAAACTAGTACTTGCCCTATCCCATTAAAGCTGCATAGTCCGATGAAATATCAAATTTTCAAAACCAAACCAATTATCTAGAAATTGAACGGGCTGTGGGAAAACCACCACAGTCTCACGTGGGGGGTCGGCAGGACCAAGTGGTCCTTAGCCCAGACCTTGGAGATATTTGAAGTGCAAACATGCTAAATTAATTTTGGCAAGCATGCCAGAACTCTGATACTATAGGCTTCCATAGGAACAGGTTCTATTAAATTGCCCCAGTGCTCCCTTCTGTGTGGCGACAAATGCTTAATAAGTGCAGACTGGGCGACTTGGGTTTGCCTACCTGTGTGCAAAACCCAAGTCGCCCAGTCTGCTGTAGCTCCAACAGAGCCAGGCGAGTGTTTCGTTAGCAGAGCATTTAACGCTACCGACCCTTCGTTAAATAATATTTATATTAGCACAATGCACTGATATTTTACTATACCTAATCAAAATTATTTATGTGTGATGAATAGGAAATATACAAGTATAAATTCATGGGAGTTATTATCAACCTGTTCTTACCACTCCCTTGGTTGATTCTACCTGTGGCGCCCCCAATGGGATTCTCACCACACTAGCACACTGGCGGGGCCGCTCCCACACTTGCCACTTAAGCTTTATATATATGAGTCAGGGTCACGAAAATAAGCCAATTGGGGAAAGTTGTCGGCGTCAAGCATTGGATGTTGCCGTCAAACGGTATAATTATAGTTTAGCATTGACAGAGGTGTTGGAAAGTTCTTAAATTTATCCTGAATGTAAAGGTAGAGAAAATACAACAACCATATTTGTTTCTAGGATAATTTAATATAAAACAAAGAAATGCACTACACTTTAAGAATTGCGATGCCGACATCTGTTAAAGTTGTCGGCGTCGAGTATTGGATGTCGGCGCCGAACAGCATAATTATAGTTTAGCATTGACAGAGGTGTTGGAAAGTCCTTATATTTATCCTGAATTTAAAGGTCGAGAAAATACAACAACCTTATTTGTTTCTGGGATAATTTAATATGAAACAAAGAAATGCACTACACTTTTAAGAATTGCGATGCCGACATCTTAAATTGACCACCAATTGACCCATTTTCGTGAGGCTGACTCATATAGACACTTACATATGCAGGCATTTGATCCTGTATAGCCAACGTTAAATATTGGTGCATTTATTAAATAATTAGAAATGTATATAAGGATGTTGTTTATTTGTTGGGAGCTTCACGTCCTAGCAACATCTGAAGTCATATAAGCCCTGGTACCGACTTGTGACAGTGCACATTCGTGGTGACTTTTCAGTACTGCCTCACTGGAAACTCGGACTGCCAGCACCGTGACATGATCTCCCACTCAGTCACATTATCCTGATACTGTGCTAACACTCCTTGCCATATCATTTTAATAAAAAATGTCACTTTTATAATTCAGTGATTTGACTCGACCGGGGTTCTAGCCCATGACCTTCCACACTGTCAGTCAACCAGCCAGTCCTCTCGATAGGGCAAACCCGTCCAGTATAGAGGGAATATTAAGTCAATTTAATAGAACCCATTACCACTGTAACTTGTAAGTCATATAACCCTATGAAATGAATTGTCCATCTTTCCACTTCTAATATCTCCAAAGTTGACCTTTTAAAATATAAGTTAATGAAGTGATGTGGATTTTAATGATATACCTGATAATGTGATATATATATACATAATAATTATAATATATATTTAAATATGTAGGAAAATCCGACCCATCGGATTATGTCACTTTAACATGGGTCCACTCTCCTCCTTTTTTCTGACCACCCCTCCCCCTCCCCCGTCCCACCCCCATCCCCGTCCCACTCCCCTCCCCACCCCCTCTTCCCCCTTCCAGTACCCCGCTCCTCCCCACCCTTATTGATTACATTAATAACACTCTTCTAACCTCCATCCCTTCCATCCCTTCCATCCCCATGTCTATGCCCACGACCCATCCCATAAAGCCCTCCTCCCCACCTGACATGTGCCCACCCATTCCGACCCTCCTCCCTTTCCCACCAACCCATCCTTATTTCCCACCCCTCATCTTGTTCGCTTCTCCTTCTCTTCCCTTCCCTTGAACCCCCTCCAAATTCTCCCTTCCCCCTCCCCTCCCTCTTTCCACATCGACACCCCACCCCTGCCCTCCCCTCTCCTCCCCGTCCCTCCCATCCCCTCCCTTCCCTCCCTCCGCTCCCCCTCCCCTCCTCATCCTCCATTCCCTCCCCTCCTCCCCCCACCTTCCCCTACACTCCCCTCACTCTCCCACCCCCTTTCCAATTCCTCTCCCATTCCCCTCCCCTCCCATCCACCTCCTCCCCTCCCTCTCCCCTCCCAGCCTCTCCCCTAGATGTGCCTCCCATACCGCCCTCCCCCACGTCCGCCCCCACCCCCCTCCCCCTCCCAGTCCTCCCTCACATTCCCGCCCCCTCCCCCTCCCCGTCCTCTCTTCCATCCCTCCTCCCCGTCCCCCGTCCAGCTCCTCCTCCCCGTCCCGTCCTTCCTCCCCTCCCCATTCCCCTCTCCCCTTCCCCTCCCTGCCCCTCCACAACCCCGGCCCCCTCCCGGCCCCCCTCCTAGTCCCCCGTCCCCTAACAGTAACACTCCCCTCCTCTTATCTGCCCCTCCCTTCCCCTCCCCTTCCCCGCCCCTCCCCTCCCCGCCTCCGCTCCCCCTCCCCCTTCCTGTCTCGTCCCCATCCCCGTCCAACTCCCCATCCCCGCCCCACTCCCCCCCGTCCCCTCTCCCCCCTTCCCAGTACCCCCGCTCCTCCCCACTCTTATTGCTTACATTAATAACACCATATTTCCCTCTTCTCACCTCCACCCCTTCCATCCCTTCCATCTCTCATTCCCTTCCACCCCTCCACCCCTTCAATCCCCATGTCTATGCCCGCGACCCATCCCATTAAAGCCCTCCTCCCCAGCTCACATGCTCCCACCCATTCCGACCCTCCTCCCCTTCCCACCAACCCATCCTTATTTCCCACCCCTCATCTTGTTCTCTTCCCCTTCCTTTCCCCTCCCTTGAACCTCCTCCCAATTGTCCCTTCCCCCCTCCCCTCCCTCTTTCCACATCTCCACCCCGCCCTGCCCTCCCCTCTGCACCCTCTCCCCTGCCCTCCCTTCCCCCCTCCCCTCCTCATCCTCCATTCCCTCCCCTCCTCCCTCCACCATCCCCTACACTCCCCTCACTCTCCCCCCCCTCTTCCAATTCCTCTCCCTTCCACCTCTTCCCTCCCCTCCCCTCCCCCCCTCCCCTCCCTCCCTCCCCCCCCCTCCCCTCCTCTCCCGTCCCGTCCCCTCTTCTCCCCTGCCCTCCCCTACCCTCGGCTCCCCTCCCATCCTCTCCCGTCCCGTCCCGTCCCGTCCCGTCCCGTCCCGTCCCGTCCCCTCCTCTCCCCTCCTCCTCCCGTCGCGTCCCCTCCCTTCCTCTCCCCTTCCCTACCCTCCGCTCCCCTCCCCTCCTCTCCCGTCCCGTCCCCTCCCCTCCCCTCCTCTCCCCTCCCCCCTCCCCTCCCCGCCTCTCCCCTAGATGTGCCTCCCATGCCGCCTCCCCCCACTTTCCCCCGGACTGACATTCCAACCACGGGCGCCCCCTGGCACCGGATCCTAATGTGCCGTTGACGCGTGCGCACAACCGGCCCCGTGGGCGATTAGGCATGTGGACGATAATTAGATTGCGACATTAACCGCGTTATACGCTGTAAGAAAAGCGCGGGAAAATTACGCAAAAGCGCGCGAAACCCGCCCATTCGACTGCAGCAGTGGGCACAGCCCTCACACGTGACAACAATTTAGTTGTCTACCTAACCGCAAGAGGGCGGGGTGGGGTGAGGAGCGGAGTGCACATTTGACTTCCGCCAATTGTCTAGCAAGAATATGAACAACAGGTCAGTAAACAGCTACAACTTTCTAATTTAAAGTTGCACAATCCGATGGGTTGAGTTTCTGTCGTGGTTAAACAAATTTATATATTAGCTTGCTCGTTATAAATTATAATCTACTTCATTTTACTTTGGCGTCATTAAAAAAGATAAATTGCTAATTTTGGAAATATTTGACATGGAAATTGGGAAACCAAAATGCTGGCTGGACATCACAGAATTTGTTTACCTGTTTTCGAGCATAGCACTATAAAGTTGCATAGTCCGATGGCTTTGAATTCCTGTATTTTTTTCTGAGATAAATATATTAGAGCAATCACTAGTATCTACTTTACATTAGTTTAAGTTACTTTTATTTTAAATGGTAAACTTTTGAGATATTTTGAGTGCAAACATGGAAAATTAGTTTTGGCAAGCTTGCCAAAACTCTGACACCATAGACTTCTGCAGTAACAAGTTCTGTTAAATTGACTCAGTATTGCCTTCTACGCAGAAACAAATGCTTAATAAGTGCATCAGTATCTAAGTTAGATATGTAAATTCAAATCTAGATAATTGGTTTGGTTTTGAAAATTTGATATTTCATCGGACTATGCAGCTTTAAACAAGCTGTGGATTCGCTGGTTCCAGTGCGCAATGTTTATTTAAACTATATTGGCATAGTTTTGAGGAATTGGGAGAGGATTCAGAAGAAACAAGATGGCGGCTACTAGATTCTCTCAATTCGATTTTTAAAGTCCATCAATCTACATAATTTAATCAATTGTTCAACTCCAAAATGCGGGCTACGATAGATAAGTATTTGAATGATATATTTAGCACCTTAAATTGAAAATTCATATTTTGTATCCCTAACCCTCCGTTCCGACCCTTTTTCTAACAGTTTGTCTCATAACGTTTTCCCTGGAGACTACTGCGGGAGAAACTAGGTATCCAGATACATATCATATGTTAGCGAGCTCCTAGTGGCTTTAATAATTGGTTTATAATTCGGTATATTAAACATCTCCATCATGATATGACCTTAGATGTTAGTAGGATGTAAAGCCTCAACAAACAAACAACACGGGGCCCTACATTGTGTATTTTTAAATATTTAAATATCTTTGATAACACATTCATTATGGTTACACCCAATAGCAATGCTCAACAACTTGCACAACACATGTATAACACTCAGTATGATAATACCCATAGCAAAATACCCAGCCACCTGCACAGCCGATGAAACTGATATCAGACCGGGCCCCAGTGCAATATCACTTACATTTTTAGTTCCTTTCCTATGGTTCGTTATCACTTATTTTACTTCTGTTGTTTTAGTTTGATTATAACCTCTCAAAAAGTTCTTTTGCTATTGTTGTGGGTGATGAAAATGGGAAACATGGTGCCTTGATCAGGTTTTTAACCCACATTTCTTGCCATTCTGGGCCTAGCATACTAACCATTACACTTCCTAGGTTCCCTGGTGCAATCACCATATCCATGCCTATCTGTGTATGTAGCTCTCCTTGACGGGTCGGCAGCATAGGCCATATTCATGGCGAGAAATGTTTGTTTTTGTTCAAACCATCGCTTTTACATGTAAAAGCATACAATAAATTTTGTGTCAATGGACACTCATGAATTTTATAAACTCACAATCATATAGTTTCAGGTCAACTAAATAAAATTCCAAATGATAGTATTATTCACCGATGAAATTTGTTTAAAAACCTATATGAGGTGGTACAAACCAGCTGCCCTCAAAAAGGCTAAAATGTTTTCTTGTTTTACTTTAGTAAAAAGGTCATGCATGCTATTTGCAGTGTAAAATTGTTGGTGCAGGGCCATGAAATCCACACAGTTTAATAAAGTGTGTTTTAATGTCAGTGGGGACTGACATCCAATACATTCAGGGGGAGGGTCCCCCTTGAGCAGAAAAACGTGTGTTAGCCACGAGTGGCCAATATGGCATCTTGTTAAAACAACCTGGTCGTGTCGCCCTTCCAGAGTGTATTCTTGCACGCCTTCTAAATGATTTATGTCCATAAGGCGTTTAATGCTTACAATTACGTGCATTAACGTTGCATAGTCCGATGGTTTTGTAGGCTGATCATTATAATCTGCCTTACTTTAGTTTGAAGTAATTTTGGTTTAAAATGACTAACTTAGGAGATATTTGAAAGGAGATATTTGAAGTGTAAACATGCCATATTAATTTGGGTGTGTTTGTTGAGACTCTGATCGCATAGGCTTCAACAGTAAGAAGTTCTAGTAAATTGGCCTAGTATGCCCTTCGAGGCAGCAACAAGTGCTTAATAAGTGCACCAGTATATAAGTTGGATAGGTAGATTCGAATTTATATTATATTTTTTTTGCTTTTGAAAATGTTTTCCTTGTACGGGGAACCCCCAATAGCCGATGTTTTACTTTTGTGCCGCGGGGCCGTAAATTAACAAACAAATAAACGAAAGCTTTTTACCGGGATATGCAACTTTAACGTCTTGTAATCCTACGCCACGTGTCCACATCGCTTTTATTAAACCACACAAAGAAAACTGGGGGTGGGGGGGGGGATAGGGGGGGGGGTAGGAAAGAAAGCAGTTAGGGTAAGAAAAAGATTACAATGTAGCCATCAACGGAAATGTGGAGAAAGAAAAAAGATTTGATGAAGGATGAGTCAGGCTGGAAACTCCCACAATGCAACGGGAACGAAGGTCAGCTTCTCTTGTCCTTTTCAGCCTTTCTAAATACGTGGCCACAGTCAGCTCGGCTCGTCTATGTTTTATTTTGTTCATGTTTTTGTCGCGTAGTATTAGACTCTTTCTTGGGCGATTGCAGAGAAAACTACGTATGGGTGGTGTGTGGGGGTGTGGGAGTGTGGGTGGAGGGAGTGAAAGGCGGTAGGGATGAGGGGAGGGGAGGTGGATGGGGGAGGAGGGGGAGGAGGAGAAGAGGGGAGGGGGGAGAGGGAAGGGGAGGGAGGAAGGGGGAGAAGGAATGGGATTAACATGGAAAGGGGATGGAAGTGTGGGAAAGGGAAGGAGAAAAAGGGGGTAAGGGAGGAGAAAGGGGAGAGGGAAGGGAAATGGCAAAGGGAGGTGGAGCTGGGGGAGAAGAGGAGAATGGGAAGGGGAGAAGAGAAGGTGGGGAGAGAAAGGCGAGGGGAAAGGGGAAGGGATGGGAAAGGGGAAGGGAAGAGGGAAGGGGGAGAAAGAAGTCGGAGAAATAAGGATGAAGAGAAAGGAGAAGGAAGGGAGTGAGGAAAGGTGGGAAGGGAGGGGAGGGGGAAATAGGCAGGGGGAGGGGGGAGAAAAGGGGGAGCGGAAAGGGAAGGTAAGAGGGAAGGAGGGTGGGGGGAGGGAGGGGGAAGGGGGGATGAATAGTGGGGAGGGAAGGGGGGATGGAAGGGGGACTGAGGGGAAGGCGAGGGTTGAGTGAAGGTGAGAAGGAATGAGGGTGTGGGAAGAAGGAGACTGGAAGGTGGGGAGGCGGAGAGGAAATATGAGCATGTACGGCGGGGGGGAGGAAAGTGGAAGGGTAGTGAAGGCGCCGGGGAGGAGGAAGACAAGAGGAAGGTGGGAGGAGAAGGAACGGAAGGGGTGGCGGAGGGGAGGGGGAGGGGGGGGGGAGGGTGAGCGGGAAGGATAAGACATCAGGTATAAAAAGGCAAAACCCAGAGGGTGGGCTTCACTGCAGATATGTTGTAAAGTCAGAACCCAGTTAGCCGTTGCCACGGTACCACGGTGTCATTCCCTGTATTCTGTTTACTAGTAACTATTTCCATGTATTTACGACTCTTTCTAATCAGCACAATCAGTACAATTAGGTACTCCAAAGTGGGCGTATACGGTGTCCGCAGCACGAAATTTGACATATTTTAACCCTTTTTAAAACACTTCAATCTCCACTAATTCTGCTTCATTTGAAATAAAAATTATAGGAAATTAAAGCTTATTCTTTTGTCTTTTAGGGTATCTGATTTTTAGTTAGCATTATGAAATAAATTAGAGTCAATGGAAACTTGTTTGGGGGTACCATCGGCAGCTCTGTGCATGCTCGCCGAGTTTGTTTTCATCCAGTCTGAGCTATTCCCTTCCCTAAAATTGATACCTTGGTGAGCACATTGACCTGAGCTAAAAATAACCACCAATGAAAGACAGAGAAGAAACTAGGCTTCATTAGCATATCAAACATGACTGTTTTTAAGTGGAAATCTGATTGAACTGAAGGAGTGAAAATATTAAGACATCAATCCTCCTTGAAAATTGATCAGGATCATGCTGGAAATTATATCATCAGAAAGCTCAAGTCTTCCTCTACCTAACCAGAACAATATTTGGTTGAGATTTATATCATGCTCATCAAGGTTGGTCTGAGAAGTGACTGTGTATTCCCATCTCTGCACTGGAGCAACGAATATGGCATCGATTTAAGCTATCGTGTTGACAGAAAACATGTACGATCATATAGAGCTTTTGATTTAGATTACTTTAGAATAAATATTAGAGTGATAGTGTAAGTAGAACAGAAGTTATGATGTTTTCAAGAATTTATCATTGACCCTGCTGATATTCAGTAGAAATTAAGGAATTTATCAATTTTAGCATGAAATATCTGAAAGAATAACAAAAATAATGGTCTGGAAAGAATTGAGCCTGCTATTTGTGCTATAGAGAGTGAGATTCTTTAATATTGGACAAATTATATGCAACATAGCTTCTGGGCCGGGGCCTTAGAAACCTAGATTTGCCGAATTTGGAAAAAACTGAATGTTTAAAACCTCATAATTTCGGAACTTATCAAGAGATCTATATAAATTTTATATATCTGGAATCGGATTTAAAAGATCTATACACCAATATAATTTTAAACACTGAAACATTAAAATAAAAAATCACTTTGGAGTATCTAGTACAATCAGTACCCACACACCCACATCATCCCCTCCTGTGCCTCCACCCCGGCCCACACTCCGGCCAACATCCATCCCACCTGTGCCCTTGGGCCCTAGTGATTGAGTACTCCAGCCTGGTTCACGACGGGTCAACAGGCCTCCCTTCCACCACCGAGTTTCCTGCACGGAGTCTGCTAGTTACTTACTCATAACTATATATTGTAGATTTAATGTTCAAAATGAACCAAGATAAAGACATTACACGCTCATGTCTTTACAATGTGTTTGTAGGAATACAACACATCCGTTAGGATCCGGTAGACATGCTTAACACACGGTCAGTGTTAACAGTGTTAATAATAATAGTGTCGCGTGACCCTAATGGGTGTAGGACCCGTGAACCAAACTAATGAGCATGCCACCAGGCCACTTCCGGTTCTTTTACTGCGCGCGCATTACTTTGAACCAGGGGTACTTTCCGCTCAGTTGAATGGCACAGGTACAATGTGACGTCACTGGAATGTGGTGAACAGCAAGATAGGCACTGGAATTTGTTTTGTTTCTTTGTCGTTTCTTTGCATCCTGGCAACCATCTAAGGTCATATTAAGATGGGTACTGACTTGTGCATGGTGACTTTATAGTGCTGCCCCACTGGGAGACCAGGGCCGCGTTCAGGGTCCGTATCGGCGATGCTCTTTGGCCTAATACTGTTCAGAGTGCGTCTCGGCGACGTCTCGGAGACGCCTCTCTTTTCAGACTGGAGATGAAAAGCGACTCGAAAATGGCCGCCGCATTCAGTGCTTTCAGCCAATTACAGCGCAGCTTGTCCATTGCAAATGGCCGCCGCCTATGGGGGTGGCCATTTTCAAGGCGACCAACTGCTTTTGTCGTTCAGACTGGTGTGATGTCATGCCCGTCGCCGAGGCGCCTCCGAGACGGAGCCTGAACGCGGCCCAGGATGCTGGCACCATGGCCCTTATTTCCCACTCAGTCACATTATCCTGGTACTGATACGGGGCTAATCAGTCCTGGCCCTATCCTATTAATGCTAAGTGTCGGGCTAGGTAGCGACAAGCGTAAATTTTCTAGTCATTCGTTTCACTCGGTTGGGTTTCAAACTTTGACCTCAAATTGCTTGGAACTCCCCCTCACACCTTTTCAAGTTGTAATATCTGCGGTGCTCGGCCATCAGAGCCCCGGATACCACTACTCTCCCCAGGTGTGATCTGACAACTGTCTGTCAGTTCCCACCTGGTGTTCCTCTCAACAAACTCATAAGGAAGAAAGGGAAGGCAAGTCACGCAAGATTGACAGTGAAGAAGTTGTGCTTTATTGGCATCAACTCCTGTTCCCCTACTAGCGACCTATCACCCTCACTCCTTGCTTACTGCCCACACAGATCCTCCATGTCTCTTGCTAGTGTGTATGAGAATCAGTGCCTACAGCCCATTGAACCTGAGTCCCATGGTTGTTGCACACAGCTCAGTGCCTTTAGAATAGCTGCTACTAGTTTGTGTGTAGAAAGTGGAGCCTCAGACAGAGTGTCTGGGGTCCTGGACAAGAGTTTCAAGAGTGGTGTCTGTGTGTCAGGTATAAGGAATGTAGGTGACTGGGCTCCCACAGCCAGCCAATCAGACACACACTACAGCCTGGAGGGTGACGCCCTAATAGGGGGCAGCTGTCACTCAACTCCCAGCTGCAGGTGGTGTCCATAATGTATGCAGGATGGCTGGGTGTGCTTGCCCATCAGCCCCATGGTAACAGGTAGTTGCAGACAGTTACAATAAACATATATTAAAAATGTCCTTCCCCTCCACCTTCCCCTCCACTTGCACATTTCAATAATCATTAACTGTCTCTTAAATATGAACATCACATCACAATCTCGGTCACTATGTGTTATCACATTTTCCACATAGGCTCTTATGTCACACAGCGAGTGGGGCACCCAATTGCTTCTCTGTTACATAATCCTGGTCCCCACTCCATCGCCCAAGAATAGTAATGCTCTCTGCCAATATATAAATCCGAACCGAAAATCTGTATATTTTTACAAAGAGCTGTGTTCTTGCGAATTATATCCATGACGAGAAATAATACCTATTCTGAGTTATTGTGTGGTGGTCCCTGAGAAAGGAAGTACTGGAGTTGCGATTTTGCGCGCCTACAAACCGGAAGTAGGGTGGTGGCTCGTTCACTGAAACTGGGTACCACATATTTGGTTTTGACGTTACGATGGTGATACCGGGTTTGTGTGGGTCCTTGAAAATTTAATAAACTTCTTAAAAACGTCCTTGAATTTTTACGCTTAAAGGTCCTTGAAAGTCCTGGCAAGTCTTGGGTTTGTCAAAATGGGTATGTACCCTGTGATAATTAATTCTTTCTTTTTTTGTGAGCAAGTCAAATAGTTATTGTTGCCTCTGTGTGCTAAGTCATCATCATCATCATCATCATCACACTGTCGGTCACGATGCGACAAAGACTGCTTTCATTACTTGACTGCGGCTCTCCATTTAGCTCTCTGCTGTGAGAGTTGCTAAGTATATTAGCAATAATACACGTATTTAATCTATCCCACAACATGTATCTAAAGTATGATTGTATGATTTTGTGCTACGTTGGAAATGCGGAAAATTACACATTGACACCATGCTTTTATTTTCAACTTTCTTTCCAAACTCTTTTTCTTGTATGACATAATCTTTTTTTTGCTTAACTATAGTCAATCAAATCTTGTTTGAATTAGTTATTTATGCTAAGTTGCTCTTCTGGAAATGTGTTTGATTTCCATGTTACACGAGTGATTTTAAGGTATTGCTCAATTTGTGAAAGATACTGTCTCGATGACGAGGTATTGTATCGTTTTATGGAATGTTTTACAGAACCATTGCCTTGGCCGCCATGTTTCATTGCTCACTTTATCCGGGTATCGCTAACACCAATATGCACCACTTTTGGTGTCTTGGTGATGAGGTATTCTATCGGTTTATGGAATGTTTTACAGAACCATTGCCTTGGCCGCCATGTTTCATTGCTCACCTTATCGGGGTATCGCTAACACCAATATGCACCACTTTTGGTGCCTTGGTGACGAGGTATTCTATCGTTTTATGGAATGTTTTACCGAACCATTGCCTTGGCCGCCATGTTTCATTGCTCACTTTATCCGGGTATCGCTAACACCAATATGCACCACTGTTTGTGTCTTGATGACGAGGTATTCTATCGGTTTATGAAATGTTTTACAGAACCATCGGCTTGGCCGCCATGTTTCATTGCTCACTTTATCCGGGTATCGCTAACATCAATATGCACCACTGTTGGTGTCTCGGTTATGAGGTATTCCATCATGATTGTTTTATGGAGCCATGATCTTGACCGCCATGTTTCATTGATCACCTCATCTGGGTATCGTTAACGCCAATAAGTACACTTTAGATTATGGACTTTCAGCATAGAGCACGTAATAAACCCATATAAATGACCGCAGGAAACGTGATCTCATCGTGATCTGCAAGTACTGATACTTCATATGTAATGGTCAATATGTGCACTGCTATCGAGAGCTGTAGCAGGTAGATTAAGTTAACCTTTCCTTACAGAAGTTATATATATTTCTATATGGAGCAAATATATATACATATATATATATATTTATATATATATAAATACACAGTAAAACCTCTCTAAATCGACCGACCTTGGGACCGACTTGAAGTGGTCCATTTAGGGAGGTAGTCGAATTAGGGAGTTAGAATAGGGTTATAATGGTATTGTTGGGAGGGATCGATATAGGGGAGTGGTCGATCTGTGGAGGTGGTCGGTTAGAGAGGTTTTACTGTATATATAAATTCCTTTTTACTTGGAAGTGGCGGATTCTCTCAAAATGGAGCTGTGGAATTCTGCAACTATGCACATAGAATTCCATGAAATTCCACAACAGGAAAGGGACCCTTTTGCTAACAAACACACGGTAGTTTGCGTGTTTGCCGTAGTTACCAACAAAAGAGGAAGAGAGACGGAGAGAGAGAGAGAGAGGGAGGGAAGAGGGGGAGGGAGTGAATATGATATATTTTCTGAAATAATTTGCATATTTTCATCGTTTTTAATCTGTCATTTCATTTAGATAAATAAGTTAGGTACCTTAATTTGAAGTAACTTTTATTATAAATTGCGATTTAACTCATTTTAAAATAAATAATTTGAACTGAAAACATACTATATATTAACATAATTAATATTCGGCATGCATGTCGAAATTCTTACACCAAATCCTTGAGCAAAGAATGTTCTATTAAAATGACTTAGTATGCCCTTCTACGATTAATGAGGGCACTAGTATCTAAGTTCGATGTGTAGGTACAAATAAACTAGGTAAGTGTTTGGGTTTAGAAAATGTGATGCTTTCATCGGACTATGCAGCTTTAAGCATATTTGGGAATGAATATATCGATGGTAGTATAGCAGAGAATCCTCCCCCACCCTTAAGAATAATGAAAACATGAAATTCTTTTTGTATTTGTCTTTCTTTCTGACTATATTGGATCAACATCGAGTGTACATTGGAGTGCTGAGTCAGTATTTGTTTAAACATGGGTGGAGATTGTTTGACATCACGCCCCCTCCTCCCCCACTCCCCACCTCCCCCACCCCCACTTCCCCAGTCCTCCACTCCCTCACTCCTCCACTCCCCAACTCCTCCACTCCCTCACTCCTCCACTCCTCCACTCCCCAACTCCTCACTCCTCCACTCCCCAACTCCTCCACTCCCTCACTCCTCCACTCCTCCACTCCTAAACTCCTCCACTCCCCCACTCCTCCACTCCTCCACTCCCCAACTCCTCCACTCCCTCACTCCTCCACTCCCCCACTCCCTCACTCCTCCACTCCCCAACTCCTCCACTCCCACTCCCCACTCCTCTACTCCCCAACTCCTCACTCCTCCACTCCCCAACTCTTCCACTCCCTCACTCCTCCACCCTCCACTCCCCAACTCCTCACTCCTCCACTCCCCAACTCCTCCACTCCCTCACTCCTCCACTCCTCCACTCCCCAACTCCTCCACTCCCTCACTCCCCAACTCCTCCACTCCCTCACTCCTCCACTCCTCCACTCCCCAACTCCTCCACTCCTCCACTCCCCAACTCCTCCACTCCCTCACTCCTCCACTCCTCCACTCCCTCACTCCTCCACTCCCTCACTCCCTCACTCCTCCACTCCTCCACTCCCCAACTCCTCCACTCGCTCACTCCTCCACTCCTCCACTCCCTCACTCCCCCACTCCTCCACTCCCCAACTCCTCCACTCCCTCACTCCTCCACTCCACAACTCCTCCACTCCCTCACTCCTCCACTCCCTCACTCCTCCACTCCTCCACTCCCCAACTCCTCCACTCCTCCACTCCTCCACTCCTCCACTGCCCCACTCCCTCACTCCCAAACTCCTCCACTCCCCAACTCCTCCACTCCTCCACTCCTCCACTCCCTCACTCCTCCACTCCCCAACTCCTCCACTCCTCCACTCCCCAACTGCTCCACTCCCTCACTCCTCCACTCCTCCACTCCCCAACTCCTCCACTCCTCCACTCCCTCACTCCTCCACTCCCTCACTCCTCCACTCCTCCACTCCCCAACTCCTCCACTCCCTCACTCCCCAACTCCTCCACTCCCCAACTCCTCCACTGCCTCACTCGCTCACTCTTCCACTCCCCAACTCCTCCACTCCTCCACTCCCCAACTCCTCCACTCCCTCACTCCTCCACTCCTCCACTCCTCCACTCCCCAACTCCTCCACTCTCTCACTCCCCAACTCCTCCACTCCCTCAGTCCTCCACTCCTCCACTCCCCAACTCCTCCACTGCTCCACTCCTCCACTCCCCCATCATGGAGCCTAGGTGGTGTAATGGTTAGCACATTGGCCCGGAATGCAAAGAGATGTGGGTTCGAGTCCCGCTCTAGATGCAATATTTCCCATTTTCATCACCCCCACGACATATATCTAGTTTCTCTCTATGTATATATATATAATATATATATATATATATTATATCTAGATCTAGCTTCTCTCTATGGTATTTTTAACCTCCCACACCATATAGACATGGTATAAGAGCAACTGGCCTTTGATGACACTGTAAGTTATACACAGTGGTGGAAATCCAAATTGACAGAGGTGATGGCATGGTGAAGCTGTTGTTAAAGTGGCATAGTCCGATGGTTTTAAGTTGCTGTCCTTTTCTTTTTTTTATAGATAAATAAATATATTAGGTTGGTCATTATAATCTACCGTACTTTACTTTGAAATAACTTTTATTTTAAGTGGCTGATCTTCGAGATATTTGAAGAGAAAACATGCTAAATTATTGTTGCCAAGCACAACACGTCTAAATGTTGATACCATCGGCTTCAGTAGTAACAGGTTCTATTAATTTGACTCAGTATTCCATTCTATGCAGCAGCAACTGCTTGATAAGTACACAAATATAAGTTCATTATGTAGAATCCAATCTAGGTAACTTACTTGGTTTTTTGAAAATGTGATGCATTCATCGAAATATTAAGTTCTAACAGTGCCTGGGCGCATTTTGACAACTCACAATGTTTTCACTTCACATATCTTCAAAGTTGGCCACTTTTTAATAAAAGTTACTCAAAACTAAAATAAAGTAGATTATGATCAACCTAATATCACCTTTTATAGAAAGAAGTTTACTTCAAACTAACTTCGAGTTGATTATAAAAGTTTACCTACTATATTTATTGATAAAACATTATGGAAACTCAAAAGCATCAGTCTATGCAACTTTAATGAAGATATGGCACTCAACTGTTGGGTTTATTAATGTGTGTAGATATAGTTGTCAGCATGTGTCTGGGTTTAGTCAATAGTAATATGGAGGTAGTTAATTAATATGGAAGTAGTTCAATCAATTAATTTTACATGTATTCATTTCAACTATCTTCAACTGTAACCCTTAAGATAACAGTTAATTAAAATTAAAGTGAAGTAGATTATAATGGTTAACTTAACATATTAATAATAATTATTATTATAACAATAATAATAATTTATAATAATAGTAATAAAAAGGCATAAATTCAAAAGCTATCGGATTATGCAACTTTAAATCGACACCGCCTTAGATATTCAGATAAATAAAGAGAAACATTTACAACAACAAAAACAGAAAAAAAGTCAGAAATAATTGCAAGAAGACAAAATAACCCACCGATATAAACGCATCAGTACATATGTATGCTAGTGAATCTAAGATGTACAATGCCGAATGAACTACGCGTAATGTGGCTTAGAATTGAGATAATAAATCTCTGATTGGAGATTAATTTAGTCTCGAATCAAAGTAGCCATTTCTGCTCTGCGCGGTATGAGTGGATTGATGCACATGTCCGCACCTAGGTGGCGCCAGTGGTGCCTTTGTTGAGGGTTACTCATTCATATCAGCAGAATGGGAGTAGTCTGGTCCAATAGACGCGTTGAGTGTTTATATTTGCATCATAGAATTCGCGCACATGCGCAAAGCCTGGTTGGCAGTGGAAACTAGTAATAAAATAGCCGATAGTACTAGAAGCTAGGTTCTCGGTAGGGTTATGTGGTTTTGATATATTTAGGCCCATATATACATATATATATATCTAGTAGTCCATACGTGAGCTTCACCTCCACGTGGTGGCAACAGGAACTGCGCTGACCCGTGTTTCCTGTCTATGGCGACAGGTGGCAGAAAACTAGTCAGAGTAGGAGTGCTTGAGTGGACCGCCCCTTCCTACTGCGACTAACTAGCGGCCACCCCCCACCATGAGAGCTTACCTGTGACCTGGCTGGTCAGGGGGCGGGTCACTTGGTTCTGTGATAGAGTGGTGGGCGGAGTAAGGAATTAAAACTTGAGGCGTACGTTTCTCGCCTAGTTTTCTTTTCCCGTGGCATCAACTTACAGAACAGGGGAAGCCGTCCATATATGTTCAACGCAGCATATCACATACATATATTCATTGATTATTCTTCACAGTGCTTTGCAATCATTGTTCAGGCATGCCCAGTGGCAAAAACTACAGCGAACTGAAATTCACTACATTTAGTGTGTTTGCCACTTTGCCAGTTTATCAAAAGCATGTTTTACCTGCTCGGGTGTTTTACTGGATAGGCCAGTAGTAAAATTCGATACATAAATATATAATGAAATTCTATTTGGAATTCACCAGTAAGCTCATTTAACACTGTTTGCATTTCTTTCCTGTATTTTGTCTTCATGTATCATCACAGATCACAGCCGTCTTCGATTAAACAACTCGGGTGATCAGAACCACTTTTTGGGTAATGCACATGCCCGACAACCTCGCATTGCATTAACGAACACGCTCAGGGTGGAAAAAATGGTGGCTTAAGCGGCTGTCACACCTCACCGGATTGGGGGAAACGGACAGAAAACAAACAATGTCCGTTTTGTGTCCATACAAGTTTTGAACATGCACAAAACTAGGAACGGATGCCGCCGGACTGACGTCTATGGTTCTTGTCCGGTTTGAGTTTGTTTCGTCCATTGGCTATCTGTTCATGTCCGTTTCATGTCTGTTTTATGTCCTTTTCATGTCCGTTCGTCCAGAGGCCATTGACTCGATAGCGCAACATTTTGACACATTTTAATACATTTTGATACTTATCACCACCGGACTAGACAATTCTGTCCATTGCTCAATCCGGTGATGTGTGACAGGGGCTTTAATCCAAAACCCTTTTTAAAAAATAGCCAATATAACTACAGCAAAATAGGATTTAAAGTATTTTATTATTGCATAATTTAGATATATGTCCATTTTAATCTAGATGGTCTTTAAAGGGGCTGTCACATTAGGTTTTTTTGCGGGAGCGTATGGTGGCATAGGCGCATTACGTCATATACGTCGGCATACACCGTATACGCTACTCATACGCTACGCATATGCTACTCATACGCTACTCATACGCCACCAGATGCCGGCTTATGAGGCATACGCCGCCATACGCTTTCATAAATCCGTCCGTCCCCATTTTTTTGTGCATGCTAAAAAAATCTCGACCTATGGGAGCGTATGGTTCATACGCTACTCATACACCGGTGTACGCTCCTCGTACGCCAGGGTACGCTACTCGTATGCTAGGGGTGCGCCGACATAGGTTACGCATACGCTCAACTTGCGTCACCGGCGTATCTCTAGCGTATGTAGCGTACGCATAACCTATGAGTTACGTATGGGAGCGTACTCCTATCGTATGCACAGCGTATGCACAGCGTATGCACAGCATATTCCAAGCGTATGCCATAGGTCTCGACATCGATCTCGACTCATACGCTACTCATACGCTCATATGCTATGCATATGTTACACATACGCTACGCGTACGCTACGCATACGCTATGCATAGGTTCCATATGCCAATCAAAAGCGCCAAAAAATGTCACAGTACGCTCTCATACACTCCTCGTACGCTCCTCGTACGCTCCTCATAGGTTACACATACGCTCAAAAACACCCGATAGGTCACCAAAGGTCATCATAGGCCGGCATTCGCAGGACTTACGTAGGTTTTTAATACACTCCCGCCATACGCCGTAATGTGACAGGGCCTTAACATTAATCAAAAAAGAAGCTTTGCAGTATATGACACACACACAGATACCAGCACAAATGCTTCTAGCACCCCCAACCAAGACGTGGGGCACTGGGGTCGGGTCGTTTTGCACACGGCCCGTGTATTTTTAGGCTCACCTCGCGGTGTTCTATATGAGATCCTAATGACTCGGATGACCCGAATCATCCGGAGCATCATAATCGAATACGGCCTTGGAGTTGGGATACTTTGGACTTTATTTACCTGCTTATTTTCACTACCTTAGAAGCACTTGACGGGAACTCTCAGTGACAAAAACCACCATCCACAGAGAGTTGGTGTGTTTGTCAATTTTGCCAGTTTGAATGTTATGAAAATGACAAAATTCAATTGAAGTATTTCTCCACTCATTTTTATTCAAAACAACACCCCCTTCTTGCTTGCTGCCAACCAGGACCATTCATAAGTAAGTCACGTGGCACTGACAGTGACGTCACTCGCCAAAGTGTCTACAAGGCATACAAGGATTGGTATGAACATTTCGGATTGAGATATTATTTCAATAGAGGTTTAATGCATAGTCCGATGAAAGTGTAACATTTTCTAAATCAAAACACTTATCCAGATTTGATTATGCATATCCAACTTAGATACTGACAGTAATTGAGCATTTTCTATACATAAAAGAGAATACTAAGTCAATTTAATAGAACATGTTACTGTTTAAACCTGTTGTGTGACGATTTCGATGTGCATATCACATCACGATGGGTACCGACTTGTGACAGTTGTTGTTGAAGATTTATACTGCCTATCATGGATAAGCCTCAATAGGCTTGTTTTCACCATTAGACAGTTTGTTGATAGAAAGCCCAAGCCTACACTTTTACCGACCCAAGGGATTTTTTATCTCCCACACCACATAGACATGGTATGAGAGCAACTGGCCTTTGATGACGCTGTAAGTTATACACAGCGGTGGAAATCCAAATTGGCAGAGGTGGGGGCACAGGGAATCAAACCACTGACCTTCAGATTAGGAGTCCGACCTTTTTTTCTTTTCTTTTTTTTATTGAGGCTGTATTTATACTGTCCATAGCATGTAAGCCCGGGTAACCAGGCTTGTTTTCAATGCTGGCCAGCTGTAGTGTTGGTGTTGTCTTACCAAGACTAGAAAAAAGTCAGGCACTCTAACCACTCCGCCACAGAGAACACTTATGATGAATTTATAATACTGCCCATTGGAAGACTAGACCCCCAATACTATTATGACCCGATATCCCGCTGAGTCACATTATCCTGATACTGAGCAAAGCAGCCCTCACCATATCCTATTAATGCCGAGTGCTAGGTTAGGTAATGCGAAGTATCAATTTTGTAAGTCATTGGATTGACTCCGTTGGAGGTTTTAACGAGAAGCTAATTAGCACTTTTACCAATTCATCTACCATCCTGTCTGGTGGTAGGGGTGAGAGTGAGACTGCGGGGCTCTCCTATTGGTCGAGGCGCCGGAAGTGAAGGTGGGTGGTTGCGGATATAGTGAATATATATAATATATATATAATATATATATATATATATATATATATATAATGGAGTGGACGATAAAAGGTGCATATGTGTATGTTTTGTTGCGTAGGCAATAAAAGGGCAGGCACAAAAAATGGCTACCATGGCCGGAACTTAAGGTTGACCGCCTCGGCTGATTGTTGGCGCATGCCAAACATTCCTCCTCAACCACAGTCGCAACCCTCACCCCCCCCCCCCCTCCGCACACACACCCATAGTCACACAGGGCAGGGATGCCATGGACGCAGGGCTGGGGGGGGGGGAGGCAGTTCAGGGGCGTGGTGGGGGGTGGTGGGGGGTGGGGGGTGGGGGGGAGGACACTCCCCTATGCAGTGTCAACATGTATCTCTACGGGTGTGGTGTGACTCACATGGACAATTAATCCACATCCGGTACACCCATCACATTGGCACCAGGGACTGCTTTTTCCTGGGACTAATCGCTAGTATGCCTTACTCTCTTCCTTATTTACCACTGCCTTCCTTTTCCCATGTGTAATCGCTGGGTATTAAATCGCTGTACTACTTTCTTGTTTGTTTACCCTTTCCAGCATGTAGTTACTGGGTATTAAATTGCGTACTACTTTTTTGTTTGTTTACGACTTGCCCCCTTTCCAGCATGTAATCACTTGTATTATATTGCCAGACTACTTTCTTGTTTGTTTACCACTGCCTCCCCTTTCCAGCATGTAATCACCGATATTAAATCGATCTACTACTTTTTTGTTTGTTTACCACTGACCCCTCCCCCTCTCCCATGTGTAATCACTGGTATTAAATCGCTGTGCTACTTTCTTGTTTGTTGACCACTGCCTCCTGTTTCCAGCAATCAATCACCGATATTAAATCACTGTACTACTTTCTTGTTTGTTTACCACTTGCCCCTTCTCCAGCATGTAATCACCAATATTAAATCACTGTACTACTTTCTTGTTTATTTACCACTGACCCCTCCCCCTTTCCCATGTGTAATCACTGGTATTAAATCACCGTACTACTTTCTTGTTTGTTTACCACTTGTCCCCTTTCCAACATGTAATCACCGATATTAAACCACTGTACTACTTTCTTGTTTGTTTACCACTGCCTCCCCTTCCCAGCATGTAATCACCAATATTAAATCGCTGTACTACTTTCTTGTTTGTTTACCACCGACCCCTCCCCATTTCCCATGTGTAATCACTGGTATCAAATCGCCGTACTATTTTCTTGTTTGTTTACCACTGCCTCCCCTTTCCAGCATGTAGTCACTGGTATTAAATCGATGTACTACTCCTGTGTTTGTTTACCACTGACCCTCCCCCCTTCCCATGTGTCATCACCGGTGTTAAATCGCTGCACTACTTTATTGATTGATTAGTTTTGAGAGCTACCAGATTTGGGAAATTGTTTGTGCAACAATTACTGTGGGGAGCGGTTGTTTGTTTTTCCAATGTTCAGGGAATATTTCCCCCCAAGTTATCTTAAGCTCACACAAATGCATTGACTAGGGTGGTCACCTCTCACTGAGTGGGATATCGTAGTTGGTGTTTGTAGTGTGATTTCACTAAAAAAAACAGCATGAAGTCATCAGAAGCATGCACTGTCACAAGTCAGTAGGCCTAGCCACCACAACGTGACTCCTGATGCTCTTTAGGCGTAAAGCTGATACCCCATTCACTCACATTATCCTGATACTGAACAAACCAGTCCTTGCCCTATCCTATTAATGCTGAGCGCCAGGATAGGTAGTGACAAGTATCAATTGTGTAAGTCATTGGTTTAACTCAAGCAATTCATGGGGGTGCTATTTATGAATGACAAATATAATTAGATAGTAATTCACCAGCATTCTTATTTAGCTCCTTCCAAAGTCTTTGTATTATATACATTATAAAATATGCTAGTAATTGGGTTTGGGGTAGTATAAAGGCTCTGCTAATTTGATTTTGGAAGTCTTTGAAGCACTGTAGAGGCATCGACTTATAAAAACACAATGGACTGAAATTAACTGAGTTTGCCAGTTTTGCCAGGGTGACCATTTTGTCAAAAACATGTTTTTTTTCTCAATCTGTCTATTTTTCATCTGAACATGACTGGTAAAAAAATAACTGCAGCAATGGACCTGAATCTTATTTAACCTTTACCAGCATCGCTAGTTCACACGGAATTCACTTATTACCGGTATTTGCGGAACTATTTCACAGTGACTTCATATGGAACTAGCTCCGTTCCATTCAGCAGTGCAGATGGAACCTCAATGTGTATAGACAGAAGCGAGGGCTGGGCTTTGCGATGTGAGGACTGCTGTCACAGGGGGGGGGGGGGTACTACTCAGTACAAGGTACACATGTACACAGGTACACACCGGGTGTGTACCTTACACGTCACCGCCTATATTTACCGCCCGGTGATTCAGAACCTCCGGGAAGGCACTCCCTACGGGGTCGGGCTTCTCCCATCCCGACTGGAGGGAGTGCTTCACCTCAGCTTGTTTAGATATCATTTCTGCCCCCCGCCAACGCACCCCACCCTGACACCGATCCCGACCCCGACCTCGATCGCGCCATCCTCACTGTCCGTCCCTCTCCAATACGGATATTCCAAGTTCCGTTAAAGCTGCAGAGACCTAATCCGATGAAACGTTGAAAGGATTACATTTTCAAAACTAGGACAATTATCTAGGTTTGATTCTACATGTCTAACTGATACACCTGTTAGAATTAAGCATTTTGTTTCCACATAGCATGGGAATTGCTGAGTCAATTTAATAGAACCTGTCACTGCAGAAGCCTACTGTGTTCCCATCCTGCATATGACCATAGATGTTGGCAGGGCGTAACACTCCTGTCGTGGGGGTGATGAAAATGGGAAATATTGCGCCTAGAGCGGGACTGGAACCCACATCTCTTTGCATTCCTGGCCAGTGTGCTAACCATTACACCATCTAGGCTCCCTGATATCACCACACTACCCACGCCTACCTGTCTATGTGGTTACTTACCTGAGTGGTCAGTGCAGACCACTACACTCGTCCCCCTGGAATTGTAAGTCGTTTAATGTTTACAATCACATACATACATGCAATGCACTAACACAAACATACACAGGGTAGGATCAACAACCATACAGCACATAGCTTGTACAGGATCCTGGGCATGGCACCAATGTCGTGGGGGTGATGAAAATGGGAAATATTGCGTTTAGAGCAGGACTCGAACCCACATCTCTTTGCATTCCGGGCCAGTGTGCTAACAATTACACCACCTAGGCTCCCTGATATCACCAGACTACCCACGCCTACCTGACTATGTGGTTACTTGACTGAGAGGTCAGTGCAGACCACTACACTCCCAACAACCAACCAACCTGTTGTCGTAGAGTTTTGGCGTGCTTGCCAAAATTAATTTGACATGTTTGCACTTCAAATATCCCAAAAGTTACCCATTTAAAATAAATGTTACTTCAAACTAAAGTAAGGTAAGGTTATAACAATACATTTAGTATATTTATCTCAGAAAAATGACATTAACTCAAAATCATGGGACTATGCAACTTTAGTGTCTCAGAAAGGACTTGTGCCGCGACCCAGCTTGCCGGGTCACAGCTACAGCTTAAGCTAAGATTCCTTACACGTGGTAGGCGGTAGGCGGTAGGCGGTAGGCGGCATGCGGTATGCGGTATGCGGTATGCGAATGGGAGGATTCCTTCTACACGGTATGCGAACCCGTAATCCCACCACCACCACTACCATATGTTTCCCCTCTGCACCCTTGTGTGTGACCGTTTCGTAATGCTCAGTCGCCTCTCCTCGTCTAAAACTAATGGACAAGTGCGACTGACGTTTCTATTCGCATACCGCGTGCCGCATGCCGCACCGATCGCTACAGGGACCGATCGAGTTGCCGCATTCGCATTCGGACGTAAGGATTCACCCCCATTGACTTAGATGCTTTCCGATTTTTTGCCGCATTCGCATTCGCATACCGCATACCACATACCGCATACCGCGTGTAAGGAATCTTAACTTTACATGGCAGAAGGTGGTGAGGTGGCGAATACACACATACGCGAAGTGGTATTTTATCTGATGTAGATTATTTGCTCAGATAATTTCAGTGCAATCTACGTTTGAAATAAATGTAGGGTAATAAGTGGATCAAGTTTGGCCGTCAAGAGCCATGTGGTTGGTTATATAGGTGGGACTTGATTTTAAAGCATCGGCTCTCTAGTGCAAGATACGGATGAATTTCCGGAGACCAGACGGGATGGCCGAATGAGTTAGAGCATCCGTCTCCTGTGCTGGTAGATCGTGGGTTCGTGGGTTCGAACCCTGGTCGAGTACAACCAATGATTTAAAAATTGATACTTGTCGCTTCCTAGCCAGGTGCTCGGCATTATTAGGACAGGGCAAGGACTGGTGTGCTCAGTGTCAGGATAATGTGACTGGGCGGGATACCAGGTCATGGTGCCGATGGCCTGGTTCCCAGTGGGACAGCACTATTAAGTCGCCATGAGTGCGCACTGTCACAAGTCGGTACCCGTCCTGATATGACCTTAGATGTTGCTAGGACGTAAAACAACAACAAACAACAACAACAATTTCCAGTGTGTAAGCCGAAGCTGTGACCTGGGCTGCGTTCAGGCTCCGTCTCGGAGGCACCTCGGCGACAGGCCTGACGTCAGGCTAGTCTGAACGGCAAAGGCAGTTTGTTGTCTCGAAAATGGCCGCCTCCATAGGCGGTGGCCATTTGCAATGGTAAAGCTATGCTGTGATTGGCTGAAACCAGTGAATACGGCGGCTATTTTCGAGGCGCTTTTCACCTCCAGTCTGGAAAGAGAGGCATCTCCGAGACGTCGTCGAGATGCACTCTGAACGGAAATAAGCCAAAAAGCATCGCCGAGACGTCGCCGAGGCGCCTCCGAGACAGACCCTGAACGCGGCCCTGACGTAGTGTGTAAGCTGAAGCTGTGACCTGAGACGTGCTGGTTCGCAGTCTCAGTCCATCCTGAGGGACCAGCGGAACTCGGAATGCCCTTATTGGAGAGAGGGGAAGGTCACGTGGTGTAGTCACGTGCGAATCGAGACAACCTCCTGGGTTCTAGGAAATTAAGCAAACTTGAAAATGAGGTCAATGTAGACTTAAGACAAGACTTTACTGTGAATGGGTGTGAAGGGATTGGCGAATACTTGGTGTCAAGTGGGCGTCACTGTTGGCAATATTGCAATAGTATTGCAGAAATGTTTCGATGATTGTTGATAAGATATTTCGAAGCTGATGCAATCTGATGTAAACCTTTGGTCATCTAGATATAGATATATAGTTTTGATGAATGTTACAAGTTTTGATGAATGTTGCAAGTTTTGATGACCGTTGAAACTTTTGATGAATATTGGAACCTCAGATGACTGATGAATATTGCAACTTCAAATTAATATTGCAACTTCAGATGAATATTGCAACTTCAAATGAATATTGCAACTTCAGATGAATATTGCAACTTTAGATGGACATTGCTACTTTACGTGAATAATGCCCCTCCTCAGCTTAGTAATTCTGAATGATAATATTTCTGGAACTTTAATATTCTGTTTAAATATAGTGAATATTCATTGCAACTTTAATATTTTATCAAATGTAATATAATTTAATGTAATATAATATATAATATATAATATAATGTAATATAATATAAAAATGAATATTCATGTAATTATACACGTTAAAATCAGGTGACCAGATCTTTAAAATTGACATCTCACTTTCTACTGATAAAGCCTGCCAGAATAATTATGAACGCCAATGCCATTTAATAATTTCCGTAAGCCTAATTTGGGATTTGAGTCAGCAGTCCTAATAGTTTCTTTTCCATGCAACATTCTGCACGGTGAGCAATAGTAGTTCTTTTACTGCCGTCAGAGGGCGGTTGGTGGTGGAAATAGTCTATAAGACGTTTTCCACAGAACATGCTGCACAGTGAACAACATTAGTTCTTTTAGGGGCCATACAATTTTTTCAACATTTTCATAGTCGTGCAAAGCATACTATTTTTCCAGCCCCCAAAGTAGTACATATCAATATTTAAATACATACTTTCTTAAATTCAATGTTTTAAATATCAACATTTTATTAAATCATAAAAGTCATACTTGATTGACACCTCTGTTGTATGTTGTGTACGACCGTGAAAAAATTGAAAACTTTGGGCAGCCCCTTACTCCCAATTCCACATAGCAAGATAACGGCCAACCAGCCCGCGACAGTTAATACCTACAGCCACACGCCAGCCTAAATAATATAGGTATAACTTATTATTCAACACGCAATGACAGAACAGAGGTGGTGAGGGTAAGATACTTGTAAATATATCACGTACTGGTTTTATTGTTCAGCACCTTAGAATGCTTCCCCCCCCCGCCTCACCTTCCCCGCCTCCTAGTGAGGAAGGTCTATTAAATTTACATTATTATTATTATTATTATTAATTGTGGATATTACTTCTATCTGGCTACTTTTTCAGACCCATCCATAGATTGAGCCCATCGTTCCCGGGAACTCCAACAGTTCCCTAGATAAAGGATTCACCCGGTACTCCCAGTACACGGGTGAATACCAGCCTTATATAAAAACGGTCGAAAAAGCGGGTTAATGAAATGAGAGACTAAGAAGCAACATTTATTCTTTGTAGGTGTCTTCATATTTACCCGCCACCTCTGAGTTGAAAAATATAATAAAATAGCTAGTTTAATACGATTTAAAATTGAAATCGACGCCGTTCTATGGCCACCATCTTGGATTTTTGCATTCTCTCCCATTTCACCAAATCTGTGGCAATATATGTAGCTATTTGATCATGGAACCACAGTTTCTACTTCATGTTCCATACTAAACCTATTTTCGCCCGTATTTACACTACGTTGTTCTTCACCCGTGTACTACAAGTACCGGGTGAATCTTTTATCTAACAGTTCCCATGCCATTTTACACCCACCCATCACCAACCCTTCGACAACTTTTACCCACCCGCCCAGTGCATTGCTACTCATTAACTCAGACAGTCATCCATCTTTCCACACACACACACACACCCACACACCCACACCCACACACACACACACACACACACACACACCCACTACTCCCACCCCACACCTTTACCTACACTCCCTGCTATGAACCCTTATCCCTTCTGTGTGGTGTGTATGCTAACGGGAGGTACACAGGTGTGTCATTACCCAGGATGCCTTGCGCAGCATCAGGGTGATTAACCCTGATTGACAGGCGGATTGTCAGTCAGCGACAATAGTCGGCCGCCGCAACGCGATTCCAGCATATCGGCGCGAGGGGCATTGTGCGAAGGAACAGGAAAGTTACTTCCGGTGTCCACACCTACCAGATGGGACGCCCGCTGACGTAGCCTGACGTAGCCTCACGTAAACTGACAAGAGGGGCACAAATATGACTGATATGAGGTGTGTGTAATGTGTGTGTGTGCGTGTGTGGCCGGGGAAGAGGCAAGCTCTGAATACAAGGCTTTTAATACAAGTGGCGTTCTCTGTGGCGGAGTGGTTAGAGTGTCTGACTTTTTTCTAGGTCAGACTCCTAATCTGAGGGTCGGCGGTTCGATTCCCCGTGCCCCCAGCTCTGCCAATTTGGATTTCCACCGCTGTGTATAACTTACAGCGTCATCAAAGGCCGGTTGCTCTCATACCATGTCTATGTGGTGTGGGAGGTTAAAAATCCCTTGGGTCGGTAAAAGTGTAGGCTCGGGCTTTCTATCGACCAGCAGTGGAGTGGGGAAGACCAGTCGTCTGTGACTGGGATTTCCCCTGCTTGGGACAACTAATGTACCAAAAAAAATTAATGTGAGAGACAAATAAGTGTTCACACTTCCTGTCTACCATTCGCTATATAAAAAAAAGATACTGGAGCTGGGACTAGGCAGACCTTTAATCATGCTCGTGGCTCTGCTCACGTGGGGTGGCCGCACACTGCATCAAACCGGAAAACTGTTGCAGTGTATCTGTCATACCCAGGGTGCATTACATGCACCGCTGTAGTACACACACAGTGGTCAATGTGTCTAGAGCACTGGTAGGGTAGCAAAGGACCCTGCTGCCTGCACGTAGGGGTGGGTGGTGGGTTACCGTGGTTACTAGTTACGACAGGGTGCAGGTGAGCTGAGACAGCACTCTGTAGTTGGTGTGACAGAGGGTGGAGGAAGCCGGTAAACACATATACAGAAAGTGGTATTTGATCAAATGTAAAATATTTTTTTGGACAATTTCACTGCAATCGACATTAGGAATAAGTGTATGGCAAGAATCCTACTAAGTTTAGTCATGAGGAGGCATGTTTTTATCGGTACAAAGTGAGTTTAAAGTATAGGGCCTATGTATTGTGAGACAGGGATAGTAGCAGCATTGACACTATCAGTAGTAGCAGTACTGACACTCACTATCAGTAGTAGTAATAGTACTGATACTCTCAGTAATGGAAGGAACAGTATTGACACTATCAGTAGTGGTAGGAGCAGTACTGACACTATCAGTAGTAATAGTACTGATACTATCAGTAATGGTAGTAACTACTAATGGTAGCGGTAGTGGTAGTAGCAGTACTGATGCTCTCAGTAGTAGCAGCACTACTGCTGGTTCCTGGTGCTACTATGTCTAATAGTATTTGTAATGATATTTGTATTGTATTTGTTTGCAGGTATTGCAGGTATTGCAATACCTCAGGGAGTTTGATGCCCCTGCCCTGCAGAGTTGTAAACCACTGCCTTGTGGTACAGGTTCTTGACAAAACCGAAGGCTAAGGGAGCAAACCCTAAACAGAAAACCATGTCACTGTGGCAGCATTAAGGGCGGTTCATGTATGGAACTCCCAACATCTCCCGACCAGCCACTGCAGGGACAAATAGTTTTGCGCCTGTCTTGACATGTTCTTGCCGGTGTGAAACCTCTATTTGCTCCCCGAGAGAGTGCCACTGGTAACTTGCAAAAGCCAGCAGCACTTCAACACTTTTGCAGGCAGCTTTCATGAAATGTACAACCGCACACAACACCATACCGGCTCGGTCGTCGCCCGGAAATGGAGAGCGGCAGTCAAGTAATGAAAGCAGTCTTTGTCGCATCGCAACCGACAGCATGATGATGATGATGATGATGATTGTGAGACATAGGGCTAGGAAGGGCAACGACCCAACTTCCGGTGTGTAACCGCGCTGGGTCTCAGCATCAGTCTTTCTCAGGGACTGGCGGATAGTAACGTGGAATACCGGTATTCGATAGAAATTCTAATTAGGTAACTAACTCATTTTCGGGTGAAAAGCCTGATCGCAGATTTCCTACTTCGAGGTTTTGTATTTCTGGAAATTTGTACTTGGAAAATGTAGTAGAGATGGACTAGCAGCGGTACGATGTCCGCGGGAGGTCATCGGTTCGATCCCTGGGTAATTCAAACCAAAAACTTACAAAGAGTGGTACTTGTTGCTATCTCACCTGGAGTTGGGCAAGGACTGGTTTGCGCAGTGTCAGGATAATATGACTGGGCTGATTATTGAGTTATCATACTGGCAACATTGATATCCCAGTGGAGCAGCACTATTAAGTCATGTACAAGAGGAATCAATAGGTTCAAATAGGTAGACATTTAGACATTTTGTATTCACAATCTCCATACATATTCTACAAACATAAACTAACCCATAGGTTACTGGTTAGTCTATGTTTAACTAGTTATATATGTTCAAGTGGAATTAATAGTTTCAAATAGATAAATAATTTAATATATGTACAAGAGGAATCAATAGGTTCAAATAGGTAGACATTTAGACATTTGTTATTCACAATATCCATGCATATTCTCCAAACGTAAACTAACCCATAGGTTAGTCTATGTTTAACTAGGTATATATGTTCAAGTGAAATCAATAGTTTCAAATAGATAAATAATTTAATATATGTACAAGTGGAATCAAGAGATCCAATAAGGTAACTAATTTAATTCATGAATGTTTCTATTTTTGCAAGATGCTCACACTCAGAAAGCCACAATGAAAGCATGGCTGACGTATGCGACACTAAAACAACGAGAATTTCACTCAACGCCCACCAGAGGGCACTGTACCTAAATTTTGATTTGGCGCATGCGTGGCGGACTTATTTAGGGAAGTGACGGCGTTCCATTGTTTTGTTGCGTCACAGCCGTGGCAGCTGTGGACTGTCACATTAACGCCCCGGTGCATTGTGGTTGTTAACACTCCCAACTTCCGGTGATGTTACGCCCGCAACGCTGCGCATTTATTTAGTTTACGCAGAAACATAGGGCGCCGTGACCGAATCGAATCGGCAGAGCGTAGGCTGCCCGTGCGGCAGGTCAGGAGTTTGAAAACCCAGTGACTTATGAATTTTATACTTGCCTGGCGCTCGGTATTAATAGGGTAGGGCAAGGACTGGTTAGCTCCGTATCAGGATAATGTGACTGAGTGGGAGATGGGGTCATGGTGCTGGTGGCCTGGTCTCCCAGTGTGGCAGCACTGTAAAGGCACCATGAGGTATAACCATAGATGTTACTGGGATGTAAAACTCAAACAAACAAACAAACACAGAAAGATCACAGAACAAAAGTTGGTGAAGACTTGTTAGAATTTGCAATGGGCTGCCTGTTTACGCCCTGCACGGCCCGAGGAAAAGATCAAATTAAAAAAAAAAAATGATCTAGATTTTATTCTACATATCTAACTTAGATACTGGTGCACTTATTAAGCATTTGTCATCACATATAAGGGAATACTGTGTCAGCTTAATAGAATCTGTTACTGCAGAAGCCTATGGTGTAAGAGTTTTGGCAAGCTTGCCAACATTAATTTAACATGTTTGCACTTCAAATATATTGAAAGTTACCCATTTAAAATAAAAGTTACCACAAACTAAAGTAATGTAGATTATAATGACCAACCTAATATATTTACCTCAGAAAACTTACAGAAACTCAAAACCATCGGACTATGCAACTTTAAGGCTAATGGGCCACATGCACCGGCAGAAAGCTAGGTGTGGTGTGGGCAGTTTTTAGGTAGGTTTAGGCACCTAATATTTAGAAGTTATTGTGTATTTTGCAACAACAAAAAACACACCTAATGTTGGTCCCACTGCTTCACTGGCCACAGCTGGTCCCAGGTGTTACCAACATTAACAACTCCACCCCAACAGCAGGACTCATATTGCTGTCAGGTGACTATCAACACTAAAGGCCCAGTCACACCTTACCGGACTGGGGAAGCGGACGAGAACCGGACACTGTCCGGTACATGTCCGGTACCAATCCGGCGGTGTCCGGTACAAGTTTTGAACATGCACAAAACTTCTAGTGGACACCGCCGGACTGATGTGTCCGATTTGTCCGGTACATGCCCGGTACCCATCCGGTACCCATCTGTACATGTCCGGTACCCATCCATTGCTGTCCGGTTTGTCCATTTTGTCCGGTATATGTCTGGTACATGTCCGGTACCCATCCATTACGTGTCCGGTTCTCGTTCGGTTCTCGTCCGGTACATGTGCGGTACATGTACGGTACTTGTCCGGTCACCCGGTGGCAATTGACCCAATTACGGTCCATTTCGATACATTTTGTGTACCGGAGAGCACTGGACTAGAAAATTCTTTGTCCGGTGGTCTCCGGTACTCAGTTCGGTAAGGTGTGACAGGCGCTTAAGACAGCAAACTGCCACTAACAAACTCACATAGCTACCCATCATAATGTAACACTAGAATATTCCAATCTAACTGACATTTATATACTCCTTGTCTAATTCCAAATGACCACACCCAACATAAAGATTTTCATAATGTAACACTAGAATATTCCAATCTAACTGACATTTATATACTCCTTGTCTAATTCCAAATGACCACACCCAACATAAAGATTTATTACAACTTTACTGAATAAATACAGAAGAATGTAAGCAGAAGAATGTCTGCTTACATTATAAATGCCATGAAAATACTCACACTGATCCATCTAATATAT
Organism: Branchipolynoe longqiensis; assembly: GCA_030323885.1. Lineage (NCBI taxonomy): Eukaryota > Metazoa > Annelida > Polychaeta > Phyllodocida > Polynoidae > Branchipolynoe > Branchipolynoe longqiensis. The sequence continues at coordinate 26,472,585 of CM059201.1, read as the reverse complement.
TAATGTAGTCATATGACACTACTGTTGCCATATTGTTGTGGAACTTGTAGGTAACTATCAGAAATCTATTACGTTGTATGCTGCAAATGGTGTGTTCAACAGCTATTGCTAACTCCCTTTGCATTCCTAAAGCTAAGATTCCTTATACGCGGTATGCGGCATGCGAATGCAAATGCAAATAAAAATCAAAAAGCATGTAAATGAATAGTGGTGCTTCCATACGTCTGAATGCGAATGCGAATGCGAATGCAGCAAATGGATTGACCCATGGACCGATCGGTGCAAATGCGAATGTGAATACTGCTGCATTTGCCCTAGAAAACAATACTGTTCCTTCACAAATTTGGAGGAAAACCCCCCAAAAATGTTGGGGGTTGGCATATATCTATGCCACATATACGACATTCGCATGCCACATGCCGCATACCGCGTATAGGGAATCTTATACTACTCTATATACCATTTTTGTGTAAATAATCCTGAATTGAAAAATGGCTGGAAGACCAGCACTTTGGAGCTGACAAAAGAACTTAAAATTGGATGGTCCGGTGAAATATTTATTTTTCAAAACCAAAACATGTATCTTAATTTGATTATATATATATCCATCTTAGATATTGGTGCATTAACAAGTGATTTGGTACAGCATATATAGAATAATCAGTGTTTTTAGTACCTCATCCTACTTTGAGAAACCCATCACACAAGGAAGCCATTAACCAATTAGGTAAATCCCGTGGCCAGTAGCCTTGACCCTCATTCCAAGTACCTAGTCAGGTTCCAGGATGTCCAGTGGTAGTATTGCTGGCACCATAGCCTGGGTTGATATAAAGTTGCAATACTTATGAGGTGCTTTCCCCATTTATAAATGCTTTGTTTAAGTTGTCTTACATGTCATAGATGTTATCAAATAACTATTGACTCAATACTTTTGTTAATGTTCACTGATGCAATTGTGATAATTAAGCAAGTGACATGCTAGAAAAGCAGTCCAATAAGAACAACACATAGTTAAGGTCGATCAAAGAATGTGCACAACACATGCAAACATAAGAAATGACACATGAAGCTAACTGAGTATGCATTTTGTTTTTATAAATGCCTTGTTTAAGTTGTCTTACATGTCATAGATGTTATGAAATAAATATTGACTCAATACTTAGTAAACAAACAAAAAATGATCACTGATGCAATTGTTATAATTAAGTAAGTGACATGCTAGAAAAGCAGTACAATAATTAATAACGACACATAGTTACGGTCAAACAAAGAATGGACACAACGCATGTCAACATAAAAAATGACACATGAAGCCAACTGAGCATGCATTTTGTTTTTACAGATCTGAATAAGAGTGATGTAATAATTATGTATATTATTATCTGGGAACAATACATTTGATAATCATGCAAGTGACATGCTAGAATAGCTGTACAAAAATAAAGACACATACTTAAGGTCAAACAAAGAATTAACACAACACATGCAAATATAAAGAAACAACACATGAAGCTAACTGAGTGGATTTTTTTGGTTTTTATAAATGCTTCGTTAAAGTTGTCTTACATGCCATAGATGTTATCAAATAAATATTGACTGAATACTGATACAATTGTTATTATTATTATTTTTATCCTCTTCTCATAACAATCAATTTGATATATTTATCTAAAAAATAAGACAAACATTCAAGCGCCATCGTACCATGCAACTTTAAGAAATTGAGAGTGAAGGCAAAGGAACCAAAATGGCAGCTGAAGAAAGCTCTCCATTTGATTGATTAAAGTTGCATGGTCCGATGAAATGTATTTTTTTTCAAAACAAAAACACTTATCTCAATTTGGTTCTATATATCCAACTTAGATACTAGTGCATTAGCTAATGATTTGGGACAGCATATACAGAATAACCAGTGAAATTATAACCTCACAACCTTGGACACTCACTTTGAAACACCCATTATGCAGGGAGGCCATTAACCAATTAGGCCAATCTCATGACCTCATTAGTCTCCCCCTAGATAGAGGATTCACCTGGTACTCACACGGGTGAATACCAACCCTATATAAAAACGGTCGAAAATGCGGGGAAATGAAATGAGAGCCTAATTTCACAATCTAAGAAGCAACAATTATTCTTTACATATGTCTTATTATTTCCCCACTACCTTTGAGTTGAAAAATATAATAAAATATCTAGTTTAATAAGATTTAAAAGTGAAATCGACGGTGTTCTAGCGCCACAATTTTGTCATTTTGCATTCTCGCCCATTTCACCAACTCTGTGCCTATATGGGTAGCCATTTGATACTGGAGCCACAGTTTCTAGTTCCTGTTCCATACTAAACCTATTTTCGCCCGTATTTACAGTACGTTGCCCTTCACCCGTGTACTACAAGTACCGGGTGAATCTTTTATCTAGTCTCCCCCCAACCAAGTAGGCCTACTGTGCAGGGCTATAGAGGGGAAGGGTAAATGAGGTGGATGTTGCCCCTCCCCTCCATGTTCGATATTCAATGCTGTTGGGTCAATTCTATAAATATAATTAATCAATTTGGGTAATTGAAATTTTTACATTTTTACATTTGTCAATTAAAATTGCATCTGCCTTCGGGACTATGTATGGTATGAGGGAGGATGAGACATATGGATGACATAACAGTAAATAATAACAGAGCAATAATATGTGCATTAGCTAATATAAAGTATTTGAACTTTCAAATGCACATATCTCACTAAAATTTTGGAATATTTTTAATATTCAAAAAGAATATTGCTTCTGATTCATTGGAGCTTCAAGTGAAATCATAATTTTAATGTTTGGACCCGTTTTTGAAAATAATGGTCAACCTGACCTATTTATCTAAAATATAACTAACAAATTCAAATGCCATCGGACCATGCAACTTTAAATAAATACAATTAAATATGTATTATATTAAGAATATACATATATATTACCAAATGATACTGATATTTGTAATGTCGAACATACTACCGTATATGGTATAAATGTATAAGTGAATATTATATTGTATGATATTACACCACTGCCAAACAGCCAATGTATACGGTTAAAAGTATACACAAAAATATAAACACACTATAATTAATCAAACAATGCTAGTATAAATCAAATAAAATATATAAAAATATCACATCACATGATAGTGGAATGGCGCCATCAGGGGAAGCTACCAGGAGACCAGGCTACATTTGAATTAGGTCATCCCAAATCACGTGGTCATCGCAAGACGTCAATATGCGTCATAGCCAGAGGACTTTTGGGAAGCTTGTCGAAAGTATTTTGAGTTCTTTTAACTCCAATTGCTTTAAAACTAGCCATTTTTCATCAAAATGACTCCAGACTAATGATTAGTAGGTCATAACGATCAATTTGATATATTTATCTAAAAAATAAGACACAAATTCAAACGCGATCGGACTATGCAACTTTAATCAGCAGAATAAACATATTTACCACAACCATCCCCCCTTAAAAAAAAACCACACATGCCTTGTCTGTGTATATTGACATGCGGTCACTACAAAATACACATTGACTCACCAATGACTAGACTACCTAAAACTGCCATGATGTTTGGCAATGACCTGATTGAAATTGACAACGCTGTAATCTTGAATAGATGATTTCCACCACCAACCTACCCTCTGATGGCAGTGGAAAGAACTAATGTATTGGGTAGTAGCTCAGTGTGCAGCATGGTCTGTGCAAAAGGTCTTCTAGAGGATTCCCACCACCAACCCTCCCTCTGTTAGCAGTGGCAAGAACCAATACTAATACTATAGACCCCTTTCAATGTTTGTAAACATCGTGTATGCGCGTGCAGCTTGGATGCAGAACGAATGCACACTGCCACTGAGTTTGCCGGTATGCACAGTGCAAAACTTTTATTTTTATTCAATATTAATAGAAATGCAGAACGCTAACGTTATAAATTTAATATCATCTATTCGTTGAATATGTTTTCTGTATGTGTTCCAAGCGGTTTGTGTCTAGGTGGTGTGGTTTTGGAGATATTTCACTTTTTCTGTATGAAGATTGCTCACGGCCATTGACAATGCACTGAGTTTGTCGATACGCGCAGTGCAACACGTCGATTTTATTCAAAATTAATAGAAATGCAGAACCCTAACCTTATAAATCTAATATAATCTCTTCTTTGAATATTTTTCTATATGTGCTCCAATCGGTTTGTGTCTAGGTGGTGTGGTTTTAGAGATATTTCACTTTTTTGTATGAAGATTGCTCACCGCCATTGACAATGCATTGAGTTTCCCGATACGCGCAGTGCAACACGTCGATTTTATTCAAAATTAATAGAAATGCAGAACCCTAACCTTCTTAATTTAATATAATCTCTTCTTTGAATATGTTTTCTATATGTCTTCCAATCGGTTTGTGTCTAGGTGGTGTGGTTTTAGAGATATTTCACTTTTTTTGTATAAAGATTGCTCACCGCCATTGACAATGCATTGAGTTTCCCGATACGGGCAGTGCAACACGTCGATTTTATTCAAAATTAATAGAAATGCAGAACCCTAACCTTCTTAATTTAATATAATCTCTTTGAATATGTTTTCTATATGTTTTCCAATCGGTTTGTGTCTAGATGGTGTGGTTTTAGAGATATTTCACTTTTTTTGTATGAAGATTGCTCACCGCCATTGACAATGCATTGAGTTTCCCAATATGCGCAGTGCAATACGTCGATTTTATTCAAAATTAATAGAAATGCAGAACCCTAACCTTCTTAATTTAATATAATCTCTTCTTTGAATATGTTTTCTATATGTCTTCCAATCGGGTTGTGTCTAGGTGGTGTGGTTTTAGAGATATTTCACCTTTTCTCTATGGAGATTGCTCATAGCCATTGAGTTTGCAGTGTGACCGGATGTTGTCCTGCAGCCAAGCAGCGTGCGCACTGACCTAAATACATGTGCTGACGACATATGAAATTGGTCTACAGGTAGTAGCAGCTCACTGCGCATGCTCCACGGAACAAAGTCTTATAGAGGATTTCCACTCCCAACCAATCTGAGAAGAACTAATACTCTGGGTACCAGCTCAATCTGCATACTCTGTGGAAAAAAAACTTTATAAGGGATTTCCACTACCAACAAACACCCTTCTGGCAGTGTTATGAATTAATACCACCAGTAGCAGCTCAATATACAACATGCTCTGTGGAGAAGGTCTTATAGACGATTTTCACCACCAACCTTCCCTACGATAGTAGTGACAAGAACTAATGTCGTGCACCACGGAAAAGGTCTATTGATTTCAACTGAGCAATTAATCATTCATCATGTGTAGTACTTTGTGGTTTTAACAGGCTTCTGAGGCGAATTCTTGCTCAATGCACACATTAGCTGATAACATATTCATCTGTAGAATCTTAGTATCTGTGTATTTTTCAACATCAGTAATTCATCATTGATAAGAGGCTTGTCAGTTATACTTTATAGTTCCCTCTGTCATCCTGTCCTCTCCTCACGGAACTTATCTTAAGGGCATGTGTCATATCCTTATGCTGATTATATTTACTTGTTGAACCTCTTGTGTTGGAATGCGTTTTTGTTTCTCTTCTTTATCTTCTTTTCCTTCTTTTCCTTCGTTTTCTTCTTTTTCTTCGTTTTCTTCTTTTTCTTCGTTTCCCCCTTCTGTTTTCTCTCTTTTTCTTCTTCTTCATTTCCTTCTTTTTCTTCTTCTTTTTGTTCTTCTTCTTCTGTCGACAGTTTCTCTTCTTTACGACTGTCCTACTATATAATAATAATAAAACATTTATATAGCGCCCGATCCAGCAAGCCGTTCTCAGGTGCTTTACATAACAAACAAATATACAGGAAAATAAATTTCACCTAGTTAAAAGCAGATTTAAACAAATGTGTCTTAAGACCTTTTTTAAAAGCACCAACAGATTTACAATCAGCATTCCACAGTCTCGGGGCAGCAATACTAAAAGCACGATCCCCAAAGCCTTTGAGTCTGCTCCGAGGAACTGCTAACTGGCTGGAGACTGTGGAGCGCAGTGTTCGAACATTTGTTCTCTCCTGGAGCATATCTCTCATATATTCTGGAGCCTGATCATGCAAGGCACGATATCCAAGAAGCAGCACCTTGAAATCAATTCTCTTCTCCACAGGGAGCCAGTGTAATGATTTCAGCACAGGAGTGATGTGATCAAATTTCTTTGTACCCGTCAACAACCTGGCAGCCGCATTCTGTATACGTTGCAGTTTTGAAATACTTGACAGCGGCAGACCATACAAGAGAGCATTACAATAATCCAGGCGTGAACCAATGAAAGCATGAGTAACCTTCTCTAACGAGTCACATGTCAGGGCATCCTTGATGGATCTGAGATGTCTCAGTTGCATAAACAACATTTTTGTGTTACTAGTTTCTGCCGTGACCCTGAACTTGCTTCATTTCATGTCCACCATATTGTTTGGTGGCTCCACACACCGACTGAAACTTTGATAAATTTGTATAATCCAATACACATATTATTTATTTGTCTGTTTGTTTGTTTGAGTTTGGCATCCTGCCGACATCTATGGTCATATCAGGATGGGTACTGACTTGTGACAGTGCACACTCATAGCGACTTTATAGTGCTGCCCCACTGGGAGACCACACCACCAGCACCATGGCCCCATTTCCAACTCAGTCTCATTATCCTGATACTGAACTACCCAGTCCTTGCCCTATCCTAATAATGACAAGCGCCAGGCTAGGTAGTAACAAGTATCAATTTTATAAGTCATTGGTTTGCCTTGTCTGGGAATCGAACTCCCGTCCTTCCGCACGAGAAGCCCGCTCTCTTACTGATTCGCAATACCCGTGTGGACCAGACGGGATTGCGGAATTAGTTGAGTACCCGATTCCCATGTGGCTAGCACATGGGATTCGAACCTCGACCAGGTCTAATCAATAACTTGAAAATGTATTTTTGTCACTACCTCGCCTGGCGCTCGGCATTGTTCATGATGGGCAACCAACATGGATAATTTACGCGCGCACAAGGAGCCCTACCCTCCTCCCCCTGCCCACACATCCTCCCTCCACCCTTCCGACCCGATGGTGGCGCCATCTGAACTCAAACCCACCATCTAGAAACCCTGCCGGAGACAAGCAGAACTACCACACGGGACCATGACGTCACGATCTCGCCTCGCGAGACCCACACCCTGCTCCACCCATCCGACCCGACGGTGGCGCCATCTGAACTCAAACCCACGAACTAAAAACCCTACCGGAGACAGGCAGAACTACCACACGGGACGCTGATGTCACGATCTCGCCTCGCGAGACTCACGCCCTGCCTGACCTACATACCACCTATATAACCTGAGCAGCTCACTGCTCCAGCCACTACCAACCGGGCAGTCAGACGACCAAGACCACGCCTCCAGCTCAGCTCCAGCCCAGCCAACCGGCTCGCTCTCCAATCAGCCAACCGGCTTGCTCTCCATCCAGCCAACCGGCTCACCACTCCACTGCCTCCCCGCAGCCGGACGTACAAGCTCCACCCTTGCCGCTGCAACCACCAAGCAACACATCACACCGCAACACATCACACTGCAACACATCACACCTCTGCACCACAACACGACGGCACGACCGACCAACACGACGGCACGACCGGCGCTCAGCTCCAGTATAGCCAACCAGCTCACTCTCCAAACAGCGAACCGGCTCACCAGCTCACTCTCCAAACAGCCAACCGGCTCACTCTCCAAACAGCCAACCGGCTTGCTCTCCATCCAGCCAACCGGCTCCACCCATCATGACGACATGCGGCTGCCAGCCGTCGCCGCGCATCCTTACATCTCACCGCACCCACTTAGACCGAGCCCACAAGCAGCTCATATCCCCTACAAGAACGGCAAAGGAGGTGGCCGCCTCGGAACTTCACGCCGACCCTACATACTAATGCTGGGCGGGGCCCCCCCCCCCCCTCACATCGACTCAACCACCAGACCACACGGCACAAGACACACCTTCCCCGGACAGAGGAGGCGCCAAGCAGGCCTCCCACCACACAAGCAGCCATCTCACCTACACAGGCCCTCTCCTTTATTTGGTTGAGGGCCTGAGTCAAACAATCACGCTCGTCACTGGCCGAAAAGACGACCCCGGCCACACCATCCAAGACGCGGACGTCCATGATACGGGTACCCACCTTGTCCTCCACGTCCGATCCACCAAAACCACCAGACTGGCTCGTGATGAATTCTCCATCGTGGTCCGACCCGAACGAGCAACTCACCATCTGCCCCGTCCGAGCGTGGCGGGCCTACAGGAGGTCCGCTCGGCCCGCCCCGCAGGACCCGGCGTTCCGGCTCCCCAAAGGGGCCCCGCTCACCGCTCCCACGCTCCTGGCCGCTCTCAGAGCTGCGCTCCGAGCCGCTCGCCACCCGTGCCCGGAGGACTACACCCTCCACGGCCTCCGGAGAGGAGGAGCACAGGCCTGTGCAAGGGCCGGCGCATCCATCGACGAAGTCCGGCGGCTGGGGAACTGGCGGTCCTCGGCAGTTCACGCATACGTCCCGAAGGTGGCCTTCCCCGCAGCGACACAGGCCCTCCCCACATTTGGTTGAGGGCCTGAATCGAACTTACCTTAAAACACATTGATCTGACATTACTCATTGCCTTTTACATGACTTTGATTCAATAAAATTCCATAACATGGGCTCCTTGTTCGCGTGTTTAATTGTTCATGATGGGCAACCAACATGGATAATTTACGCGCGCACAAGGAGCCCTACCCTCCTCCCCCTGCCCACACATCCTCCCTCCACCCTTCCGACCCGATGGTGGCGCCATCTGAACTCAAACCCACCATCTAGAAACCCTGCCGGAGACAAGCAGAACTACCACACGGGACCATGACGTCACGATCTCGCCTCGCGAGACCCCACACCCTGCTCCACCCATCCGACCCGACGGTGGCGCCATCTGAACTCAAACCCACGAACTAAAAACCCTACCGGAGACAGGCAGAACTACCACACGGGACGCTGACGTCACGATCCTCGCCTCGCGAGACTCACGCCCTGCCTGACCTACATACCACCTATATAACCTGAGCAGCTCACTGCTCCAGCCACTACCAACCGGGCAGTCAGACGACCAAGACCACGCCTCCAGCTCAGCCGCCCACCCAACCCATCAAAACGAACAATCAAACGCAAGGGTTGAGGGCCTGAATCGAACTTACCTTAAAACACATTGATCTGACATTACTCATTGCCTTTTACATGACTTTGATTCAATAAAATTCCATAACATGGGCTCCTTGTTCGCGTGTTTAATTACTAGCATAGGGCAAGGAACACTGGAATCAAACAGACCAATTGTTCGTGATTGAAACTTTCCAGACTTAAACTGAATGATGACATTTAATTTAAAAGAAAACAACATCTGTTCCGCTCATTGATGAATAAATCCAATAGGAATGTAGACTTGTTCTGTTACCTAATTAGAATAGAACGTGTGTGCAAGCATACCAAGGGTTCATATCAAAAGAAAAGCGATCGTCAGCATAGGCGAATGTTTGTGGAAAGCCTAAGAGGTAAGTGCAGGTAAAGTGTGGCTCTGACGTTTGCAACCGACGTGCAATGAAATTAGTTGCAGTTATAAAGGACCTACCCTATGAACAAAGGTTTAGGGAATTGAAACTTCCTACCATTTCCTACAGAAGGGAAAGAAGTGACATAATTGAAGTATTTAAAATTATGAAGGGTTTTGATAAAATAGATATGAACAAATTTGTCACCTTGAATAAAAGAGAAGGCAGTCGGGGCTCAAACTAGTAAAACCCTCAAACTAGTAAAACCCAGAGCCAATTCAAAGTTAAGGCAACATAGTTTCTCAAACAGGATCATAAATATATGGAACAGTCTCCCACAAAATGTTATTGATGCCGAGTCAATTAATTCATTCAAGAATAGTTTAGAAAAAGCATGGGCTGATGATCCAGGGAAATTTGACCCCTTATTCACCACATGCTACTAATTAATCCTTGCGTTGCTTATTTACTTGCACTCAAGCAAAAATGAGAGACAAATAAGTGTTCATACTTCCTGTCTACCATTCGCTATATCACTATATCATTTGTCCAAGGCTTGATCTGATTGGTGCGGACATGGGCATGCCCTTATGGTCATATGACACTCTGCACGCACAGGACGCAGTGGCTGAATCGGTAAGAGCGCAGGCTTCCCATGCGGAAGTTCGGGAATTCGAATCCTGGCCGATTCAAACCTATGATTTACAAAATTGATACTTGTTGCTACCTAACATGTCACTCTGCATTGAAAGGATAGGGCAAGGACTGGTTTGCTCAGTGTCAGGATAATGTGACTGAGTGGGAAATTGGGTCATGGTGCTGGCGGCCTGGTCTCCCAGTGGGACAGTGCTGTAAAGTCATCATGAGTGTGTAGTGTCACAAGTCGGTGCCCATCCTGATATGACCTTAGATGTTTCTAGGATGCTAAACTCCAACAAACCAGAAACAAACACACTGCCCTCTTACTGTAATTGTAAAGCCGATGTTGCAGTTTCCGCGGTACACCAGTTTGCGAGGGACACATCCATTCAAATGCATTTTCAATGGCCGTGAACAAATCTTCATACAGAAAAAGTCAAATATCTCTCAAATTACACCACCTAGAAACAAACCGCTTGGCACACATACAGAAAACATAGTCAACAAACAGATTATATTAAATTTGTAAGGTTAGGGTTCTTGATTTCTATTAATTTTGAATAAATTTGTTTTGCACTGCGCGTACCATCAAACTCAAGGCATTGTCAATGGTCGTGAGCAAACTTCATACAGAAAATACAGAAAAAGTGAAATATCTCTAAAACCACACAACCTAGAAACAAATCGCTTGGTACACATATAGAAAACATCTTTACCAAAAACATTATATTAAATTTATAAGGTTAGTGACGATGCTGTTCGATTTTGACGCATGCGCAGAAGCGATGTGTCCCTCGCAAACTGGCGTACCGCGGAAACTGCAACACCGGCCTTATGCCACTAGGGGGCTGTCCAAAGTTCTCAACGTTTTCACTGTCGTACAAAGCGTAATACATAGTGATAGGGGAGGAGTCCAGTCAAGTACGACTTTTATCATTTAATCAAATGTTGATATTTCAAACATTGTATTTGACGAAGTATTTAAATGTTGATGTGGACTACTTTGGTGGGGATGGGCAGTCTGGACAAATAGTATGTTTTTGACGATGGTGAAAATGTTGAAAACTTTGGATGGCCCCTAATTCTATCTCCTGGACATGGTAGCTGTAAATACTAATAGCTGGCGCACACCTCCCGTTTACGATTCGCGCGCTAAAACTGACTGCGACTCGCGACCCGTTTACGACTTAAAACTGGCCGATTCATTTTTCGAATCTTATAAGATTCCAGTTTTAAGCCCTAAAACTGAGTTTTAAGTCGTGAATTGCAAGGCTCTGGTGTGCGCGGGGGTCGCACACCTAACGACTAAAACCCAGTTTTATGCGCAAAACGGGCAGTTTTAGGTCGTAAACGGGAGGTGTGCGCCAGCCATTAAGTGGGAATGTCAGAGTAGTCTGTCTTTGTGTAGATCCACATCCTGGCGTCGTTTGAAACCAATGAGTGCTAGATCCCCCACGTATAGTTCGTTATACAGTACAACCCCGTTAAACCAAGCTCGGTTAAACCAAACGATCGGTTATTTCCAAACTTTTTTCGGCGGTCTGGTAAAATACTACCATTTATCAGATAAAAAAGTTGGCTAAACCAAAGTCGGTTAATCCAAAGTATCGGTTAATTCAAACAAAACTGTCGGCCCCAGGCCACTTCCGGTACAGTTAAACCAAACTTTCATGTGGTTTTAAGGTCATCTGAGACTTTTTTTATATGATAAATGGTAGTATTTTGCCAGGTCGCCAAAAAAAGTTTGGATTAACTGATCGTTTGATTTAACCGAGGTTGGTTTAATGGGGTTAAACTGTATATACATAAAAAACAATAATCATAGTGTCCACATACATTGTACATTCATAATGCACCCCCGTTTTTGCCAAAGCCAAGTCAAAGTCAAAGCTCGGTTAAACCAATGATCGGTTAATCCAAACAAATTTCTAGGGTCCCTTCAAGTTTGGTTTAACGGAGTTATACTGTAGTTTGTTACACCGTCAAAACACGTTTTCATAAACGCAGAACTTAACATGTTTGTAGCAGCCAATTTCCAAACATATCAATAATGTTTAGAGCATAGTTTTATTCATCGTTTGCGTGTTACTTTGCCAGTGATGGTTGGGGGATAGTTTTATATATTGTTTGCTTGTTGGTTGGTGTTTATGTCCAAGCAACATCTAAGGTCATATCAGGGCCAGTGTCGACTCGTTGTTGCGCATTCATGGTGACTTTATGGTGCTGAGACCGAGCCACCAGCCACATATATCTCACTCAGTCACCGTATCATGATACTGAGCCACCTTGTCCTATCCTAGTATACACTCCCATACGGTGCCCCTAATGTTTACACCACAAAACAAAGTATTTGAGGTTTGGCCACGTAATGTTTAGAAGTTATTGTATAAATAACCATACTATCGTATAACTGGAAAACGAGCACCCTGGTATTGAAACGAACTTGTTGGTGTCATTTAGTAATTGGTCGTCTTAGGGAACAAAATATTTAGCAATAATTAGTAATATTAATAAGAATGCTAAGAAAGCATATGCTAACAAAGGATTGGATGAGGAGGAACTTTATCTTTTCAGCAATCGAAAAAAACACCACATAAATGTATTTTAGTTTCAATCTTTTAACATTTTAGTGCGGTTTTTGTGGGGTTTTTTTTTTTTACAAGAAATTACCATAAGTTATGCACTGGTATGCATACCGGGTAAAAGCTTTATCATTTAATAAATATCTCACTATCTCTCAGAATACCAAACATTTCTCCACAATGCAAACTATGCATGATAGGTAACAAAGACCCTATAATACTAAGACGGCCCACTCCCTATCTCTCCAATGGTAATGTAAATTTTGCAGTGCCACCTTGTGGTGGGTTTGATCAGCCGGCTGCTGGTTGGTGTTTCACATGTAAACACATACAATTATATTATACATGAGATAGGTAAGTATGAATACACATCAATATGAAATTGCTATGAACAAATGCCCATCATCATCAGCATCATCATCAGCATCACCATCATCACACATCTTTCACATTCAAATATACATTTATACATATAATATAGCACCTGTTTAACCCAGAGAACAGCCAGCGCACCAAGTCGTGGGTTTGATCATTTTGATTACACAGTACAGGCTGAGTGAGCCATCTTAGTATTATAGAGTCTTTGTAGGTAAGCCTAATCTCCGATTGTCTACATATTAATTCAGTTGTGTAGAGTGTGTGAATATGTATGGTGTGTGTGTGTGGGGGGGGGGGGAGGGGGGGGTTAGTCGATGGATGATTGAAAGATGGCTGAAAATGAGCAAAGGAATACTATTTGGAGTATGTTTGGTTTGTAGTTGTTTACATTAGTAGATATTATATTGTTGCATCTACTGTAATGCAAGGGATATGTTGTTTTGATTATTTTGATTAGCAACAATTGCTTCTCGAATTGGGAATTGACCATCAATTACTCATTTTATGATTAAATAACCAATAAGTAAATTGGTCTCCCTGATATAATCTAGTTGTATTCCTCTCAGACACGATCATCAATGTGTCGTACAGATGGTTTTTAAATGCCTTTTTTATATAATAAATTAGTATGTGATATATATATATATATTTATATATATTAATATATATATATATACCATATACTAATTTATTATATATATACTAATTTATATATATATATATATATAGTAGATATATAGAGATATAGATAAATAACATTAGCTTTCAAATCTGACACATCTTGATCAGCAGAAGCGGAAACTTTATTGTCAAATGTTACCGTGGATATAACCATAGTGTCGTGTCGGCAGCAAAGGTCGTATAATCACGGCGAGAAGTGTTCAAATTTTATTCTGTCGTATTATTTATTATCAGACCATCACTTTTACACAGAATGTAAAAGCGCACAATCAATTATCTGTCAAGAGACACTTTTAAAATTAAAAGCTTGCAATTACAAACTAATGCGGAAATGTGTTATGAGTACTATGTTGGTACTCACTTTGTGCTTAGAAGTTCCACATATCTACACACATATATATATATATGTCTCCATTCCGCAGGTCTTAGCAAGTGCACTCTGTGGAACGTTGAAGAAACACTCGAAGCAGACGACTTTGGGGGGGAAAGAAGAAGAAGAAAAAGGGCGGGAAAAGTGAGGAAACGCTGCAGGGGGATCAACCAGCCAACCACAGTCGCCGCCGCCACCGCCACCACCAGGTTCACCACCACCACCACCACCACCACCGTCACCACCACCACAGCCACCACCACAGCCACCACCACCACCAAAGCCACCACCACCACCATATAAACTCCCGAACACCACTGGCAGAAGCAGATACCTTTTGAGGGAGCGTGAGAGGCAGAGGGCCAACACCACCACTCAACATCACTCAACACCACGCCATCACACACACACACGCACGCACGCGCACACACCCACACACGTAGTAAGCGCATCAACAGCTGTTCTGTGACTCGCAGAAGGAACTTTCACATCACACCAACGACACACACCACACATCCCGACAAAACTCAATCATGGAGGCCAAGTCTCTTTTCTATGCCTGTGTCGTTGGACTTGTACTCGTGGTCTGGCTGGCAGAGGCGGCCCCCATGGACAGCATATCAGGTAAGGGTCCCTTCCCTTATCGCTATGTCCCTACCGTCGTATATATATATATATATATTTATATTTGTGTGTTCAAATTCTCTCTCTCTCTCTCTCTCTCTCTCTCTCTCTCTCTCTCTCTCTCTCTCTCTCTCTCTCTCTCTCGCTGTCTATATGTGATGTATAAGCATTATGCGAGTATAAAGCTGCGTAAGGGAACATATATATATGTTAATTACTCTGTACTACTTTATAACACACTATGTTATTGACCAATCGTCTCGCTGTATCTATTTACCTCCTACCACAATGCACTTCGAGCCGCACTTCCGTCGCCTCCACTGTCACTTGCGACCGGAATGTGTACATATATGTACACATTCATATACCTATATATATATATATATATATATATATATATATATATATATATATATATATATATATGTGTGTTCAGATCTCTCTCTAATATATATGTATATATATGTGTGTACTATATGTGATGTATAAGGTATTATGCGAGTATAAAGATTCGCAAGGTAATATTACTTATTATTATTATTATTATTGTTATCCTCCGTAAGATACAACACTGTACCGGTGGCGCCATCTCGCCCACCTCGCCTCCCCCGGATGTTGACCAGTGTCAGTCGCACTGGAGGATTATAGTATGTCCAATATGCGCCCCAAACCCCCTTTCCAAGCACGATCCCCATGTTTGCTCTTCGTAAGTTTGCACTGTGTTATTTCCATGACTAGGTGGTGCGTGAGGGTTGTTTGCTTGCCTGATATATATATATATACATACATAAATTCGTCTAGCTGTAAAGCCCTAAAAATAAAGACATAAGCAGAGAACTAGTGTGGTGGTAAGCCCTCATTTATTTTCTCAGGCTATGGCCGAGCAAAAAAGCCCTCCCGTACATATATAAAGCTAACAACTTTGAAGTGAATGGCAAGTGACGGTGGAGGTGGCACTGGAAGTGACGGAGGTGCCAATAGTCCCGCACCAAATCATACAGTATTAGCATAGAGGAGATAATAAATAACAAAAACATGCAGCGCCGCCAATTTATATATATATAATTCTTATATTCTACATATATATATATATATGAGTCAGCCTCACGAAAATGGGCCAATCGGTGGTCAAGTGAAGATGTCGGCGTCGCAATTCTTAAAAGTGTAGTGCATTTCTTTGTTTCAAATTAAATTATCCTAGAAACAAATAAGGTTGTTGTATTTTCTCAACCTTTACATTCAGTATAAATTTAAGGACTTTCCAACATCTCTTTCAATGCTAAACTATAATTATACCGATCGACGCCGACATCCAATGATTGATGCCGACAACTTTAACAGATGTCGGCATCACAATTCTTAAAGTCTCATGCATTTCTTTGTTTTATATTAAATTATCCTAGAAACAAATAAGGTTGTTGTATTTTCTCGACCTTTACATTCAGGATAAATTTAAAGACTTTCCAACACCTCTGTCAATGCTAAATTATAATTATAATTATACCGATCGACGCCGACATCCATGCTCGATGCCGACAACTTCCACCAATTGGCCTCTTTTCGTGAACCTGACCCATATATATATATATATATATATATATATATATATATATATATATATATAATATATATGGCGACAGAACCCCATTCAGTGAGTGATAATAAGGGAATGATAGTGACTTCCCACACCCACAACCCGACCTCCATGCGGGTGGGGATCGGTTGACCCCTTCAAGTGTAGGTATGCGGAAAATATATTGTATTTGCTAAATTGTTTCTGTGCCAAATGTATTTGGTGTCTGTGATATTTACTGCTCTCCTGTGCTATCCTGTGCTGCGGTCCTGCGGTGCTGCGTTGGCCGGCTATATATTGCTTGCAAGTGAGTGACTCGCTCCACTGACCTCACACTTTTCCTTGCATATGTATATAACTACTAAGTACTATATACATTACTGCTCTAGCACCGAATAGATATAAATACAACTCCATTCTTCGCTGAAAGTTGATCACGTTGCTGCGACACTTAAAATTGCATAGTCCGATGGTTTTGAGTTTTGGTCATTTTCTAAGATAAATATACTAAGTTGATTGCTATAATCTACTTTACTTTAGTTTGAAGTAACTTATTCTGAATGGATAACTTTGGAGATATTTGACGTCAAAACATGCCAAATAAATTTTGGCAAGCTCGCCAAAACTCTGACACCATAGGTTTCTGCTGGAACAGGTTCCATTAAATTGGTTCTATTAAATTGGCTCAATATTCCCTTCTATGTGACAACAAATGTTTAATAAGTGCATCAGTATGTAAGTTAGATATGTAGGATCAAATCTAGATAATTGTTTTGGTTTTGAAAATTTAATGCTTTCATCGGACTATGCAGCTTTAATTTCATCGCTTAAAACGTTGTTGCTCTGGCGTCTCTGTTCTGTCTGTCTGTTCACCCAATACCCCAACACTTTCCATCCCGTAACCAAGGCGAGCCTGTGGACCTCCTTAGACGGCCCGGTGTCGCGGTTTAAATTCTCAGTGGGTTTAGAGTCTACTTTCGGGGTTCTGCACATGCGGGTATTCGATTAACACGACCCGGGCGACTCGGGTCACCCGAGTTGCTAGAAGTTCAAATAGAACACCACGAGTGGAGTTGACAAAAACAAGTGCCGTGTGCAACAAGTCCCGACCACTGGGGTTGTCTAGGAGTGATGACGTCACATTTGTGCGTTAAAAAGTCGCTTGAATCACCTGAATTGATTAATCGAATAGGCTGAAATGCCGTTTGATTTTGACACGTGCGCAGAACCCCGAGCGTAGATTCTAAACCCACTGAGAATTTAAATCGTGACACCGGGGATGAGCTGTGAAGTGACGCATTGCGTGGCGCACGCCTGTGTGCGCATGTGCACGGTGGGGGTGGGGGGTGGGGGAGGGGGTACACAGCAAATGCCTTAATTATCGCCCACTTGATTTATATCTGAAAACTCTGTTGCCTTAGCATCTCTGTTCTGTCTGTCTGTTCCCCCATACCCCACCCCAACACTCTCCATCCCGTAACCAGGGCCGCGTTTAGGGTACGTCTCGGAGACGTCTCAGCGACGTCGCGGCAATGCTTTTTGGCCTATTTGCGTTCAGGGTGCGTCGCGGCGACGTCTCGGCGACGCCTCCCTTTTCAGATAGGAGACAAAACGCGCCTCAAAAATACCCGCCGTCTCCAGTGGTTTTAGCCTATCACAGCACAGCTTTCCCATTGCAAATGGCCGCCGCCTATGGGGGCGGCCATTTTCGAGACAACCAACTGCTTTCGCCGTTCAGACTTGCGTGACGTCATGCCCATCGCCGAGGCGCCGCCGAGACGGACTCTGAACGCGGCCCAGGCTAGGTAGCGACAAGTGTCAATCTTGTAAGTCATTGGTGGTGGTGGTGATGATGATTTTGTTGCGGGGCCGACTCATGCAGACGTATGTGCCATCTCGGACAAGCAGCTCTGTTACCATAGTAACAGTTCGGTTGGCCGACACAATACTAGTTAGGACTGGCATCATTCCATCGATTTGAGCTAGTTGATATCCGAGTATCTCAGTAAACATAACTATCGAGGCGACAATCTGAACTTGCTGATTGCAATTCAAATAACAGATAAGGCAGTGATATCGAGATAAGGAGAGTGCGAGTAGTGTCGGGGAAGAGGCAACTACATCAAGCCAACACAACGAATTATTATGTGCTTTTCTGTTGGAGTGGAACTTTTTCTGTTCAACTTGGGTTCATTTTCTTCTAGCAATCCCATTTCATTACATTCGGCGACAATTTATTAATAAACGGCACCCAAATACAATGGATCCTGTTGCTTGTGACCTTTTCCATAGGCACCGTGGTCCTAACACTCCACCGAATCGTTATGATCAAAATAAGCCAAGAAAGTGTTGGTAAATTTCTGTGAGCCCTTTAATAAATCTTCTTTAAAAAAAAAAAAAGAGTGATATATGAAGAATGCTGTGAGCATATTGAGTAGAATTTGCTCACATCGTTAAAGGTGTGTGTGTGCAGAAACCAGCAGTGATTTGGTACTATTAAAGTAAGTGGAGAGTGAAATTGAAGAACTTAAGCATTTTTTTTTTTTTGGTTCTGCTTTTCGCGGACTGAGGAGAAATTCAGCTAGCAGTGGCTTTCGATTTAAAACCTTCCTCGGACTGGATGGAACCATTTCTTTTCGTGCCGCAGGCGTGCCATTGCCCCTAAGACAATAAGGGGGGACTGTCACGGTTCTGAGTGAGACAAGTGCTCGTGGGCATGGGGCGCGCTCAACCCACATACGTCATTTCCGGTATACTCTCGGGAACGATGGGCGAAGGCTATGTGTTTTTGAGTCTTCGTTTTGATGTTTTAATGCAGAAGTTAATTCTCGTACATTAGTTTATGATTATCTGTGACCGGACGCGGTGGGTGAATCGGGAGAGTGCAGGCCTTCCGTGTGGAAGGTCGGGAGTTAAAATCCCGATCGAGTCAAACCAATGACTTACATAATTGATAATTGTCACTACCTAGCCTGGCGCTTGGCATTACTAGGATAGGGAAAGGACTGGTTAGCTCAGTATCAGGACAATGTGACTGAGTGGAATATCGGGTCATGGTGCCATCAGCCTGGTTTTCCAGTGTGGCAGCACTATCAAGTCGACCTCAGTGCGCACTGTTGGTACCCGTCCTGATATGACCTTGGATGTTGTTGTGTGTTTTTTGGTACATTAGTTGATTAAGTACTGAGTACAGAACACTAAGCCTGATGAGTCATATGTTGAAGATGATCCTGAAAATAATTTTACTGAGAAACAGACAGAAAATTGAAGAACAAATCAGTGACGTACAAAGTGGGTTTATATCTGGAAGAGGTACACGTGAAGAGATTTTCAATATGAGAATGATTTGTGAACGTTATTGTGAAATGAACCAGGATGTTTATGCCTGCTTTATTGACTATGAGAAGGCCTTCGACCAAGTCAATCATGAAATGTTAATCAAATGTTTACAAGATATTGGTGTCAATGGCAAAGACTTTAAACTAATTGTGAACTTATACTGGACACAAAGTGCATTTATAAAAATGGAGCAGGGCCTATCGGATGAAGTGATGATTAAACGAGGAGTTCGACAGGGGTGTGTATTGTCACCATGTCTTTTTAACCTGTACACAGAGATGACTTTCAGACACATTGAAGATTGCAAGGGAGTGACAATAGGTGGCATGAACGTCAACAATCTTAGATATGCCGATGACAGTGTAATACTAGCAGACAGTGAGAAAAACCTACAAGATATAGTGAATAGAATCAATAAAGCTGGAATGCTATTCAACATGAAGACGAATGCCAGGAAGACCAAAACAATGGTTATAAGTAAAAAGACAGATAAACCAAATATCAATATAATCATACATGGCACAAACATAGAACAAGTATCCGAATTCATATATCTCGGACAAAAGATTACAAATGATGGGAGATGTGAGGAAGAAATTAAGAGAAGGATAACAATAGCCCGAACAACATTCTCCAAAATGTATAGAGTGTTAACATCAAGTAAGATTTTAATACATACAAGGAAGCATATTCTTCAGTGTTATGTGTGGTCTACTCTAATGTATGGGGCAGAGACATGGACAATCTCTAAGAAAATATACAAACGTTTAGCAGCATTTGAGATGTGGACTTATCGAAGGATGATGAAAATATCATGGACAAAAAAGATCACCAACAAAGAAGTTCTCAGAAAAATAAAAAATAAGGAACGCTTGTTTACCACTATACAGACAAAGAAACTTAATTATTTTGGCCACATCATTCGTCAGAGTTCAATATACCATACATTGTTGGAAGGGAAGGTGAATGGCAGCAGAGGGAGACCAAGAACATCATGGTTTACAAATATTTCACAGTGGACAGGCTTGAATTATTCACAGTCTATCAGAACAGCACACCATCGGGACAAGTGGAGAACCATTGCTTCCAACCCTCGACTAGAGGATGGAACTATTGATTGATGAGTTGATTAAGCAGGGGAAATTTCAATTGCGGATGATTGGTCTGTTTCATTCCACTGCTCCTTGTCCTATCCTAATAATGCTCAGTGCCAGGCTAGGAAACGACAAGTATACATTTTTAAGTCCTTGGTTTGACTCGACCAGGGTTCGAACCCATGAGTTCGAATCTCATGACCTACCAACACGGGAGATGGACTCTCAACTCATTTGGTAATCCCGTCTGCATTGATAATTGCCATTGATACCAAAGACCCTATAATACTAAGACGGCTCACTCAGCCTGTACTGTGTAATCAAAAGGATCAAACCCACCACTTGGTGCGCTGGCTGTTCTCTTGGTTAAACAGGTGCTATATTATATGTATAAATGTATATGTGAATGTGAAAGATGTGTGATAATGGCAATGCTGATAATGATGCTGTTGTTGTTTGTTTGTTTGTTGTTGTTTTATGTCCTAGCAACATCTAAGGTCATATCAGGACCTGTTTAACCAAGAGAACAGCCAGCGCACCAGGTGGTGGGTTTGATCATTTTGATTACACAGTACAGGCTGAGTGAGCCGTCTTATAGTATCATAGGGTCTTTGCTTCTGTGCAGCAACAAATAAATACTTAATAAGTTCGCAAGTATCTAAGTTGGACATGTACAATCAAATCTTGGTAAGTAAGTAAGTAAAAAGATTTGATACTTTCATTGAACTATACAGCTTTAAAGATTTCGGGCAGATGTTAGTTGTTGGAATTTTACGTCCTGGCAACATCTAAGGTCATATCAGGACAGGTACCGACTTGTAACAGTGCGCACTCATGTTGACTTTATAGTACTGCTCCACGGCTTTGTATGCCAGTGAAAATGTTGAAAATTGTGGATGACCCTTACACTGTATGTTCAATTCTATTTCACCAATGCCGCTTTTAGAAGTGTGTCAAAGTGACCTGCAGAGATAGAGCGCCAACTGTAGTCACTAGTCGCAAACAGGAACAGGGACCGGCGCTGGAGTGACCCCAAAGTAGAAATTTACACATCTCAAGCAGGAAATGCAGATAAGATAACAAATAACAACTGTTGTTAAAATCACACAAATTGTACACTCGAGACAAAACCACACAGCCCCTTTTGCACATAGAGCCTCGTTTTGACAAAATCATGAAATTTCGCATTCTGTGTACAATTTTATATTTGTGTGTGGGTGATGGGTGTATATCTAAATTTAGCGAAAATCGGAAGCACATGGAATGTATTTGCAGAATAAAGATTGTCTTGACTCATTTCTATCTTCTGGTGTGAGTGAGATACGTGAGCTGTTACAGTCCTTATTCTGACAACAGGTGAATTATACTCTATCACAGATCTGTAGGAAACAGCCATGAAGCGTCGAGGAAAATATGCACAGATTGTGAAATTTGCTAAAAGAGTAGCTAAGTCTCCAAATACTTCTACCGTTAGTGCTTCAACCACTTGCTATGGATCTGTTACTCAAAAGAAAAATGAGTGTTTCCTGACCCCAAGTCTGGGCATCTCCTTAAAGATCTTATACTGCTTGTCTGTTGTTTGCAATATAAGTGTTAGCCGCATCGAATGAAAAAGGAAAGCTTGTTTTATTTAACGACGCCTCGAGAGCACATTGATTTTTTATCATCGGCTATTGGACGTCAAACATATGGTCATTCTGACATATTTCTTTGGAGGAAACCCGCTGCCGCCACATAGGCTACTTTCCCCCCCATCCCCCGATAAGCAACAAGAAGTCTTTTATATGCACTTTCACACATACAGGACAGCATATACCACAGCCTTTGTTGAACCGGTTGTGGACCACTGGTTGTAACGAACCACATAGAATCAGGCAATCAGGTATGAGAAAGACGGCGTTTAAAATTAATGCATAATCGTTCTAAATTGGCTGTGATAACACATGAACAAGTATCCTGATGAATTATCGTCAAGTGTAGGGCTGGACCAGGGGGAGCGGGTGGTTATAGCCAATATGAGTGTTGTATTGTACTTGTAGTTCAAGGCTTTGAAGAAAAAGGTATTGCTGTGTACTGTTACTCCTGTTTGTAAGCCGTCAGCAACTTAAACCACGTGGGCGGTGTCTCAGGAATGTGGGTAGTGTCTCACGAATCTAGGTCGTGTCTCACGAATGTGGGCTGTGTTTCATGAATGTGGGTGGTGTCTCACGAATGTGGGCTGTCTCACGAATCTAGGTAATGTTTCATGAATGTGGGTGGTGCCTCACGAATGTGGGCGGTGCCTCACGAATGTGGGCTGTCTCACAAATGGGGGCGGTGTCTCACGAATGTGGGTGGTGCCTCATGAATGTAGGTGGTGTCTCAGGAATGTGGGTGGTGTCTCAGGAATGTGGGCGGTGTCCTAGGAATGTGGGCGGTGTCACAGGAATGTGGGCGGTCTCCCAGGAATGTGGGCGGTGTCTCAGGAATGTGGGTGGTGTCTCAGGAATGTGGGCTGTGTCTCAGGAATGTGGGCGGTGTCTCAGGAATGTGGGTGGTGTCTCAGGAATGTGGGCTGTGTCTCAGGAATGTGGGCGGTGTCTCAGGTATGTGGGATGTGTCTCAATAATGTGGGCAGTGTCTCAGGAATGTGGGCTGTGTCTCGATAATGTAGGCAGTGTCTCAGGAATGTGGGCTGTGTCTCAATAATGTAGGCAGTGTCTCAAGAATGTGGGCGGTGTCTCAATAATGTAGGCAGTGTCTCAGGAATGTGGGCTGTGTCTCAATAATGTAGGCAGTGTCTCAGGAATGTGGGCAGTGTCTCACGAATCTGGGTCGTGTCTCACGAATCTAGGTCGTGTCTCACGAATATGGGTGTTGTCAGCATTATATTTCAGCAACAAATCGCGATAAATAGCCACTACCCAGGTGGGGGGGTTTAATTCCACTGCACGGTAACCCACATAGCCTGTCTAATGCCCGGTACACAACTAGCGTATACGATCGTTTTCCCGCACCCACCTAGCGTATACGATCTAAAACTGCCCAAAAATCGTGAGGTGTGCACTCCCCTAGCACACCTACCGATTGCGATTCACGACTAAAAACTAATTTTTAGGGCTAAAACGGTAGGTGTGCTCTAGGACTACGATTGCGATTCCCGATTCGAAAAATGAATCGGCCCGATTTCAGTTTTAAGCAGATCGGGAGTTTTAGTGCGCGAATCCTATACGGTATGTGTGTACCTGGCATAATAATCACATGAACAAACAGCGTGTCGTGGTTTGCTTTAGTTTGTTTGTTATGGGCGTTTTACTTCCTAGCAACATCTCATATCAGGATGGGTTCGGACTTGTGATGGTGTGCACTCACGGTGACTTTATAGTGCTGTCCCAACTGGGAGAATGGGTCATTGGTATTGTGACCCGATATCCCACACATTCAGTCACATTATCCTGATATTGATATAGCAGCCCTTGGCCTATCCTGACAATGCCGAACGCTAGGCTAGATAGCGACATGTATCCATTCAGTTATAAGTCATTGGTTTGACTCGGCTCGGATTCAAACTACGACCAACTCACGTGTGTTATGCTAGGTACACACCTACCATTTACGACTCACACACTAAAACTCGCGACCCGACCCGACCCGCTTAAAACTGAAAACGGGCCGATTCATTTTTCGAATCGTGAATCGCAATCGTAAGGAAGCACTTTTAGCCCTAAAATTGAGTTTTAAGTCGCGAATCGCAATCGGTAGGTGTGCTAGGGGAGTGCACACCTCAAGACTTTTGGGCAATTTTAGATCGAATACGGTAGGTGGGTGCGGAAAAACGGTAGGTGTGTACCTAGCATTACTGATTCGGCACCTCTCGTCTGTTATGGGGGAGGGTGTGTGTGGGTGGGGGGGGGGGGGGGGGGGGAGTATAGAGAGGAGGGGGGAGGGGGCGTGGAGGTGGGCATTCTGGTGAAGTTAGAATTGTATCTTATTAAGCTCAATGTATATGTTTGTTCTCCTATTTACAAAGGAGGGAATGTCTGTGGAAAGGTAGTGTAATGGGTGGAATGGGGTGGGTGGTGGGTGGGTAGGTGGGGTGGTGGTGGTGGGGGGGGGGGTAGGGGGAGGGCTGCTAAAGGAGCGGTACATATGATTCTAAGGATATTTACAGGGCTTTTTCAAATGAAAGGTGGTTCCCGAATGTACAGCTGTGCGTCAGAGTCCGGATATACGAATTGCTTGGAGTTATTTTTCAATGGCAAAGCACATGTGTTCCTTTGGCAAAACCTATGATGAATCTAGAAACTCATTCCACCGATCTAGTAACCCATTCAGTCCATCTAGAAACTCATTTGATAAATCTAACAACTCAGTGGTTAATTCTTGCGCCTTTAAATGTAGGGATTCGAACCCATGGGGTTAAAATATGGCCGAGTCAAACTAATCACTTAAGAATGTATACTTGTTTGGGGTTTTATATCCTAGCAACATTATCATGTCATACCATGATGCGTCCTAATTTGTGACCCCCACTTGCTTGCTTATGGGGGGGGGGGGTCGTGACCAGCGGTCACTGGCTGCAGGACTGCAGCATTGTTTAAACGGCACTGTTAAAACGGCCCATTTTTGGTAGTTTTTGGAGGTTTTTCGCTTCCAGCTCTTCTACTTGTGGGGTGGCAGGGTGGGTGGCTGGCTCATTGTGGCATCGGTGCGGTGGTGGCATGGCGTGGTGGTGGCCCGGCAGGTGGCCACACATTCTTGGGGCCCACGGTCCTGTACCTCGACCCAAGAGCACAGCTGGATCCGGTGTTGTTGGCAACAGGGTCATGGGTGGCGCATTGGTCCTCCACGCCCCGGTCGCAGGGTGGGTGACCCAGAGCCAACAGAGCTCCTGGACCGGGGTGTGGTTGGTGGGTGTGACTTGGCGTCTGCGGCCCCAGCACCCACTCCATTGGTGATCGAAGCAGGAACCGACATTGTTGGCGCGAGGGTTAAGGGTGTCACCCCCAGTGTAACCGTGACTGCGGGGGGCTCCTGGTGTCTGCGGTTTTTAGTGGGTTGTGGTTTTTTTATGTGTTGTTTTTTGTTGTTGTTTTTGTGGTTGGGACCTCACAGGGCTCTCGGCCTGGGGGCGTGTTGTGCTGAGCCCTGGCGGGGCGTGAGTCAGGGCTGGTGGGTGTCTCAAGGTTAGTTGCCTCCCATTTATTTTAGCTTTGGATTTGTTTTGGGGCCACGTAGGGCTCCCTGATGGGACCTCATGGGGCTCCCTGATGGGGCCTCATGGGGCTCCCCGATGGGACTTCATGGTGTTCCTCGATGGGCCCTCATTGGGCTCTCTGGTTTTACCATGTGGTGCTTCCAGCCCCCGGGACTGTGCAGGGCTCTCGGGGAGGTTTTAACATTTTTTAAATTTTTATTGAGGCTGTATTTATACTGTCCATAGCAGATAAGCCCGGGTACCCAGGCTTGTTTTCAATGCTGGCCAGTTGTAGTGTTGGTGTTATGTTGGTGTCATAAGGCGCATCTTGGTGCAACGCAGGTTGGTGGTTGCTAGTCACCGTCGTTACTGTCGGATTCAGAGTCGTCGGCGATGGGTTCAGGGCCGCCGCCGATCTTGAAGGTGTGGTAGTTTTGTCTATAGAATCTGCTGAGTGGCTCCCAAGAGGACTCAGAGAGCCTCATGAGGATGGCGAGTGCATCTCAGTTATCAGACAGGTTGTGTGGTGGGCCGAGGAAGTCTCGGATGGCGGGCCTGTCAAAGGCCACACATGATGCCAGGATGTGGGTGATGTTGAAGATTTGGTCACCGCAGGAACATCGTTGCAGTGTAGGGGTGGGGTGGGGTGGGGGTCGAGGGCCCTTTCGAGCTCGGTCTTGGTGTGGGGGGTGGGGGTGGAGGGCCCTTTCGAGCTCGGTCTTGGTGAGGGGCGGTCAAAGTCATGGGCGGAAGGGAGGTCTATGGCATTGTTGATGACGTCCTCTCACCGGGTGACATTTCTGGCGAGGGTTTGTAGGTGTGTGTTTGGTAAGCAGAGTTGTGGGTCTGTTTTGTTGATGAAGGTGGTAAGTTGGTTTGTGGCTGTTTGTAGTGGGTTTGGCTCAAGAGGTGTGTGGGGGGTGGTCCCCACCTAGCTTTTGCCAAAGGCGTGTGAGGGAGGTGTGCCATGAAATTTTGGTGCACCAGAGTTTCCACATTCTGTCATTTTCGAATGTGATCTCATTCAACGATTCGGTGGCTATGTTTACTAATTTTTCAGTGCCTGGGTTGGGGTTGGAACGGAGCTTGCGGATGAGTTTGTTTTTGTGGTGTTTGGCTCTCCTGATGGCAGGAGAGTTTGTGGTGCTGGGGAGGCGGCGGTTTGTTGTCTGTTGGATGGTAGCCTCCATGGCATCGCAGACGAGTATGGTGAACTCGTTGCAGGTGTTGGGAGGATTGGTGTGTGTGAGATGTAGGTGTTGGTTGAAGGCTTCCCAGTCAGCTCCGTCCAAGTTGAATCTGGCCTGGGTTTGTGGGGGGGGACCTTGGGTGCGTTTGTGCATACAAGCGATGCATGGTGGTCTGAGTACAGGTCAGTCAGTTCCCACGAGGCTCTGGCCGCGAGTTGTGTGTCTAGGATGCAGAGGTCAATGGATGTGCCGCTGCGATGAGTGGGCAAACCATCGTTCATTGAGGAGTGATTCGCTGAGTCAAGGACCTCTGCACGTAGTGTGCATCCTCTGGCGGTGTCTGTGTTATTGCGTTCCCAGATGGAGTGGTGGGTGTTGAAGTCTGTGACCCCCATGCACCCATGATGGCTTTATAGTGCTGCTCCAGTGACACCCCCCCAAAAGACTAATGATATCAAGTTCTAACCCTTGGTAAGGGTTAGAACCAAAGCACTCCAACCAAACCCAAACCAAGACTACCACCATGTATCCAATATTCACTAATTTATCGCCCCACCTACCCTCCCTCTAGTTCAGACTTCTGCCACCATGTTCTCGCCACACCCATTTCTTGTAATGTGCCCAACCGGTATGTACATTCCAGATGCGTAGAAAGGAGTTATGCCAACAAGACACCTATCCTCGCAATATCACAAACCCGACCAATACAAAGAAAACACTCTGTTCTCTGTGGCAGGGTGGTTAGAGTGTCTGACCTTTTTCTATGTCGGACTCCTAATCTGAAGGTTGGTGGTTCGATTCCCCATGCCCCCCCCCCCCCCACCTCTGCCAATTTTGATTTCCACCGCTGTGTATAACTTACAGCGTCATCTAAGGCCGGTTGCTCTCAGACCATGTCTATGTGGTGTGGGAGGTTAGAAATCCCTTGGGTCAGTCACAGTTTAGCTCGGGCTTTCTATAGACAAAGAGCCTAATGGTGAAAACAAGTCTATTCAGACTTATCCATGATAGGCAGTATGCATCTTCAAGAGAAAAAAGAAGTCCCACCGCCCCCTGACCCCCACCCACCCCACACATGCGCATACTTTTCTGTTCTTTTATCTCATTCAATGCCTGTTCATTTCTTGTCACTACTTTGCTCTGTATTTTCCCCATAGCTGTCTGTTTATCTATATTGTTATTACTGTGTTTGGTGTGTAGCCGCATTTGTCATCCGGGATGGAAGATTAGTGTCTCTGCACTGATAACCTGATAACATAATATTCACAGAAATAAACTCACTTGAATAACCCCCCCTTCCCCAAAGGTTCTCCCGCCCCCCCCCCCACAAAAAAACCCACACCCTATTACAACCCCATAAATTAGTGTACATAACCTCTTTAACAGTTTGTTTGTCGGGGTTTTACATCCTAGCAATATCTGAGGTCATATTAGGATGGGTTCCGACTTGTGACACTGCCTCACTCATGACAACTTTATAGTGACGCCTCACTGGGAGATCACACCATTGACACTAAGACCCAATTTCTCACTCACTCATATTATTCTGACACGCTAATCAGTCCTTGCCCTATCCTAGTAATACAGAGTGTCAAGCTAGGGTAGCAACATGTATCAAGTTTGTAAGTCATTGGTTTGACTCAGCTGGGATTCAAACTCCCAACCTTCTGCGTGGGAAGCCTTCACTCTTACCGAGTCGGCCGCCACGTCCTGTACCTCTAACAAATCAACTGACCAGGCGGGATGGCCGAATGAGTTGAGCGCCCATCTATCATTTCGGTAGATTGTGTAATTCGAAACCTGGTCGAGTCAAACCAATGACTTAAAACTTTCTACTTGTCACTTCCTAGCCAGGCGCTCAGCATTATTAGGATAGGGCAAGGACTGGTTGGCTCAGTGTGACTGAGTGGGATATCAGGTCATGGTGCTGGTGGCCTGGTCTCCCAGTAGGACAGCACTATAAAGTCACCATGAGTGCACACTGTCACAAGTTAGTACCCGTCCTGATAGGACCTTAGATGTTGCTAGGATGTAAAACAACAGCAAACAAACAAATCCTGATATGACCTTAGATGTTGCCAGGACGTAAACCTCAAACAACCAACAACAACTGGTTCATTCATAAAATGTCGCGAATCCCGGAGGTGCGCGACCGATATCGTGCCCATAGTCACCCTTCTCGGTAAATGTCTGACAGGCATGGGAGGAGGTTTTTAATCCGAGCCACCGTTGTTGTACCAGCAAGGCCTATCTACAGAGCCCCTGTGTCATTCATGGTAACACCCTGGTCTCTTGTGGGATTGTAAATAAACAAACCGTTGCCATGTGCATCAGTAGAATACGGAGCCGTGACGATCTAGGTCACGTGAGATGTAGATGTAGGTCATGTGAACATGTAGATGTAGGTCATGTGAGCGTAGGATTGCATAATGCGATGGTTTTGAGTCTCTACCATTTAAACAAAATAAAGATACATATATTAGGTTGATGATTATATAATCTATTTTTATTTTAGGGGGTTAACTTTGGAAATATTTTATGTTAAAACATGCACAATTAATTTAGGTAAAAAGGTTTAAATGCTGGACATCATAGGCTTCAATGGTGATAGGTTCTATTGAACTGATTTAGTATTCCTTATATCTAGTCATCATCATCATCATCATCCTGCTGTCGGTCGTGATGCGACAAAGACTGCTTTCATTACTTGACTGGCGCTCTCCATTTAGCTCTCTGCTGTGAGAGTGATGTCCATGAGTCGGTCTTAATGTCTCTCAGCTTCAGGTTTCTCTTGATGGTATGTACATTTCATGAAAGCTGCCTGCAAAAGTGTTGAAGTGCTGCTGGCTTTTGCAAGTTACCAGCGGTACTCTCTCGGGGAGCAAATATAGGTTTCACACCGGCAAGAACATGTCCAGACAGGCGCAAAATTATTTGTCCCTGCAGTGGCTGGTCGGGAGATGTTGGCACAGTGACATGGTTTTCTGTTCAGGGTTTGCTCCCTTAGCCTTCGGTTCTGTCAAGAACCTGAACCACAAGGCAGTGCTTTACAACTCTGCAGGGCAGGGGTGTCAAACTCCCTGAGGTATTGCAATGCCTGCATACCCATATATCTAGTAATACATATTTAACCGGCATCTAGTTGGCTATGTAAGATCAAACTAACTTTTTCAGTTTAGAACATTTGATGATTTCACCAGTTTAAATACGCTTCGGAACAAGCAGCTAGTTTAGATATACAATTTTAGAATTAATAGTGATTTATTTACCTTTCCCCACTGTTCCCAAACCTTTCCAACTGGACTGGATGGCCCACTGCGTAGGGCGCCCGCTATCCGTGAGGGCATCAATCCCCGGCCGAGTCAAACCGAAAAGTTACAAAACTGATAGGCCCTGCATGTAGCTACCTTGTCTAGTGCTCGGCGTTACTAGGATACAGTGAGGACTGGTTGGCCTAGTTCCAGGCTAATGCGGCTGAGTGTGATATCTTAAAGACTACTGTTTTTTGTTCCTTTTATTTAGAACCTTGCTTAGTAATAGTTTGTGGTTCCCGAATCTGTACTAGTTGAGTACATTACAGGAAATGTTTGAGATTTATGTCTTAGCAACATATAGGGTTGAATCACTATCAGGCTGGATACTGACTTCTCATTATCACCAATCCCGTAACCGTGAGGGATGTTGCGACACCAGGGATGACTTTGCAACCAGTTTTCTGCAGTTTTCCTTGTTCGCCACTGCCCTCAAGGACTTGCCAAACTCCTATATATTATTTCGGGAGGTGTATGACGTAGACGTAATGTGTAACTATGTTGCACAGATTGTGCGCTTACGAAAGTTGAATTGCCGCTAGCCTGACACATTTTTAACAGTTAACAAAAAAGAAATCAGGGGCGGGCGTTTTTTCAGGCATGGGCGGGCACGATCACCAATTTTATATTTTGCCTAACCGCCATTTTCCTCAACTGAAAAGGAAGGTTGGATGGAGAGCAGTGGATGTATATGCGCGAAGAAGTCGTGAATGTCGGTTACTGTGCGCTGAGCATTGCGTCTGTTGTAAATGCCTGCAGGAGCCTCATATGGTATAACTCAACAACTTCCAGTGGAAAGAACTCCCCCTCGACAGCGCATAAAACAAAAACAGATTAAGTGAACTTGTTAAGAACCGATGACATCTGTACTGAAGGCAGACGACATTGTGTTGCTATAGCACATCTGCGGATTGACACCCCGCCCGTTTGTTTAATGGACTGTGAGCAAACACAATGGCAGGGCGGCGAGGAGTGTGAACCCTGGGGCAGAAGTGGGTGGGGGGGGGGGGGGAGGGGGCTAAATCGTGACATAATCCGAAGTTCCCCTGCTCTCCGCTAGGGCACATTGACAGAGTAACACACGTGTGATTTATGCACAATACCTGGGGGCCAACCAAGAGTTATTTATATGTTTATTTATTTATGTATTGATATATTTATATATTTATATATTTACATATTTATATATAATGAAAATGGGAAATATTACGCCTAGAACAGGATTCGAACCAACATTTCTTGCCATTCCGGGGCTAGCGTGCTAACCATTAAACTACCTAGGATCCCTGATGCAAT
Organism: Branchipolynoe longqiensis; assembly: GCA_030323885.1. NCBI lineage: Eukaryota > Metazoa > Annelida > Polychaeta > Phyllodocida > Polynoidae > Branchipolynoe > Branchipolynoe longqiensis. Next base: position 26,440,734 of record CM059201.1, on the reverse strand, counting down.
CACACAATCCATGCCTATTTGTCTATGCGACTTTTTGCCTGTAAGGTCAGTGCAGTCTACTACACTTGACCCCTGGAATTATAAGTCTTTAAAATGGTTTACGTCCATAAGTCATTTAATGCTTGCAATTACATACATACAGACAATGCACTTACAAATACATACACAGGGTGGACACAACAACCCAACAACGCATAGCTCGTACATGATCCTGGTCACGGCACCAGTGTGGTGGTGGTGGTGGTGGTGGTGATGATGAAAAGGTCAGTGCAGACTATTGCAATATATAGGCATAACATTTCTTTTGGTAAATGATTATTTTATTCTGTGAATAAAAGTATTTTTTTCAGCGCCGAGGCACTGGTGTTCCGGCCATATCATGTTACATCCATTCACGTTTCTAATAGAGTCTAAAATCAACAAGATTGTGGGTGCTAACAGTGTCACTTCCTTCCTTGACTGCAAGTGCAACTGTGTCCTTGTGTGTGTGAATGTAGCTATGCAACAGTTGCTAGGTGAGAGACAAACTACTGCCAACATCTCTGCTTCACTAAGTATTCAATGGTCAGCGGTTCATGATATGCACATCTTATTTCAGTGTGTTCGAAAGCGAAGGCTGCATAGCATCAACCCCATTTACTTACAAATCGATCCCTAATGAGAAGTCCAGATTTTGGCCCTCAGGGGCCGTATGCACCAATCGGTGTTAGGCTTAGCCGGAGTTAAGGCACTAGCCACGGTTAGCTACCTCAGGGTAGCGGGGGGTTGGAGAAATGTGTGGATCAGTATGCACAAATGTTTTAGCCGCCGCGGATAGCTAACCGTGAGTTTATTTATAGATTTGGGAATTCCCTCCAGTCGACGATATGAATAACGCCACCAGTGCGGCGGCGGCGTTAATATCGGTTCGAATTTAGGGTTAAATTGATAAGATTTCACTTATTGCGTATGTAATTCTGTTAAATATGACAGCATTGAAGAGATTTGGGCCTAATATATTGCCGTCGATTCGGCAGCGGCGACCATTTTTAGTTGACGTTGGACAGTATGGATATCGACGTCGCTGCGGCGGCGGCGATTTGTTTACTTTACATTCGTCGATTCGACAATATGCATAACACCGCCAATGCGGCGGCAGCGTTAATATCGGTTCGAATTTAGGGTTAAATTGATAAAATTTCACTTATGGCGTATGTAATTATGTTAAATATGATAGCATTGAATAGATTGAGACCCACACATACACACTAACCGGCGTGGCTAGCAGTTAAACCTGATTTGAAACTGGGGTAGCTTAGCCTAGGCTAAAGTTTGCGGTTAGCGCTGGCACCGATTGGTGCATACCGATTTTCCACAGTTAGCCATGTGGAGCTAGCCTAGCCTCGGTTAAGGCCCTAACACCGATTCGTGCATACGGCCCCAGGGCCCGTATGCAGGAGTCAGTGTTAGCGGGGTTTGGTGTTACAGCCTATTACCGATTAGCTATCGCCGATGTCAGGAACTGTGTCAAGTGGTATGCAGGAGCGCGTAACACTAACATTTTAGCTAAACGTGAAATTATTTATAGATTTGGGAAATCCCTCTGCGTCTGTACCCATATATGAGGCTTAAATCTATTCAATGCGACCATATTTAACAGAATTAGATACGCAACAAGTGAAATTTATTCAAATTAACCCTAAATTCGAACCCTCCTTAAGGCTACCGGCGCATTGGCGGCGATATTACTAGTTATATTTTCGAATCGACGAACGTAATGTAAACAAATCGCCGCCGCCGCCAGTATGGAATGCAGCGGCGGCGGCGATTTGTTTACTTTACGTTCGTCGATTCGAAAATATAAGTATTAATATCTCCGCCGTTACGGCGGCAGCGTTAATATTGCTTCGAATTTAGGGTTAAATTGATAAAATTTCACTTATTGCGTATGTAATTCTGTTAAATATGACAGCATTGAATAGATTTGGGCCTAATAAACTCGGTAAACCTGATATTTTTTAGGGTTAAGGTAACACCGGTTAAGCCTTTGGTGTTAGGCCTAACACTGACTCGTGCATACCATTTTTTCGCCGCTAACCCGGAATTCCCGACAAACACCGTTTTTCCTCGCTAACACTGACTCCTGCATACGGCCCCTGGTGTCGCCCTAAGGCGTTTGCGAGTGGGGTTGTCACGTGAGGTGCCACTGGGTCGTGAGAGGTGACACTGTAGATTGTAGTACCATGTCAGCGTATCACATAACCACTTACAAGTTACAGGGCGTGGGAATGTTGAGGCAAGCCCGTCCGGTGGGGGGGGGGGGGGGGAGGGAGGTGGGGCGGTGGGAGCGAGGGGGAGGCGAGAGGAGGTTGGGAGATTAGGGAAGGAAATGGGGATGGAGGAGGGACGGGGAGAGGGGAAAGGAGGGGACAGGCGGAAGGAGTGAGGGGGAGGCGGGAGGAGGCTGGGAGATTAGGGAATAAAAGGGGATGGAGGAGGGACGGGGAGAGGGGAAGGGAGGGGACAGGTGGTGAGAGCGAGGGAGGAGGCAGGAGGGGGCTGGGAGAGAGGGGATGGAAGGGGAGATGGAGGAGGGACGGGGAGGGGAAGGGAGGGGACAGGCGGGGGGAGCGATGGGGGTAGGAGGAGGGCTGGGAGAAAGGGGAGGGAAGGGGGATGGAGGGGGGACGGGGGGGGGGAAGGGAGGGGACAGGCGGTGGGAGCGAGGGGGAGGCAGGCGGAGGCTGGGAGAGGAGGGGATGGAAGGGGGGGATGGAGGAGGGACGGGGAGGGGAAGGGAGGGGACAGGCGGTGGGAGCCAGGGGGGCAGGAGGAGGCTGGGAGAGAGGGGAGGGGAGGGGGGATGGAGGAGGGACGGGGAGAGGGGAAGAGAGGGGACAGGCGGTGGAGGCGAGGAGGAGGCAGGAGGGGGCTGGGGAGGGGGGGGTGGGGGGGGGGGGGGGAGGGGGGGGGGGGGGAGGGGGGGGGAGGGGGGGGGGAGGGGGGGGGGGGGGGGGAGGGGGGGGAGGGAGGGGGGGGGGGTGGGGGGGGGGGGGGGGAGGGGGGGGGGGGGGAGGGGGGAGGGGGGGGGGGGCGGAGGGGGGGGGGGTGGGGGGGTGGGGGGGGAGGGGGGGGGAGGGGGGGGGGGGGGGGAGGGGGGGGGGGGAGGGGGGGGGGGGGGGGGGGGGGGGAGGGGAGGGGGGGGAGGGGGAGGGGGGGGAGGAGGGGGGGGGAGGGGGGGGGGGGGGGGTGGAGGGGGGGGGGGGGGGGGGGGAGGGGGGAGGGGGGGAGGGGGAGGGGGGGGGGGGGGGGGGGGAGGGGGGGGGGGAGGGGGGGGGGGGGGGGGGGGGGGGGGGGGGGGAGGGGGGAGGGGGGGAGGGGGGGGGGGGGGGGGGGGGGGGGGGAGGGGGGGGTGGGGGGGGGGGGGAGGGGGGGGGGGGGAGGGGGGGGGGAGGGGGGGGGGGGTGGGGGGGAGGGGGGAGGGGGAGTGGGGGGGGGGGGGGGGGGGAGGAAGGGGGGGGGGGTGGGGGGGGGGAGGGGGGGGTGGGGGGGACGGGGAGGGAGGGGGGGGGGAGGGGGTGGGGGGGGGAGGGGGGGGGAGTGGGGGGGAGGGGGGGGTGGGGGGGGGGAGGGGGGAGGAGGGGGGGGGGGGGGAGGGGAGGTGGGGGGGGGGGAGGGGGTGGGGGGGGGGGGGGGGGGGAGGTGGGGGGAGGGGGGGAGGAGGGGAGGGGGGGGAGGGGGGTGGGGGGCGGGGGGGGGAGGGGGGAGGGGGGGAGGGGGGGGGGAGGGGGGGGGGGTGGGGGGGAGGGGGGGGGGGGGGGAGGGGGGGAGGTGGGGGGGGGGGAGGGGGGGGGGAGGTGGAGCGTGGGGGGGGGGGGAGGGGGGGGGAGGTGGGGGAGGGAGGGGGGGTGGGGTGGGGGGGAGGGGGGAGGGGAGGTGGGGGGGAGGGGGGGGAGGGGGGGGGGGAGGGGGTAGTGGGGGGGGGGGATGAGGGGGGGAGGAGGGGAGGGGGAGGGGGAGGGGGGGGGGGGGGGTGGGGGGAGGAGGGGGGGAGGGAGGGGGGGGAGGAGGGGGGGGGGAGGGGGGGGAGGGTGGGGGGAGGGGGGGGGGGGGGGTGGGGGGGGTGGGGGAGGGGGGGGGGGGAGGGGGGGGGGGAGGGGAGGTGGGGGAGGGGAGGGGGCGAGGGGGGGGGGGGAGGGGGGAGGGGGGGGGGAGGGAGGGGAGGGGGTGGGGGGAGGAGGGGGGAGGGGTGGGGGGAGGGGGGAGGGGGGGGAGGGGGGGGGGGGGGAGGGGGGGGGGGGGGGGGGAGGGGGGTGGGGGGGGGGAGGGGGGGGTGGGGGAGGGGGGGGGGGGTGGGGGGGGGTGGGGGGGGGAGGGGGTGGGTGAGGGGGGGAGGGGGGGGGGTGGGGAGGGGGGGGGGGGGGGTGGGGAGAGGAGGGGGAGGAGGTGGGGAGAGGAGGGGAGGAGGTGGGGAGAGGAGGGGGGAGGTGGGGAGAGGTGGGGGAGAAAGAGGGTGGGTGAAGAGGGGAGAGGAGGAGATGGGGAGAGGAGGGGGAGGAGGTGGGGAGAGGAAGGGAGGATGTGGAGAAAGAGGTGGGTGAAGAGGGAAGAGGAGGAGGAGGTGGGGAGAGGAGGTGGAGAAATAGGGAGGGTGAAGAGGGGAGAGGAGAAGGTGTGGAGAGGAGGTGGAGATAGATAGTGAAAGGAATTGGAGCAGAGTACACAAATAAATCCACCTCTGATTACATTCAAGAAAGTTTAACTGCATAAGAATCGGTACAAATAACTGGATGTTAGTTTATTTATGGAACAGGGGATTCATTTGTACACCAGACTCAGAGGACAAAGATGAAGCATTCTCAGGTTGGGGGCCCTCGAACACGTTTCCGGAACATTGTAGTAGTCAATTCTCGCGAGATTTCACTCAAGTTCGCCATCATGAGTGGATTGGACTGTCTGATCTGATAAGACTAGACAGGTTGTCATAGAGGCCGAGATCGTTGCTTCCTGGTCGTGAGGTCATAGATACTATTCCCGGCCGAGTCAAAGAGATGTGCCATTAGATATATACGGCACACCCTTACGGTGCTGCCACACTGAGGTACCGTGCCGCTGGGAGCATAATTTGGAATGCTACTCAGTCGAATTATCCGGGCATATCGCTGAACAGTCCTCAATTTATTTTAGTAAGACATGCTCATCTCATCTGGCCATCCCGTCTGGTGTCCTAAGACATTGCTTTTGTTTGTTGTTTTACGTCCTAGCAACATATAAGGTCATATCAGGACGAGTACCGACTTGTGACAGTGCGCACTTATGGCAACTTTATAGTGCTGCCCCACTGGGAGACCAGGCCACCAGCACCATGACGTGATACCCATTCAGTCACATTATCCTGACACTGAGCCAACCAGTCCTTGCCCTATCGTAATAAAGCCGAGCACCAGGCTAGGACAACTATCAATTTTAAAGTCATTGGTTTGACTCGACCAGGGTTCGAACCCACAAACTCATAGGTTCGGATCCTCCAATCTCCCAAAACAGGAGACGGACGCTGAACTCATTCGGCCACCCCGTCTGGTCCTAAGACATTGCTAGAACGTGAAAGCCCCCAGTGAATCGATGGACAACCCATCGTGAAAGCTTGTATTGGTTGCGACCACAACACACACCTACACACTTCACCAGGTGGGCGATAATACGAGTATCACAGGATGATCGCTCCTTAGCACGGGGACTGCTTCCCTATGCAGCTGACGCACGGTGGGGCTGGGGGTGGGGGAGTAGGGGGGAGGGGGTTGGAACGGCGTGATGGTTGGTAGGCATTTGATGTGTGGCACTGGGATGTGTGTAGGTGGGAGGCGTGTGTGAGTGAGAGGTTGTTTTTTTGTTGGTTGGAGGTTGTGTCTGTGGGACACAACCTCCCACAGACAAAAAGGTGGGAGGTGTGTGTCAATAGGCGGAGTGTGGCGGTGGGTGGTATGTGTCAGTAGGTGGGGTGTGGTAGTGGGAGGTGTGTGTCAGTATGCGGGATGTGGCAGTGGAAGGTGCGTATCAGTAGGCGGGATGTGGCGGTGGGTGGTGTGTAAGTAGGCGGGGTGTGCCGGTGGGTTGTGTGTGTCAGTAGGCGGTGTGTGGCGTGGGAGGTGTGTGTCAGTAGGCGGGGTATGGCCGTGGGAGCTGTGTGTCAGTAGGCGGGGGGTGGCCATGGGAGGTGTGTGTCAGTAGGCAGTGGGAGGCGTTTATCAGTAGGCAGAGGGTGTCGGTGGGTGGTGTGTCTCAGTAGGCAGTGTGTGGCCGTGCGATGTGTGTGTCAGTAAGGCTGGGTGTGGTGGTGGGAGGTGTGTGTCAGTAGGCGGGGTGTGTCGGTGGGTGGTGTGTTTCAGTAGGCGGTGGGAGGTGTTTATCAGTAGGCGGGGTGGGCCGGTGGGTGGTGTGCGTCAGTAGGCGGTGTGTGGCCGTGCGATGTGTGTGTCAGTAGGCTGGGTGTGATGGTGGGTGGTGTGTGTCAGTAGGGAGTGGGAGGCGGTAGGAGGTGTTTAGCAGTAGGCGGGCTGTGGTGGTGGGAAGTCTGGTTGAAGGAGGGCGGGGAGGGCAGAAATGAGCCGCCCCCAACATGCCCTGCGACCATGTGCTGTAACTGTGAGCTGCTCATTGCCCCGGTGAGTGGGTGGGCAATTAGTGGGGGCGTGGGGCCCCCACTCACCGCAGCCGGCAGCAGCAGTAGACTAGCAGCGCCAGCGAGGCGGTGTGAGTGCGTCTGGAGGGCTGGTGTGGGGACAGGTGGGCGGGGTCCAGGAGTTTTGAACCGGAGAAGGACCCGATGGGTCCGGTCAGGCAACGCGGGTGGTGTTGAGGCGGGATGTGTGTGTGTGTGTGTTTGTAGGGCAGGGGAGAGAGCCTGTAATGGAAAGGGTTGTTGTTTTTGTTGTTGATTTACGTTCTAGCAACATCTTAGGTCATATTAGCATGGGTACCTCTTTGTGGCAGTGTGCACTCATGGCAACATTATAGTGCTGCCCCATGGGGAGACCAGGCCACAAGCACCTTGACCCGATATTCCACACAGTCACATTATCCTGACACTGTACTAACCAGTCCTTGTCTTATCCTGTTAATGCAGAGTGCCAGGCTAGATAGCGACAAGTATCAATTTGATAAGTCTTTGATTTGACTCGGCTGGGATTCGAACTCCCAAACTCCCTCCTCAAGGGAAGCCTACGCTCTACCGGAGTGAGCGTGGAGGGAGTGAAGTTCGTGGAGCAGGGTGGGGTGGGGTGCGGCGGGGCGGGGCGGGGCGGGGCGGGGCGGGGCGGGGCGGGGCGGGGCGGGGCGGGGCGGGGCGGGGCGGGGCGGGGCGGGGCGGGGGGGGAGGAGCGGGGCGGGGCGGGGAGGGGCGAGGCGGGGCGGGGCGGGGCTTAACGGAACAGCCGTGCCAGCAAAATGGTTGCATGGTGTATCCCACAAACTCCGCCTTATATTAAACCATATCGTGTCGAATTGGCGTGTATGATGATTCAAGGTGGGAAGTAGATCAGCGACAGACATGTTAATCCATCGTCATTGATACACCACACTCGCCTCACTTCGGTGCATAACCTCAAGGCCCAGTCACACCTCACCGGATTGGGGGAAACGGACAGAAACCTAACAAAGTCTGTTTTGTGTCCGTACAAGTTTTGAACATGCACAAAACTAAGAACGGATGCCACCGGACTGATGTCTCTGGTTCTTGTCCGGTTTGAGTTTGTTTCGTCCGTTGGCTATCCGTTCATGTCCGTTTCATGTCCGTTTCATGTCCGTTTCATGTCTGTTCGTCCGGCGGCCTTCACAACACTTTGACCACATTTTAATACATTTTGATACTTATCACCACCAGACTAGACAATTCTGTCCGTTGCTCAATCTGGCGAGGTGTGACAGCCGCTTAAAGGAGGCTTCTCCTTACCAGACTTCAGTTGGCAAATTACATTTAGGCGACCCCTGTGTAGCCGAGTGTGGGGAGTTCCGATAGCGATAGATGGACGGAAGTGAGGATCAGATGTTCACAGATAAGAGCAGGCACTGTCTGATTGGTGCGCCGGCAGTAATTGAGCGGTAGCATGACGCAGCAATAATCATGCGCGCGCAGTGCATTCTGGGGTTAGACATGCTGCGCGGCGAGGTCCCGGCGTGTGTGTGGCCACTGTGAAGGTGTCACCTTCAATACCGGCCAACACCGCCATCCGCCACGGCGCAGTCGCCAAACTTGAGCAACTTTCGTTTGTAGCAAGGGGCGTACTCAATTAATCAACTCGGGTCACCCGAGCCACTTTTTGGCGCATGCACACATCCTACATACTCGGGTCGAATAATCAAATATGCTTCTCTATGCTCGGGGTGGACAAAATAGTGGCTTAGTTTAGTTATATTTCCATTTCATTAATCTAGGTTATTAAAAAAAAAAACATGTATGAATGGTACTGTTGTCTGTTATCATGCAGGATGGTACCAGTGCAAATGTGATGTCATCGCTCGTAGCCAACCCAAGGCAAGGGGTGGGTTACTGGGGTCGGATCGTTTTGCACACGGCACATGTATTTGTCGACTCTACTCGTGGTGTTCGATTTGAAATTCTGATGACTCGGGTGACCCGAGTCGCTCGGGTCATGTTAATCGATTACGGCCAAGGTGTTGCGTTGTGCTGATGGTCTTCACATTTCCTAGTTACGCCTGTAACCGTGTTCCTGTGACAGGGCTGCTGAACAACCCATTAGGACAAGTTATAGTATCATGAGGTTACTCGGCCGCTGTGAGCACTCGATGAGACTACAATACTCTCCCCCTTCATTTCACCTGTGATGCAGTCATACTACCCAATATTACCACTCTGTAACTAAGACTAAGGAAGAAAGGAAGACAAGTCACAAAGATAGACAGTGATGACATTGTGCTTTATTGGCATCAACTCCTGCTCACCTATCAGTGACTTATCCACCTAACCCCTCACCTTCTGTCCACACAGTATCTCATTACCACTTTAGCCTGTATAGAGAAAGCAGTGCCTACAACCCATGGGACAGGAGTCCTATGGCTGTGTACACACTCAATTGGAATAGATGAATTTTGCTAGCATCAGACAGAGTGTCTGGGGTTCCTGCTCAAGAGTAGGTCTGTCTCACTCAAGAGCCAGGAGTAGAGTGATCCCTCTCTAGCGTGTTAGGAGAAGTTTCTTGAATAATTAGTTAGAATGAGACTTGTGTGGTCATGATAGGCCAAGGGGGCTCAGGTGACCGGACCTCCCACAGCCAGCCAATCAGACACTCCCCTACAGACTGGTCAGTGCAATGCCCTAATATGGGGGAGTTGCCACCCAAACCAGCCTGCAGGGTGTGGCTCTAAGGAATGTGGTATGGCTGGTGTGCTTGGCCCTGGGTCCGGTAGGGACAGGTAGTTGTAGACAGTTACAATTAGATATATATATGTATATACCAAAAATGTCCTTTTTCTCCAATTGCATTCTTTATGAATACATAGAGGAACATTTCATCAACCTTGAACTGCTTCTTATATAAGAACATCTCTTCATTAACTTTAGGCATTATGTATGAACATATACCTCACACAGCTTATATCATATCATCATGCGAGTGGGGGCACCATTGCTTTTAGATTACATAACCTTCTCCCCACTCCATCGCCCAAGAATAATAATGCTCTCTGCCAATATATAATTCTTTACCGAAAATCCGTATATTTTTACAAAGTGTTGGGCTGTCGAAATAACCACGTGATTTTACAATTTACCCAATTATATAGTACTAATGCTTATCTACCATAGCCTACTATTTTTGGGTGAATAATTTATGAAAGAATCATGTAGATTAATAGGCTTTAAATGTTGAATCAGAGTATCTAGTGCCTACCATCTCGTTTTTCTTTTTTGCATTCCCTCTCAATTTATCAACTTTAAGCCAGTATAGATAAACATTGTATCACATCCACATTTAATTGCTACTGAAGCAGTTTTACTCAGATGTAAGCGGGGGTGTCATTCACCCCTTCTCAGGATAGCTGTGAATCTTTTATGTCGGTACTTACCCCAACTGTGGGGCATCTTTCACGGCAAGTGATTAGTGAACCACAAGAGTTGTAGTCTTCCCGCAGCCCTTTGTGTGCAGTTAGAGCCCCCACCCCAAAAAAAAAAAAAAAAAAAAACTACTTTCTTCTAATGTGTGTACCATATGCATACAGATACAGTCGGTCATTATGTTTCAGATTTGATTGGTTAGGGTGTTACATCATAAGAAAACTTGAGGTAATGTAGGGAGGGGTATGGTCTCATGGAAGTGTGCACTCATGATAGCTTTTTAGTGCTACCCAGCTCAGCTACCATACTGCCAGCACCATGACCTAATATTTCACTCGGTTATTTTATCCTAGCGCTGATCAATCCAGTCCGTGCCCTATCCTAGTAATGCTGACTGGCAGGCTATGTGGTGACAACTATCAGCTTTTAAAGTCTTTAGTTTGACTCAGCCAAGACCCGAACCCATGAGGGAGTGGACACTCTACCCACTGAACCATCCCGTCCGCTAAAGATGGAGCATGTAGAATACGGATGTGTCAACTACTACAATGCACTGAGACCCAACTGACAAATATTCTTGGAATAACTTGGCTATATCTGGAAAAGAGGATATATATACGGGGGCAGACTTGTACAGATCCGGATATACTTTTATCGTTAAACAATGGCTAGGTTTCAATCATCATCGAGCGGTTTGACTAGAAAGGGTCCAAACTCCAGTTCCCCACGGGGATCCATGCATTACGTTGACTAGGCCGACTCGCCCTATGTGTGCAATCAGAGCCCTGTGTGTGCAGTCAGAGCCATGTGTGTGCAGTCAGAGCTCTATGTGTGCAGTCACAACTCTGTGTGTGCAGTCAGAGCCCTGTGTGTGTAGTCAGAGCCCTGTGTGTGCAGTCAGAGCTCTATGTATGCATTCACCACCCTGTGTCTGCAGTCAGAGCCCTGTGTGTGTAGTCAGAGCCTTGCGTGTGCAGTCAGAGCCCTGTGTGTGCAGTCAGAGCCATGTTTGTGTAGTCAGAGCCCTGTGTGTGTAGTCAGAGCCTTGCGTGTGCAGTCAGAGCTCTATGTATGCAGTCAGAGCCCTGTGTGTGCAGTCAGAGCCCTGTGTGTGCAGTCAGAGCCTTGCGTGTGCAGTCAGAGCCCTGTGTGTGCAGTCAGAGCTCTATGTGTGCAGTCACAACCCTGTGTGTGCAGTCAGAGCCCTGTGTGTGCAGTCAGAGCCCTGTGTGTGCAGTCAGAGCCCTGTGTGTGCAGTCAGAACCCTGTATGTGTAGTCAGAGCCATGTGTGTGCAGTCAGAGCTCTGTGTGTGCAGTCACAACCCTGTGTGTGCAGTCAGAGCCCTGTGTGTGCAGCCAGAGCCCTGCGTGTGCAGTCAGAGCCTGCAGTCGTAAGTTTAAAGCCGTTATTCAAATCTTGCGACTTGTCAGTGGAATAAAATCAACGCGGTCTGTTTAGTTAAGGTCAGGCATTAGACACAGTTCCCGTAAATCCATCCACAATGGTAACTAGGCAACAGGATACATATATTTATGTACCCCCCCCCCACTCACACCCCCACTCTTATACACACACTACGTGTGCATATAAATATATATATATATATGTATATATATACATATATGCATATATGCATATACATATTTACATATATATATGCACATTATATGTACATATATAGTGCTTAATAAGTGCACCAGTAGCTAAGTTTGATAAGTAGAATCAAATCTAGATCAGTGTTTTGGTTTTGAAAATGTGATGGTTTCATTGGATTATGCAGCTTTGTCCATAGTGAAGCGTATACTGCCAGTAAAAAGAGCCCCGTCTTAATCATGTAACGTGAACAAAAAAATTGTTAAATACCTCCACTGGTGCCTTTTGATGGGAGTACACTTTTTAAGATGTGAGTATTGAAAAGGTTCCTTTTGTTTTATTTGTATCTGTGGCTAAATGTGCCTTTGTGATTTGATAAGGAATGCCTAAAGAAGGAGGTGCAGGTACAAGAAAACAATTTGTTTACTAAATGGGTGGAGGAGGGGGGGCAGACACCGTGGGCCCCGGCGTAAGAAGTCACACAGTTAAACGTCTTAAAGGCGCTGTCACACTATGACATAACGACGTCAGCGTCGGGAGAACGTGAAAAAACGTTGAACTTCTCGGCGTAGTATGCAAATTTGGGCACAAGTTGAACGTGGATGCAGCGTAGTTGACGAGAGCATAACGTCGGTAAAGCGTAGTGATAGCATCATTCAACGAGAGAGGACAACGTAATTATGCTCACGGAACGTTATGTATGTTATTCCATCACCAGAACTATGTTGTTTTACGTTGCGTGATGTTACATACGTCATGACACGGTGGCGAAATGCTGAACGTACGTTGGACGTACGTTCGGCGTACGTTCTCCTGACATTCTCCTGACGTTCTCCTGATGTTCCCATTACGCCGCGTGGACATTTCCACTGGCTTTAATGTGGGTCAACATAGTGGAATGTAGTGGAACGTAGTGGAACGTAGTGGAACGCAGTGGAACGTAGTGGAATGTAGTGAGCAGCGTTTGACTAACGTTCGTTTAACGTCATTGACATTCACCGAATGTGTGCAGAACGTACGGCGAACATAAACCCTTACGTTCGGGTTACTTCGAAAGTTTTGAACAGGTTCAAAACCTTGACGCGCGCCGACATAACACGACATAACGTGACGTAGCTCGATGTCAGTCTAACATCATTCTGATGTCATCATAACATAACCCAATGTTCGTTAACGTAATGACAAAATGTGAGCATGTCAGGCTTATGTTGGCTCATTACGTCGTAGTGTGACAGGGGTATAAAGTACAAGAAGAAGGGTGGGAGGGTGGGCAGCAGCAACTGCAACTGTAGCTACAGTGTCAGCTCGCTGGGAAGTTCTGATGGACAGTGGCGGGCTACCTTAAAAAGGGGGAAGCGATGCAGGGTGTGAAAGCGCAGGTGTCCGTGAGCGGCGCAGGTGTGGTGGCAGGTAGTCGTTCCCTTCGAATCAAATGCAGTGTGAGCATTGCGACCAATGTGATTGATCTGTGGATGGCCTTGCCCAGTTTTCCCTTTGTCATCGTACGCAATTCTCCATTATGGGATGTCGCAATTGACGTCATGCAGTTGGATGGATATTCAAATGGTCCGACATACAAACTGTAACCACACCATTAGTGTTTGCCACTACTGTCAGAGGGCGGGTTGGTCGTAGGCATTGCCTATTCCCCAATTAGCGGTATTTAATATGATCGAAGCAACATTGAATATTTCCATATGAAGACATTGACACGTTAAGTTATCTATATATACTAGGCTGCCGTCAAAACAGATCATGCTTATGTTCAAATAGGTTCGGGAAATTTACTTTCAAAACCTAATGGAAACTATGGTGATTAAATGACAGTTCATCTCTGTCAGACACATGTGATGCTCAGGTCCTATTTTGTGCTTCAACAACATTGGCGAACCTGGATCGCGCTTCATGGCATCTCGACCGTCGACATGTGTTATTGATGAGAACGCGCATTGATCTCGACATTGATTGAGTGGGGTTTTACGCTTTGGCAACATCCGAGAATCATTTCAGGATGGGCACCGACTTGTGACTTTGCACAATTCGTAGCTGCTGCACTGGGATGCCATGATATTTATAGTGCTGCTGCACTGGGATGCCATGATATTTATAGTGCTGCTGCACTGGGATGCCATGCTGCCAGCATTATCACCCACTTAATCAAGTTATTCTAGCACTGAGCCTAGTTCTGCCCCCCCCTCCCCAGCCCTCCCCGCCACCAACCCCATCAACATCAGGACCCTCTCTGTCCAACTGCCCACTGCCTACCTCCCTACTGTCTGACGCTAAAACCTCTACACCTACTCAACGTATGCACATGTTTCCATACATGGGTTTGGGTCCCAATATGCTTCACGTTACAATTATAGCACCACATCCGAGTGACCTTCCACTCCCCCCCCCCCCCAACTTGTGATCCACTCCCCTCCTTTCCTCTCTACCCACCCCTTCAACTCTTCCATAATACCCCCTGGCCTTCCCTGAATAACCACCTCCACCCCCCACCCCACCCCTACCCCCACCTGCATCCCCCACCCCACCACCACCACCACAACCTACACCACCAATGGTTCTCCTCAGGTGAGCAGTTACCATGCCGGAATTTCCCTTAGTATTTCATCACCGGGGCCCAGATTGGCAAGTTGCCCTATTATCGCCCGTTGACACGCTCCCTCCATTGCCGCCTGTGCAGATTAATGCCTCAATCCCCCATGCCTTCCCTCGATCCACGGTTGCTTACCCGAGTGTAAACCATAGGGAATCTGCTCTGCGGACCATCCATGTGTGTGTGTGTTGGTGTGTATGTAATCACCCCCTCTCCTCCAATTTCCCCTCCTCATCCCCTCCCTTCCCCTCCCTCTCCTCTCAGCCTCTCCTCCCCTCCCACTCCCTCCCCTCCCCCTCCCTCCTCTCCCCCTCCCTTCTCCCCCTCCCTTCTCCCCCTCCCTTCTCCCCCTCCACCATGCCCCCTCCCATCTCCCCCTCTCACTCCCCCCTTTCCTCTCCGCTCCCCGCCCCTTCCCCCCTTCTCGCCCCTCCCCCTTCCCCCTGCCTTCTCCCCTCTCACTCCACCCTCCCCCCCTCTCCCCGCCCCTCCTGTTACCCTCCCACTCCCCCTTCTGCCCCGTCCCTTCTCCCTTCTCCCCGTCTCACCGCCCCTCCCGCTCCTCCTCCCATCCTCCCATCCTCCCACCCTCCCATCCTCCACCCTCCCATCCCCCATCCTCCCACCCTCCCATCCTCCCATCCTCCCATCCTCGCACCCTCTCCTCCTCCCATCCTCCCATCCTCCCATCCTCCTATCCTCCCACCCTCCCATCCTCCCATCATCCCATCCTCCCATACTCCATTCCTCCCATCCTCCCATCCCATGGGGTCCCGGATGTATTGACTGCCTCATTGAAATTAAGCTGGGACAACTCATTGATAACCGGAAATTGTGTGGGCACTGATGTGGCGATAAGGGTGCAGTTAGGGTTAAAAGCTGCACACGTCGAGAATAGCTCAGCGAAACCTACCCGGGTAGAGTTGGAGGGAAAACTGACCAGACGCGATAGCCAAATGAGTTGAGCGCCCGCTTCCTGTCTGAGTATGCAGGTCATCTCCAACCACAGCAAAGTCAAACCGCTGACTTTAAAAATGTACACTTGTCGCTACCTAGGCCTGGCAGTCAGCATTACTAGGATACGGAAAGGAGTAGAAGACCAATTGTTTGAGGATTGAAATGTTCCCTTTTTATCAATGAATGCAAGAACAACAAAACCTGAAGCAAAAACAGGCTAAGAGGAGGGGAGGGAGTCAAACATATCCATGCACACCGGTTAATAGGTTAATATTGCTGTTATCAAGCAGAATCGTTACATATATTAATATTTTTGATTACTATTTCAACTTTTAATATTTGACAAATTTACCAGTAATGTTTTGACTGTTTAAAAAAAGAATTATTTTTAATATTTTGACAAATACAGTTTAAAAAATGATTACTATTTTTAATATTTATATATGAAATAGGTGAGCATTCACTTTTTCTCATTTGTCTATTATCTTATGAGCGGAAGACCAGTGATACGGCATTGAAACATCAACTGAATGAATGAGTTTACTAAATAATTTGCAATCTAGAGGCATGAGTGATAAGGGTGATCACTTGCCTGGACTTGATATTCACAGTAGACCACATTTACCACACTTGCGTGATATGTACCATGAATGGATCCAAACAAACTGCATACGGATCAACACTTCTATTGAAAGTTATGGGAATTAAAGTTAATAAGTGTATTATCAGTCTAATATAAGTTTTAGGAGAATTAAATTTAATAGATGCATTGTCACTCTAATATTAGTTCTAGGTCACTTGATCGTCTGAAATGTGTTTCCACTTCTGCTTAACCGCGATAAGTATGAACTTCACCCTCAAACCCCATATCAGGTGATAACTGATTAATATTAAAAACTATATGTATCAACTTTTAAGATTAATTTTTCTTTACTACATTCATTGATCAAACAAGAGAAATGGCAATCACGGACAAGTTGTCTTCCACAGTCCACTACTCCTTGCCAGATCCTTGTAATCCCGGTTGCCAAGCTAGGTAGCGAAAAGTATCAATTTTTAAGTCATTGCTTTGATTCGAGCAGAGTTCAACACCAAAGTTAAAATCCCAGAATATCCAACACGAGAAAGGACGCTCTCAACTCATTCGGCCATCTTTGTTTGCTGAATGGCGGAACCTTCACAATCACCACCAACACCACTCCTCCATTTATATACCAGAACATTCCATCTGGAAACAGCCGTCCATTGCTATAAGTCTTCCTATTATCGCCTTCATATCCGGTCACTTCCTGATTCTTCAGCTATTTCCGGTGCCCCCTTGCCTAGGCTTTTGCAGCGGTCATACTTGTGTTGAGCGGAAATGGCGGTTCGTGCACTTCCGGCTTGATTATGGGGTTTTTCTCAATGAGTCGCAAATAGATGGGGCTGTGATTGTTTGTTCACGCCATCTACAACTAATGTGAATAAGCTGACCTTGCTTTGTAACTTGCTTTGCCACTTGCGTTGCCAAAAAACTTTGCTGGCTCCTACAAAATACAGGTCCTGACTCAGGCGCTGATGAGTGAATGCCGAAACAGTGATAGGCGTAAAAACACACTAATCAACTACATCTCACTGCTTATATCTGGGTTTGCGCTTAGAGTGGTGGTGATCCTGGTGGCGTAAAAACACACTAATCAACTACACCTCACTGCTTATATCTGGGTTTGCGCTTAGAGTGGTGGTGATCCTGGTGGTGTAAAAACACACTAATCAACTACATCTCACTGCTTATATCTGGGTTTGCGCTTAGAGTGGTGGTGAACCTGGTGGCGTAAAAACACACTAATCAACTAATTCTCACTGCTTATATTGGGGTCTGCAAATAGAGTGGTGGTGTTCCTGGTGGTGTAAGAATGTACTAATCAACTACATCTCACTGCTTATATCGGGGTTTGCGCTAGTTAGAGTGGTGGTGATCCTGGTGGTGTAAGAATGTACTAATCAACTACATCTCACTGCTTATATCGGGGTTTGCGCTTAGAGTGGTGGTGATCCTGGTGGTGTCAGAAAACACTAATCAACTACATCTCACTGCTTATATCGGGGTTTGCACTAAGTTAGAGTGGTGGTGTTCATGGTGGTGTAAGAATGTACTAATCAACTACATCTCACTGCTTATATCGGGGTTTATGCTAAGAGTGGTGGTGATCCTGGTGGTGTAAGAATGTACTAATCAACTACATCTCACTGCTTATATCGGGGTTTGCGCTTAGAGTGGTGGTGATCCTGGTGGTGTAAGAATGTACTAATCAACTACATCTCAGTGCTTATATCGGGGTTTGCGCTTAGAGTGGTGGTCATCCTGGTGGTGTAAGAACACACTAATCAACTACATCTCACTACTTACATTGGGGTTTCTTCTTGGAGTGGTGGCAATCCTGGCGGTGTAATCACTGCTTATATCGGTGTTTCCTCGGTGGTGACGCCGGTGGCGTGAAACACATTATACAACTAACTACCGCCCTGTTTATTTTCCTTTAGACCAAAAGAGAGAAAAAAACATGTCATTAAATGATTGTTGATCTTGCAGACGAGGAGCACCTGCAGCGGACCTTGTACAAGCTCGACTCAGTTCTCGATGAACTTATTCAAAGGATAGCAGGTCAGTTGACTCGAGACGCGGTTCCCGAATCGATACTTGTCGCTACCTAGCCTGGCGCTCTGCATTTCTAGGATAGGACTGGTTAGCTCAGTATCAGGATAATGTGGCTGAGTGGGATATCGGGTCATGGTGATTGTGGCCTGATCTCCCAGTGGGATAGCACTATAAAGTCATCATGTGTGAACACTGTCATAAGTTGGTACCCGTCCTGATATGACCATAGATGCTTCTAGGATGTAAAACCCCAACAAACAAACCTGGTCACAGATGGTCAGTGGTGGCTGGAGACAATCATTCTCATAGCGATATACTTAAAACAAGTTTTTTTTTAAAGTAATACATCCTAGTCTGTAGTGAGGGCAGTGATTAAGTTAGGGAAATTTCAATTACGGACAATTGGTCTCCCTCATTCCACTGCTCCTAGTATAGTAGGAATGTCGAGTGCCAGGCTAGGTCAAAATAAATATAAATATTAAATTCCTTGGTTTGACTCGCCCTGTGAACGAAAGAAAAAACCCCGACTTGGACCAACAACCAGCAAATTCATAATAACATTGGTTGGTTGTTGGAGTTTTACGTCCTGGCAACATCTATGGTCGTATCAAGACGGGTACCGATTTATGACAGTGCACACTCATGGCAACTTTATAGTGCTGCTCTACTGGGAATCATAATAACAAGGGGAACATGCTAAAATTCCCAAGTAAGAAATCCCATAGAAATGAGAATTGGGCTCTTTTGTTCCCTTCTGCCCCTTGCATATGGTGTGGCCTTCACTGTTCAACTGACAAATGCAAATAACCAGAAAGGCATAATTTTACATTCTTAGATACACAACAAATTCAAACATAGATTTTTATTGATTCAAGCTCAGCAAACAAGATTATATCTTACAAGAAAAACGCTTTTAAAAGGTTTAGGTAAATACATGATATGTTGTTGATGTGTAAATTTTCACTTTAGCACAAAATCATACAAGCATACATTTGATACATTTTGTGGGATAAATTAAATCCATGTAGTATTGTTAACATACTCAACACACAGAGGCAACAATAGTTATTTGACTTGCTACCCAAAAAAAAAGAAGAATTAATGATCTCTATTGTAACATGGACCAACAAATATGCAATGCTTAATTTTAGAGAATGGCCCAGATATTATAGTCTGAGTGATTTCAAAGCGAGGCCCATCCAAATCACGCAACCCACCCATGAGGAATAATGTGACAGCTACAACCGTCAAGTTGTTCACTTTATCACACATGTCTAGAGCTATTTCACTATTCAATACGGAACTATATTCTCATCATCATGCTGTCGGTCGCGATGCGACAAAGACTGCTTTCATTACTTGACTGCCGCTCTCCATTTTCATGAAAGCTGCCTGCAAAAGTGTTGAAGTGCTGCTGGCTTTTTCAAGTTACCAGTGGCACTCTCTCGGGGAGCAAATAGAGGTTTCAAACCGGCAAGAATATGTCAAGACAGGCGCAAAACTATTTGTCCCTGCAGTGGCTGGTCGGGAGATGTTGGGAGTTCCATACATCAACAGCCCTTGATGCTGCCACAGTGACATGCTTTTCTGTTTAGGGTTTTCTCCCTTAGCCTTCGGTTCTGTCAAGAACCTGTACCACAAGGCAGTGGTTTACAACTCTGCAGGGCAGGGGCGTCAAACTCCCTGAGGTATTGCTATACCTGCAATACCTGCATACTATATTCTAGCAACGTTATATGGCACTTGTGTCATTCGGTCGAGCAGAAGGTGTCACTGTATCAAAGTGACGTCATTAATAAGGAATTATACTTTCAGTTCTCTGTGGCGGAGTGGTTAGAGTGTCTGACTTTTTTCTAGGTCGCACTCCTAATCTGAAGGTTGGTGGTTCGATTCCCCGTGCCCCCACCTCTGCCAATTTGGATTTCCACCGCTGTGTATAACTTACAGTTTCATGAAAGGCTGGTTGCTCTCATACCATGTCTATGTGGTGTGGGAGGTTAAAAATCCCTCGGGTCGGTAAAAGTGTAGGCTCAGGCTTTCTATCGACAAACTGTCTGATGGTGAAAACAAGTCTATTCAGATTTATCCAACATAGGCAGTATAAATCTTCAAGAAAAAAACAACAACAAAAAACTATGCTGTTGCTGAAATTCATTTGGTAGTTCCTGCCACTGCCACTAGATGGAAGATTAGTGTGGGAATTTCTCTGAAAACCCTTTTTCACAGAGCGTCCTGCACAGTGAGCTGCTACCCATATAGTTCATTCCACTGCCATCAGAAGGCAGGTAGGTGGTGGAAATCCTCTACAAGACCTTTCCCAGAGAGCATGCTGCACAGTGATCTACTAGTGCCACCTACAACATTAGTTCTTGCCACTGCCATCAGAGGGCATGTTGGTTGTGGAAATCCTCTCCAGGACCTTTTTCCATGGGACACACTGCCCAGTTAACGTCAGTTTTTCAACTGTGGCCAGGTGAGGGGTTGGTGGTGGGAATCATCTATTTAGTTCGAAATCTGTTTAAAATCGGAAGACCACAGCGAATATGTATTTTTAGCGCTAGTTTTCTGACGTATAAGAAAAAAACACTGCTTCTGTATCAAACTAGCGACATGAAATCACTTTAAAAATAAATCCCCTTTGTGCCACTGCCATAACGAAAATTAAGGAGCCGGCTTTTAATATACTGCTACTTTCACTGACAGCTTCCTTTTCCTTTACACTCATAAGAGATCCGTATTTTAGGGGTGACCTTTGCCAGGATAGCGATGGTGCATTATGGTTAAGAGGGTGAAACTCCCTAAGCCATTGTGCTAGCGTTAGCGCCTCACCTGGCGTTGACAATAGGAACTGTATGGACGATT
The DNA here is from genome assembly GCA_030323885.1 of Branchipolynoe longqiensis. NCBI lineage: Eukaryota > Metazoa > Annelida > Polychaeta > Phyllodocida > Polynoidae > Branchipolynoe > Branchipolynoe longqiensis. The sequence continues at coordinate 26,420,032 of CM059201.1, read as the reverse complement.
TAGAGACTAAATTGTTGTTCGGATCATATGCGGCCTTTGTTACTTGGGCTAAGTCAAACCTTAGACCTTTTCTGCAGAGTATGCACAGTTTAAGTGAGCTGCCACCTACAGCAGTAGTTCTTGCTACCGCCATCAGAGGGCAAGTTGTTGGTGGAAAATGTTCTATAAAGCCTGCAGAGCGAGCTGCTGCAGAGCGAGCTGCTGCAGGGCGAGCTGCTGCAGGGCGAGCTGCTGCAGGGCGAGCTGCTACAGGGCGAGCTGCTGCAGGGCGAGCTGCTGCAGGGTGAGCTGATGCAGGGCGAGCTGCTGCAGGGAGAGCTGCTGCAGAGCGAGCTGCTGCAGGGTGAGCTGCTGAAGCGCGAGCTGCTGCGGGGCGAGCTGATGCAGGGCGAGCTGCTGCAGGGAGAGCTGCTGCAGGGCGAGCTGCTGCAGGGAGAGCTGCTGCAGGGCGAGCTGCTGCAGGGCGAGCTGGTGCAGGGCGAGCTGGTGCAGGGCGAGCTGGTGCAGGGCGAGCTGGTGCAGGGCGAGCTGGTGCAGGGCGAGCTGGTGCAGGGCGAGCTGGTGCAGGGCGAGCTGCTGCAGGGCGAGCTGCTGCAGGGCGAGCTGCTGCAGGGCGAGCTGCTGCAGGGCGAGCTGCTGCAGGGCGAGCTGCTGCAGGGCGAGCTGCTGCAGGGCGAGCTGCTACCCGCGTTAGTTCTTGTACTGCTGTCAGAGGGTGGGTTGATGGTGGACATTGTCTATAAGACCGTTTCTTAAGAGCATGTTGCACAGTGAGCTGCTCTGCACATAGTTCTTGCCACTGCCATCAGAGGGCAGGTTGGTGGAAATCCTCGAAGCGAATTATTCTGCTAGCCGAATATAGTAATACATACTTGAGACACAGCCAAAGTGATTGCAGTTAGCGGTTGACTGTTTTATTACGCTGACTGATATATGTATATGATATATATATGATATATATATGTAGTAGTAACCACATAGACAGGTAGGCGTGGGTACTGTGGTGATATCAGGGAGCCTAGGTGGTGTAATGGTTAGCACACTGGCCCGGAATGCAAAGAGATGTGGGTTCAAGTCCCACTATAGGCGCAATATTCCCCATTTTCATCACCCCCATGACTCTGGTTTCCATGACCAGGATCCTATACAAGCTATGCGCTGTATAGTTGTTGAACCTACCCTGTGTATGTGTAAGTGCACTGCCTGTGTGTATGTAATTGTAAGCATTAAAAGACTTACAATTCCAGGGGGACGAGTGTAGTGGTCTGCACTGACCTCTCAGGCAAGGAGCTGCATAGACAGGTAGGTGTGGGTAGTGTGTTGATATCAGGGATCCTAGGTGGTGTAATGGTTAGCACACTGGCCCAGAATGCAAACAGATATGGGTTCTAGTCCCGCTCTAGGCACAATATTTCCCATTTTCATCACCCCCATGACACTGGTTGCTGTGACCATGATCCTGGTCAAGCTACGTGATGTATGGCTACGCTCTCTCTGGCGCGTGCTCCTGGGTCGAGGCGGCCGGCGGCGACACCTCGGGCTTTGGCTCCCGCCTCGCTCGAGACATCTGTCGCAGGGGGGGAGTGGGCCTCGGCGCACATCCCGCGCCCCGCCCCGCCGCTCATGCCTAAGCACCTCGTGGCCGTCGCCGGCTACCGCCGGCACCTCAGGCCTCGTCCCTCATGGCGCCCTCCTCCTCGGGTACTACGGGATGCTGAGGCAGTCCAGCCTCCTCTCCGCCAGCCCCAAGGGTGGGGCGCCCCACCCACCATCACCCGTGCCGCCATCGCGGCCACCCCGGGCGGCCTTCGGGTGACCCTCCAGAGCTCCAAGACCATCACGGATCCCTCTGGAGCGGTCGCCCTCTTCATCCCGGCCTCCCCAGGCTCCCGGCTCTGCCCCGTCGCCACCTAGAATGCCACGGTCGTCCCCACCGCGCTGGGTGACCCAGCCTTCATCATGCCCTTGGGCCGGCTGCTGGACCCTTGAACTTACAGCCATCCTCCGCAGCGCCCTTCAGGCCGTCTCTGTGTCGGCCCCAGAGAGCTACACCCTCCACAGCCTCCGGCGGGGCACCGCCCAGGCATGCCAGTGTGCCAGGGTGCCGCTCGCAGACATTATGGCGCAAGGCACCTGGACTTCGGCGGCAGTACATGCGTCCCTCCCTCGCCTTGCCCCTTCTGCCGCCCATCGTGCCCTCTCCTCCATTTTGGTGGAGGGCTCTTCGGGGTCCCCTCTTCCCCCATGACTTTCTATGATTTGACATTGCTCATCTTATTGACCTTATTGTACTTTATTCATTTGCACTCCCTGTATTATTGCTTATCTTCTCGCACTCTGAATAAAGTGCTCTTATTTCCAACCCCGCCTCCCCTTCCTCCTTCGCTGAGTATCAAGGTTCATCACGCCTTTCTACTGCCACACTGAAGATTATTATAATATTTTATTATGTTATATCTTAATACAACAGCGGGAAAATGAAATCAGAAGTAAGAAAGTCAACAGCCTCCCTCTTTCCTTGCCTTATAACCACCACCCTCCTGCCCCCGCTCCCAGCTCCACCCCACTCCTCCACCTCCCACTCTTTTATTTCGAACTGAATTTTATGGGTCAATGCGATTCTATTTCAATTGTGGGAGGGGGTGGTATTTCGAAATAGATTCACTGGGGGAGACAATTTTGAGGGGGCGATTCTATTTCATGACACCAGCACTTCTCTAACCTAGAAATTAGTGACATTGCATTACCATGTATGTTCTTGCAATAGAAGTAATATCCGATTGTTCTCTGTTGTTAATTGCAGACAGTCACAACTCATACCAGAAGCGGAACGAAGGTAGGAAGTTCTTGTTGTCTACAATTGAACCAATTAGAAACCAGTATGGCATCGTATGTCAGTATATTGGTAATGTTATCGCAGTAGTCTGCACTGACCTCTCAGGCAAGGTGCCACATAGACAGATAAGTGTGGATAGGATGATTGCATCAGTGCGCCTAGGTGGTGTAATGGTTAGGATGCTAACGCCATGTAATGGCAAGAAGTGTGTTCGAATCCTGCTCTAGGTTCGATATTTCCCTTCAGCCCCCAATGACCCTGCTGTTAGGATCATGTACAGGCTATGCCCTTCCTGTATAGTTGTTGAACCTACCCTGTGTATGTCTATGTAATTGCATTGCATGTTTGTATGTAAACGTAAGCATTAAACGACTTATAGATGTAAGCCATTTAAAAGTCTTACCATTCCAAGAGGCCGAGTATAGTACAGTATAACCCCGTTAAACCAAACTTGAAGGGACCCTAGAAATTTGTTTGGATTAACCGATCATTGGTTTAACCGAGCTTTGACTTTGACTTGGCTTTGGCAAAAACGGGGAAGCATTATGAATGTACAATGTATGTGGACACTATGATTTTATTTTTTTATGTATATGCAGTTTAACCCCATTATACCAACCTCGGTAAAACCACATGACAGTTTGGTTTAACTCTACCGGAAGTGGCCTGGGGCCGACAATTTTGTTTGGATTAACCGATACTTCGGATTAACCGACTTTGGTTTAACCAACTTTTTTATATGATAAACGGTAGTATTTTGCCGGGGAGTTGAAAAAAGTTTGGATTAACCGATCGTTTGGTTTAACCGAGCTTGGTTTAACGGGGTTTTACTGTAGTCTGCACAGACCTCTCATGCAAAGAGCCGCATAGACAGGTAGGTGTGGATAGGGTGATGCATCAGGGAGCTTAGACAGTGTCGTAGTCCATACTAATGGATTTTACACTAGCTCTGGAATGGCAAGAAGTGTGGTTTTGAAACTTACTCTAGACGGAACATTTCCAATTTGTATCACCCCCCGACAACAATGTCATACCTCAGGTAGAACCAGGAATACATGAGCAAGCAGAGCACAGCACTCACTGTAACTCAGGTGTTTGATCCTACAGTCACACCCATACACCCGACTAATGCCCGCAGTTCTCTTCCAGGTACACATGAGGTGACAGCTGTGTGAAGATTGACATCATAATGTCTTTTGTGACACTTGACCGTCAAATGAAATATGAATTCTCACAAATCAAACCTAAAGTTGCATAGCGTGATGGTTTTGAGTTTTTGTCATTTTCTGAGATAAATACGTTAGGTTGATCGTTATAATTGACCTTACTTTCGTTTGAAGTAGCTTTTGTTATAAATGGCTAACTTTGGAGAAATTTGAAGTGAAAGCAAACTTGTATACAATTGAACCAAGTAGAAACCAGTATGGCATTGTATGTCAGTATATTGGTAATTCGCTACACTCGGCTGTCATGGAGAGAATACAGTAGGAAAGATAGAAAACAGACAGAAACTGGTTTAAATAAAATTTAATAGAAAACAAATCAGACCTTGGCAGGTGAAACAACATGTAACAGGTGGCGGCATGGCCAGAAATCATACGCTGACTGGGGTCCGTAACCAGGAGATCAGTCCCAGGCAGGTTGTAGTAGATTCAGGTAGATTCAAGTCGAGGATCAGCGCTCACCCCCCGAGAAAAAGGGGTGGGTGGGTGGGGAAGCAATGTGTACAGTAGCAGTGTCAAGCGGAGACTGAGTGGAAAACAGAAAGGCAATTCAGCAGGAAAGGTAAACACCAGCAGCCTCGTGAGCAAATTACCCATGTTAGCCTCGGGACAACATGCACAATGTTATCGTAGTAGTCTGCACCGACCTCTCAGGCAAGGTGCCACATAGAATATGTAATTTCAGCAAGGGTGTCAAAATTCGGACACCGTAGGCTTCATCAGTAACAGGTTCTATTTAAATTGCTTAGTGTCCCCCTTCTGTGTAGGAATGCATGCTTAATAAGTGCACAAGTATCTAAGTTGGATATGTAGGATCAACTTTAGGTAAGCGCTTTGGTTTTGAAAATTTGATGCTTTCATCCGACTATGCGGCTTTAAATACTGGTTCACTTATTAAGTATGTATTGCTGCTTGGAAGGAGTACTAAGTCAATTTAATAGAACCTATCACTGCTTAAGCCTATCACGTCCAATATTAAAATTAATTATGCATGGTTTCCCTTCAAATATTCCAAATATAACCCTTTAAGATAAAGGTTACTTCAAACTAAAGTATAGTAGATTATAAGGAACAATTCTTTTAATTAATTTTTTTTTTTTTTATTGAGGCTGTATTTATACTGTCCATAGCATATAAGCCCGGGTACCCAGGCTTGTTTTCAATGCTGGCCAGTTGTAGTGTTGGTGTTATCTTACCACACAGTGGCTGCTGATAAGGTATTTGATTGCCTGCATTTCAGTAGCAGATAATATATTTATCTAAGAAAATATGACTAAGTGAAAGCCATCACATTATACAACTTCATTGCTGAAAGCTGTATTCAGTTAGCTGTAATATGAGCCTTGTGTGCCGACTTATACGCAGAGAGCGTGTATACAGATGAGAGGGACAATTCCCATACTACACCATGTAACAGATGCCGACTGTGGCGCTCCAAGTGGTGGTTGTTGAACAGTATATGACACAGCTGTCAAACTCAAGGCATTGTCAATGGTCGTGTGCAATCTTCCTACAGAAAACGTTAAATATCTCTAAAACTACAACACCTAGAAACAAACTGATTGGAATACACATAGGAAACATGTTTACCAACAAGATTATATTAAAGAGATATGGTTAGGGTTCTGGATTTCTATTAATTTGGAATAACACTGACGTTTTTCACTACGCGTACGGCAAACTCAAGGCATTGTCAATGGCGGTGAGCAATCTTCCTACAGAAAACGTTAAATATCTCTAAAACTACAACACCTAGAAACAAACTGATTGGAATACACATAGGAAACATGTTTACCAACAAGATTATATTAAATTGATATGGTTAGGGTTCTGGATTTCTATTAATTTGGAATAAAACTGACGTTTTTCACTACGCGTACGGCAAACTCAAGGCATTGTCAATGGTCGTGTGCAATCTTCCTACAGAAAAGTGAAATATCTCTAAAACTACACCAAATAGAAACAAGCCGCTTAGTACACATATAGAAAACATGTTTACCAAAAGGATTATATTAAATCGATAAGGTTAGGCTTCTGCATTTCTATTAATTTTGAATAAAAACAAATGTTTTGCACTACACGTATGGCAAACTCAAAGCTTGTTCAACACTAACCGCCAGGAATGCCACTGTAGCCTGTTACCGATTTTCGCGGGAGTTGTCTCTCTCATCTGTATACACGCTCTCTGCTTATACGTCACAAAGTTGGTGTGTATGCATTGCCTTAATGTTTTATATTTGTTGTGTTTATTATGTTTGATGCTATATTTAGATACACTACTTAAATGTACAATTACTTGTCATCCTCTATAGATAGCGTTGTTGGAAGTTCATTCTGTGACCTATAATTTTGTTATATGCCCACGTACTTATGTTTACTTAGGTTTACTTAGGTGTTACTTTACTGGATGAAGTAAGGTCGTCCGGCAACTGTATATCCAGAGTGCTGATGAATCTGGACAGACATCATTCTTAGACTCGTGTGTGTGTGACATGAGATCAGAGCCGCTTTGTAATTACGTACAAAATCGTGATATATATAGTAGTAGTATCTGTTAATCCGTTATTTAAGCAGCTTAATACTCAGGCCTCCACAAGATAACTCAGGAGGCTGTTGTTCCTAAATATTGGTAACTCTCAGTAAGGAAGAGTTGCCTGCAGCAGCTTCTGGTTCTCTATTTTATAGCTCTTATGTCCGCCTTCCAGTTGGCCTTCGGTCCGATCCTGCTGTGGACACGCCTTGTGAAGCTGCTAAATCATACGTCTACGTCTCAATCATGTCTCCATATACATAGCCATAGATCAATGTCGCAAGCTTGAAACCATTTTAACCTCGCTGAATAACTGAGAGCCTCAATCCTGGTACCCGTACATGCCCCTCACAAAGCAACACGCTTCATAAAACACCAAACACTTGAAGAAAGAAAAAAAAACAAGAAAAAAACAAATGCAAAAGTAAATATCAAGGAGCAAAAACTGTTGACTTGTGTCTATATTTTGAGATCGCATGTACTAATACTGCACATAGTCTGGTGTAGCCATTGTTCTTAATGACTGTATCTCAGTGTGCAAATTATATTGGAAGCACATGGGAATGCATATAGTCCTGTATTTAGATAATTATTGACAATGTGGCTCTTGCAGATGGTTCTCTACCTTATAAGCGAAACGAAGGTAAGCTTGGAAGGCAGTCTCTAAAAGGCCCTCTTAGTCTTACTCCCTTGATTGTACAACCTAAATGAATGTTGGACCTTACATGGCTGGTGGCAGGGTCTCTATCAGCACACACATGTCTTCTCCAAACAGAAATGCTGTATCACAGGTTTGCAAACAGGACGGGATGGCCGAGTAGATAGGGCGCCCACTTGACATGCAGAAGGTCATGGCCGAGTCAAGACCAAAGGCATTTAAGAGTGATACTTGTCGATGCTTTGATTGGTGCTCTGCATTATTAGGTCATGTTGCCTGCTGAACGGTATCCCATAGGGGCAGCACTATAAAGTCGCCTTGAGGGTGCAGAGTCTGAAGTCGGTACCCATCCTGATATGTCATTAGATGTTGCGAGGAAATACAACCTGAAGAAGCCGAAATACAATGGTATCCGGTAGGCGTACAGTGTCAGGTGGGTGTACAGTCAGGTGGGTGTGCAGAGTCAGTGGGTGTACAGTGAGGTGGGTGTACAGTGGCAGGTGGGTGTACAGAGAGGTGGGCGTGCAGTGTCAGTGGGTGTACAGGCAGGTGGGTGTACAGTGGCAGGTGGGTGTACAGTGAGGTGGGCGTGCAGTGTCAGTGGGTGTACAGTCAGGTGGGTGTACAGTGGCAGGTGGGTGTACAGTGAGGTGGGCGTGCAGTGTCAGTGGGTGTACAGTCAGGTGGATCTACAGTGGCAGGTGGGTGTACAGTGAGGTGGCTGTGCAGAGTCAGTGGGTGTACAGTCAGGTGGGTGTACAGTGGCAGGTGGGTGTACAGTGAGGTGGGCGTGCAGTGTCAGTGGGTGTACAGTCAGGTGGATGTACAGTGGCAGGTGGGTGTACAGTCAGGTGGGTGTGCAGTGTCAGGTGGGTGTACAGTCAGGTGGGTGTTCAGTCAGGTGGGTGTACCATAGCAGGTGGGTGTACAGTGTCAGGTGGGTGTACAGTCAGGTGGGTGTGCAGTGTCAGGTGGGTGTACAGTATCAGGTGGGTATGCAGTGTCAGGCGGGTGTACAGTCAGGTGGGTGTGCATTGTCAGGTGGGTGTACAGTTTCAGGTGGGTGTACAGTCAGGTGGGTGTGCATTGTCAGGTGGGTGTACAGTGTCAGGTGGGTGTACAGTGTCAGGTGGGTGTGCAGTGTCAGGTGGGTGTACAGTGTCAGGTGGGTGTACAGTCAAGTGGGTGTGCAGTGTCAGGTGGGTGTACAGTGTCAGGTGGGTGTACAGTGTCAGGTGGGTGTGCAGTGTCAGGTGGGTGTACCGTCAGGTGGGTGTGCAGTGTCAGGTGGGTGTGCAGTGTCAGGTGGGTGTGCAGTGTCAGGTGGGTGGACCGCCAGGTGGGTGTGCAGTGTCAGGTGGGTGTGCAGTGTCAGGTTGGTATGCAGTGTCAGGTGGGTGTACCGTCAGGTGGGTGTGTAGTGTCAGGTGGGTGTGCAGTGTCAGGTTGGTGTGCAGTGTCAGGTGGGTGTACAGTCAGGTGGGTGTGCATTGTCAGGTGGGTGTACAGTGTCAGGTGGGTGTACAGTGTCAGGTGGGTTTACAGTCAGGTGGGTGTGCAGTGTCAGGTGGGTGTGCAGTGTCAGGTGGGTGTACCGTCAGGTGGGTGTGCAGTGTCAGGTGGGTGTGCAGTGTCAGGTTGGTGTACAGTATTAGTATTAAAGTTGCATAGTCCGATGGTTTTGAATTTCTGTAATTTTTCTGAGATAAATAAATATATTAGATCGATCACTGGTATCTACTTTACATTAGTTCAAAGTTACTTTTATTTTAAATGGTTAACTTTTGAGATATTTTGAGTGCAAACATGGAGAATTAGTTTTGGCAAGCATGTGAAAACTCTGACACCATAGACTTCTGAAGTAACAGGTTCTGTTAAATTGACTCAGTATTGCCTTCTACGCAGAAACAAATGCTTAATATGTGCATCAGTATCTAAGTTAGAGATGCAAAATCAAACCTAGATAATTGGTTTGGTTTTGAAAATATGATATTTCATCGGACTATGCAGCGTTAATTGCACGCTCGAAGTGGCCGCCATGTAAAGTCCACCATTGTGTTTGGCTTCTTATTAATACTGTGTTCCTCTTCTTTTGTCACTTCTTTGTCCTTTACTTTACACAACTGATTCAATGACACCAATGTTTACAAATGTCTTCTAATCATCAGGTGTTCCTGTAGACATCCAACAATGATGTTTATATAATTTCCTGATGATTAGAATTACTGGGAATTCTTATACAAAACCCTTAAAAAACAAAAACCTAAATTGGTCATCTCTTATGTAAGTTGGGTGTTTTCTCGCATGCACTTACTTACACATAGACATATTAAACCAAGTTGATTATTCGATAATTAAATTAACCCATCTTTCTTAATGTTATTCATTTCACCACTTTTTACCGTTGGCTCTTCTGTCTCACACTAATTACGGTGAATCAATTCACTAATTCCATTTCAACCTCGAATATTTGTTGTCGATACTTCTTATCGCATATCCAGATTGCCATTACAAGTAGTGAGTAATGATTTATTTATGCGAAGTCATTTTTTATTTGTTTTGTGTTAATTCATTATACTGGTTATTAATATCCACACTAATGGTCACAGAACAGGCAGAATAATGGCAATCTTTCTATGCAAATTTGTCATCTATCAATGGTAATATTTCTGAATTTATTTAATGTTATTCGCATGAACTATTGTTCACATTAGTCTTCTTTGTTTTTACTAAGCAATTCAGAATTACAAATAAGATATTATCATTACACTGATGTAGGCTTTGACCAAGCATAATGAAACTGAAACTTTGTATACACACACAAAAACACATTACTAGGTGAAATCCTAAGGGACGCACGACCTACCTATCCCATAATATCTACTCCCGGTATTCTATAAACAATGTATTAATGGCAATGTGCGTCGATACCTAGCGGATCCATCTGGAACCACGTGACCAGTTGGGGCGTAGCTAAATTGTCACACTGTAAGCATGTGTGAACAATTTCTCTCAGCGTCATATTTTACCGTGCTAATTCTTTTATAATATGCACTATTTTATGTTGTGCTTACACTTGATTAAATTTCCTTTAAGCAGGTGCACACGATTTTGTGCTTATATATATTTTTGTTTAGAAAAATGTCTCGCTGCGACCCTGACTAGGAAGAACTAATTTACTCACATTTAGACCTATCCTAGCTATTAAATAAGCATTTTTTTTTTTTTAATTAAAAAAAGAAGCAGAACAATATTCATTCATATATTACATAATGGTTCTGCGCACAGAAAACGGACCCTCATATAAGTGAACACAAACTCGAGTTGTATGTATATGGATGTTATAATAAACACTTGCCTCCTGACCCATTTGCGGTGCAATCCCAGAATCCCCAGAGCTAATCACGTGACCTCACTTTCAGATGGGAGCATTCCTTATAAGCGGTCAGCAGGTGAGGCGTTGTAACGGTGTTGGAGTATTACTCTTTAAGCCCCATTATGTGTATATTAAATTTACTAATTTTCTTCTCCGCCCCCCCCCCCCAACATTTTCACCCCTCCCCATTCACACCTCGTGTCGGGATCCTATCTGACGTAGACTCTGCAAGTAGACAGATGCAAGCAGGGGAGATTCACACTAGTTCGTGCTGATTTGTCAGTGCTGGAGATTTGGTTCTTTTTGTGTGGGTGGGATTTGTGGGTGGGTAGGTGGTAGGTGGGTAAATTCCTCTTCTTTTCCCATACCACGGTGCTGTTCTTCTGGCCATGTAGAATATTAACACAAATTTTCAACTTAAATTTGTTTAATATCTTTTGCATACAATGCAGATAGATAATGTTCGTTGGTGCTTATAATATATAATTATGTATGTGTGTATATATATATATATATATATATATATATATATGACTAATCAATTATGGCTTCCTTTACTTTTAATCTAGCACATATTAATTGATATATATATATATATATAAATATAGTGTATATATATATATATATATATATATATATATATATATATATAGGCTGCGATATTAATAGCGACTAGAAGATGCTTCAGTCTAGCTACAGATACGTTACAGGTACAGGCAAAGACCCTATAATACTAAGATGGCTCACTCCCTATCTCTCCCATGGTAATGTAAATTTAGCAGTGCCACCTTGTGGTCGGTTTGATCAGCCCAGCTGCTGGTTGGTGTTTCACATGTAAACACATGAGATAGGTAAGTATGAATACACATCAATATGAAATTGCTATGAACAAATACACATCGTCATCAGCATCATCATCAGCATCGCCATCATCCCACATCTTTCACATTCATATATACATTTATACATATAATATAGCACCTGTTTAACCAAGAGAACAGCCAGCGCACCAGGTGGTGGGTTTGATCATTTTGATTACACAGTACAGGCTGAGTGAGCCGTCTTAGTAATATTATAGGGTCTTTGATACAGGTCATATAAATGCTGTTGCCTGACTGTGTGTCTAAAGTCACAGGCAGCCTTTTCAGGGAGGGACTCTTGAAGTTAGACTCAATATAAGAAACGAGAACGCACCGTAGTACATACTCCCAGATAAGGTAGGGGTCGGGCTTGTGAATCGTTGCGTCTACTTGGAGAGTCTATAAGTCTGGACAGGAAGCCGAAACATTGTGTTATAGAACAAGGTGGATTACTATTACTCATCCTGTCCGTTCATTCATTACTTCTGATTGATTGTTGATTGTCACAAAAAGAAAAACCCATTGAAAGTCAATAGTGTGTGTATTTAATGCGTTGAACCTATCACGTGACTTTAATTCCAATCATTTGACGCGAATTCCAATGATTAGGCATTAATTCCAATCATTTGACATACCAATCATTTTATATTAATTCCAGTCATTTGACATAAATTCCAATTATTAGGCATTAATTCCAACTATAATACACACATTCCACATGTGACATAAATTCCACATGTGAGACATTAATTCCAATCATGTGATATTGGCTCAGTGTCAGGATAATGTGACTGAGTTGGATATCAGATCATGCTGCTGGTGGCCTGGTTTCCCAGTGGGACAGCACTATAAAGTCGCCGTGTGTGCGCACTGTCACAAGTCGGTACCCGTCTTGATATGACCTTAGATGTTGCTAGGACGTAAAACAACAACAAACAAACAAATCCTACTCGGCTGATACACGGGATGCGGGTGTTATATTATGTGGGGCCTTGGTTTCCATGGTGACAGAAAGCCAGTGGAGATGGGATCCCAAGTAGACGAGCCTGTTGACTGTTCACTTATGTCACTCAGGTAAGAGATCATTTTGATACTTCAATTTGAACTTTCATTCAACAGCTCAGATGAGATCTTGGTCAAGGTGGTGGGTGGGTGGGTGGGAAAGTTGGAAAAATGGCTTGGCTGCAATGGACTGCGCATAGGCAGTGTGGCAGCAGGAGTGACTTGATTTGGAATGCTAGTAGATGAACACATGGACGTCTTAGACTCTTGCGAAGTTTTTATGTCGTCAATATTTTATTTGGTAGAATAAAACATTTGTCATTGACAAATCACTGATCTTCAAGCCTTAGATGCTGGCAGTAATTTACATGTATCATTTTAATGATGAATAGACGAGTAAAGTGAAAATGTGATGAATGGTGGAGAATGATGCATAATGATACTTGCTGATGCATTTTGATTGGTGGTGGGGTTGGTTGGTTGGTTGGTTGTTAGAGTTTTATGTCCTGGCAACATCTAAGGTCATATCAGGACGGGTAGAAGTCAGAACTGAGCTGCAGTACGAGTTGCCCAGTGTCAATACACTTTGACAGTTTCATTGGTTAACTTCAAATGTTCTCACATGTGGCGCATATGGGGAAACATGGATGCAAGATGGATGGTCCTTGGGAAGTGCGTTTGTAGTGGTTTTGTGCTTAAGGTAATAGCCAGCAGTTTCGATGCGCTTAGGCGGGAGAGAGGGTCCTGATGGATGTTGGTAGGAGCAGTAGTTCTGGGAGACACAGATGGGACGGTGGAGGGGGGAGTGGGTGAGAAAATCGGAGCCAGTGCAATGGGCGATGGTCCTCGAGTTGGTGAAGTGAAGGGGCAGCCCAGTAAAGCATATTCTGAGTGAAGACTTGAAGCCCACGTACGTCAGTGACCCTCTAATTGGAGTGAGGAGTTCATCCCGCCTCTTGTTTTTCTTCTGTGGACAGTTGGTAGTAATAAAGGTAAAATAAAACCTAATTTTCCTGATATAAACACCAGGTGGCAGCATCAGAGGCGTTAGTCTCCCGATATAAACTGCAATCCCAGGTGGCATCACCATAGTCTCCTCATATAAAATTCCATGGGACAGCGCCATAGACTTTAGTCTCCTGATATAAAATTCCAGGTGGCAGCACCATAGACTTTAGTCTCCTCATATACAATTCCAGGTGGCAGCACCATAGACTTTAACTTTTTAAGTCTCCTGATATTTACCGGTATTGGGTCCAACATAACACCGTTTATTTCTAGTTAAGACATGACTATACATGGAATATCAAGATTAAGTGTAAGAATAGCTTTCTATGTTTGACATCTCAATGTCTACCACCCCATTCTGCAATCACTCTGTGCCACACTATCTTTTTTCAAGGGTTTACATTTCTTTTAAGTGTTACTGATCCTAATAATGACGTTTCACATTTGGCCTCGTCATTCTAGGGTTTTTGTAAATAATAACACATATGCAAGTGTCATACATGTATATTAAAGCAGCATAGTCCGATGAAAACATACAATTTTCTAAATCTAAGCACTCACATCGATTTGATTCTACATATCTAACTTACATGCTGATTCTCATATTAAGTATGTGTTACGACATAGAAGGGAATACCGATTCAACTTAATAGAACCTGTTACTGCAGAAGCCTATTTGGATTGTTTCCGCTTCAAATATCTCCAAAGTATCAATTTAAAATAAAAGTTACTTCAAACTAAAGTAAGATAGATTACAATGGTCAACGATCAATATTTATCTCACAAAATGATAAAAGCTCAAAACCATCGGACTATGCAACTTTAACAATGTTTTAAATCTCAATGTCTACCCCATACTTCAATTACTCTGTGCCACACCATCTTTCTTTTTCAAGGGTTTACTTTTCTGTTAAGTGTCGCTGATCCTAATCATAACCTGTTGCATTTGACTTCGTCATTCTAGGGTCTTTGTAAATGATAATATATATGTAAATATCACACATCTATATTACCCACTTTAAGTACTCAATTACCAATGTACTTACTCGTCTATTCTTAAACTCACAATGCAGGTGTTTCTGTGTACTTGCGTTGTAAGCAGTTATTATTACTTCCCTTTCCGGATATATTTGTAATTATTTCGGATGTTCCTGGTTGTTCTGTGTGACATTATTGCCATTACTGTAGCATTCAACAAGGTTTAATCCCCAGTCCCATTGACAGAGTGTGTTGCTACAATTCCCTAGACAGACTAGACTCTTAAGCCTGGTACACACCTCCCGTATAAAACCTAAAACTGAGTTTTAAATCGTGAATCGGAAGGCTCTGGTGTGATAGGGGGTCACACACCTAAAGACTGAAACCGACTAAAACTCTAACTTTGTCGCGAAACGGGAGGTGTGTACCGGGTTTTATCAAATTCGAAAAATGAATCGGGCAGTTTTAGTCGGGAAACGGGACGGGTCGGGTTGTAACGGGTACCGTCAGGCAGGCAGTTTTAGCGCGTGAATCGTATACGGGAGGTGTGTACCAGCCTTAAGTCTTACATCACTACTGCGGCTTAACTTCCATATACGTGGGTATGAGGCTGCGTACCACCCAGATTACCCTTTTTTGGTTTTAATTAAAATATGCGATATTTTATAGCGTTTTATTCCATCGTCTTTTATTCCAATAGAATTGTATTCTATCTGCGTACCAACTGAAAATCCAAAGCTAGGTCGTTGCACTGGTTCCCGTGAATTCTCGCGAGAATTTCCCGCAGAATCTGTCAGTGTCCAAGGGTGCGTTCGTTGAAGTCTTGGCATGCTGCAGGCTGCAGGCTGCGAGATTCTACGAGATAAACGAACGTTTTCCCCGTTAACAGACAGTCACTTTTTCCTTTAGTTAACTACGACAGTATTATTGTTGTATGCTGGCTTTGCGATCATCTTCTTCTTCTTCTTCTTCTCCTCCTCCTCCGAATTGTTCGTCTTCTGTTTCTTCTTCTCCTCCTCCTCCTCATTCTTCGTCTTCTTGTTCTGCTTCTTCTCCTCCTCCTTATTCTGACCACATCTGTCATTATGTTCACCCATCCTGACATGGCCACAGACATTGCTAAGATGTAAAACCCCAACAAACAAACCTTACATTCACAACACACACGCACACATACAGATATATGCATATGTGCACACATACATCCATTCACAAGTGTATGATCAGCCAAAGACACAAGCACTTACACCAGCAAACACACATAGGCCTACCGATACACACAATTGTACACACTCGCAGACACCCACCCACATTCGCGCCTACACCACACCCACACAAAAGCCACGCCCACATACACACAGGCACAAAAGCCATGCCCCCTCACACACGCACATAAAAGCCACACCCCCTCACACATGCACACAAAAGCCACGCCCCCTCATACACGCACACCAAAGCCATGCCCCCTCACACACACGCTCAAAAGCCATGCCCCCTCACACACGCACACAAAAGCCATGCCCACATACACACTGCCACAAAAACCATGACCCCTCACACACGCACACAAAAGCCATGCCCCCTCACACTTGCGCGCAAAAGCCACAACCCCTCACACACATGCACAAAAGCCAAGCCCCCTCACACACGAACACAAAAGCCAAGCCCCCTCACACTCGCACACAAAAGCCAAGCCCCCTCACACACGCACACAAAAGCCACGCCCCCTCACACTCGCACACAAAAGCCATGCCCCCTCACACTCGCACACAAAAGCCACACCCCCTCACACACGAACACAAAAGCCACGCCCCCTCACACTCGCACACAAAAGCCAAGCCCCCTCACACTCGCACACAAATGCCACGACCCCTCACACACGAACACAAAAGCCACGCCCCCTCACACTCGCACACAAAAGCCAAGCCCCCTCACACTCGCACACAAAAGCCATGCCCCCTCACACTCGCACACAAAAGCCATGCCCCCTCACACACGCACACAAAAGCCATGCCCCCTCACACACGCACACAAAAGCCATGCCCCCTCACACACGCACACAAAAGCCATGCCCCCTCACACTCACACACAAAAGCCATGCCCCCTCACACACGCACACAAAAGCCATGCCCCCTCACACTCGCACACAAAAGCCATGCCCCGTCACACACGCACACAAAAGCCATGCCCCCTCACACACGCACCCAAAAGCCATGCCCCTTCACACACGCGCACAAAAGCCACGCCCCTTCACACACGCGCACAAAAGCCACGCCTACATACAAACGCACACAAAAGGTCAATCCTACACACAACCAACCACAAAGGTCAAGCCTACATACACACAACCACAAAAACTACACACACACCCACACACACACAAATGCCATGCCCACATACACTCAACCACAAAGGCCACACCTATATAGGCCTACTCCCAACCACAAAAGCCACGCCAACGTACACCTGTAATGCCCCGAATTGCCGCTACATGGCGCCTCACCACAGTGCGTTCCGGTACTTTGTAGCTGAGGGTCCGACCCTGATATCCCCGATGTACTCAAACCCAGGTTGGTCAGCTTGAACGGGCTACCAGCCCGCCAGCATCCTGATAAGGCACTAACAACCAGCCTGCTTGTGGATATATATACATATCAATGTGGATATATATATACATATATATCGATGTGGAGATATATAGGCATACATGCTATATGTTTATATCCATATAATTAAGGAGACTCAATTGATTTGTAATATATAAATGCATAATATATAAATCACATATATTGCATATATGTGATTTATTTTATATTGTATATAATATAAGATAAGTATGATATAATATATATATGATATGTATTAATATTATATACATGTGATATATATTATATATAATATATATTATATATGTTTGTTTGTCTGTCTAACGACCCCCAGCACTTAATTTAAACAGCGGCTATTATGGGGAATATTAATTATATGTATATAGGATATTAGATATATCATATATATTACATATAATTTACATATAATATATACGATATATATATAATAAATATATAATATATCAAATGTATCAAACACACATGCACTAAGAATCTCGCCTGTATATGATCAATAGTCTAGATGTGCAGATATGACTTCACTGTCACAACTGTCGTAGCTGTCACAGCTGTCACACCTATTAATGTTATCTGTCATTTATGGTCCCACAGGAAATAATCACTCAAACATAGGACTATTTTTACCACCTACTGCCAGAACTCTACTGTCAGAAATACTTACTGTCAAGCATGTACTGTTACAGCCTTACTGTCACATCCTCACGCTCACAAAATAGTGTCACCAATTTAGGTGTCAGAGGTTCTTGTTCACCTTACATTCACAAAGTAGTGTCACCAATTTAGGTGTCAGGAGTTCTTGTTGCCCTTATACTCACAAAGTAGTGTCACCAATTTAGGTGTCGGAAGTTCATGTTGCCCGTACGGGCTTACTGGTAGCGACTACATCATTTGCATGATTTGGTGACAGTGTCTGACAGCCTTTGATAAAACGCTGTGCCCCATCCCACCTCTTACAATTGTTGGTACTTGAAACAGTCGGTGTCACCAGTCAGTGTCTCTGTCATATCCATTCCATTCTACTTGAAACACAATTCAGGAGTCCAGTTTCTCCTCATCTTTCCTCAATGAGGGTATTCCAAGTTCCGTGCTTGTCCCTCAGAAGGGACTGAAGCTGTGACCCATCAAACCGAGTCACAGCTTCAGCCTACGCCCGGAAAGTTGGGATTGTTTCTCTTCTGTGCCCTATCCTTCGCTATAAGCTTTATTCTTTAAAGTCGGCTTTCCTCTACAGCTACATGTCTCCTGATGACCAAATTCATTGGGATTTTTGTCATACATTTGGTTCTAATGTAGGCCGCTATAAAATTGCCCAGAGAAATAATTTACATGAGATGAAATACCACTTCCTGTATCACAGTGTATGTGTACCTCCCCTACCTTCCGTCATGTAAGCTGTAGCTATGACCCGGCGTGCTGGGTCCCAGCTTCAGCCCCTCCGGAGGAACCAGTGGAACTCAGAATACCCGTGTTCTGCTGCAGCTATAACTATCTGCTAGAACATTGGTCAAATGAGTTGAGCGTCCGCCTTATATTTTGGTAGCTTGTGCTATTTAAACCCGTGGGTTTGAACCCTGGTTAAGTCAATAATTGATACCTGTCGCTACCTAGCCTGGCACACGACATTAATAGGATAGGGCAAGAAGCTGTGGAATGAGGAAGTCCAATTGTCCGCGATTGAAATTTCCCCCCGCTTAAATCAACTAATGTACCCCCAAAAGCTTGTCTTAGCCTGTCATTAGATTGTCCTAATTCGATTACAACAGCCGAATACATATTTAAATAGCCAATATTTAAACACCTAAGAGCCACGTCGTCCACTTTGTGGAAGTTTCACTGGTGACTTCCAAACTAAACTAGTCCTGTTCAATCCGAATGTACATGTTCTAACAATGTAACCATGTAGGCCTAATGGACATGAAGGTGCACAACAAAATAGGTTTAAGCCACATCCATGCTCCTCTCGATAATCCAATATGGCCAAGGGAAATTCACATCTGGTGCCATAATCCCACAATAATTAAAGTTGCATAGTCCGATAATTTTGAACTTCTGTTATTTTCTGAGATAACTATAATAGGTTGATTCTTATAATCTACCTTGAAGAGGGCGGTCTGCAGTAGATTGACTGAGGAGGCAGCCATAGAAAGTGAGAGAGAGTGGTTGGGTGTGGTGGCACCTGATTGGCTGTCGGGTTGGTGGTGAGTCAATGAGGGAGGGTGATCGGGTGTGTTGGGGTGAGCTGGGGTGAGCTGGGACTCTGGGGCGGCAGGGGGTGCTTTGCTATCCCTCTACACCCCCCCACACTGGTAATAACAGTGAATGCCCACACCCCGGCTCATAAAACCTACTGTGCCCCTTTAGACATAACTTGTGTAGCAATTATAAATGTTAAAACAACAAGTTTCCTATTCCAACTGCGAGCTCTGGAAACTGAAAAAAAAAAAAACAACAAAACTGTTTTACAACAACAACAATATATATATAAAAATATAATCTGATGCTAAAACACTTATTTAAAACGGATAAACGCTATTACAGAAAAAAGGGGATATCCGCCTTGGATTATTTCATCCAACCCAGGTATGTAAAAAAAAAAATTTTTTAAATATAATACACGATATCAAGAAACCATCAACTAAAAGGTAGGCACAACTTAGTAATAATGCACCCCTGATATTAATAATAATAATATTATAATAAGAAATAATGTAATTATAGTACAATAATACCCCACATGGCTATATGAGTAACAGTAATTAAATAATAATATCAATATATTTTCGTACGAAATCAAATCAGGTGAAGTAATATCTTAGTTACTTTGATATATAATTTTAAATTAATATTGCTGTAATTAAAGAGTAATATCCATATATTTGAGCAACTAATGACTATATAATTAGACAAATTAATATTTTAATCACTTTGATATATATTCTTTAAATGAATAATCCAGTAATTGAAGAATAATATCCATATATCTTTGCACGGATATCCATAGAATCAGATGCACTGATATTTGTATTACTTTGAAAGACAATCTTAGAATGAATATTGCATCAAGTAAATAATATTAACATTCTATTCAAATAACATCACAATGGCTATAAATACAGCTGATGAATAGCTAATTATAATCCAAACTTCAACGGAAAATTCCATAACTGTTTAAAAAGTTACTAATATTTAAAATATTGTAAACACAATGCTTTTTTGGTAAGCGTAAGTGAATATGCTATGCATGCAGAAATGCATTATTTGACTACTTAGGAATTGTCCAGAATGATGCGCTGAATCGTTTTCTTTAGAAAAAAATCAGTATTGATCGAATGTTGCTTAATCTTCTAAAATGTAGGGCTTTTTCAAACCAAATCGCCAGTGAATTTCGGCGGAAAAGGTCATTTTTGACTATTTTCTTGATTCAAATTGCATAATCCAATTGTCTTGAGTTTGTGCCATATTTGTTTGTAGATAAACATATTAGCCTGATGTTTACAGTCTTCCTTACTTTAGTTTGAGGTAACTTTGATTATAAATAGCAACATTTTGAAATATTTGAAATGTAAACATGCGAAGGAAATTTTGGTGGACATCATCATAGGCTTGCAGTGATAACAAATGCTATCAATTTTCTAAAGCAAAACACATAGCTAGATTTGGTCCAGTGCCTTCCAACATTCGCAAAAGGATTGTCACCATAGGAAACTATTACCCCAACCCACTGCCAGTAGCATTTCCTAATAATATTTGCATAAATATTCATCGAAGCCTGACATATTATGTAAGATATGTATATTATATATAATATATGCAATATATATAATATATGCAATATATGATATATGTAATATATAACATATATATAATATGTACAATATATTTTATATATATTAAATATATTAATATTACATGTATTATGTACAATATATATTATGCAATATAGATAGTGATATATATATATGTTGTGATATATATATGCAATATACAATATATATAACCTATTTAACGCATATATTGGATGTATTTATTGCATGACGCTAATAACCCCTTTTAATGATTTGATGATGAGTAGACACTGCAATTAACTGAACATCAAGGTAAGCCTGCTGCAGTCTCTGGTGAGGAGCTTGGCATGCAGGCATGTGTTCGGGCAAGCATGGGTTCAGCATGTGAGGCAGCACTATCAAGCCATCATGAGGGTTCAGCATGTGACGGCATGATTCTTGACGATATCACACGTTCTCGTGCCATCTCTTTCCTCATATTAATGAATATTTAATGTTGGAAGCTTAGATGATATCACAGTTCTTTGCATGAAGTTATTCACTTTATAGTATTTTAATGGTGAGCAAATTTAGTAACTTAACCGTCTGTATTTATCTTACAGGGTAAATAATGTTGAAAGTCTAGAACATCAGAGTAAAAGTATTTCTATAAATAACAAATATTTTATATATTAAATATATACTATGTATATTATATACCTATTATATATATTAAATATATTAAATATATACCATATATATTTTATATTGTACATTTATATCTATATTAAATAGTATATATATTATACGTATATATATACTGTAGCTTATACACATACGGATATATATCTAGTGAATTTTATCAATATTATGACTGATAGCTATGTACACCAACCCTCACATCAACTTCATGTTGTCCTGATATGACCTCAGATGTTGCGAGGATGTAAAACTTCAACAACGAACCAATCACCTTCATGTGGCTTTAACTGAAGCAATATTAAGTGAAACCTATTAAAAATAGCACCCGAATGTTGAAACAACCCCTGATCCATTGGCAAGTCTTTTTTTCTTTCAACGATGCTATAATGAAATGAGGTTGAATGAAACGACATTAATGGGGGTAGGGGACTTGGTTAGTATGTATATTTAAATACATATGTATGTATGTAGATGTATATATGTTTATATATATGTGTATGTTTATATATATATGTATATAATATATATATGTAATGACTACAAGTAGTTATATGTATAATGCCAAGAGAACAAAGCTGCAGAGTTGAGGATGATGTGGACTACAATGTTAACCTGAAACTGACTTACTCAAAGCTGCTATATTACTTATTAGTGAATTGTTTAACCTATCCAGGCCGTGTCTGGGTACATGCCATTTCATTAACTCCATGCATATTGCCCGTTTTCCTCCCTCCCCTCATGTTACTGGCGTGTTTGCTGTGACTGACTGTTCTTGTTTCCGGCGTCTCTCCTCCCCCACTCCTCCCCTAGATGGCCCCGTTCCCTACAAACTGTTGAAGCGCGGAGAAGAGGGTAAGTGGCCCACATAGGCATTCAACGTGCCTTTCTTCCGCTGGTTCCTTGCTGCACTTTCAAACTGGCACCACTGTTTCACTGGTCCCCGTCGACCTTGACGTACTCTTGCACTGTTTTCTTCACACTGAAAATTGGATGTGTTAATGTTCCACTTAGAGTGTTAGATTAAGGCCTGCACTACTAGTACTACTAGTACTATCACATATATATGACATATATTATAGATGTATGGTATGTATGATATGCATAATGTATTATATATATGATATGCATCATGTATGTAGCATGTATATTATATATCATTTATATATTTCATCAGATGGATCATATATATGATACATATTATATATATTATTTATAATATATTAAATATCTATAATATGTATATTATGTTAGATATGTATAATAATATATAATATGTCTAATATGAATAATATATTAGCCATTACATATAATAATAGGCAATAATAACAATTCCCTTTCGCATCTTTACACTCGGCTAATTGCTTATGCATCACATATATATTTTATGTAATATGTAATATATATAATGTATTTAATATAGTTGATATATAATGGGTTATGTGTGTTACACATAATATATTATGTATATTTTATTGTAGATATTATAAATCGCATATATTATATATGTAGGTTATATATATGATATATATTTATTATATATATTATATGATATATATGCACATATTATATATTAAATATATATGATATGATATATAGATATATTATATATGATATATACACTGTATGTATGACACCCATTAATTTTATTATATATATATATATATATATCTCCTATATAGCTAATCCCCGAGTGCGACTGGCAAATAGGCATGTGTTGTACAGCAAGAAGTGGAATGCAGGTGGTGCTAGTTAAGTTCATGCACTCGGCAGTATGAACATATAACTAGAGTACTCCTGCATGGACAGGCCATACTTTTTAATACGTGTATAATAGATTATGTAGCCCACACATATCTCCCCTCTGCACACCGCTCCCCCTCGGCACAATCCTCCCCTCTGCACACCCCTGCCCTCCGCACACCCCTCCCCTCTGCACAATCCTCCCCTCAGCACAATCCTCCCCTCCGCACACCACTCCCATCCGCACACCCCTCCCCTCCGCACAATCATCCCCTCCACACACCCCTCCCCTCCGCACACCCCTCCACACACCACTCCCCTCCACACACCACTCCCCTCCACACACCACTCCCCTCCACACACCCTCCCCTCTGGAAAATCCTCCCCTCCACACACCCGTTCCCTCCGCACACCCCTCCACACACCCCTCCCCTCCGCTCACCCCTCCCCTCGGCACACCCCTCCCCTCCACACACCCCTCCCCTCCACATGCCCCTCCAATCTGCACACCCCTTCCCTCCACACACCCCTCCCCTCCGCTCACCCCTCCCCTCGGCACACCCCTCCCCTCCACACACCCCTCCCCTCCGCACACCCCTCCGCTCCGCACACCCCTCCCCTCCCACACACACCCCTCCCCTCCGCACACCCCTCCACACAACCCTCCCCCACCTCCACACACCCCTCCCTTCTGGACACCCCTCCCCCTCCGCACACCCCTCCCCTCCGCTCCCATCCACACACCCCTCCACACACCCCTCCCCTCCGCACACCCCTACCCTCCACGCACCCCTCCCCTCCACACACCCCTCCCCTCCACACAATTCTCCCCTCCACACACCCCTCCCCTCCACACAATCCTCCCCTCTGCACAATCCTCCCATCCATGCACCCTTCCCCTCCACACATCCCTCCCCTCCACACACCCTTCCACACCACCTCGCCTCCACACACACACACCTCGGCATACCTCTCCCCTCCACAGCACCTCAACTCCACACGCGTGTACTGCACCCATATTGTAACCTTGCTTTTTTATCTAAATTTGTGATATCTTGCCTTTCTTTTCTACATAAACCCTCATCTTGCGTCTTTCTGTTTCAGGGCCTTTGCCCAGGAATGTAAACACCGGCCCAGGCCTTCTTTTGTCATCCAAGTCACTTATATAATATCACAGATTGCAGCAGCTCAATGCGCCTTTACTTAATATGTATGCAATATATCTCAAATATATTACATCATATCTAGTATATATTATATTTGACATATATTGTGTATATTATATATAATTTATCTATTATATATATTACATATTTTATATATTTTATTTATATAGTTTATTTTTATATACTTTATATATGATATATTAGTGTTAAATATTTATATTATCTGCTATGTAATATATATTTATTTAATGCACAATTAATATATAGTATATATAATATATAATATATATTATAAATAGTAATCTCGACTGTGCAGACCCTCACCAGTGCATATGCATAAAGGTTGCAGTTTTTGTGAACAGAATGTCAATTACCGGTTAGCCATGAAACCATAGCCATGAAACCATCACCTCTGTTGAAGCTTTCATGAGGGACCTCCAAGGAGACAAAGGTGTGTTTAATGTCTGCAACGAAGGAGACATCTAGATGAGGGCATCAGCACCACCAGCACCGCCTGTAGATATAATTAAAGCCGCATAATCCGATGAAGGCGTCACTTTTGGAGGGTTTCAAAACAAAAACACTGATCCAGATTCGATCCTACGGATCCAACTTAGATACTGGTGCACTCGTTTCTTTGATGCTCATGTGCTATGTTGCTACGCCCAAATCTATAAAACCTATGTTCAGCATATCGGTGAGCATACCAAAATTAACTTGGATTGTTTTCACTTCAAATGTCTCCAAACGTCGGATTATGCACCTTTAAGTGGCAGGAACAGATCGTTTGTTGGGGGGGTTTAAATCCTGGCAACATCTAAGGTCATATTAGGATAGTTTCTAACTTGTGACAGTGCACACTCCTGGTGACTTTATAGTGCTGGCCCAGAGTGAGATCAGGCCACTGGCACCATGACCCAATTTCCTACTCAGTCACATTCTGAGCTAACCAGTCCTTGCCCTACCCTAGTAATGCCGAGCACCAGGCTAGGTCGTGAGTGACATGTATCAATCTTGTAAATCATTGATTTGATGCGGTCATGGTTCAAAGCCATGATGTCCCATACAGGAAGTGAGTCTGCGTTCCTACCGATTCTACCTTCATGTCCTGCGCACCTGGCCAAGTGAAACCAAAGACCTGGTGCCTGTTGCTATCTCACCTGGTGCTTGGCATTGCAAAGTTTGTGCGAGGCCTAGTTGGCAATAGGCAGACCCTGGTTGGTTCAATGCTCGGTTAATATGGCTGCCAGATGGGATTGAATCGAGTGTCTGCCTCCTGTTTTAGTAGGTCATGGGACTCGAACCCTGGCCAAGCCAAACGAATGACTTAAAAATTGATACTTGTCGCTCCCTAGACTGGCATTTGATGCTACTAAGATAGGGCAAGACGCAGTGGAATGAGGAAGATGAAATTGTCTGTGATTGAAATTTCCCAGTTGCTTAATCAACTAATGTACCGCCCCCCCCCAAAAAAAAATCGGTATATTGGGTTATGGTATCCCAATATGGCAGTGCTGTTAAGTGGCAAATCGGTTCCTTTCCATAGTATGACCTGAGATGTTTCTAGGACCTAAGAGCCCAGTTACTCAATCATAACCAGGCTTTGTTGGTGACAATGTCAACTTCTAGCCTACTTAGGTTAAGGACTGAAATACTTAGCAATGTTATATGTAAATATTGTGTAGTAGTTGCACACACAGACAGCCCCCCTACCCACCCACCCACACAGGTATCACGAGGGACAAGCATGTGCATGTATGTTTAACCAAACCCAGATCAACAAGCCCCACCCAGATCCTGCTTATTATTTACGTATTGACTGTTGTTAAACCCTGGCAGTGTAAAGTGGCGTTCCTTGTCTGGAATGTAGTTAATCCTTAGTCCAGTAAAATTGGAACTTTTTTCTGCTAAATTTTGAAAAACAAATAGGCCTGTTAACAGCCAGTCACTTTTTCCTTATGTTAACTACAACAGTATTATTTTGGATGCTGGCTTTGCGATCATGTTCTTCTTCTTCTCCTCCTCCTCCTAATTGTTTGTCTTCTTCTGTTTCTTCTTCTCCTCCTCCTCATCCTACTCATTCTTCGTCTTCTTGTTCTTCTGCTTCTTCTCCTCTTTATTCTGACCATATCTGTCATTATGTTCACCCGTCCTGACATGGCGATAGACATTGCTAAGATGTAAAACCCCAACAAACAAACCTTACGTTCAGAACACACACACACATACACATATATATGCATATGGGCACACATACATCCATTCACAAGTGTATGATCAGTCAAAGACACAAGCACTTACACCAGCAAACACACATAGGCCTACCGATACAGACAATTGTACACACTCGCAGACACCCACCCACATTCGCGCCTACACCATGCCCACACAGAAGCCATGCCCACATACACTCAGCCACAAAAGCCATGCCCCCTCACACATGCACACAAAAGCCATGCCCCCCTCAAACACGTGCACAAAAGCCAGGGCCCCTCATACACGCACACCAAAGCCAGGCCCCCTCACACACACACACAAAAGCCACGCCCCCTCACACACGCACACAAAAGCCAGGCCCCCTCACACACACACACAAAAGCCACGATCCCTCACACATGCACACAACAGCCACGGCCCCTCACACATGTGCATAAAAGCTATGCCCCCTAACACATGTGCCCAAAAGCCATGCCCCCTCACACACGCACACAAAAGCCATGCCCCCTCACACACGCACACAAAAGCCACGCCCCCTCACACACACACACAAAAGCCACGCCCCTCACACAACGCACATAAAAGCCATGCCCCCTCACACATGCGCACAAAGCCACGCCCCCTCACACATGCACACAAAAGCCATGCCCCTCACACATGCACACAAAAGCCACGCCCCTCACACACGCACACAAAAGCCATGCCCCCTCACACAGCGCACAAAAGCCACGCCCCCTCACACACACACACAAAAGCCATGCCCCCTCACACATGCACACAAAAGCCATGCCCCCTCACACACGCGCACAAAAGCCACGCCCCCTCACACACGCACACAAAAGCCATGCCCCCTCACATATGCGCACAAAAGCCACACCCCCTCACACATGCACACAAAAGCCATGCCCCCTCACACACGCACACAAAAGCCACACACCCTCACACATGCACACAAAAGCCACACCCCCTCACACACGCACACAAAAGCCAGGCCCCCTCACACACACACACAAAAGCCACGATCCCTCACACATGCACACAAAAGCCATGCCCCCTCACACATGCACACAAAAGCCACGCCCCCCTCACACACGCACACAAAAGCCACACACCCTCACACATGCACACAAAAGCCACACCCCCTCACACACGCACACAAAAGCCACGCCCCCTCACACATGCGCACAAAAGCCATGCCCCCTCACACTGTGATGTATGTACAGGACAAGTGTGAACACTTTGAGTTCCGTTGATAGACTGGTTTATTCTCTAGCTCACTCGTCGGTCCCGGTGGCGGTCAGGTGGTCACATGACCACCCTGCCCTGCGTTACATTCCTCGCATACCTTACATGATTCACATACCTTACACACACATGCACACAAAAGCCACGCCCCCTCACACACGCGCACAAAGGCCCTGACCCCTCACACACGCACACAAAAGCCACGCCCCCTCACACACGCGCACAAAAGCCACACTTACATACGAACAAACATAAAAGGTCAAGCCTACTCACAACCAACCACAAAGGTCAAGCCTACATACACACAACCACAAAAACCACACACACACAAATGCCATGCCCACATACACTCAACCACAAAGGCCACGCCTATATAGGCCTACACCCAACCACAAAAGCCACGCCCACGTACACCTGTAATGCCCCAACTTGCCACTGTACGGTGCCTCACTACAGTGCATTCCGGTACTTTGTAGCCGAGGGTTCGATATCCCCGACATACTCACACCCAGGTTGGTCAGCTTGAACGGGCTACCAGCCCGCCAGAGTCCCGATAAGGCACTAACAACCAGCCTGCTTGTCGATATATACATATCAATGTGGATATATATATACACATATATATCGATGTGGAGATATATAGGCATATATGCTATATGTTTATATCTATATAATTAAGGAGACTCAATTCAATTATGATATATAAAATGCATATATATATAACATATATGCAATATATATGATTTATTTTATATTGTATATAATATATGATAAGTACGATATAATATATATATGATATGTATTAATATAATATACATAGATATATATAATATATTATATATAATATATATTATATATGTTGGTTTGTCTGTCTAACTACCCCCAGCACAAAAAGTAAACAGAGGCGATTATGGGGTATATTATTTATGACATGTATATAGGATATTAGATATATCATATATATTACATATAATTTACAGATAATATATATGATATATATAATGAATATATAATATACAACATGTATCAAACACACATCTGTGTGAAGCATACATGTATGCACTAAGAATGTCGCCTGTATATGATCAATATTCTAGATGTGCAGATATGACTTCACTGTCACAACTGTCATAACTGTCACAGCTGTCACAGCTGTCACACCTGTTAATGTTATCTGTGATTTACGGTCCCACAGGAAATAATCACTCAAACATAGGACTATTTTAGCACCTACTGCCAGAACTCTACTGTCAGAAATACTTACTGTCAAGCATGTACTGTTGCAGCCTTACTGTCACATCCTCACGCTCACAAAATAGTGTCACCAATTTAGGTACCAGAAGTTATTGTTAACCTTAAACTCACAAAGTAGTGTCACCAATTTAGGTGTCAGAAGTTCTTGTTGCCCTTACACTCACAAAGTAATGTCACCAATTTAGGTGTCAGAAGTTCAAGTTGCCCATACGGGCTTACTGCTAGTGACTACATCATTTGCATGATTTGGCGACAGTGTCTGACAGCCTTTGATAAAACACTGTCCCCCATCCACCTCTTACAGTTGTTGGTACTTGAAACAGTTGGTGTCATCAGTCGGTGTCACTGTCATATCCATTCCATTCTACTTGAAACCCAATTCAGGAGTCCAGTTTCTCCTCATCTTTCCTCAATGAGGGTATTCCAAGTTCCGCGCTTGTCCTTCAGAAGGGACTGAAGCTGTGACCCATCAAACCGAGTCACAGCTTCAGCCTACACCCGGAAAGTTGGGATTGTTTCTCTTCCATGCCCTATCCTTCGCTATAAGCTTTATTATTTAAACTCGGCTTTCCTCTACAGCTACATGTGTCCTGATGACCAAATTCATTGGGATTTTTGCCATACATTTGGTTCTAATGTAGGCCGTTATAAAATTGCCCAGAGAAATAATTTACATGAGATGAAATACCACTTCCTGTATCATAGTGTATGTGTACCTCCCCTACCTTCCGTCATGTAAGCTGTAGCTGTGACCCGGCGTGCTGGGTCCCAGCTTCAGCCCCTCCTGAGGAACCAGTAGACTCAGAATACCCGTGTTCTGCTGCAGCTATAACTATCTGCTAGAACATTGCTCAAATGAGTTGAGCGTCCGCCTTATATTTTGGTAGGTTGTGCTATTTGAACCCATGGGTTTGAACCCTCGTTGAGTCAATAATTGATACCTGTCGCTACCTAGCCTGGCGCATGACATTAATAGGGTAGGGCAAGAAGCTGTGGAATGAGGAAGTCCAATTGTCCACGATTGAAATTTACCCTGTTTTAATCAACTAATGTACCCCCAAAAGATTGTCTCAGCCTGTCAATGATTATCGTAATTCGATTACAACAGCCAAATACATATTTAAATAGCCAATATTTAAACACCTAAGAGCCACGTCGTCCACTTTGTGGAAGTTTCACTGGTGACTTCCAAACTAAACCAATCCTGTTCAATCCGAATGTACATTTTCTAACAATGTAACCATGCAGGCCTAATGGACACAAATTTAAAGGTGCACAACAAAATAGGTTTAAGCCACATCCATGCTCCTCTCGATAATCCAATATGGCCATGGGAAATTCACATCTGGTGCCATAATCCCACAATAATTAAAGTTGCATAGTCCGATAATTTTGAACTTGTGTCATTTTCTGAGATAACTATATTAGGTTGATTCTTATAATCTACCTTGAAGAGGGCGGTCTGCAGTAGATTGACTGAGGAGGCAGCCATAGAAAGTGAGAGAGAGTCGCTGTGTGTGGTGGCACCTGATTGGCTGTCGGGTTGGTGGTGAGTCAATGAGGGAGGGTGATCGGGTGTGTTGGGGTGAGCTGGGGCTCTGGGGTGGGGTGGATGCTTTGCTATCCCTCTACACCCCCCCACACCTGTAATAACAGCGAATGCCCACACCCCGACTCATTAAACCTACTGTGCCCCTTTAGAGATAACTTGTGTAGTAATTATAAATACTAACAAAACAAGTTTCCTATTCCACCTGCGGGATCTGGAAACTGAAAAAAACAACAACAACAAAACTGTTTTACCACAACAACAACAATATATATATATATATATATATAAATATAACCCGATGCTAAAACACTTATTTAAAATGGATAAACCTTATTACAGACAAAAGGGGATATCCACCTTGGATTATTTCATCCAACCCAGATATGTGAAAAAGCTATTTAAAAAAATATAATACATGATACCAAAAAACCATCAACTAGAAGGCAGGCACAGCTTAGTAATGATGCAACCCTTATATTAATAATAATAATATTATAATAAGAAATAATGTAATTATAGCACAATAATACCCCACATGGCTATGTGAATAACAGTAATTAAATAATAATATCGATATATTTTCATACAAAATCAAATCAGGTGCACTAATATCTTAGTTACTTTGATATATAATTTTTAATGAATATTGCTGTAATTAAAGAGTAATATCCATATATTTGAGCAACTAATGACTATATAATTAGACAAATTAATATTTTAATTACTTTGATATATGGTCTGGTGTCTGGAGGAGAAGTGCCGATGAAGCGGTGGGGCGGCGGAAGAGACATCAGAGTTGGGTCGCAGGGTACAGGGGTTGGCTCCGGCGGGGAGGATGGTGTCGCCCCCTGGAGTTAGTCGTGGGACCTATGAATAAAAGGGGGGAAGGGGGAGGCATAGGGAGAGTGGGGGAGGGGATAGGGTTGGGTCAGCTCTGACTCGGTCCCGAATTACCCACATTGCCAGGCAATATGGACAATCCAATTGTCTTGAGTTTGTGCCATATTTGTTTGTAGATAAACATATTAGCCTGATGTTTACAGTCTTCCTTACTTTAGTTTGAGGTAACTTTGATTATAAATTGCAACATTTTGAAATATTTTAAATGTAAACATGCAAAGGAAATTTTGGTGGACAACATCATAGGCTTGCAGTGATAACAAGTGCTATTAATTTTCTAAAGCAAAACACGTAGCTAGATTTGGTCCTCTGCCTTCCAACGTTTGCAAAAGGATTGTCACCATAGAAACCTATTACCCCAACCCATGGCCAATAGCATTTCCTAATAATATTTGCATAAATATTCATCGAAGCCTCACATATTATGTTGGATATGTATATTATATATAATATATATATAATATATATAATATATATAATATATGCAATATATGATATATGTAATATATAACATATATATAATATATACAATATATATTATATATATTAAATATATTAATATTACATGTATTATGTACAATATATATTATGCAATGTATATGTTGATATATATATATTGTGATATATATATGCAATATACAATATATATAACCTATTTAACATATATATCAGATGTATCTATTGCATGAGGCTAATAACCCCTTTTAATGATTTGATGATGAGTAGACGCTGCAATTAACTGAACATCAAGGTAAGCCTGCTGCAGTCTCTGGTGAGGAGCTTGGCATGCAGGCATGTGTTCGGGCAAGCATGGGTTCAGCATGTGAGGCAGCACTAACAAGCCATCATGAGGGTTCAGCATGTGACGGCAGGATTCTTGATGATATCACGTGTTCTAGTGCCATCTATTTCCTCATATTAATGAATATTTAATGTTGGAAGCTTAGATGACATCACAGTTCTTTGCACGAAGTTATTCACTTTATAGTAGTTTAATGGTGAGCAAATTTAGTAGCTTAACCTACTGTATTTATCTTACAGGGTAAATAATGTTGAAAGTCTAGAACATCAGAGTAAAAGTATTTATATAAATAACAAATATTTTATATATAAAATATATACTATGTATATTATATATCTATTATATATATATTATATATCTATTATATATATTAAATATATACCATATATATTTTATATTGTACATCTATATCTATATTAAATAGTATATATATTTTACATATCTATATATATTGTACCTTATACACATGCGGATATATATCTAGTGAATTTCAGTAAATATTATGAGCGACATAGCTATGTACACCAACTCCCACATCAACTTCATGTCATCCTGATATGACCTTAGATGTTGTGAGGATGTAAAACTTCAACAACGAACCAATCAACTTCATGTGGCATTAACTGAAGCAACATTAAGTGAAACCTATTAAAAAATAGCACCCGGATGTTAAAACAACCCATGATCCATTAGCAAGTCTTTTTTTCTTTCAACGATGCTATAATGAAATGAGGTTGAATGAAATGACATTAATGGGGGAGAGTTGGTGAATATGTATATTTAAATACATATGTATGTAGATATATATATATGTTTATAGGATGTATAATGAATTATGCAGGTATAAAAACAGGCGGAGTTTCATTATTATTTATTATTTCTTATACTTTGTTACTTATATTATTGTCCAATCGGTGACGTGCCCGGGATTTGCCCCGGCTAGCCGGGCCCGAGCGCCACCACCGGGCGATATCTGCCCCGGGCAGTCACTCTGCCTCTACATTTCAAACTGTACACACTGACAACTTACCACTGGAAA
This sequence comes from Branchipolynoe longqiensis, assembly GCA_030323885.1. Taxonomy (NCBI): domain Eukaryota; kingdom Metazoa; phylum Annelida; class Polychaeta; order Phyllodocida; family Polynoidae; genus Branchipolynoe; species Branchipolynoe longqiensis. Next base: position 26,386,553 of record CM059201.1, on the reverse strand, counting down.
CTGCACACACTGACACTTACCAAGCGCAAGCAGTCTCCACAGTCTACTTAGCTAACTGTGGGGGCCCTTCCGGTCGTCCGGCCTGCGGACGACTTCACCTTCTCCGTACCTTTTGGTCGATTTTGTCGGATACGGGAGGAACGATTTAACACGGAAGACGGTATCGTGAATTAACATTGTCCTCGACAGTATCTTCGATACCTTGCCGTGGGGGTGCCTAAGTGTGTCGATTTTTGTTTGTCGTTCTTAACTATAGCAGGCGAACAAGGGGGACTGGTCGATCCTAAGGAGGTTCATTGAAATTGATTAGAATTCCTATTTGCCATAGATCTGCCATAGATTCTTATTCGACATTCATCGCGACCGTCGATACCAACTTAAGGGTGTCTACCGGCAGACTTATAGTCTAGGACTAACGATCAAGATTGAACTCGTTTAAAACCAGATATGCTACATGTGTGTCGAATTGCTGAGCATTGAGTCAAATTCTTAATTAATGTCTGTCGATCTACACAAAAGTTTAAAATAAGAGCGGTTGTAGAGAACTAGCTGACCCCAGCTTATATATATACTCAGTCACTTGAATACTAATCCGCTTAATCCGCTTAGTTCGGCCCGCCCCAGCTAAGCGGATTATGTAAACAATTAAGCGGCTTTGTCTGATGAACGCCCACAAGCTGATAAAAGCATCCTGTAAATGGTGCTTGGACATCCCAGGCTTGACCGTATCGGACTATAGGGCGTTCATCGAACACGTAAGCTTTGTGTCAGCAAGATCGACGGAGGACCACTATAAGGACATTGCGCACGTGGACCACGTCCTGGCAATACGCAAGCTCGGGGAGACCATCGGCTTCTCCGCGTTCGGTAAGGCGCATCAGGACGAGAGCATAGAGCACTACGGCCCTCACAACATGAAGCAGAAGAAGGGCGGGTCCTGGCAACGCAGTGTCGGGAAGCACTCTCCTGGCCGTGGGGTACGTGGGTCGTGCTATGCCTGGAACGGCGACACGGGTTGCACACGCTCGGGCTGTCGTTTCTCACACACCTGCTCCGTGTGTGGATCGAAGTCACACACACGACAGAAGTGCAAAGAATGACCTAGGAAGCCGCCGGTTCTGAGAACCGATAATCGCCAGACCCAGGAGCGGAGCACGGCTGCTTATGACTCTGGTGCTGATATGCCCGGCGCCACTGATCGTGCCCCTTTGGGCGCCAACCGTGGTCACACTGGGGAAGACCTTGGGACTATTTTCCCCGCTGTTAGTTACGCGAGTACGCCTGACCCCACTGAGACTGATACTGTCGATCCTTGCCCCAATGACAATGTTCATTATACTGTTGTTAGTTCTTCTACTGCCGGGGTCGATACATTTAGTCTGGGGGGGACTAGGGAAAGCCGGATTCATGATGAATCTCCGGGTGTTGGATTGCGCTGGTTGAGTCCGGCAGGTTCCAGTCGCTATGACCGCTTGTTCGTCGAGCAAGTTGAGGGGGGCAGCCTCCTAGTTCACATTAGGGAACTTGAAGGGGGCACGCCGGTGACAATTAAGGTCACCAGAGAGTGTGTTCGGGGCTATTGTGATTGTACTCACAAGATTGCCGGTGTCGCCACTCAGCTCAGACCATGTAGAGTCTTCACTGAGTTATTTCTGCATGGCGACACCGACCCCGACTGGTTATACATCATGACCGGAGTTACGTTCGGTTTCCGGGTCATCAATCCCGGCTGTTCTGCTAACTACGCCCCTACTAAGACTCGCAGGAAGTCAGCCTGGGAGGGAGGGATCATTGACGGGAAGTTCAGGGATGAGGAACGAGATGGTCTCATCTCCGCCGTCACTGCCCCCGCGCCCTGCACTCACGATGCATTCGTCGTCCCCAAGGACGACGGTGGTGGGCACGTGGTCATCGATTGCAGTGTGTCGCCTGACGGTTCTGTCAATGGTTTCACGGACCAGGTATGCCTTAAGTTCTCCTACAAAGGTCTCGACGACGTGACAGACATGCTTGAACGGGGTGACGCTCTCGGCACTGTCGATATCAAGGATGCCTACAGGTCTGTCTCAATCCATCCCGAGGACCGCCACCTTCAAGGCCTCCGTTACAAGAGACCCGGTGACCAGGCCTTTTCTTACTTTCTTGACAACCGCCTCTGCATGGGCCTCTCTTCGAGCCCTTACATATTCTCGAAGATCTCAGACTTTATCGTGAGATGCTGTGTTCGGGAGGGAGTGGACCGGATAGTTAACTACCTGGACGACTTCTGTCTCGTGGGCGGATCTAGGCCCGAGGTCGAGAGGGCTCAGAGGAAGCTGATCGCGATCCTTAGACGGATCGGTTTCTTTGTAAGCTTCAAGAAAGTAAGTAAGGCCGACACCAAGGTCCGGTTCCTCGGGATCGACGTAGACTCCTTGAGCCTTGAGCTCAGTCTCCCCCAGGACAAACTGTCTAAGACAATAAGAGTCCTTCACAGTCTTCAGGGACGTAGGAAGGCATCTAAGAAGGAACTCGAGCAGGTTGGGGGCCTGCTGGCCCACTGCTCCAAAGTCATTAGGGGTGGGAGGACGTTTTCTAGGTGCATATACGACCTGATGGCCAGCCTTAAACAACCTCACCATAGAGCCCGACTAGGCAAGGGGATAAGGGAGGACTTGGACTGGTGGCTACGCTTTGCGAGGCGATTCAACGGCAAGGCTAGGATCCTCGGGAAGTTTGCTCCGGTAGTAGCAACCTACAGCGATGCTTCTAAGTGGGGATTTGGAGCTCTCCATGGTCACGACTGGGTGGTTGGCTCCTTTATCGACGGAGCCAACAAACCCCTCGTTTCCTATGCCGGCCACCACCACCTTCTCCCTCCACCTGACGTAGGCTCGTCCCACATCAACATCCAAGAAATGTGGGTGGTCTACGCAGCCTGCCTTCGTTGGGGGACAAGCTGGGCAAACAGCGCGGTCATGATCGTGACCGACAGTGAGGTTGTTCGGGCAGCGCTGAACACTGGCAGGTCCAGATGTAAGGGGATCATGTTCTTCCTCCGTAAACTATTCTGGCTGTCGGTCGAGAACAACTTCTCGTTCAGCTCGGTCTATATCCCCAGCAGCGTAAACGTGATTTGTGACTCCCTAAGTAGGCTAAATAAGGCTGATAGTGTTGATAGGATCAGGGCTGTGGATGTCAACGGCTCACTCTGCTGTAGCCACGTGTTTGATGCACCTTTCGTTTTTTGCAGTGATATTGGCGCTGAAGGGCGAGCAGCAGGAATACCAGCGCCAGTCGTACGCGAAAAACTCGGCCATCACAAGGGGGGTGCAGATCCGCAAATATTTAGAATATGTTAATCTTTTTCACTCCTCCAGGGCTCCAATCCCTTGTTCCGTTGAGCAGGTGGCCCTCTATGCTACCTGGCTGGCCCGCTCATTGAAATACTGTTCAATCCTTAACTACCTAAGCGGCCTGAACCACTTTTTAAGGATGAACGATGAGCCGCCAATAGACTATAGGGGTTATGTCCTGGCTGCTACCCTTAAGGGAATCCGTAGGGCCAAGGGCGACACTCCCCGCCAGGCAATGCCGCTGCTCCCACACATGTTGCGGAAAATCTTCTCCCTCCTTTCTGACAACCCTGGCCACGTAGCATGGAGGGCGGCGGTCCTCTGCTCCTTTAGGGGATTATTACGCAAGTCTCAGGTTACCATGTCAGACTCCACCCTCCTCAGATCGGACTTCTCATTCTATGACTGGGGGATGCTGCTGACTGTGCGCCGTTCAAAAACAATTCAATTTACGGAACGTGTGCTTGAGATTCCGATCGCCAGGTGTTGCGACACCACTCTATGTGCGGTCCACTGGACCGAAAGGCATTTTCACCAGATCAGGGCGGGCCCGTCTGACCCTGCGTTCCGCATACCATGTTCTGGGGGGGTCTCCTCTCCTTTTCCATATGCCTGTTGCCAGGAGACCCTCAAGATATTCTCCACCAGGGCTGGCTTTGACGCGTCCACCCTCTCGTCTCACTCCTTGAGGAGGGGAGGCTGCACCTTCCTATCCATGTGCGGAGCCACAATCGAGGAATTGAAGGCCAGGGGGGACTGGGCCTCTGAGACTGTCTACAGCTACCTTAAGACTCCCCTGGGGGTTAGGATAGTGAATGACTTGAGGGTGGCCGCGGCACTATGCTCAGAGGATGCGGGTGTTGGGTTGGGGGGAGACGCTTAGGCGTTCTCCTTTGGCCCTTTTATTGTGCATGTCCTAGACGCTCAATAAAGTGTCCGACCCAACACTCGTCTTCCTTCTCTACTTATTACATAGCCTAACTTTATAGGATGTATAAAGAATTATGCAGGTATAAAAACAGGCGGAGTTTCATTATTATTTATTATTTCTTATACTTTGTTACTTATATTATTGTCCAATCGGTGACCTGCCCGGGATTTGCCCCGGCTAGCCGGGCCCGAGCGCCACCACCGGGCGATATCTGCCCCGGGCAGTGACTCTGCCTCTACATTTCAAACTTTACCGATATGCCCTTTTATTGTGCATGTCCTAGACGCTCAATAAAGTGTCCGACCCAACTCTCGTCTTCCTTCTCTACTTATTACATAGCCTAACTTTATATATATATATATGTAATGACTAGAAGTAGTTATATGTATAATGCAAAGAGAACAAAGCTGCAGAGTTGAGGATGATGCGGACTACAATGTTATCCTGAAACTGACTTAGTCAAAGCGCTATATTACTTATTAGCGAATTGCTTAAACTACCCAGACCGTGTCTGGGTACATGCCATTTCGTTAACTCCATGCACATTGCCCGTTTTCCTCCCACCCCTCCTGTTATGGGCGTGTTTGCTGTGACTGACTGTTCTTGTTTCCGGCGTCTCTCCTCCCCCACTCCTCCCCTAGACGGCCCCGTTCCCTACTTCCTGTTGAAGCGTGGACAGGAGGGTAAGTGGCCCACATAGGCATTCAACGTGCCTCTCTTTCCGCTGGTTCCTTGCTGCAGTTTCACACTGGTACCATTGTTTCACTGGTCCCTGTCAAACTTGACGCACTCTTGCACTGTTTTCTTCACACTGAAAATTGGATGTGTTAATGTTCTACTTACAGTGTTAGATTAAGGCCTGCACTACTAGTACTACTAATACTATCACATATATATGATATATTATAGGTATATGGTGTGTATGGTATGCATAATGTATTATATATATGTTATCCATCATGTATGTAGCATGTATATTATATATCATTTATAGATTTTATCAGATGGATCATATATATGATACATATCATATATAATATATTAAATATCTATAATATGTATATTATGTTGGATATGTTTAATAATGTGTAATATGAATAATATATTAGCCATTACATATAATAATAGACAATAATAACAATTCCCTTCGGCGCCTTTATACTCGCATAATTGCTTATGCATCAGATATATATTATATGTAATATGTAATATATATAATGTATTTAATATATTTTATATATAATGTGTTATGTGTGTTACACATAATATATTATGTATATTTTATTGTTATAAATCGCATATATTATATATGTAGGTTATATATATGATATATATGTATTATTTATATTATATGATATATATGCATATATTATGTATGAAATATATATTATATGATATATATATATTAGATATGAAATATATACTGTATGCCTGACACATATTAATTTTATTATATATATATATATCTCGTATATAGCTAATGCCTGTGTTGGATTGGCAAATGGGCATGTGTTGTATAGCAAGAAGTGGAATGCAGGTGGTGCTAGTTCAGGTCATGCACTCGGCAGTATGAACATATAAGTAGAGTACTCCTGCTTGGACAGTCTATACTTTTTAATATGTGTATAATAGATTATGTATCCCACACATATCTCCCCTCTGCACACCCCTCCCCCTCCGCAGAATCATCCCCTCCACACACCACTCCCCTCCACACACCCCTCCCCTCCGCACACCCATCCACACACCCCTCCCCCCACACACCCCTTCCCTCCGCACACCCCTCCCCTCCACACACCCCTCCCCTCCGCACAATCCTCCCCTCCGCAACAATCCTCCCCTCCGCACACCCATCCCGACAATCCTCCCCTCCCCTCTGCACAATCCTCCCCTCCACACACCCTTCGCCTCAACACACCCCTCCCCTCCACACACTCTTCCACACCACCTCGCCTCCACACACACACCCCTCATCATACCTTGCTGTTTGGTCTAAATTTGTCATATCTTGCCTTTCTTTTCTACATAACCCCTCACCTCGCGTCTTTCTGTTTCAGGGCCTTTGCCCAGGAATGTAAACACCGGCCCAGGCCTTCTTTTGTCATCCACGTCACTTATATAATATCACACAGATTGCAGCAGCTCAATGCACATTTACTTAATATGTATGCAATATATCTAACATATATTACATCATATCCAGTATATGTTATATTTTACATATATTGTATATATCATATATAATATATCTATTATATATATTACATATTTTATATATTTTATTTATTTATTTTATTTTTATATATTTTATATATGATATATTAGTGTTAAATATATATATTACGTGCTATGTAATATATATTTATTTAATGCACAATTAATATATAGTATATATAATATATAATATATATTATAAATAGTAATCTCGACTGTGCAGACCCTCACCAGTGCATATGCATAAAGGTTGCACTTTGTGTGAACAAAATGTCAATTACCAGTTAGCCATGAAACCATCACCATAGTTATGAAAGAGGACAATGCGCATACAAAAGCAGGTCTAGTGCATGTGTGCATTGAAAACAACCCCCCCCCCCTCCTTACACACGTGGCTATGTGCCGGCCTGATTGTACCTCAGTGTTTACTCCTGTCTGATGGACCCCTTGTCTTTCCCACTCCTCTCTTGAAGCTTTCATGAGGGACTTCCAGGGAAACAAAGGTGTGTTTAATGTCTGCAACGAAGGAGACATCTAGCTGAGGGCATCAGCACTGCCTGTAGATATGATTAAAGCTGCATAATCCGATGAAGGCGTCACTTTTGGGGGGTTTCTAAACAAAAACAGTGATCCAGATTCAATCCTACGGATCCAACTTAGATACTGGTGCACTTGTTACTTTGATACTCATGTGTTACGCTGCTACACCAGAAAAAGGGTATATAAAACCTATGTTCAGCATATCGGTGTGCACGTCAAAATTAACTTGGCATGTTTTCACTTCAAATGTCTCCAAACGTTGGATTATGCACCTTTAAGTGGCAGGAAGGGATCATTTGTTGGGGGGTTTAAATCCTGGCAACATCTAAAGTCATATTAGGATGGGTTCTGACTTGTGACAGTGCACACTTATGGTGACTTTATAGTGCTGGCCCAGAGTGAGATCAGGCCACTGGCACCATGACCCACTTTCCTACTCAGTCACATTCTCCTGATACTGAGCTAATGGGTCCTTGCCCTATCCTAGTAATGCCGAGCACCAGGCTAGGTAGTGAGTGACATGTATCAATCTTGTAAGTCATTGATTTGATGCGGTCATGGTTCAAAGCCATGATGTCCCATAGAGGAAGTGAGTCGGCGTTCCTACCGATTCTACCTTCATGTCCTGCACACCTGGTCAAGTGAAACCAAAGACTTGGTGCCTGTTGCTATCTCACCTTGTGCTCGGCATTGCAAAGTTAGGGCAAGGCCTAGTTGGCAATAGGCAGACCCTCGTTGGTTCAAGGTCTGGATAACATGGCTGCCAGATGGGATTGAATTGAGTGTCTGCCTCCCGTTTTAGTAGGGCATGGGACTCGAAGCCTGGCCAAGTCAAACCAATGACTTAAAAATTTATATTTGTCGGTCCCTAGACTGGCATTTGATGCTACTAAGATAGGGCAGGGAGCAGTGGAATGAGGAAGATGAAATTGTCTGTGATTGAAATTTCCCCTGCTTAATCAACTAATGTACCACCCCCCCCCCCAAAAAGCAGTATATTGGGTTATGGTATCCCAATATGGCAGAACTGTTAAGTCACAAATCGGTTCTTTTCGGTAGTATGACCTGAGATGTTTCTAGGACCTAAGAGCCCAGTTACTCAATCATAGCCGGGCTTTGTTGGTGATAATGTCAACTTCTAGCCTACTTAGGTTAAGGACTGAAATACTTAGCAATGTTATATGTAAATATTGTGTCGTTGTTGCACACTCAGACAACCCCACCCCCACCCCCACCCACCCACACAGGTATCACGAGGGACAACAGTGTGCATGTATGTTTAACCAAACCCAGATCAACAAGCCACACCCAGATCCAGCTTATTATTTACGTAGTGACTGTTTGTTCAACCCTGGCAGTGTAAAGTGGCGTTCCTTGTCTGGAATGTAGTTAATCCTTAGTCCAGTAAAATTGGAACTTTTTTCTGCTCAATTTTGAAAAACAAATAGGGCTGATATGAAACCTATAATTGTTGTATCCATATTCATGGCCCCTTCCCCGCCTGTCACATGTCAGAATTTGACCTTATGATGTCATAAAAGAAACCGAATATGCCTTAGTTGCATGATTGTATGCTAATTTGGGGAATTTGTAACACCAGGGGGCAACACCTTAACTCCGATGAAAGAACGAGAAGAGCTTTCAAATAACCTAAAATTAAACCTAATTTTGACAACAAGTTTTCATACAAAAACACACATAAGTCTATATATAGTTTCAAGGATAGCTAAATTCCATAAGTTCATTGCAAATATTTCAATGCTTCAAGATAGATAATGATGGCAAGTTCTAGCAATTGACAAGAATATTGCCGGAACTTTATTGTCTCTATGGAATTATCAAACCGAACGGGAATCATCATTCTGACCGCTGTCTGTGAAAATTATGATTTGTGAGGACGGACGTTGAGACTTCTGAAAGCATTGTTCCCTTAGCAAAAGACCATGACCAATCAGATTGCATCTAACAAACGGAGCAGGCGTGAGTCATCTGAGTAAACACCTATATCAGTGCTTAATCTACTTGACCTAATTCCCATTTGAACCAACAATCGATCATGTGGGCTAAGCCTCTGCTTTAAGCGGTTAGAACTTACCTTCCATGTACGTTTGATCGACAGATTTCTTTTGTCTTTTTATTAACCGAAAGTTGACAGTGCTGCAGCTGGCGGCCAGTTGTGTAGTTCCCCCTGTGCCCCGACCACTTGACCATTCCGCCCTGTGTATTCTGTTCTCATTCTGGGATACCTTCCTGCTGGAGTAGTGCCCACCCTGTATGGAACTGCTCACATTATATTGACTTTTAAAGGTTTGAATCACCAGAATTACCAGCACTATTAGAATGATCAAAATCACCAGAATATATCCATATATATTATATTATATTCTATATCTAATTCCAAATTTCGAAATCGCCAATTCCGGATCGTAGTGCCAGTAGTTTGGTTCATTTACCACTCACAAGTGGCGCCCCGGTGAGTAAATGCGGAAGTAGATCCCGTAGTGTATAACATATGGATGAATGGTAAATGGTGCCTGGTTTATATTCCAATAATATTCTATAGGGCACATATATATGTGTCCCCTCTGTAGCACACACATGTATATATATATATATATATATAAATATATATATATATATACATATATATACCCTATAATGCATTATTGGAATATAAATATATATATATATATAATATATATATAGGAATATAAAATATGTATAGGTATATATATATATATTTGTCGGGGGCACCACTGGTGCAGTCTGGTGAATAATCAGGGAGAAGGATATATTGAACCTTGCCTTATTTATATTTACATAAGTCCTTATGCATCACGTAAGTAGTCAACAAAATTTTATTCATTATTATAGCATATGTTCCATGCAAATAAAACTTAGCAAATAAAACAATGGCAGTAAATACGCAAGTCAGCAACACCGGAAGTAATCAGGCTGGGTGGGCAACAAGCTTGCAGGCAGGCTCCCTAACCTCCTTGTCCCATTGTCGTCTGTCCTTCCTGTGTGTTGGCATGGCTTTTGTTTGCGTCTTGCAGCTGGCGCTGATGATGAGTTAAGCAACCTCTTGCAGAGGGCTCTCGCCAGGCGGCAGGCAGCCTCTGGTAAGTTCACCAAATACAAATATCAACAACAAAACCAGCAAGAACCCGGGTGTTTCGTCTAAAGGTGCTTTTCCAACCCGTCCTGCAACTCAAATAAAGGGTCCTACGCACGACTTGGTGTAGAAACCTACAGCGGTGGTGGGAATTTGGTGCGAATGCGGACTTGTTCGAATTGTACAAAATATCGCTTGCTGTGTTGCAATGGCTTACATTAAAGCGATCTCGTAAGCCTATATGCCGCTGACACTGGAACTCGATCTGACAAATGCTCTCCAAGTGTACTTTCAGTTTGTGTAACTGGATATTGTGGAGGGAGAGTGCTGAGGTCAGTGTTCAAGATGGTAATTGTGCAAGTGTAACCTAAAGGGGTTCCTCAGTGTTCCATGGTCTGCGGGGAACTCCTCTAGGTCATGTGATAAGGGAATACCACGTGTGTCGTCATTCATATATTACAAATCTCAGTTCTCTCCCTCCACATATTTGGTCGTATAAACTGGGGGGCGGGGGGGGGGGCAAAATTGTGCTTGGAGAGCATTTGTCAGAGTACTGCTTCAATCCCGATGGCCTATTCTGGATTCCTTTATGGAGGGAGTAGAGGTGGTAGGGTGGTTGTAGGGGGAGATCGGAGGTGGTGGTTTTGAATTGTATGTGCCTTTAATTAAAGTTGCACAATCCGATAGCTTTGAGTTTATGCCATATATTTTAGAATAAAAATGTTAGGTTGATTGTTATAATCTACTTTACTTTTTCTTTGGAGTAATTTTGATTAAAAATAGATATCCTTAAAAATGTTTGAAGTGAAAATATGGTGAGTAATTTTGATGCAGCCACTACCATACTGACACTGGCCAATTAAATCAAAGACCCTATAATACTAAGACGGCTCACTCCCTATCTCTCCCATGGTAATGTAAATTTCGCAGTGCCACCTTATGGTGGGTTTGATCAGCCCGGCTGCTGGTTGGTGTTTCACATGTAAACACATACAATTATATTATACATGAGCTAGGTAAGTATGAATACACATCAATACGAAATTGCTATGAACAAATACACATCATCACCAGCATTATCATCAGCATCGCGATCATCACACATCTTTCACATTCATATATACAGTTATACATATAATATAGCACCTGTTTAACCAAGAGAACAGCCAGTGCACCAAGTGGTGGGTTTGATCATTTTGATTACACAGTACAGGCTCAGTGAGCCGTCTTAGTATTATAGGGTCTTTGATTAAATTCAGAACAAAATAGGCTCGATGATCGAGAACAGGAATAGGTTCTTTTAAATTAACTTATTTTTCCTTCTAGGCATCATGACATGTTTAATAAATATACCAGTAGTCAAGTTCGATATGTAAGATCAGATCTAAGCAATGCCAATGTTTAATCAATATACCAGTAGCCAAGTTAAATATGTAGGATCAGATTTAGAAAACTTCTGTGATTTTAGAAATGTGTTTAGTTTCATCGGATTATACAACTTTAAGGGATCCTATTTTTCAAGAGGAGATTTTGATCCTGAATGGTAGTGTGTTAGCTGGTAGGAAAGAAGATATGGTCAGTTCTCTACTCGGATAAATGCTTCCGAACAGATCTTTGAACACCTAATATCATAACAAGAATCAACATGCGTGTGTTGGAAGGGTGCTTGGAGGTGAAAAAGAAGGTATCACCATACAATTTCTGTTCTGTTTCTGTTCTGCTCGTTTTGGGATGTAGGCCTAATGTTGCTTATAATGATCTGTCTTAATTGTGTTCAGAGAGATAGATGAATATCTCACCCTGTAAACACAATTAATACAAGTCATGACAGATATAGATCACTATCTCCCTGGTAGTGTGGTATTCAAATACAAATCAACTTTGTTAAATCTCAGAAATATGGCGGTGCAAACATTTGACATGTCATATATAGTTGGTGCAGGGCGGGTGCTACCATTAGACCAACTAGGCAGCCGCCTAGGATGCAGACCTCAAAGGGACGCAGTACTGACCTTTGAGGGGGTCACAGTTTTATACAACGGCAGTGCAGGTAGTTGGCCTTGCCCAGGGCGCAAGATAGTCTGGCACCGGTCAGCCCTGAGTTGTTTGTGCCGCCTAAATGATTCTGACTGTACGCATAGTATTAGTACTGAGGCGTGTTTATCGGAATACAGAGCTGACCACTCTAGTGCATAACCAGCCCCTTTAAGGATATCACTACCAGCTGAGTTAATGAGTGTCTATTGGCACATAATTGATTGTCTGCTTTTACGTGTAAAAGCGATGGTTTGAACAAAAAACAAACATTTCTCGCCGTGAATATGGCCTATGCCCCTGACATGGCGTAAAGCAACCACCAATCAATCAATCATCACTACCAGCTGACCAGTGTCAGAGAAATGAAACTTACTCCAGTAAAGAATTTATCTAGTTACATTTAAGAACTGTATTTGTATGCACCATACTGGATAACCAAATTGTTAAGACTATAGTAAGAGCGCTGGCTGGCTTCCCATGTGGGAGGTTTGGTTGCAAGAAGCAACTATTTGTATTAAGGATCTTATTCTATTCTATTACAATATGCCGGATATTCCATCAAAGTATGTGTGCCAATAGCGAAACTTAATACTGGGATGGGACGAATGAGTTAGAGCGTCCATCTCCTGTGCTGCTAGATTGTGGGTTCCAATCCTGGTCGAGTCAAACCAATGACTTAAAAATTGATACTTGTCGCTTCCTAGCCAGACACTCGGCATTACTAGGATAGGGCAAGGAGCAGTGGAATGAGGAAAACCAGTCGTCTGCGATTGAAATTTCCCCTGCTTAAACAACTAATGTACCCAACAAAATTGTTTTTAATACTAATGACAAATATGTGATAGTATTAAGATATGATATCCATATGTTAAATTGATATTGTTATTCAGGTCAAATTCTAGGGTGTTAAATGAGCTACAACTCTGAATGGATATCTGATAACAATCCACTCGCATGCTTATTATTTTACCAAACACATTTAAGAACATCTTATATTTCGTACTGAGTTTTCTTCGCTTTGCTTTTAATTATTCTTATTAAATAAATCTTTATTATTTTATTTTTATTTTGCGATTCTTAATTTAGATCCCTGACTAGCCTAAGGCTGTGATGTAAACCAACGCATGTGTAAAGTGGTACTATTGGGTGGCACATAGCGAAGTTACCTACTCAAATTAGTGAATACCGTATATCCTCAAGTAAAAGTCGACATTTTTAGACATGTTTTAAAGCTGAAATTATGGTGTCGACTATTACACAAGTACTGTTTTCAAAGGGATGAAATTCAGGTGGTCAGGACGTCACATAAATTAGTGTCGTAATTTACCAGTAACCTACCGGTGTTTGGAAGCATGATCATCAAAACCGTAGAGAACACATTTACCTTAAGCCCCAGTCATACCTACCCAGATCAGGGGCCGGACGAGCTCCGGACGGTGATCCGGCGTGGTTCGTGGCGATCCGGTGTGATCCGTGGCTCATCCGTGGCTCATCCTTGGTGATCATTGGTGATCCGTGGCTGGTCCGGCCTCATCCTGGGTCGGCCCCGGATGTTTTAAAATGTTTAAGACATCTGGGGCGATCCGGGGAATATTGCAATCCGGGGTTAACCGGCATCATCTGCATGTGATCCATGACTCATCCGGGTTGTCCGGGGGTCATCCGTGTCTCATCCGGGGCAGTCCGGGGCATTTTATACTCCGGGAGTAGTCCGGGGGCTGTCCGAGGGTCGTCCGGGGGTTTCCGGGGCCGATCAGGGGCTGATTCGGGACTAATCCGTGGCTGTGGACCATGGCTCATCGGGTAGGTGTGAGAGCAAGGCAAAAACAACCAAAAATAACGATTTTATCCCGGGGTGTCCGGGGGAGTGGTCTGGGGGTGGTCCGGCTAAAAATCCAGGGCTCGTGCGGGTATGAGTGACTGGGGCTTTAGCTTGCTTCATTATATTAAAACTCTTACCATATATACAGCTTATTTGTGTAGTATATGTATGCATGTTACGATATTTTGTTCCATATATAGCACTGCAGAAAGTTAAGCAATTTTAGTCTAGAAGTAAATAATGAAATATAAATATTGTTTCAGAAGTAAAGGCCTCTTCTGATGCCACCTCAGGTTGGTAAATTTTGTTTGGTTAATTTAACTTTTCTTAGTGTTTACCTTTGTTCTTCCCCCTTTATTTCACGCTTAGTTTGGAAGCTCACATACATAATTAAACGTGTAGTTATTTAACATAGCCTCAAACCCGTAGCTAGAAGCTAACTCAATCTAAAAAATAATATGCTTTTCAGATCATCATATACTTTCCACATAATTTCCTCTTCTTTCAAATCTATTAAAGTTGTATCATCCGATGACAGAGTAACATTATCTAAACCAAAGCATCTGCCTTCACCAGTTCAAGGAATAACTATGTATAAATTGATATACTGTAGTTTTACAGGATACAGTGATTTTGTAAGAGTTAAACCTGCATCATTCGATGAAAGCATCATCATCATCATCATGCGACAAAGAGTGCTTTCATTACTTGACTGCCGCTCTCCATTTAGCTCTCTGCTGTGAGAATTGCATCCATGAGTCAGTCTTAATGTCTCTCAGCTTCAGGTTTCATTTCAGAAAAGCTGCCTGCAAAAGTGTTGAAGTACTGCTGGCTTTTGCAAGTTACCAGCGGCACTCTCTCGGGGAGCAAATAGAGGTTTCACACCGGCAAGAACATGTCAAGACAGGCGCACAATTATTTGTCCATGTAGTGGCTGGTCGGGAGATGTTTGGAGTTCCATACATCAACCGCCCTTAATGATGCCACAGTGACATGGTTTTCTGTTTAGGGTTTGCTCCTTTAGCCTTCGGTTATGTCAAGAACCTGTACCAAAAGGCAGTGGTTTACAACTCTGTAGGGCAGGGGCATTAAACTCCCTGAGGTATTGCTATACCTGCAATACCTGCATACCAATGAAAGCATACAATTATTAAAACCAGAACGCTGACATACATTTGATCCCACGCAGCCAACCTAAATATTGATGCAATTATTAAACATTTGTTGCTGCATAAAAGGGAATATTAAGGCAATTTCAAAGAACTTGTCATTGCTGAGACCTATGATGTCTAGCAATTTGGTATGCACGCCTAAATTATAATGATCCAATATTTCGAAACGTTAATCATTCAAAATAAGTTAGTTCAAAGTGAAGTAAATTATAGCAATAAAATAGTTCCAAAGTTAAACATTCAAAATAAAAGTTACTCCAAACTAATGTAAAGTAAAGCAAATTACAACGATCAAACATTTTCTAAGGTACCCATTCAAATTAAAAGTTACTCCACACTAAAATAAAAGAAATTATAATGATAAAATATTTCCAAAGTTAATCAATCAAAATATAGGTTTCTCCAAAGGAAAGGAAATTATAATGATAAACCTTACACATATATATATATGTATTTATATATATATACACTATATATACACACACATATATATATATACAAATATATATATATATATATTTTAGGTAAGTATATATATATTAAGGGACATCTAAGGACAGAGGACATCGTCAGGGGTCTGAGGGTGTCCAATTACGTAATTCCTGTGCAGCGAGACCCCACATACTACTTATATTAGGCTAATAAATATATCTATATATAAGGCTAATCTATATATATTAGGTATATCATTATAATTTACTTATATCTTTGCTCTTAACATGGCAGAAAGTCAAAAATGTGTGATTATTTAGCTTTTAAAGTAACCATGCTGCCAGTTACAAATGGCGTCACTGTTTTGGCTCTCCTGGGGGAGAGCTGGACCGCGTTCAAGGTATGCTTCGGAGCCGTCTCCGAGTCGACTCCAAGGCGTAGCCTGAACGTGGGCCTGGTCTCTGTTGCCGCTGTGTCTGCTTATTGGACATTCTCGTCTGTTACAGAAAACAACCTGCGGAAGGTGCTGGGTTACCTGGCCGACATGGAGCAGAAGCTGCAGAAGAGGGACCACGGTAATTACTCACACCAGTCACTGTC
Source organism: Branchipolynoe longqiensis (assembly GCA_030323885.1). Lineage (NCBI taxonomy): Eukaryota > Metazoa > Annelida > Polychaeta > Phyllodocida > Polynoidae > Branchipolynoe > Branchipolynoe longqiensis. Next base: position 26,370,355 of record CM059201.1, on the reverse strand, counting down.
CCATAACAGGCAGTCCGGCCTGTCCATTGACAACACCTACTCATGAGAGACTCACGTCACTTGCACACACCAGCAGAATACAGCTACTCGCCACCCCTACACACCAGTTCACATAGCACTGAAGTAGACATAGAGTAAAACCTCTCTAACTGACCACCTCCACAGATCGACCACTCCCCTATATCAATTGCTTTATTTGGGTCCCAAACGATCGTCCATACAATACCATTGTATCGAAATGAAAATCTCCCTAAACTGACCATCTCCCTAAATGGACCATTTAAAGTCGGTCCCATGATCAGTCGATTTAGAGAGGTTTTATTGTACTCAAGAATCTCTCTCTACAGTTATCTAACTTGAAATCATTTTAAACAAACAAACAAAACTCTGAATCCCAGCGAATAGCTTTATTAGAACTAGAAGCGCTTATAAATCACAAATATTGGATTGTTTCAATGGTTAAGTTTTATTGCTGGGGTATGAATGTTGCAATGTTGTTGGGTTTTTTTTTAAACGTTTTTTAAAGTTTTCAATGTCAACCCAATTTATTTACGTGGTTTCAATGCTATGAGCGACGTTGATTCGACGTGGTTTTGCCCCGTATGTGCTGACTGAGACTCCTGCATTTGGTAAGACCCAACCACAAAGACATACATGCATTTGGTAAGACATCCACAAAGACAGGCGTTCATATAAACCAGAGGTCGGTTGGGAAAATCACATTTCACCCTCACATCTCAGTTGTCTCATCATCTATACGCTGTGTATAACTTACAGCGTCATCAAAGGCCGGTTGCTCTCATACCATGTCTATGTTGTGTGGGAGGTTAAAAATCCCTTGGGTCGGTAAAAGTGTAGGCTCAGGCTTTCTATCGACCAGCAGTGGAATGAGGAAGACCAGTCGTCTATGACTGAAATTTCCCCTGCTTAAACAACTAATGGCCCCAAAAAAACAAAAAACTAAAAATGCAACACTTAGTAAGTGGTGTGATACGCGACGAAGGTGGAAGAGGCGGGGTTGGAATAAGAGCACTTTATTCAGGAGTGCGAGAACATAGAGGATAATACAGGGCAATGACTCAGTGAATAAAGTACAATAAGGAAGTCAGGAACATAGAGGATAATGCGTGACAATCAATAAAATGAATACAGTAGAGTAAATAAGTCAATGCAACATGGGAGATCAATGAAAGTCTGGGGGGCGGGGGGGGGGGGGAGAGTGGGCCCGAAGAGCCCTCCACCCTAGGAAAGGAAAAAGAGGGTAAGTATGGGTGGGTGGGTGGGTGGAAAAGATATGGCAGGAGAGCGTTACGGGAGGAGAGCTGGAGGCGGAGTGGCTGAAGGCAGCTGCGGGCCTGGGTTATAAGGCGGTACCCAGGGGGGTTGGGGGGGGGGGGGGGGGGGAGTGGCGTGATGTAACAGCCAACGGTCATGGGAAGAAGGAGGAGGAGGGGTGGGGGAGTACTCCTCCTCCGCCGCGAATCAAACGCAATGCAAGCATTACGACCAATTGATTACGAACGGGATGGCCAAATGAGTTGAGCTTCTGCCTCCCATTTTGGTAGGTGGTGAAATTGGATCCCCCGAGTTGAAACTCTGGCCAAGTCAAACCAATGACTTAAAAATTGATACTTGTCACCACATAGCCTTTGCATTCGACATTACTAGGATAGGGCAAGGAGCAATGGAATGAGGAAGACCAATTGCCCGTGATTGAAATTCCCCCTGCTACATCAACTAATGCACCAACTACAACATGTCACAATGAGAGTGTGTACTAAACAATGTTGTTAACTTGGAGATGTCTCCTTCTTCCTATCAGAATAACCACGTGACCTGACGAGTCAGAGTTAGCGGGTTGGTACAGCCATCTGCATGTCTAGCAGCATGTCACTCTCTCACAAGGCTTAACTCCAAATTGTGTTATCCGGGTTTCTTCCAGCCGCGTTCGTATCCGCATCCGCATCCGCATCCAGAAAGAGCGATTACTGCTCATCTTCACGCAGAGGGATGAAATTAAAGTTGCATAATCCAATTGTTTTGAGTTTCTGACAAATTTCTTTTTAGAATGAGGTAGTAGGTTGGACTTTGTAAATTATGTCACCTTAGTTTGAAGTACTTTTTACTTTTAAACCGTTAACTTTAGAGATATTTGAAATGATAATGATACCAAATGGGGTGGCCGAATGAGTTGAGCGTCCGCCTCCCGTTTTGGTAGGTTCTTGAGTTCAAATCCTGGCCAATTCAAAGAATGACCTTAAAATGTCTACTTGCCACTACCTAGCCTGGCACTTGGCATTAATAGGACAGTGTAAGGAGAAGTGGAATTTCATTTTGCGGATACGGACACGGATACGCGTGAATGTGGATGGAAATACGGACAGTGAGTTGTTGGCCATTACGCAGCTGTAAAGTATCAAAAGTAACGCAGAATGAGATAACTTACGCCACCCTTTTATGCAGGGTCGGTCAAAGACCCTATAATACTAAGACGGCTCACTCCCTATCTCTCCCATGGTAATATAAATTTCGCAGTGCCACCTTATGGTGGGTTTGATCAGCCCAGCTGCTGGTTGGTGTTTCACATGTAAACACATACAATTATATTATACATGATATAGGTAAGTATGAATACACATCAATATGAAATTGCTATGAACAAATACACATCATCATCAGCATCATCATCATCATTGCCATCATCACACATCTTTCACATTCATATATACATTTATACATATAATATAGCAACTGTTTAACCAAGAGAACAGCCAGCGCACCAAGTGGTGGGTTTGATCATTTTGATTACACAGTACAGGCTGAGTGAGCCATCTTAGTATTATAGAGTCTTTGGGTTGGTGTACAACGGTTGCTACGTGTGGTGCATTGCTGGTACCCTGCGTTCTGTGCCGTACCATATGTGTCCTTATGGTACTAATTGGGTGCATGCAAAAGGAGCACATTGCACAGATTACGCAATGCAGTCTAGTCTCAATCATCCAACTAGGGAATGCAGTGGTGTAGGCTACATTGGGGGCATTCGACTGGGCCTCTCTATGCGAATATCAAAATATTTCCTAACAAATTCCTATTCGACTGGGACCGGAAGTGGGTTTATATATGTATGATTCAGATGTGTGTTGTGGCTCCATCTGATCCATCCGTAAATCTTGCGGATAGAAAGGGCCCAGTCGAATGCCTCCAGTGTCACACTCTAAGCACATGCGGATAATTTCTCTTATGGTCATATCTTTTCCGTACTAAATCTTTTATAATTTAATATGCACTTAAAAAAAATGTTTTGCTTACAAAATAATTCCCTGTAAGCATGTGCGAATTTTTTTGTGCTGGAACCTTTTAAATTTCTTTTATAATACACACTTCTTTTTATTTTGTGCTTACAATTAAAAGATTTCCTGTAAACATGTGTGAATTATTTTGCGCCTACAATTTTTTTATGTCTTTTATAATATGCAAAATTTGATCATTTTTTATTTTGTGCTTACAATTTGTACATGCCTTGTAAGTACATATGAATATTTCTTTTTCTCACATTTCTTTATTTTCTGGCTACGCCCCTAGAAGGAATAGTCCCCCCCCCCCCCCCCCCCGCCACACACATACACATGCACACACTGCTCACGATGAGTCAATATGTGGATGTTTGTGACTGGGCTGAACGCATGTTGAGCATGATAGGAAGTACTCTACTAATAATAATATAAACTAGAGCGCACAAGCCGGCATGGCTATTTCTTATTCCCTGGCTTCTCACTTTTGAAGTTGCCTACTTGTGAAGTTGCCTACTTGTGAAGTTGCCTACTTGTGAAGTTGCCTACTTATGAAGCTGCCTACTTAAATCTCCTTCACTGGTGGGCGCAGCTTCACCAACCTCCGAATGTCACGGCAGGATACACTTTGTAATTCATATCCTGTCAAGTGGTCTAAGAAGTTGCTAGAACGATAAACTCCCACTCAACCACTGCATGCACAGAGTCGTTTCAGGTTGTCACTGTTATGTTGCGCGAACTAAAACCCCACTCAGTCAGTATATGCAGTCTTTTCAGATTGTCTCCACTACGTTGCTAAAACATAAAACCCCACTTAACCATTTATTTTGTCTCACAGGGTATACCATCATGCAAGATCCTGATCAGGAAAAATGACTATAAATTTATGTTGTGCATACCTAAACCGGGCAATGCATTATTGTAATGTTTTTTTGTTTTTTGTTTGTTTGTTTTTTTGGGGGGTAAATATGTTTATTCTGAATAAGGATGTGTTGTGCACATCACCATTGTGAAATATTCATTGATATACCCTGCCAAACCTGTCCTGGATACATAAAACAGATTAACAAATATTACACGTAGGCAGTCAACACAGGGAATGAGATAACTATTTTAAGTCACTAATTAGTTTAATGGGTCATTGCCTAATCTAATTGAAAATGCTCAACATGAAAATATGCAATTAGGCAGGCACTGCAGAGAATGAATGGGATGGCGTTTTAAGTTGTCAATTAGGTCAGTGGGTCATGTGCAAACTAATCGGAAATACTCAACATGAAAAATGCACAGAGGCAGTCACTGTGGAGAATGGGATAACCCTTTAAGACGTTAATTAGGTTAGTGGGTCATTGGCCAACTGAATTGAAAATACTCAACATAAAAGAATGCGGAGAATAGGATAACTTTCAAAGTTACTAATGAGGCTAATGTGTCATCGTGCAAACTAATTGAAAATGCTCAGCATGAAATATGTAAACATAGGCAGTAACTGTTTTAAGTCACTAATTAGGTTAGTGGGTCATCGTATAATCTTATTGAAAATACTCAACATGTGGCATGCTCCTTTAAGTTGAACTACTATAAGGAGTTGAAAACAACTCTCGCAGGTTGAATCTCGTTCTGTGAGAAATTAGGATTAGTGCGAGATAGTAGATCTGACCGTGACCAATCAGATTGCTCGCTATGAAAGTAGCATGGTTGAGTGTAGATAAAAGATTCACCCCGTACTTACAGTACAGGGGTGAACGACAACGTAGTCTAAATACGGGCGAAAATAGCTTTAGTATGGAACAGGAAGTAGAATGCCTGGCACCAGTGTCAAATGGTTACTTATATCAGCACAAAGTTGGTGAAATGGGAGAGAATGCAAAAAGACAAGATGGCGGCCAGAGAACGCTGTCGATTTCACTTTTAAATTGCATTAAAGTATATGTTTTATTATATTTTCCAACTCAAAAGTAGCGGTTTAATATGAAGACGTACATAAAGAATATATTGTGCTTCTTAAATTAAGAACTTACCAGCTCAGTTAATTTCCCCAGCATGTCGAAATTCTTCGCCAGCTTTTCTAATGGGTTGGTTTTCACCCCTGTACTGGAAGTACGGGATGAATCTTTTATCTAGGTTGAGTGGTGTGATTAGACGTTGCTATCAGGGAATATTTAAAGTCGCCCGTCATAGTCAACTGAGACGACAAACAAACTCCAAATGTAATGTATGAATGACATCACGGCTGGGATTCCCTCATCGCATGACCTATTAGTGTTCCCCACATGACCAAATATGGTCCCCCACAGACCACAAAATATTGGGGAACCCCTTAAGTCACACTTGCACACTAGCAATTGTGGCACTCTCCCTCCACATATTCAGTTAATACATCAACTTGAAAAGGTGTGCTTGGAGAGCATTTGTCGAAGTGCAGTTTCCAATTTCAGTGGCCTATACTGGATCCCTTTAATGAACTTCGCCTAATTTGTATTGTGGCGCGTGCTGCTTTGAATACCTGGGCCCGTATGCAGGAGTCAGTGTTAGCGGTGTTTGGTGTTACAGCCTGTTACCGTTTAGCTATCACCAACGTCGGGAACTGTGTCAAGTGGTATGCAGGAGCGCGTAGCACTTACATTATAGCTAAACGGGAAGTTATTTATAGATTTGGGAAATCCCTCTGCATCTGTAGCCATATATTAGGCTCAAATCTATTAAATGCTATCATATTTAACAGAATTACATATGCAATAAGTGTAATTTCATGAAATTAACTCTAAATTCGAAGCAATATTAATGCTGCCGCCGCGTCAGCGGCGATATTAATATTTTCGAATCGACGAATGTAAACTAAACAAATCGCCGCCGCCGCCGCATCGACATCGCTTTCCATACTGGCGGCGGTGGTTGCTTGCATTCATCGGTTCGACAATATTAATATCGCCGCCTTTGCGGCGGCAGCGTTAATCTCGCTTCGATTTTAGGGTTAATTTAATAAAATGTCACTATTTGACTATGTAACTTTGTTAAATATGACACCATTGAATAGATTTGATACCTAACACTGCTGTAAACTAGCTATATTTCTGGTTTACCTTAACCTAGTTTAAGCTTCTGGTGTTAGGCCTATCACTGACTCGTACATGCCATTTTTCCCCGCTAAACGGGAATTCCGGCCAAACACCGTTTTGCCTCGCTATCACCGACTCCTGCATACGGCCCCAGGTGTGAGTAGGCCCTGATGCTCGGTGTGAGCCTTGTGAACTGTTTGCATGCAATTACTGGCCTTACTAACACAGTGTGCTATATTTCAGGATACTAGCGGTAAGTACCTGGATGCTGAATAGCCATCAACGATGAGTCATCAAAAGCAGGCATTTTGGTCTGCTGCTCTTTTTTTTCAAAATAAAAATTGTTTGTTACTGATTCATATCTGTTTTTACTCTCTTTATATTCTGTCCTCACTGTTTGAGTCTTGATACCTCACAACTTTCTCAATGCACCCGAGTTAAACCATTTTTAGGAGAACTTCCCGTACCATGATACAAAATGCTAATTCCCCCCCCCCCCCGATGAAAAACTTTCAAACCCAAAAACTTAATGAAATCAGGGCTAATTAATACCAAATATTCTTTTTATAATCATGTTCTTCAATGTTGATGCGGCTTTGTTGTCTACCGATTCACACTGCTCACTCTTGTTAAATTACCCAGAAATGGAGCCCTGTGATTTGCTGGAAGTTCTCTGTCTACATGTACATAACTATGTGCTGCGCCTCTCTTCTACGATTTAAGACTATCTCTGTATGTTGCCGTGTTTTATTATGTGTAAGCATATGTCACTTGCCTGCACTTGATACATCTTTCTCCCTATTTGGCTTAGCTAATTGAATGCCACTGAACTAGGCAGTTCCTGTTTTGATATCTATATTTCATCTGATCGATGTATGATTTTATTTATTTACTTGAAATTAACATATTTGAAGTGTTATTTTGAATGTATAAAACGTATATGTTATCTGTTTTTAATAATCTATGATTACCCTCCTTAGAAATGCACCATATTCTACGCCAGTGATTTTGACCCCCCACAAATCATGAATATCCTTCGATAAGAATCATTTCACAACACAGAAAGCAACAAGTGTCCTTAACCAGACGCGATAGCCAAATGTGTTGAGTGCCCGAGTCATGTATGGAATTGCGATTCAACTGCCGGGTTTATTCCCTGACCGAATCAAACCAGTTACTTTAAAAATGATTACTTGTCACTACCTATCCTGGCACCCGGGACCACTAGGATAAGGCAGGGAGCAGTGACATTCGGAAGATCAATTGTTGGTGGTTAATCAACGACTGAAACAAACAAACATTGTAAATATAAGTAGTGTGTGGATTACATTAGCTTCATATCAACTGCAATTATCATGAGATACACTTTGTAATAAAGCTAAGCCATTCTACATGTTAGCTCACATTGGCGAGGCTTTCTGCGTAGAATGAATGAACCCATGGGTTCAAACCCTGGTCGAGTCAAACCCATGACTTAAAACTTGTTACTTATTACTACCTAGCCTTGAACCCGACATTACTAGGATATCGCAAGGAGCAGTGAAATGAGGGAGATTTCCACAGTTGAAAATGCCCCTGCTTAATCAACTAATGTAGCAAAGAAAGAAAAAAAACCTCCTTTGTTTCTGACCTGTGTCGCTCTCGGTATGTGTGTACCGGTAATGGTTAAACACAAGTAACATTCACAGTAGCAAATTTCGGGGTTTATGGTCCCACCGAAATCACTCCTTGGGTTGTCAGTTCAATTCCCCTCGAATGGAGAGAGAAGGGTGCTTTCATAAAAGAAGAAAAAAGTATTGAAGAACTCTTCTAATGGTTTCATTCAAACTAAAACATTTAAAAGATTCCTATATTTTAAAAAAAGGGAAAAGGTACTGAAGAACTCTTCTAAGGGTTTCATTCAAAGTAAAACATTTGAAAGATTCCTATATAAAAAAAAAGAAGAAATTTCCTGAACCTCCCTAGATTCTGGTCCCATAGATTCTCCTACCTTAGAATTAGATTCTTCTCCCTTAGATTCTCCTCCCCTATATTCTCCTACCCTAGATCCTCCTTCCCGAGAATCTCCTGCCCTAGATTCTCCTACCCTAGATCCTCCCTAGATTCTCCTACCTTAGACGCCCCCTAGATTGTCCTCCCCTAGATTCTCCTACCCTAGATTCTCTTCCCAGAGTCCCATGCCAGAGTCCCCTACCAGATTCCCCTACCAGTACTAGGTTCCCCTACCAGATTGCCCTACCAATACCAGATTCCCCTACCAGATTGCCCTACCAATGCCAGATTCCCCTACCAGATTGCCCTACCAGTACCAAATTCCCCTACCAGATTGCCCTACCAATACCAAATTGCCCTACCAGAATGCCCTACCAGTACCAGATTCTACTACCAGATTGCCCTACCAGTACCAGATTGCCCTACCAGTACCAGATTGCCCTACCAGTACTAAACTCCCCTCCCAGATTGCCCTACCAGTACAACATTCCCCTACCAGAATGCCCTACCAGTACCAGATTCTACTACCAGATTGCCCTACCAGTACCAGATTCCCCTACCAGTACTAAATTCCCTTACCAGATTCCTCTCCCAGATTCGAGAACATAAAAACTTCACGTTGATTCAGTGTTAGACTGAACCCCTTATTTCCGTCGGGGGTGAAGTATGGAGGGGGGGGGGGAGAGATGGGGAGGGGGGGAGGGGGTCTAAAGAAGCTTTTCTCTCGAGTTACTCTTACTTGGCTCCAACTGTTTTAACATTTGCTCAGCTGGCACATCAGCGTTCCTGTCTAGTACTTTGTGAAATAATGACGTATCCGATTCTCACACGAAGGGTGACGTCATTGCGTTGTGTCCGTTACGTGATGTAATCGATTTCAGTGCACTTTTCTAGCATCCTTTGGATCGTGATATTCTTGTCGTACAGCAATCTTCTTTCACATATCTTAGCAAAAGAAGGTCTCGCATTGGGCAATCTAGACCTGTCTTTGATTAGCTTTCCTTATGGATGTATACTTGGATGTGTATTTATGTCTTTATCTATATATATGTCTCTATTTTAGAACATAGAGTCTATACCTCTATCTTCACATATATATGTTTATATTTTGACATATATTTATATCTTATTATATGTATCCATATTTGGACATACATGTATATATATGTCTATATTTGGACATATATATGTAGGCCTATATTTTTGGACATAGGCTCATCTCTTCTTGTCTACGTTTATATTTAAATATCTGTTTATATATATGTTCATATATATGTCTGTGTTTGGACATATGTTTGTGTCTCCATACATATGTCTCTATGTTTGGACATATATCTTTATATATATAAAATATGTCTTTAGACATATAACCATATTTAGCTAGCTCTATGTGTATACATATATAATGTGTGTTCAAGTTGCATAGTCCGATGAAATATGGAATTTTCAAAACCAAGCAATTATCTAGATTTAATTTTTACATATCTAACTTAGATACTGATGCAGTTATTGAACATTTGATTCTGCATAGAAGGGAATACTGAGTCAATTTAATAGAACATGTTACTGTGGAGGTCTATGGTATCAGAGTTTTGGCAAGCTTGCCAAAACTAATTTTCCTTGTTTGCACTTCAAATATCGCAAAAGTTTACCATTTGAAATAAAAGTAATTTTAAACTAATGTAAAGTAGATACTAGTGCTCGATTTAATATATTTATCTCAGAAAAACCATCGGACTACGCAATTTAAATCTATTGCTATATATAACATCTAGAAAATAATTTACTTCTGAAAGATTATAATTTTGATGACTAAAGATTCCACTGTTCTTGTAAAGAATAGACACTTGAGCATTATGTCAAAGACAATGTACTTTCCCCTCAACGAGCCTCCGAACACGGTGCTGTTCCTCCCCTTCCCCCACCCAACCCCTTTGGGGAAGAAGCTATGTGACTGCCAACTTAGGAATATTTAACATCTCATGCCTCATTTCTTTCAGACATTCCATTCCCCTTTGTTGGGAGGAGGGCACATGAAAAGAAATAGGTAGGCATGTTTACGTATATGTACATGGGTGAAGAACAAATTAGGCCTAACAGAACTAGATAACCAATCCCTGCCTGTATGAATGACTTCTACAGTTCTACTAAGACCAGTACAAAATTTGAACCATCAACGACATTTAATATAGTTAGTATCACCGATATCATACACAAGACCGGATGTGTTAGCCAAATCGGTAGAGTGCAAGCTTCCTGTGTTGAAGGTTGTGAGCTCAAAACCCAGTCGCGTCAAACCAATGACGTACCAAATTGCTATGTGTCGCTACCTAACCTGGCGCTCAGCATTACTAGGATAGGGCAAGGACTGGTTACGCAATATGACCTAATGTACAGGATCGCTGAATTCATTAAGAGCATGTCTGGCTCTCCATGTGGAAGATAGTGGATTTTAACGTCATTTGAGTACAAACTAACTTACCAAATTTATACTTGTCGCTACCTAGCCTGTCATTCAGCATTAATTGGATAAGGCAAGGACTGATTTACTCAATATCAGGATAATGTGACTGAGTAAGATATCAGAATCAAACAAACGATCAAGATATAAAATTTCAACCAATCAATTAATCACCATCCTCATCCTTGTAATTCAGGTCCTCTTCGATTTCACCGGTACTGGACACCACTGCCTCGCCCTGCGTCACCACCTAGTTGCTGCTGACTCTTCTATGCGCATGCACGACCACGCTGCACTTCCGGTTAACCTTATTGAGTTCACTTCCGGTGGAGCTCTCCTGTAGACCGACTCCTCCAACGCTTTCGTTTATGACAGCCTAGTTGTTGTCTTGTATATCATACCAATCTATAATTGCACATATATATATATATATGTATATATATATATATGGAAGATAAAACAATGGAATCGTCAGGGAATAAAATAGCACATTTCTTTAATGGAGTCAACCAGATATTGATCCTATTTATATAGTTTCCAACCAGCACCCACATTGCCAATGTATTTACTTCTTGAGCGCATTTCTCTCATAACCTGTTTATTATTAATAGTATGTATCTGTTTAATGGGTGATCTGAAATACTGAATGCATTCTTTAAAACTTGGTAGTGATGTAGAGCTGGAAGTTTAGCTATAGAATACCCCACAAATGCCGTGAAGTCAGTATGCAATGGATACCTTTCGGAAGTGATATGATATGATTTATTTTATTTTATTTTTCTCTCAGCGGGTATGACTTGCATAGAAGAAGGTTCTGCGTTTTCCCTCTGCTGGTTGTACTGTATCATTCAACCTGCATTCCCTCTCTTATGAACAAATAAATGATTTATATTTTTGACTGAGTGATAACGTTTCTTTCCTCTATCTCTCTATGTGTGTGTAGATAATACTTGCAGTCCGATGGATTTGAGTTTCTCTCGTTTTCTGAGATAAACATATTAGATTGTTCATTATAATCTACCTTACTTTAGTTTGAAGTAATTTTTATTTTAAATTGCAAACTTTTGAGATTTTTGAATGGAAACATGCTAAATTAATTTTGGCAAGCTTGCCAAAACTCTATCACCATAGGCTTCTGCAGTGACAGTTTCTATTAATTGACTCAGTCATCCCTTCTATGTGCTGGTAAATGTTTAATAAGTGCATCAGTATCTAAGGTAGATATGTAGAATCAAATCTAGATAATTGTTTTAGTTTTGAAAATTTAATGTTTTCATCAGACTGTGCAGCTTTAATACAAGGCGTAGACAGACATCAGCTTATGTTGTTCAATAATAGAACCAAGACTTGTTCTCAACACCTGTTCAGGATTGAAAGTAATCTAAATTGCAAAGCATGTGTTGTATTTTAGTTGTAGTGCTTTCAGTCGACCTGCCTACAAATAAACATTTGAATCCTGCTCATCTTTTGTTATTGGAAGCTTGGAAATAAAGAGTTGACCGCAATCTATATGATATCCGGTGTGGTGGTTTCAGCGGGTTCCCGTGCTCAGAGGTGTCCCTCGCTTCTGCGCATGCGTCAGAATCTAATAAGGATGGCCGTAATCGATTAACACTACCCGGGCGACTCGGGTCATCCGAGTCGTCAGAAATTCAAATAGAACACGGCGAGTGGAGTCGACAAATACATGTGCCATGTGCATAAAAAGAATAACTTAGATTAATTAAATGGAAATATAGGTAAACTGGGCCATCATAAAATACTTTAAATCCTATTTTGCTGTATTTTTATCGGTTATTAAAATAAAAAAACTGATTGTCCACCCGAGCGCGGAGAAGCGTATTCGATTATTCGACCCGAGTTTGTAGGATGTGCGCATGCGCCAATAAGTGGCTCAGGTGACCCGAGTTGATGCGAAATCCGCGCATGCGCAGAAGCAGCGCAGAAGCGAGGGACACCTCTGAGCACGGGAACCCGCTGAAACCACCACAACGGGGCCAGCGGAAGTTACCGGCAACTCGGTACCGGCAGTCGCCCAGGACGTCGCGTGCTAGGGGGCGCCACGTTAGTGTTCAATTGTAAAAGATTCTACTGGTAAGGGTATCAAAGTTCAGCTTGGCCGAAGCATCAGGACCCTAGGCCTGGCCTTGATAATGTCTTCATGAATGGTGGATATTTACACTGATATTTTCGCGACGTTTTCAAGCCTGGATGATTCTCGGTTTTCATTCAATTCAGTGGCAAGAATGTGCTTTTCTTGCGAATTGTTTGTTGCTTTTTTATTGGACCGACGGCTGTAGCAATATACATGTTTTATTTTGTAGTAACGTGGAGTAGGAGGGAGAGGGTGTGAGTTTGGACGAAATAGGAAATTTGAAAATAAAAGGAAACAACCATGTGATTGGAAACAAACAGGAAAATCATCTGTTATTTAAGCTGCATAATCTGATGAAAACATAATATTGTCTAAATGGAAATATTTATCTCGAATTGATCCTACATATATCCAACTTCGGTTCACTGGTGGAGTCAATAACCATTTATTGCAGTTTGGTACTCCTGTGCTACACTGCTACATTAAAAAATGGGTCAACAAATTAAGTTGACATGTTTTTAATTCAAATATCTAAAAAATTAACTCTTCAAAATAAAATAACATCAAACTATGGTAAAACAGTTTGTAACCATCAAGCTAATATAATTAGCTAATTCCAATGCGGGTACAGGATGTAGGGGTCAGACAATCGCACCCCCGCAACCTTGGAAGTGGAAGCCGAGCTTCCTGAGCAGACGCAGACCACTTTCGGACATCCTCAGACACGCCAGAAGAAAGTCAAAGCCATGGCACCTTAGAATCCCCTGCATCACGCCTGTCACGGCTGACTGAACCAAATAAGACCTGAGAGCCACCAGGCTAGCGATAAAAGAAATCACATCAGTCGCCAACCTCCTTGTAACCAAAGCAAAACAAATGTGGGCTGAAAAAGGTCTGGCGACTGCCGCAGAAGACCTGGGAAGACCAGTTGGCAATCAGTCGGTGAATGGTCGAGGCCTGGTTTGCGACTTGTATGTGACTGATCGGCATTCAATTGCAGATCAATTGCAAATCAGTCCCAACCCATTACCAACCGATCGCCAAGTGGTAGTAGGCACATGGCAGTGGTGCCACGGTTGTCAATCAGTCAGTGATCATCCCTGATCAGTCGCCGATGGTCCCCGACTCAACACCAACCTATGAAAATGATTGGCGACCTCCGAGCAGCCATTTTGGTTGCAATCATTTTGGTGCAACAGCTGCAACCTCTTTGTGACCAAAATGGTTTCTAGGAGGTCGGCGACCATTGAGGACCAACTAGAGATCTTTTTGTAACTATCTACGACCACCTGGGGTTTTTTGGTTGCAAGTGGTCACAAAGTAGTCGCAAGTCTGGTGTAACTGGGGTCTAAGGGACAACTATTTCTTATGACAGTTCCTGGGAAACATCCATATAAAAAACAAAAACAAATATTGGAAGAGATTACATTCACTTTTTTTTTTAAACCACTAGAATTCAATGTGATTCAGAGCATATACTATCACTAATACTCTATAGTTTTATAATTTAGGATGTAACAACAAAAAGGTCTTGCAGATTTGCTTTATTCAATATTATGATCATTCAATCAATTATGCCCACCATACACTGGCTTAAAATATGCACATCTCCAGTTTATTTACCGTATATGTAGGTCTACTTAGGCATGTAATAACACTATATCTACATGATATTTGAATCGGTGTGAGTGGTGGCTGGCTTCCTCTGCGTGAAGCCGTGGGTTCGAACCCTGACCAAGTCAAACCAATGACTTTACAAAATTAATACTAGTCGCTACCAAGCTTGGAACTTGACATCAGTAGGAGAGAGCAAGGACTGGTTTGCTCAGTGTCAGGATAATATCGCGCCATGGCACTGGCAGCCCTATTTCCCAGTGGGGGAGCACTATCAAGGCACCATGAGTGTGCACTATCTCAAGATTGTACCCATTCTGATATGAGATTAGATGTCAAAACCCACAAATAACAAACATGTGTTAGGCTGATGTAAAGTAGGCATAGGCGTGACATAGCAATAGCTATTATATAATCATATATCAAACTAAAATACATCGATTCCACACCATAGTTATACCCCTGTCACACTACGACGTAACGAGCCAACGTAAGCCTGACGTGGTGATTTTTCGTCATTACGTTGACGTATGTTGGATTACGTTATGATGACGTCAGAATGATGTTAGACTGATGTCGAGCTACGTCACATTATGTCCTATTACGTCAAGTTACGTCGAGGTTTTGGACATGTTCAAAACTTTCGACGTAGCTCGAACGTAAGGGTTTACGTTTGCCATACGTTCTGTTCACGTTCAGTGAATGTCAATGACGTTAAACGGACGTTAGTCAAATGCTGCTCACTACGTTCAACTACATTCCACTATGTTGACCCACATTAAACCGGGTGGAAATGCCCACGCGGCATAATGGGAACGTCAGGAGAACGTCAGGAGAACGTCAGGAGAATGTCAGGAGAACGTACATTCAACGTTTCGCCACCGTCTCATGACGTATGTAATGTAAAGCAACATAGTTCTGGCGATGGAATAACGTACATAACGTTCCCTGAGCATAATTACGTTGTCCTCTCTCATTGAATGACGCTATCTCTCGTCCACTACGCTGCATCCACGTTCAACTTGTGCCCAAATTTGCATACTACGCCGAGAAGTTCAACGTTTTTCACGTTCTCCCTACGTTGACGTCGATACGTCATAGTGTGACAGGGCCTTTACGCAACTCACTACCGAGGTACAATAGACTATTTCCTATTAAATTAGATCTATTTTAACATAAATGTGACACGCTCTTTATAATATAGAGTATATAAGTTAGACCCCATAGTCTAAAAAACACTGACATATTCAAACAATGTCTGTAGTAACAGGCCCTTAGCAATGTGGCGACGGGCGAGATGGATCGGACACGATGGACTAGTCGGTAAGAAGGCTGGCTATCTTTTCTCATGGTCATGCGTTCAAACTTCGACCGAGTTAGACAATGACCTACACAATTTATAATAGAATAATAAGCCGTGTTCACACCCACAACTTTAGGCCGAACTAGATAAGGCGAACTAGATGAGGCGAACTAGTGTCGTGTTCACACATGGAGCGGATTAAGGCGGAAATCGATATCTGCGCATGAGCAAGTCCAAACTAACCAGCACCAGTTTTGGTTAGTCGATGTCGGCACGAGAGAGTGTGGGTTCGACCTAGATCTGTTTCGACTGAATCGTATTGTTTTGGAACGGTCAAAACTTCTGCTGGGCAGTGAAACCCTAAAAATAAATGATTAAAAAAATATCTGTGCACCTCTAGCCGGTTCATAGACCAAATTATATTATATAGTGTGACGTGCTTAATCCACTTCAAGTAAACCGCTACCGTCCACAGAAGCAAGATGGGCCGACTCAAGCTAGTTCGCTTCATTTAAACCACCTCGCAAGGCGACCTACTTGAGGCGAACTAGATGAGGCGACTCAGCCCTAATCCGCCTCAGCATCGGGTTCACACTGCCAATGTGAGCCGACTTAGATAAGGCGCACTAGATGAGGCGACTTAACGCCCAAGTGTGAACACGGCTATAGACACTACCTAACCTGGTGTTGATGTGATAGGGCAAGGCATGGTTTGCTCAATATCAGGATAACTTGGTGACTGAATTGGATATCACATTATCAGGTCATCATGCTAGGGGCTTCATATCCCAGCTTGGCAGCATTATAAAGTCGCCATTAGTGCGCACTGCCATAAGTCGGTACCCCTCCTGATACGGCCTTATATGTTCAAACAATCGAGAATGAGTTACAAATGAAAGAAACGTCTACACAGACTAAGTGCGTAGAATAAAGACTACAATTGGGAGAACTGGAACGAAACAATCCATATGTAGTTGTAGATACGAGATTCACCCCGTACTGCTGCAGTAGGGGTGCAAACCAACCCTATGTAAAAGCTGTCGAAAAAATGGGTCAATGAATTGAGAGCCTAATTTCACAATCTAAAAAGCAACATTTATTCTTTACATATGTCTTATTGATAGCCCGCTACCTTTGAGTTGAAAAATATACTATAATATCTAGTTTAATAAGATGTAAAAGTGAAATCGACGGCGTTCTGTGGCCGCCATCTTGTCTTTTTGCATTCTCTCCCATTTCACCAACTCTGTGCCTATATGGGTAGCCATTTGATACTGGAGCCACAGTTTCTAGTTCATGTTCCATACTAAAGCTATTTTCGCCCGTATTTAGACTACGTAGTCATTCACCTGTGTACTACACGTACCGGGTGAATCTTTTATCTAATGTAGTTGATGCTGCTATCTGCATGGAGCATCATCCTGATATGACCGTAGATGTTTCCAGGACGTAAAATTCCAACAACCAACCAACCAACATGGAGCATCAGCAGTGACCGACTATTGTTAGTGGCACGTAGCTATAGAGGGAGTGCATGTGATGTCATCACTTAGCAATTAGCCATCTTGGAGTACACTTAATACCACCTATGGCGCCCCCTGTCATATACCAAGAACACTACAGCCACCATTGGGCCTACCTATAGTTAGGGCTGCCGAAGTGTGTGGCGCCACCTAGTGGGTACTGCCTGAACCTATCTAATTCTTCAACAGAGCATTCAAAGTGTCAACATACTGTGCTTTAGCAATGATGTGAGGCTACATGATTTAAAAAATATTTCTCCTCCATCAAAAAACGCATTTCTCCCAACTTTTGAGGCCAAACTGCTCAAAACAGTCACAAATAAACCAACAAATTGGTAAATAAACACAATGTAAGCACTTCCAAGCCTTTCATATGTAATCCAATATGGCCACCGGAAGTTGTCTCGTGACATCATTACACTCCCTCTATCGACCTACGGTCGCGAACAATTTCTGTCAGCGTAACTTGTCCCCCAGACTAAATCCTTTAGATTGTGCATCTCAATTGTGCTTACAGTCATTTAATTTGACACCTTGTGATATAAAAAAAAAAAAAAAATTCTGGCTACACCACTCACTGTGACAGAAAACTTCCCACGACCACACCAGTGCACACCGTCCATCTCAGTCTGAAGACCCCATAGTTCGGGGTTAACTCGCCAGTCGGCGCCACTTGACCGCTAAAAGGAAACACCAGATGGAGTCATGATTCTGCCGCGTGTCACCTTGTAAAATATTCCGATAATGATCCATTCGTGGGGGAATGCAAATGTTCTATTTGTGAAACGGGTATACATGGCCAGGTGCATATATCTTGGAGCCAGTGACAGTTGCTACAATCCACCACATCTGAAGAACTGTCTGCATTTCTATTAATTAAGAGCGGCTGACAGGTCCAAGGCCTATTATAACTGTATCCTATTGATTGATTGATTGAATGCTGTCAACAAATTAGACTAGTTCGAGCAGTACCCGCTAGGTGGCGCCTCCATACTTCGGCGGCCACCGACCAGGTAGGCCCAGTGGTGGCCGTAGTGTTCTTGGTATACGACAGGGGGAGCCATAGGTGGTGTCAAGTGTAATCCACACAGACACTGGCGCGCTAGTGAACCTTCGTGGCTATGGAGGGTGTTGTTAATCCAAGATTGCTGACCGCTGAGTGATGACGTCACGTTAGGCACTTGGAAATCCGCTGCACTTGCCGGTGTTGCAGTTTCAGTGGCACACCAGTTTGGGAGGGACACATCGCTTCTGCGCATGCGTCAAAATCGAACAGCATCATCACTAACCTTATAAATTTAATATAATGTTTTTGGTAAAGATGTTTTCTATATGTGTACCAAGCAATTTGTTTCTAGATGGTGTGGTTTTAGAGATATTTCACTTTTGCTGTATTTTCTATATGAAGATTGCTCACGACCATTGACAATGGCTTGAGTTAGACGGTACACGCAGTGCAAAACATTAGTTTTATTTCAAAGTTAATAGAAATCAAGAACCCTACCCATATCAATTTATTATAATCTTTTTGGTACACATGTTTTCTATATGTGTATCAAGGGATTTGTTTCTAGGAGGTGTGGTTGTATAGATATTTCACTTCTTCTGTATGAAGATTTGCACACGGCCATTGACAATGCATTTGAATGGATGTGTCCCTCGCAAACTGGTGTGCCGCTGAAACTGCAACACTGGTCTCGCTAAACTAGTGCTGTGATGTCATCACTTTTCAGCACTGCTGTTTACAGCGTTCACAAAAATGCGGATTTAGGATAGTAGCTCTGTTCAAAATAGGGTACAAATGTAGCATTTTGAAGCACACTAATTTTGACAGATTCTAGTTTTTGTCTGATCAAAGTCCAACAAGAATTGACAGATACCCAGCTTTCTGAAGTTTAAGGTAACTTTCTCTACATTATGACACTGTTGCTATTTAGCAGACCATTTTTATTTCTAGGTAGACCAGTTATTTAATTTCTTAACTATTAATATGTGAAGTTTTATAGTGATCCAAATTTCCGCACTGCCGTTTTTCCGTTCCGTAAGTTTGCCGATATTGCCGTTTTTCGTTTGAGAAAATTATATTTTTTACTATTTAAAAAAACTATGTATTTATATTTTTTGGGGTGATGGTGTATTTATGCAATTATATGTGCAAAATGTCACTAGAAGATTTTGAGACATAACCTTGGAAATTAACAGTGTAGCATTACTTTGAATCAGTGTAGGTTTTCTTGTCAAGTGTCACAGTTTTATCACTTTGTAATGCTAATTAGTATAGGCAAGAGGGTCTGATTTCTGCACCTTTAAAGCGGTTACTACTGAAGCCTGTGGCATCTTCCAAAATGAATGTTGGTGTATGCACAGAAAATGTATGCTTCCACTTCAGATATCTACAAAGTTAGCCATTTATAATATGATTAACCTAATATAGGTAGCTATAGAAGTTGAACTACACAACTTTAACAGGATTTAAACGAGCATATGTAGGCAACTTTAGCAACATTACCCCCCAAAAAAGAATTAGGCAACTTTAGCAGGATTTAAAATATATTTCATTTCACAGAACAATCGTAATATTAATATGGATTTCCCCCACAACTATCAGAACACCGATGCCAATTGAAAATTACTTAGAAATGTAATGCAACACAAATTTAACTGAATTAAAAAACCTTTATTTTGAAATTATGCGGGCTAATTCTCTTAGTGACTATATACACGGGCATGTCTACCTGGTGTTGACCAGGTAGGTTCATTCACACTTACACATACTGATGATCATCCTTAAATAGAGAGAAATTGCCTACATAATCACTTCACACATATACTTTCTTCAGGAAAGAATTTTCAACTTGGCCCAATATACCCATGTTCCCTCTCAATGTAAAATGCGACCAAAATTTAATTACATTTTAAATTTGACTGTTTAAAAGTATGATTAGATTCCCATATTCGGTTCTTCTTTACATAATAGATTAATGTTGATGGCTGTCGCTACTGAATCAATGTTTACATCATGCACAGCAATTAAAGACTCTGGAAATGTAGTCAGCATCTCCACAACCCTAATAGAAGACAAGGGTAGCTAAATAACAACACCTCTAGATACCATAAAATAGGCAATTTCCGAAATACATTTTTCAAACCTGATTTGATTTTCTTCTTCATGTTTTCAATATGTCTCATCACTGACTATGCTATTTCCACAATAAATTTAAATAAAGCTTTAACAATTTATTGTGGAAATAGCGTACTCAGTGATAAGTCCTAATTTTAATTTTAATGAAGTTTTTATAATTTTGTTTCAGGAGTCTATTCGAGTCAAAATGTCCTAAAACTAGATTGAACACTTAAAAGGAATCCATAATTATAAACTTTTCGGTTTTCATAATAATTACAAATTCACGTCCTTATTGTTATCACATTCATTGATTAACCAAAAATTTTAATCACATACAATTTTCCTCATCTCACTGCTCCTTACTCTATCCTAGTAATGCGGAATACGAGATTATATAGCGACAAGTATAAATTTGTTCAGTCATTGGTTTGACCTGAGATTGGAATCCTACGACTTGCCACACGGGAAGTAGACGCTCAACCCATTTGGCCATCCTGCCTGGTATTACCGTATTTTGTGGTATCAAAGGTTTCGAGTGGCAATGGGTAGAAGAGCCTAGCCACTGACAATTGTCACACCGGCAGAGTACATAGTACACAGTTATCATGGACTTAAACAAATGTTGATAGCACTGCTATATAACAAACATCAGTATTTGCACCAGGGAGGTTATAAACAGTCGTCTCCGGTGTATCGGGTCAGACCCGCTTCCTGTCTGTTAATACTCGAACAATGCTTCCCAGTCCTCCAACAGCGAATGACTGCAACGAGAAGGAAAAAACATGTTTCGTTAGTTTGCGAGGTAATTTTGGGTAATCTACATTCACCCATCTGAATATAGTCTTTACTCAGCGTTAAAACACAGGTCTTCAGGCCATGGGGGGGGGGGGGGGGGGGGGGGGGGGGAGAGGGAGGGTCTGGAAAAGCAGGCCTCTTTGACCTACCTTCAAAATGTTGAATACAACGTTTTCACAGTTGTGCAAAGAGTGCTACTTTTCAAGATCCCCCCCCCCCCCACCCACATCAACATTTTATCACAGCACATGACTGGTTTATGTTATATTTCTAGCAATCTTTTGTATTCAACTATAAACGTTGTATATGACAAACAGCCCCTCCCCCACCATCCCCATGTCATATGCTTCGTACAACCATGAAAATATTACACATTTTAGATTACCTTTAGCGGAAAACCTTGACCTACTTATCAAGACCTGGCGAAATCCCCCCCCCCCCACACACACACAAATGGAAACCCTCCCCCTCACATCATAGCAACTGTTCACAGCAGCTGCTGTCGTTTTCATTAGTACCTTTTCATGCCACTTGAGGAGCTGGGCGCTGCTGTCCTCGGTGGGACACTCGAAGCCCCGGTAAATGTACTTCACGAGGACGTCAAGTGTGGTACAGTCCAGTGAGTTGACAGCGCTCTCAATTTCACTCGCCTTGAAGGACAGCATCACCCTCATCACCAGTTGCAGGGCGCGGTCCTGTCAGCAGGAGGGATGCACAGACAGATACATGAAACAAAAAGCCATTTTCCATTAAATGACTCCGGAATAATTAGTAGGTTATAATAGTCAACTTGATATATTTATCTAAAAAATGATGCAAAAATTCGAAAGCCATCGGACTATGCAACTTTAAACAAATGGTCTTCAGGCCATGCGTGGTGATGGCCTAAACACCTGGAATCCTGAATTATAAAATTTCAGGACTTTCCAGGTTTTCATAGACCCGTACGAACCCTGTCATGATGTATTGAGATAGTCCAGGACCGAAAGGATGACCTACCTTAACGGCTTGGTTCTTCGTGAAAACAGGAGCTTCCCTCAGAACCAACTTCAGTGCATCGATATTCCGGCTTCTGGCATGAGTTAAGAATATTTTCAAAGACAATGACAGCAAATCTCTCCCAAAATGCTATTATTCATATTATATGTCATGGGAGTGATGAAAATGGGAGCTATTGCGCCTAGAACAGGATTCGAATTCACACCTCTTACATTCCGGGCTAGTGTGCTAACCATTACATCACATAGGATCCCTGATGTCATCGCCCTATTGTCACCTACCTGTCAATGTAGTTTGTTTGTTGTTGTTTTACATCCTAGCAACATCTAAGGTCATATCAGGATTGGTACCGACTTGTGACAGTACGCACTCATGACGATTTTATAGTGCTGCCCCACTGGGAAACCAGGCCACCAGCACCATGACCCAATAACCTACTCAGTCACATTATCCTGACACCGAGCTAACCAGTCCCTGCCCTATCCTAATAATTCTGAGCACCAGCCTAGGAAGCGACAAGTATCAATTTTTACGGCATTGGTTTGACTCGACCGGGAACCAAACTCGCAAACTCCAGATCTTCCGCACGCGAGGCCTGTGCTCTACCGATTCGGCCAGCGCACCCAGTAATATAAAGCTGATAAGAAGCTGTCTGGAATTCCTTATTCCATGTGACTTGGATATATATGCCCTATTGGCTGAAACTATACAAATCCGTTCATCATCCAGAAAACTATTTACATGTACCGTGGGTGCCCTGTCCTATTCAACTTTAGTAATGGCTCTAAATCGAATGTTGCCTCATCCTTATCTTTCTCTAGTCCATCCAGAGAGAGTGCCACAATCGTTTGGCCTCTGTGTCCCGTCACTAGCAGTAATAGCTCTGCTAACTTAAAACCTAGTTCCTTCATTGATAAATGTCTATTACTAGGCCATGACTTGAACAACTTAAATACTACAGACACCTCCCAAAACCTATTATATTTGGGTTTTGGGTGGGTTTCTTTCGTACACCGATCTAATGAACCAGTGCACTAACTGATGCTTTCCAATCGTTTGTCCATCGTTTGTCCACTTTATCTATACGTTGTCAGTACACGGACTGGACGTTCCCACTGCCTTTAACGTAAGTCAACGTAGTGAACAACATTTGTCGAACGTACGTCTAACATACATTGACGTACGCCTAACGTATACATAATGTACGGCCGACTTAAAATCCACACATTGCTGTATGTCGAAAGTGACTGAATGAGCGCCTAACTAACGTATTTATAACCACAACGACGTAGCTGCCAAAAATCACATAAGTCAGCGCGATGCGTCGTAATGTGACAGCCACTTAAAGGGGCTGTCACACTACGACATATGGCCTTAGATTATGCCGACGAAGCGATTTTCGACCAACAAGTCGGCATACGATGTCAGAGGTTATGTATACATTGGGCATACATTGAGTATGCTCAGGATAGGGCATCATAAGTCGAGCCGCAAAAAAATGTGTGTGCATTTTCAAAATTTTCAACCTATGGCGGCATATGGCTCATACGTTTCTCATACGCTGGGCGTACGTCGGCATATGTTATGCACACGTTAGGGGCAGGTCGGCATAGGTTAGTTGTATGTTGAACCGGCGCCCCCCGTGTATCTCTTGCATATATAGTGTACGCCTAACGTACCGGTAATGTCTGCGAGCGTGTCCCTAGCATATTCCGAGCATACGGCAAGCGTATGCCCAGCGTGTTGCCTCTCAGTATATAAAGGCACCACCAGGCTTCTTCTGGCAGACCTGCTCGGCTGCTCAGACAGGATGGATGTCCAGTGAGTGGGACCGAGGATCGGCAAAAAACATGCAACATACCGGGTGCCGCTCGAGTCTGGGCTGAAGATTGCCCTTACTCTGCGGCACCTGGCGTCTGGGAATAAATACTCGTCCATGAGGTTTGGGTGGAGGGTCCCCCACAACACACAGTCGCTCATTGTGTGTGAAGTCTGTCAGGCCCTTATCGATGAGTACCTGGACGAGGTCATGACGTGTCCGACGGCTCCACAAGGATGGCGTGCCATTGCTGACCAATTCCTAGAGAAGTGGAACTTCCCCCATACCTGTGGCGCTCTGGATGGGAAGCACATCGCCTGCCGGTGCCCTCCAAAGAGTGTGCACCGGCAGGCGATGTGCTTAGAACTACAACTACAAGGGCTTTTACTCTGTGGTCCTGTTGGCACTTGTACTAAAGTTGTAGACCCGGACTACAAGTTTATCTGGGCAGATCTTGGGGGTATGTAGTAGTGGTGTTCCTCTTAGCAGGCATGGTGGCAGTATGTGGAGGAACCCAAAACTCCAGGGTGTTTATACCCAGGCGGTGACCGATCACGTGATCGGGGTGTGGCCTAACGGTGATAGCATACGTCATCATACGCTTTGCACACGTTACGCATAAGCTTTGAATACTTTGTGCACACGCTACTCATACGCTGCTATGCTAGGCATACGGTGGCCATACGTCGGCGTAGGTTACTCATATGCTAGACCTGTCACCTCCAACCGTCAAAAAACGTCTCAGTACGCCGAGTATACGTCATACGCTTTGCATACGTCGCTATACGGCAGCCATACACCTGGGCCGCGTTCAAGGTCCGTCTCGGAGGCGCCTGTGACGTCAGGCTAGTCTGAACAACAATAGCAGTTGGTCGCCTCGAAAATGGCCGCCCCCATAGGCGGTGGCCATTTGCAATCGAAATGCTGCGCTCTGATTGGATGAAACCACTGCAAGCGGCGGCCATTTTCGAGACGCTTTTTGTCTCCAACCTGAAAAGGGAGGCGTCGCCGAGACATCGCCGAGACATCCCCTGAACGCAAATAGACCAAAAAGCATCGCCGAGACGCCTCCGAGACGGACCCTGAACGCGGCCCAGGCATACGCTGCGCGTACGTTTCGTACGTCGCTGGGACCACCCGCGGTGCAAAAAGGTTTGCCGTATCCCGACCTATTTTGATTTTCAGATTATTTCGACACGTTACGAACACTCCGCCGCCATACGTCGTAGTGTGACAGGGCCTTAAATGAAAGTGTGTGTCTGTGATTAAGCCTTAATTTAAGGGGGTAAACGTTTGAGTGGGTGAAGTAACAAGGATACGATGTAAGCAGGTTCTGCACCTCCCCTTCGTTTGGGCCTTCCTCCCCGTCACACTGGATTTGCACATCCTCCTCGTCTTCGTCCTCACTGTAGGGATTAACGTTCAACTTCCTGAACTGCGTATTTCCAGTGTTCTTTGACATTTTGAAGTAGACTAATTATTATGGCGGTTTTGTTTCTCAAAATCTTATAAACGAGCCTGAGCCAACTAAGACGGATCAGGGCCAACTTTACCCGGAAATGAGGAAAACAAATATGGTGAAGTCACACTGCTCGTCCTCAAGTTTAGCAGTGCAAATGAGGAACTTTCAACGGGATTTACTGATCTAGACAGCCATGTAGTGTGCCTTGACCTTTACCCTAGTTCATATGACGCGATTAAATTAATTGTGCAAAACTAAAACAATGGTAATTGTCTGTCATTGTATATTTAGAATTCAGAATCCATGTAGTTATTCAGTTGTGAAGTAACGTTTATGGTAAATATAGCGACCTCATTCACACTACCTTGCTTCTGGATTGTGATCCTATGCATATGTAGGTCGAAAACGAACTTAGGGACTGTGAACCTCGTTTTCATCCTTTCGACGGAAACTGACGTCCAAGATGGTACGTTTAATTTTACAATATGTTTTGAATCGGGCTATATCTTCATTAATCTTGACCATCTGAGACTTTTATCTATTCAAATATTGCACTAAGGTAATGCTCATGTACATAATATATATTTTTTGTCTGTAATTGTTACGATGTGAACTTTGAAGGTTAACGTTTGTATTTATCACTGCTTTCCCATCCATGCGTCAATACACTAACTTGCGCATTATCGCTCATGTTAGATGGGTTTGTTTTCACACGTTCGAAATGGATCAAACTGGTTAGTGGGTTTAAAAGTTATTCAACGCACGTTACATATTACCCGACAGTGCTTCATTCTATATGGGTCGTTCTCAGAAGTTGTGTTCCCATACTGTGACATCAGTACCACAAAATCAAAATACTGTCAAAGTCTTATATACAAGCTTCCTCAATATGTATATCCTTTTGCATCTGAATAATTGAAAATAAACATTCTGACATTTTTAAGTAGGTCAAATGATGCTCACACGTAATAAATAGCAGTATAATAGTATGGAAACCAAAATCAAATATTTTCCGCACAAAGCTTGACATTTTAAACCGTAGTAATAATAATTTGAAACCTCATTGCTATGGTTTTGACACTTTTGTCTTATTTGTGATGATTAAAAGAGAAAAGCAGAACAATATTAGCATGGTAACACTAACAGTCCAATTGGAATCAACAATTTTACACAAATGTTTGGCTCAAATTTCAATGTTTAGGGTCAATTTCAGGATTTATCTATCACTATACCATAACTGGGTCCATGCGTAGTGTGTCAAATGGTGAAAATAGTTCCTGTACTGATTCTGTACTCAGTGTTTGATACAGTTTCATAGTTCTTGCTAGATACAAGATTCACCCCGTACTGCTGCAGTAGCCACAGGAGGGGTGCATACAAGCCCTATGAGGCTATGTAAAAGCTGGCGAAAAAACGGGTCAAAGAATTGAGAGCTTAATTTAACAAACTAACAAGCAACAATTATTCTTTACATATGTTTTATTATTTAGCCGCTACCTTTGAGTTGAAAAATATAATATATAGTTTAATAAGATTTAAAAGTGAAATCGACGGCGTTCTGCGGCCGCCATCTTGTCTTTTTTGCATTCTCTCCCATTTCACCAACTCTGTGCCTATATGCATAACATAGGTAGCCATTTGATACTGGAGCCACATACTGTAGCCTCACTTCCATATTAATGCTATTTTCCCCCGTATTTATATAAGGCTGGTCTTCACCCGTGTACTACAAGTACCGGGTGAATCTTTTATCTAAGTTCTTGCAAGTGGAAACGAAATGTTACGATGTTAATGACTCCAGAAACGGTTAACTATTTCATAATTGTTATAATCTTTTTAGAAAAAAATGTCTTCAACAAAATGAAGACATTGTATATGACCATTTGAAGTGAAATCTGCTGTTGTTCAGATAGGTATGTCAGAATCTGATAGGGGCGCTGCCACATAAGCGTCGCTTATCTTGCCTATGGCTAAGTGTTACCGCGTTGCCCAGAGGAACTGCCAAACTATGTGCTACAAAGTCATTCATAACTTCTATGCAAATGATTTGTAAGTAAATCTGTTTTTGGAAATGGACCAATCAGAGACAAAGGCTTTGCGACGTCATCAGCTTGGACTGATACCTGCCATTTCTGAATGTGAAAATACGACAACATTTCAATGTTCTAAGCTTCAAAGTCATGGTAAATATTGTGATTTTGGTATTGTAATGTACAATTTCGGTGAGATTAGTTTATGATCTTTCCAGTGATATAAAATTCATGAAAATACTCCAAAGAGGAAGTAGTTTAATCAAGCCAGCACTATAAAGTCACCATTAGTGCATACTGTCACAAGTCGGTACCTGTCCTGATATAACCTTAGATGTTGCTAGGATGTAAACCAACAACAAACGAATAAACATTTTAAAGTATCAGACCAACTCATGGAAGTGTACAAATAAAGATAGCATTAAAATGGACTCAATCTGTTGACAAAAACAATGGGCAACGGTCACAGTTTTTTATAATGGTAAACTAGGGACACTTTTTGTCAATTAAGCTGACATTAAAAGTGCCATAACTTTGTCCCCTATTAAGATATTTTTTAAATTACACAACAGATTTGAGTTCGTCTCAGCAAGGTCTGTTGAAGGAGCTTCAATTTAGACTGTTGTTGTTTGAAATTTTATCTGATATACCTAGTTCAGAGGTTGTCCTTAAGTTTGTGACACTTTATTTTCAATGCTGTTGACAATGTCACAAATTAATGATGTAATGTTCTATTTATTTAGCTACATCCATCCAAATAAGATACATAATACACAATATTAACATTCTAAAATGTCTCCCACATTATTGGGCTAAATGATGAAATCTAAATATTGACACTCCAATAATGGGTTTTCTTTTAAATATCCATCAAGTATACTACCTCAAGTGGTACACAGTTTCTGAGAATGACCCATATATATATATATACTATTTTCTTTTGCGTTGATGTTTCTTAGTATTATGAAGAACTGTCAACATTGCATGAACCTCCATTTATGATTTAGTTGATGTGGAATGTGACGGATAATGGATTGATGAGTTTACTGTCAGTGTCACACATATCAAACACATTACAGTTAACCGTATCAAGTGTGTTATACTTCGTAAATTAATATAATGTAACATACTGTTGCCAATGGCTTTAAAATGTGTTGGATATGGAGGGCCAAACATGTCTTGCGAAATGACCAATGTTTACCACAATTGTTTATCATTCAACAGGTGAAAGTTAAGGCAAAAGATCTCCGGGGCAAGAAGAAAGACGAGCTGACCAAGCAGCTCGAGGAGCTCAAAACTGTAAGCAAATTATTTTGATACTTATTGACTAGTTACATACTTTTTTTTCAAACAACCAAAATGCATCAAATTCTTTTATCACTAAGAGGATACAAAATTCTGCACAAATGTACTTCGATTGTTATAATAGCTTTATTAGAACCCAAGATATGAAGCTTTGAAGGTGCAGAAATTACTCTCTTGCCTATAGTAAGGAGCATTACAAAGTGTGATAAAATGACTGACACTGATTCAAAGTAATGCTACATTTTTATTTTCCACGGTAATGTCTCAATCTTCTTGTGATGTTCACAAATATAATTGCACTAATCCACCATCCCCCCCTTTCTTTTTTTCTTCTTTTTTTTAAAAGAAATTTAACAATGAAAAACGACATGAATTCAGTGCGATCGGCAAACTTACACACTGCAGTGAGGAAATTCGGATCGCTATGGAACTAAACATATTAATAGTTAACGCAATAAATAACTGGTCTACCTGGAAATAAAATTGTTCTGCTAAATATAAATAGTGTCATAAATGTAGATAAAGTTGCCTTGAACTTCAGAAAGCTGGGTATGTGCCAATCCCTGTTGGATTTTGATCTGTCAAAATTAGTGTGCTTCAAAATTGTACATTTATACCCCATTTCTCACGGGCACAGAAGACGATGAGGCTGGTTGGGGAAACATGGCTTTTATTCGGTCGCGGCCCCCGGGCCGCAATGGGCATGTACATTGTGGATTGACGACGGGCCGTGGCCGACATAAGGTCATGCAGTGATAACATAATAGCATGAGATGAGGGATGCGACATATGGACAAGTTAAGATATAAGATAAGATATGATGAACAGTAATAAGTAAGGTAAGATATGATGAACAAGTACAATTAAACATTGAATATGTGAAGGTGAATAGAATAATCCTCGTAAGGGCAGTTTTGAGGTGTGTTTTTGTCCATTGCGTGGTTGTCAATTGGGCGGTTGATAATTGAGTCGTTAATGGACTTCGTTGTCTAAATGTTTTTTAATTTAGTTTTGATTTGTTTTTTAATTGGCTGTGCCAATTAGATTGCAGGTGTGGGTGGGTGGGTAGAAAGGGGTTGGAGTAGTGGTCAGTTGGAGGCGGTGCTGCAGACTGACTTGCTTGTGGTATGTATGGCCGGGCTCCGGTCGCCGGAGTGGTTTGATTGGCTAAGTTGGGTTGTGTTGTGATTGGTGGAGGGAGAGTGAGGTGCTGGGGTTCCCTTCCCCCCGCCCGCCCCCTGCGGGAGGGGGGGGGTGGCAGCCTCACCTCTCCACCGTGCCCAGCAATGAGTCCGAATGAGCGAAACCGCTCATTCCCGACTATTTTGAGCAGAGCTATCCTAAATCTGCATTTTCCTGAATGATCAAAAATGCATCACTAAAAAGTGATGACATAGCTCTAGCTTAGCGAGACTGGCAAGCAAGGCGGATTTCCAAGTGCCTACTGTATTGCGATGTTGGTCTATTCACTGTTCAGTCTATTAGTAGGTACTCCAAACCTGACTGGTCATTGGGGATAAAAAAAAAAAAGGAGACTTTCTCTCAGCACACTACCCCTCTTTGAATGTTGTGTGCTGCGAGTGAAGGCATCGGGGCTAAAAAGTAGAGATCCCTAGCTTTAGTTTGAATTCCATTACGACTGACTTGTGGGGGAAATTTGAAAAATGAGGTTTAGAATGATCGTAAAAACATGATTTTACCAAATGTTTTTTTACGAAAAATATATTACTACACAGAAAAATTCTTTCTCCGCAAATCTGTGTAGATTGTTAACCACCATTTAGCACTCACTCACAGCGGTTTAAGTCAATATCTCAAATAATGCCATAGATAGTAATAAGATTTGATTAAGGCCGGTTAGTGTAAATCACGCGGATTTGCCATGCTTGCATTAGTAGACAAATATTTATTTGTACGGTCTGACAAAAATTGAGGTTAGAATTTATACTAGAAATAATATGTTCAAATAATAATGATGTGATTAAAATGTAATTTGCCTTTAGCAGGCAACCTCAAACAACAGGATTTAAGCATTTGCAGAATCATGAAAAATGTGTAAAATTAAGGGAAACAATTTAATATAAAAAAATCCATAACTCAGGGACTAATGGACCAATTTTTCCATTATTATATATATTTGTGATCAGATTGATAAGAGCTTCCAACCATTTGCAAATTGCCTTTGTGAAAATTCAGTTTGGAGTACCTACTATTAGAGTATGCACTTGGAATTTCTATTCAAAATTCCTGTTTTGTGCAGAAAAAAACAGCTCGTTTGTTATAATAACCTTATTTATGTAGGTATGATACATACAAAAATGAAATAAATCATAATGCCTCAGTAACCCTTACAATTATGATAGTTAGGACAGGTAGCTAGGCTAAACCAGACCTCAGAACAGTTTAAATTATCTCAATATCTTCAATAGGAGGGCATGCGTTCACGTCATAAGAACCCATATGTCTGCACCCTCCTATAGAACATAAGATTGCCAAACGGGACAGCAATTTTGAATAGGGTTTGTATGACAATGGTGAAGTAATTAGGGTAGGCCAACCGATCCAACTTTTATGAATAGCATTGGATGAAAAATATATTCTTAATGCTTCCACTTAGGACAATGAGAATTTGTATCTAGGGTTATTTTGGAGTACTCTTTCACATGCTGCAATCAAAATTCATGAAATACAAACAATTTGAGTTATCATGGTTGCAGAACAATCCACACTGTATATTTTCGCATGGCTGCTTGAAATTGATGGGTAAAATCCGTTGACCAAAGCGGCCCAATTTATTTGAAACAAGGGCTAATAAATCGGTTTATGGTCTTCCAATTCATTTTAATGGTGTCATACCTTCCTTTTTGGCAGATTGAGAACTTTTTGTCAATTTTTCGGTCGTTAAAATCGGAACTATTAAAATTTAAAACACATTAATTGAATGCACTTCAAAGTAGCATTTCCACCACAATTTGACCATATCATGTGCACGACCCAAACAAAAATTTAAAAAAAATGTCACACTGAAAAGTTATGACGTCACCGTGTAATTTTAATGGGGGACCAGACGGGATGACCGAATGAGTTAGAGTGTCCCGTGTTGTGGGGTCGTGGGTTCGAACCCTGCTCAAGTCAAACCAATGATTTAAAAATTGATACTTGTCGCTTGCTAGCCTGGCGTTCGGCATTATTAGTATAGGGCAAGGACTGGTTGGCTCAGTGTCTGGATAATGTGACTGACTGGGATATCAGGTCATGGTGTTGGCGGCCTGGTCTCCCAGTCGGGCAGTGTTAAAAAAGTTGTCATGAGTGCGCATTGTCACAAGTCTGTACCCATCCTGATATGACCTTAGATGTTGCTAGGATGTAAAACAACTAATTTTAATGCGACTTGCAGTGTTATCTAAGTTACCACAGTGAATGAATACCAGCTGTAGTGGCAACTCTATAAATTTAGTTTTGTACTTATTCAATGCAGGTGGTGGGATTAGACAACACCGAATGTAGTCCCTTGTCCTGATTTTTTAACTCAGATATGGAACTTCTAGGGGCTTCGTCGGTCTATAAGAACGGGTAATATATCCATTCTTTTAATCCTGCTATTTTTGTTTCTAGGAGCTCTCGGCCCTTCGTGTGGCCAAGGTTACTGGAGGTGCTGCTTCCAAGCTTAGCAAGATGTAAGTAGCAAATGCTTCTTGATTTAATTTTTTCCCCATTAATGGCACGACCTAGAGCCCGCTGTCGTATTTCTGTTTGACACCGGGTGTAGAAGTTGTGCAACATAAAATGCAAGATTTCGCTAACACCATCTCGGGTTCTGCCCAGTGAGTGGCGTTTGATAGTAGACCTTGGCAACACACTTGTTGATCAAAATATTTTTATGGAATTGCTCATATGGTGTAAATATATTTAAAATGTGCAGCTTTTGTATTTGGTTATCTGAAAGGTTCTGATGTACAAGCACTCATTTTAATTCTAAGATTGGTTCCCAGTTAATATATGGCACGACCTAGAGCCCACTGTCGTATTTCTGTTTGACACCGGGTGTAGAAGTTGTGCAACATAAAATGCAAGATTTCGCTAACACCATCTCGGGGTTTGCCCAATGAGTGGCGTTTGATAGTAGACCTTAGCAACATACTTTTCTAGAGCATCTATGTTATTTTGTGGTGTAATTATTAGTAATATGTGCAAATAGTCTGACCAGTTGTGATGTTTTGATTGGAAGAGTCTGACGATACTTGACGCTGACTATTCTTTCTGAACTGTGTGCAAGACTTTGCTAACACCATCTCAGGTTCTGCCCAATGAGTGGCGTTTGATAGTAGACCATAGCAACATACTTTTCTAGAGCATCTATTGGTATATTCATGTGACATGTTTGTTCATGTGTACAGTCCTATCAGCTACGTGGGTAAAATAGTTATTTTGTGGTATAATTATTAGTAATATGTGCAAAGAGTCTGACGATACTTGACACTGACTATTCTTTCTGAACTGTGTGCAAGACTTATTAATTTGGTCAGATGTGTCAATTTAGTCCTGTTGAAATTCTAAAATCATTAGACATGTATTGAAAATCCTGAGCTTTGTTAACTTCGTTTTTATTTTGATCTGGTCAATAATTTATTTTTAATTGCCTCCTAATTTTATCACCCGTCTGTATGCATGCTCAATTTTAATAGTGGGCAACAGGTTTTTATCAATGCTGTCTGGTCCATATGGCACGACCTAGAGCCCGCTGTCGTATTTCTGTTTGACACCGGGTGTAGAAGTTGTGCAACATAAATTGCAAGATTTCGCTAACACCATCTCGGGTTCTGCCCAATGAGTGGCGTTTGATAGTAGACCTTAGCAACATACTTTTCTAGAGCATTGATTGGTATATTCATGTGACATGTTTGTTCATGTGTACAGTCCTATACGCTATGTGGGTAAAGTAAAGTTATTTGGGCGGTGTAATTATTAGTAATATGTGCAAATAGTTGACCAGTTGTGATGTTTTGATTGGAAGAGTCCGACGATACTTGACGCTGACTATTCTTTCTGAACTGGGCTCAATTTACTTTCTTATTTGGTCACATGTTTCAATGTAATTTGTGAATGGAGTGTGCATGTAAACCTTTTTTATTATAAATTCAGTTGTAACAGCATCTTTGTGGTTGTCGTGCCTTGTGTGTGACAGTTGTTTGGCTCCATCTGTTGGGATCAGACAGCACATGATGTGCTAGATTAAACCCGAAAGATCTTGCTCCACCTAGAGATGGCGTCCAGCGTTATCTCTGGATCTAAACTAGATCTACAGTTGAATTTATGCCCTTTCTGTATTATCTATTGATGTGAATTCTTTTCTCTAGTTGTGGCTAATTTTGATATCCATTCATATTCTATTTTGGCATCTTTTTGTGATTGTCATGCTTAGCGTGTGATGATTGTTTGGTTCATTTATTTGGACCAGACTTCACATTAGGTGCTAGATTAAACCCGAAAGATCTTGCTCCACCTAGAGATGGCGTCCAGCGTTATCTCTGGATCTAAACTAGATCTACAATTAAATGTACCTATTGATGTTGTGAATTCTTTTCTCGAGTTGTGGCTAATTTTGATATCCATTCTTATTCTATTTTGGCATCTTTTTGTGATTGTCATGCTTAGCGTGTGATGATTGTTTGGTTCATTTATTTGGACCAGACTTCACATTAGGTGCTAGATTAAACCCGAAAGATCTTGCTCCACCTAGAGATGGCGTCCAGCGTTATCTCTGGATCTAAACTAGATCTACAATTAAATGTACCTATTGATGTTGTGAATTCTTTTCTCGGTTGTGGCTAATTTTGATATCCATTCTTATTCTATTTTGGCATCTATTTGTGATTGTCATGCTTTGCATGTGACAATTGTTTGGTTCATTTATTTGGACCAAACTTCACATTAGGTGCTAGATTAAACCCGAAAGATCTTTCTCCACCTAGAGATGGCGTCCAGCGTTATCTCTGGATCTAAACTAGATCTACAATTAAATTTATGATGTTATGTGGGTTTCCTTTATTTCAAATTTGGTCAATTCATATCTGGGCATTTTTTTGTGATCGTCATGCCTCGCGTGTGCCGATTGTTTGGTTCAATTTGTTGAGATCAGACTTCAGATAGGATGCTAGATTAAACCCGAAAGATGTTGCTCCACCTAGAGATAGTGTCCAGCATTATCTCTGGATCTAAACTAGATCTACAGTTGAATTCATGCCCTTCCCATATTACCTATTGACGTGGATTCTTTTCACTCATGTTGTGGCTAATTTGGACATCAATTCGTATTGGATATCTCACCATTTTTTTGTTGTCATCCTTGCATATGACCAGGTGTTATATGGGTTTCCTTTCTTCCAAATTTGGTCGAATAACATAGGCATTTTTTTGTGATTGTCATGCCTCGCGTGTGACGATTGTTTGGTTCCATCCATTGGGATCAGACTTCACATTGGATGCTAGATTAAACCCGAAAGATGTTGCTCCACCTAGAGATTGCGTCCAGTGTTACCTCTGGATCTAAACTATATCTACAATTATGTCTATTCCTTTAGCATGTTATCTGGGTTTTAAAATTTGGTCAATTCATCATATTTAGGCATCTTTTTGTGATCGTCATGCCTTGTGTGTGCCGATTGTTTGGTTCCGTTTATTGGGATCAGACTTTACATTGGATGCTAGATTAAACCCGAAGGATCTTGCTCCACCTAGAAATGGCATCCAGCGTCATCTCTAGATCTAAACTAGATCTACAAGTTTATTGCTAACCTTTCATGCTTCTTTTTTTGGCAAATATTGAAATTGGTTTGAATTGGGAGTTTTTTTCCCCGGAATGTGTTTCTGCTTTTTTTTGTGTGCAAATATCCATAATCATAAAACGATTATTGCCCCTTGTAATTTATACCTCAGTGTGCTTAATTAGGGTTTGGTGTATATTCTAGATACAGGTTGGATGTTCACACTCACCTAATTTTTTCTATTTAAAGAATATATTTATTTTAAATTTTTTAAAGGGGTTACATTAGTTGATTTAAGCAAGGGAGATTTCAA
This sequence comes from Branchipolynoe longqiensis, assembly GCA_030323885.1. NCBI lineage: Eukaryota > Metazoa > Annelida > Polychaeta > Phyllodocida > Polynoidae > Branchipolynoe > Branchipolynoe longqiensis. The sequence goes on along the minus strand of CM059201.1, from coordinate 26,334,407 downwards.
TCGCAACGAATTGGTCTTGCCCCTTGTCCTATCATAGGGATGGCAAATGTCAGACTATGTAGCAATTCGGTTTGGCTCGGTACAGGTTTGAATCCTGTCAGTTCTTTCTCTATCCAGAGCCGTGTTCACACGGGCAAAATGTGAGGCGACCTAGACAAGGCGAACTAAAGAGTCGAATTAGCGCCCGTTCACACGGGCACTGCGTGAGGCGGAAGTGGATATCTGCGCATGAGCAAGTCCAGGCTAACCAGCGCCATTTTGGGTTCGACAATGCTGGCACCAGAGAGTGTGGGTTCGACCTAGATATGTATTTAATGATTCGTATTGGTTTGGAACGGTCAAAACTTCTGCTGGGCAGTGAAACCCTACAAATAAATGACAAAAAAAATATCTGTGCATAGATAGCGGTTTCATTAATTAAATTATATAATATGCGCTTTTGATCGACCGGAAAGTCAACAAACTAAGGTCTCGACTGCGCATGCGTGTCACTTCCTTAATCCGCATCAGTGCGTCCACACGGGCAAAATTAACCGCATCACAGAAATCGCCTCACGTAGACTACCTCGCTTAGGTGGTTTACACGATGCGCATCACGTGAGTCGAATCAGCCCTAATCCGCCTCAGAGGTCCGTTCACACGGCAAATGTGAGGCGAACTAGGCAAGTCGCTTTCTACGAATCGATTTACATTGCCCGTGTGAACACGGCTCAAGTTGGGAGTATTTTAATCTCTAGTTTTAGATGCTCGATGCAACTGGCGGAAGTTATGTGGAACTGGGCGGGAACCTTGAGTGCTGACTGGCTTCCTGTGTGCTATAATTGAGGGTTTGAATCCTCGCCGGGTCAAATGAATGACTTACAAAATTGATACTTGTCAGTACATAGCATGTTATTCAGCTTTACTGGGTGGCCTCTGGTGGCAGTGGCAAGAACAGAGGTATGTGTAGCAGTTCACTATGCATGCTCTGCTTTTTATTTATGCTACATGATAATGATGTTTCTTATCTGGTTTGCAGCCGGATTGTTCGCAAGTCAGTGGCTCGTGTGCTAACCGTCATCCACCAGACACAGAAAGAGAATCTTCGCAAGTTCTACAAGGGCAAGAAATACCGGCCGAAGGATCTGCGCAAGAAGCTGACTCGGGCGATGCGCAAAGCACTCACAAAGCATGAGAAGTCCATCAAGACCGCCAAGCAACAACGCAAGGAGCGCCTCTACCCCATGCGCAAGTTCGCCATTAAGGCATAGGCCGTGCTGAGCTTGCTGTATATATATAGGATCATGCAGATTCATTGCCATCTTTGAGATCATGTCACACCACTGGCTGTAATAAAAGGATGCAGTCAAACAAATATAGCGTGTTTTATTGTTAATGTGGGGGTCAGGGGTAAATAGAATAACTGTTTTCTCACATTCTAATTCCAGATATATATGACAGCAATTGGTCAGTCAGAATCCTCTTTTCATGACCTTTCATGTTGTTAGGACATGATCTATATCGCTAACTTCGCTTTAAATTCATTCGTTTCATTTAGATAGTAACACTAACTGGTGGATCCGTTGACAACTGGACTAAGTACAGGTAGAGTTGGCCTACATAATTCTGAACAGATCAAAGGCAATACATAGGGTGTCAGGTGGGAGCAGCTTGTCTACTCTTATAGGGTGTCAGGTGGGAGCAGCTTGTCTACTCTTAAGCAGATTTTTAAGTTCTGTTTTTGCACCCATGTAATTTACATCCCCGTAGTCAAAATAGGGGAGCACCATGCCTTTGATTCTTATTGACATTTCTTGTCATGTAATCTCTTAGCTTTGCAAATAGCCACAGTTTGTGGTTTACTTTTTGGATAATTTTGTTTATAGTTTAGTTGGCATGGCCTAGGTATGCATAACTTGTTATCTGCATATAGTTGTAGGTGTGCAGCCATTTCTCAAGCTCGTCTATGTAGATTATAAAGAGCAGTGGCCCTAACACTAACCCTTCGGGTACACTGCATGTGACAGGTTGGTTGTCTGATAGTGTGTATTGTTTATTTTTGTTGCCTGTTGATCAGGTAGCATTTTATCCAGTCCATACTATTGGGATTTTATGCCCTTGGTTTGCTCCAACTAATTGTTTATATTGATATTAGATGTTCATAACCCAGAATATTATTCGATGTTTTTTTAGTGGTGCATTTATGATGTAAAAGTCCTTATGTATCATTCTGCCCCACCCCGATAGCCAGGCCGGCAAATTTAGCACAGGGGAAAAGCTCTCCTACCACATCCCAACACCATGCTCTGAAGATTGCGCCATTTTTGATAATCACATATTTCCAAGGATGCATATGACACCAATTGGTCAGTCAGAATCCTGTTCTCACATGTTGCTAGGATATTAAAAAAAACACCAAAACAAATGCAAGAAGTGATTGCAGAGTTTGTTTGTTGTTTTACGTCCTAGCAACATCTAAGGTCATATCAGGACGGGTACCGACTTGTGACTGCGCACTCATGGCAACTTTATAGTGCTGTCTCACTGGGATACCAGGCCACTGGGACCATGACCTGGTATCCCACTCAGTCACATTATCCTGACACTGAGCACACCAGTCCTTGCCCTGTCCTAATAATGCCGAGCGCCTGGCTAGGAAGTGACAAGCACCAATTTTCCAAGTCGTTGGTTTGACTCGACCATGGTTTGAACCCACGATCTACCAGCACGGGAGACGGACGCTCCAACTCATTCGGCCATCCCGTCTGGTCTCTGATTGCAGAGAGAAAAGGGGAGTTGGCGACATGGGTGATATTAGTCACAAAGACTGGATAGTCTTGATTAATCAGTGGAATGGAGCAGTTTTTATGTGATATTTCCACTTATTGTGTGACATATCACTCTCAGCCCTAAATTTAAAGGGGGGGGGCGGTGTTGCCAGGACGTAAAACTCCAAAAATCAATCAACTAAGGGGGAGCGGGGGTCAGTTAAAACATGTATGAGTGGGTGGCATATTTTAACAAGATTTTTAATACTATCAAGCATTTACGTAATTCTAGCTGCTCGAAGCGGCTTGCTCGGCATCAGGATAATATGACTGGGATATACAGGGATGATATTTTTCTGTTTTTAAATGGATTTCCGTTTTTTCTCAGCCTGGAGGCCTCTTTGATATTGATATAAACGGAAATTTGCTGTCAGCATAATCTCGGTTTGGATTTCCGATTTTTGTGTGTGTGCCTGAAACCACTATCGTCCCTGATATATCTGAATCATTATCAGGATAATGAGCGGGAAATCGATCATGGTGCCAGTGGCCTGGTCTCCCAGTAGCAGTGGGCAGCACTATAAGGTGATGAGTGCACACGTCGGTACCCGTCCTGATATAACCTTAGATGTTGCCAGGATGTAAAACTTCAACAAACTAAATAACAAAAATCAATCTTGAAAAAAAGTGACATTGATGACATGGAAATTAATGGGATTCACAGTAAATTCTCACAATTCCATAAGGTGAATTAATAGGCCGGAGTCATTCTTAGTTATTTATTAATGTGTTTAATAACCAATCTTACTCGTCCAAGCTTTTCGTTATACAGTTTTAATGAAAGTATCCCCAATGCAAACTAGATTTGTACATTTTTCAACTCTTTAATTAAGTCTACGAGCTAGATTAATAAATAGCAGATAATATATTACCTCGAAATATTGATATGAAGAACCTGATGTAATTAACAAATGCGCAATTTTTTTCCTTTTTCTTCTCATTAACTGAACAGAAAACCAGTAATTCATATGGTAAAAAAATGTAACCATTATTTTTAGTATGATAGATACCTAATGTCATATTCGAGTAAACAATTATTTTCACCGTTTAAAGGTTTTATATTGAGTAGCGAAAAAATATCACAAATCTTAGTAATCTCGCACTAATACAGTTAAGTAAAACGTTATCACAGTTAGTTGCACTCCCATAATTACAAAATAAAAACTAATTTGAGGATTATTGCCATACCACTACGGCCACATGCTTTAAAAAATGAAAGTCGAGCAAAACCATGATTTTCAGATATAGTGGAAGATAATGCATATTCGCAGTGAGAGGTTTCAAATGGGGAATATTCACAGAATGGAAAGTTCCAACTATCCTGAGTATTGACGCAATAGAAGGTTCCAAATCTTGTGAATGTTCACATAAATGGAAGATTCAAAACATTAGTGAATATTCACATAATGGAATGTTCCAAACAGCATAGTGAATATTGATGGTTTGATTGAAACATTGAAACTGTGACTGCTGTTTACGTCCTAAATAAAGTTCAACCTTTTATCGTCCCATGTACTATGGCAAACAAATAGTTATACGTGATCTTTTGTCATACTACTAACACAAATTATTGGTGCTGGCATTTCATAGAAATGAGAATAGATAAACGTAATATTTGAGACACCAAAAAGTGCAATGTTCTAATGAAGAAGAAAACAAAAATCAAAGTGATTTACTTAAATATTTAAACAAAATTATCAAATAAAGATATTTCAAATTCATTTTAGGTAGTAACATTGTTTGAAACTTCACATGTAGCCAAACATGGATTCAGCATGCTTCCAAGTTTGGAATTTTGAAGACTTATTTCATGTTGACACAATATTCGACCTGGTTCAATACATACTGGTCAGTCGACATAAAAAAGGAAACGTTGCTTTGTCTCTGGGGAAACACTAACACGTGGTACACGTCAAACAGCCATCTAGTCGGGAGGACCGGACGGTGGCTGAATCGGTAGAGCGCAGGCTTCTTGTGTGGAAGGTCGGGAGCTCGATTCACAGTCAAATCAAAGCAATGACTTCCAAAAATTATTACTTGTCACTACCTAGCCTGGCACTCAGCATTACTAGAAAAGGTCAAGGACTGGTTAGCTCAGTATCAGGATAATGTGACTTGAGTGGGATATCATGTCAGGATGCCAGTGGCCTGTTCCCCCAGTGTGGCAGCTTGAGTGTTCAGTCACAAGGTGGGACCCTTCCTAATGACCTTCGATGTTGCCAGGACATAACACCCTAACAAACAGTCATGTGGAAGCATGTCTATATAACATTAACAGTGGATTTCTTACCTAGAGACAGTAGCGCCATACCCTACAACCTCGGCCCACTTGTAGTTTACACAAAACACTTCGGGGTCATCCAAGCTTTTCAACATTTCCAGGGTCACACAACGTATACAATAACTTGTATGGCTTAATAAAATGTTGATTTAATATAAACCACTGTCATGTTCTATGATGACATGTTGAGCTGTACTACGGTGTAGTGGAATGGTGGGAACCAGTGGTCTGGAAAAGTACTTTTTGTATGACCGTGAAAATGTTAAAAAATCTGGATAATATGTGTGATTTGCGAAGAAGCCTGATTATGTCTATTATTTACAGAGATACACGGTAATGGTCTTAAATCTATTGCCCTTTTATATACATATATGCGTGTATGTATATCTACCAATTTAATATCAAGTCCGTTTATTTGAATCATTATTAGGTGATGGATATACTCTTAAAGCACACATGCAACGTTTGAGGATATTGTCGGTAGAAACGTTAGCTAATTACCGTTGATTTTTCGTGAACAAATAAAATTAACATAGAATTTGAAAAACAAATGAAATTACCATTGATTTTTCACAATGAACGAAGAAGTAATTTCACAATCAAAGAAAATAGCATCGAAATGTCATAACAAATTAAATTAGCATGAATGTTCATAAATGAAATCATTGAATTATTACCGTTGAATTTTCATAAATGACGAAATTAGCATTGAATGTTCATAAGAAATAAAGAAACATAAATGGGAACAAAATAGGTCAAGATTGAATGGGTAGCATTTCTATAAAATAATAAGCGTAGTTATAGTACAATGTGATATAGAGTGGTACGAAATGACATGTCGAACACATAGTTTAAGCTATCATTGACAGCAGCGAGCAATCACCAAGACTTATATCTAGCTAGCACTGATTTCCTTCTACTTTGAACACACTGATGTGAAATAAGGCATTAATCGATATAGAAATAAATGTCGCTTACGGAAAGAAAATGCAGACTGGGTATTGAACCCCGGTCTCTGCTATTCTGGCATATCCATAAATCTTGACGTTCTTCACAATCCGAACAATGTTTGGAAGTCGGGGTGGGGGCTTGACGGAGGTAAAAGCTATCACATCGGTCACATTTGATCAATGCTTTTATATTAGGATTAGAGGAGGGGAAGAATGGGGGGGGGGGGGTGTGAAACCTAATGCAAACATAGTTAAGGATTTTGAAAACCATTAACATTTATGAACCATACCTCAGTATTGAAGGAGGCCTCATCACCTTATATGATGCTGGTGGTGATTGATGTAGCTAAACAAGGCCACGTTAAACAGATCCTTAATCGTTCATGCATTACACCTTTAATTGTATCACTATAATACTTAAATAACTTAATTTCTAACATCGCAGTATGAAAAGAAAGCATTAAAACAACTTAATTTGTTGCTATTTAAACAAATGCTCTAACAATAAATAAAAAAAATTCTACTACTGAGCAAACACATTAGTAATATAAAACAACTGATATGCCGGTTTTATAGTGCTGATTTGGAACTTGTGCTTAGCACCTTGTTTCAACAAAATCCCACAGGGAACAGGGGTAGTCATTAAATACAACCGACTATTAATACACCAGCCGTTTTCTTTCCACGTGTATTAACTAAATGCAATGTTTCCCCCCGGTAATTTATATGGACCATATAATATAAGGAAATTACCATTTTTTGTAAGATATGTTCATCAAGTATTTCTAATTGCTCGCACCTAAATGCACGTTGGGTAAATTTAGTCGGTATGACATGGGGATATTGGCACGCACTTGACTCGCCCAAGAAGCTATAGACAACATGAATTGGAATAACTAACGATACCAGTATGCATCAAGAGGCATTCTCAAATGCCTTTCGCAGTGCATGAACCTTCGCTTTGAGCGGTTCGCTTCGATCAGTCAGCGAAGACCTCCTCAGAACCTCCTTTGTCTTAACCGGTGACTGCGGAAGCATGCGCTTCGCCTTTATCGGGGTGGATACAATTGGCCCTCTATCAAATCGCTGTTTCGCTGTCGCTATCAGAGAATTTGTTGCGTCTTTAACCTCCTGTGCTGCAACCTCGAGTTGGTCCCTTCGACTCTCGGAAAGCATCGAGGCCTCTTGCTGAGAGTCTGAGAAGCTTGCACTTGTGTTGACTGCCGGGTCGCTGTTGGAAGTCGCCAGGAGCTGGCTCGACGATTTCTGGATCAGCTCCGCACACCGGGCAACCTTGCGCAGGGCACTCGGTTCAGAATCTTTTTTTTTTTTAAAGAAGAAAATACTTCCTTAATGATCCAGTCATGTGACACAACTGTTAACAACATCTTAAAGTTGCATAATCCGATGGATGCATAGTTTTCAAAACGATAAATATATACGGGTCTTTTCATGGTAAATGGGTCCAAAGTGTGACATGAAGGTAAAAAATGAATATTGTGTAATTTCCTCATTTCTTCGCTGAGTAGCCAACTCTTGTCCATATATATACTGGTAACATGAAGGAAAAGATAGTTGAGGTTACCATTTTGTCAGAAAAGAAGTAATTGAGTAGCCAGCCCCAAGTGTGGACTTATTAATTACCAAGTGTGGATTTATTAATCTAATCAATTATTTAATCAAATTTATTGCATGAAACAATACATTTTTATATTGTGATCCCTAAGTATATAAATGCACTGATTATATTCTTCCCAATTTTGAGTTGTGGACATAACACAATAGAAGGTGACACCAAAAATAACATGGAACTTCATAAAGCTTTATAGAAAAATTATATTATTAGCCATGGTACTAGAAAATAGCCTTACACATGCAACAAGAGCAACTTTTTTTTACTTGAAGCTCTGGTATTCCTAGGATAACATATTTCCTAATTTAACAAGCAGGGGACACAACAGTCACGTCACCATGGAATATTAGATATAAAAAGGTCTAGTAGGCTGTAGAAAAGTCCACATTCTCCATGTAACAAATTCATGACTTTAACACACCATATTTTTGGAATGAACATGTTGGCTATTTTGTACTATGTGACATTAGTCCTTAATTCTTTTTAATCTATCCCTCCAAAGTATAAGAATACCAATTATATAAAGAAAATAACTCCTACTCTTTCCACAGTTGTTTTTGACCATTACATACTGGAAAATACATTGGCCCCATTTACCATGAAACGACCAGTTACGTGACACAACTATTAGCAACATCTTAAAGTTGCATAATCCGATGAAAGCATAGTTTTCGAAACCAAAAATATACACATGGTTTGCAAAAGTAACCATTTTGAAATAAAAGTTACTCCAAGTCGATCATAGCGATCATTGTGACATAATTAACTGTTTAAATATGGCAGAAACTCAAAACCATCGAAGTGTGCAACTTTGATAATATTGATGACAATTAATGTATACATGTATAATATAACTGTACTGGTAAAATACCAGTGGTAAGTTGAGCGATTCTTTCCACCATCTACTAACCCAATTGAACACTGCATGGATTAAGATAAATTTAGCCTGCATACAACAAAATATGCATCTTCAATAAATCTAAAAGATATTGAGGCGTAAGGGTCATCTAAAGTTGTGAACGTTTCCACCGTTATACACAGCGAAGAGTGTGGAGGGGAGGGGGAGCATGGGGTCTTTACTCATGTACAACCTTTATGAGTGTTGATATAACATAAACCACGCGAACAGTGTGGAGCGGAGGGGGAGCATGGTGTGTTTACTCATGTACAACTTTTATGAGTGTTGATATAACATAAACCACGCGAACAGTGTGGAGGGGAGGGGGGGCATGGTGTGTTTACTCATGTACAACTTTTATGAGTGTTGATATAACATAAACCACGCAAACAGTGTGGAGGGGAGGGGGGCATGGGGTGTTTACTCATGTACAACTTTTATGAGTGTTGATATAACATAAACCACTATCATGTTATGTGATAAAATGTTGATATGTACTACTTGACAGGGGAGTAGAGAGGGTTCAGGAAAAGTAGAAGTCTCGGTAATGACCATGAAAAATGTTGAACATTTCAGGTGACCCACTTAATATCTAATACTCCTGGAATAAAAGGATTGCGCTCTACTTCCCAGTTAAAATTGTCCTGTTTTGTGGTATCAGGTAGGGAAGGGAGAGGTGGAATGACTATAAGGTAGCAGGCTTCAAATTCACTATTAGTCAAAGGAGACTGTTAGATTCCTAAAGGCATTATAATACATTGTACACAGGACACTGTCACAAGTCAGTACCCAACCTGATATGACCTCAGATGTTGCTAGGCAGTGCCATAGTCAGTACCCAACCTGATATGACCTCAGATGTTGCTAGGCAGTGCCCAAGTCAGTACCCAACCTGATATGACCTCAGATGTTGCTAGGCAGTGCCCTAGTCAGTACCCAACCTGATATGACCTCAGATGTTGCTAGGCAGTGCCCTAGTCAGTACGTAACCTGATATAACCTCAGATGTTGCTAGGTTGAAGCACCCTAATGACTGACCTTGGAGGTAGGTGGCTGACGCCTGCGTGAAGTGTGTCACGGTGTCGGTGAGGTTGGTGATGTGACTGACTAGTCCTTGCGCACGCTCGTAACTGCGACCATAGTAGAACTCCGGCTTCGTCTCCATCAGTGTCTCCTGCAGTGTCGAGTCAAAGTCAACCTGCAAAGCGAGTCGTGTTAGGCTGCTTGATCAAAGTGAACAGAGCGAACATTGAAATCAAACAAACTAATGCTTTGAGATTCTGCCATTTTAGTTTTTTTTATAGATAAATATAATTTGTTAGATGTACATTAGTTAAATAGGTAGCGGAAATTTAAATGATGGACAATTGGTCTTCCTCATTCCACTGCTCCTTGCCTGATCTAAATAATGCCGAATACCAGGTAGGTAAGTGACAAGTATACATTTTTATGTTATTAGTTTGAATCGACCAGGGTTCGAAACCGGGGGTTCGAATCCCATGACCTACCAAAACAGGGAGGCGGGCGCTCAACTCATTCGGCCACCCCGTCTGGTGATTAGGTGGTCGTTACAATCTACTTTTCTTTATTTTGAAGTAATCTTTATCTTAAAGGGTTAACTTTAGAGATATTTGAATTAAAAACACACCCAATTTGCTGAAGATCATAGGCTTCAGCAGTGACAGGTTCTCATAAATTGCCTTACTTTTCCTTCTAGGCGCAAGTCAAACATTTACCCCACTATATAACGCCAACTATTTTGTTCACTGGATTTGCACGAATCACAAATTTCATTATTAAAAACTCGGAAATCCGCGGAAAAATCACATCGCTGTATATGACATTTCACCTGGGGCAGTACTGGAGCATCAACTGTGACTTTACCTGTAATTGTTGACAATGCATCAACATTGTCTTGGCGCAAGCTGCTGTCAATGCGATTTGTTGCGCAACCGCCTCCACCTCACTCTACAACAAATAAAGCAGTAACCCTCCCTTAGTATGCCACCTGGTCCCTTTCTGCAGTCAACACATGTGTAGAAGTAAAGCCATAAGAGTCTGTACTGTCACAATTGGTGATGGATGAAGCAACGGCTAGAACGAGACCTCAAAAACAGCATAGTAGTGCTTGTGACTACATTGATCCCTATTTGCCAAGAAATAGCAATAGGTGGCAGCACCCTAGCAGGAACAGTGCCGAGCACGGAGTTCCACCTATTTTTTAATTTAATTTTTTTTGGTACATTAGTTGTTTAAGCAGGGGAAATTTCAGTCGCAGGCTATTGGTCTTCGTCATTCCACTGCTCCTTGCCCTATCCTAATAATGCTGAGCGCCTGGCTAGGAAGTGACACGTATAAATTTGTACGTCATTGGTTTGACTCGACCAGGATTCGAACCCATGACCCCACGATCTACTACACGGGAGACGGACGCTCTAACTCATTTGGCCATCCCGTCTGGTATGCTAGTATTGCTAGTGGCCATCCCCCGAGGGAGGTTACGTGCTACCCGGCTGGGCAGTGACAGGTCATTCCTATTCTCAGCATAGTGGAATAAACCATGGAGCATCCTAGGGTTCGAAGCTATCTCAGTTTTACTTCTTTTATTCCTCTTGAAAGCGGAATAGGATGTGGGCTATCACACTATAAAGGTCGACTACGTAGGACTTGACTAGTGCAGTCTATTTCCTCGTCCCTGAATTCCAGCATTCAAACTGATTGATAGTGACTTTATGCTGCGCCGCCAACCAAAGGCGAGATATATTCATGGCGAGAAGTGTTTAAATTTGATTTCGTCGCATTGTTATTTAACCATCACTTTTACACGACTCGCAAAAGCACACAATCATTTGATAAAAATTGTCAACGGTTAGTTACAGAAGACGGAAAATCTCACAATGGGAAGACGATGTAAGAAGCATGTAAACCTATCAACTTACCGGCATGTTCTGCGACATGTCATCTGTGAACACTTGCAATCGCATCTCACACTCCTCGACTGTTCTCAGCCCACCATGGAGCGTCTTGTCAATGAACACATCACAGCCACTAAGGAATGACTGGCGCACGTCATGCCCCACCTGTAACATTAGATGTACAGTGACACACATGACAACACAGCACAAGTGAGATAGGATTCAGGGAAGATGGTGCTGTACTTCAGTGGTTAGTGGCATAACTATGTCAACTACCCGGGATTGGGTTACAGAAATCAAGTCCTTTTCTGAACAGGCAAGCCCTAGAATCAAATTCAGAATTAATGTTCAAATCTCACTCCATTCCCAGTTCTAACCTCACTGTATCCCCAGTTCAAATCTCATTCCAATCTCACTCCATCCCCATTTCAAATCTCACTCCAGTCTTACTTTATCACAAATTCAAATCTCACTCAAATCTTGCTTCATTCCAGTTCAAATCTCCATCCTGTCTCCCCTCACCCTCAGTTCAAATCACACTTTGCGACAGCATTCTCAGCTTATTTCCACTTACAATACTTTACTGTTGTTATTGTAATGTGCGGGCGGATGATTATTTACTTATTATTATTTTTAGTATTTATTTATTTAATACGACCAATGCATTTATTGTCCTATGTGCTATATATGTTTATTTGCTGCGGGCCAGCACCCTCCCCCCGCTGCTGGCGCCCTCACCGCCTAGTCCGCGCACTACAGGTGTGCTTCAGTGCCAGAACAGACCGAGATTTCGTCTCACTGCTTTATCTGTCAGGTAGCCTAACTTTATAACGGTACATACACAGCATCTTGTAGGACTGCATCCTCATGGACTACCTTGCTTCCTATTTCAACTATTAATTCCTTTGGGAGATTTTCATTGAGATCCACCATTGATTCGAAAGATGAAGTTTTGGAGCCAAATACTGGCTTTACATTTTCAACCACTGTCATAGAGTGAGTTAAGTACAAAACAACTCACAAACACCCGACACTAACCTGGATGTCGAGGTCCATGTCCTCTTCACTGTCAGTGCTGCCTCTGGTGGGAGCGTTAAGTACCATCATAGAGGTCTCAGTGGCTAGCGCCAACTCCCCACAATGCTTACTCAATGAGAAAAGGCTGCTTAACGCTTGGCCGGCAGACTCCTGCACGAGGGTATCAAGGTCATTCTCACAGCCCTGTGGAAATCAAACAAGTTTATCATTACTTTACAAGATGAGGCTATTTAACACTTGGCCCTGCGGAAATCAAACAAGTTTATTGTTACTTTATGAGATGAGGCTGTTTAACGCTTGGCCTGCAGACTCCTGCACGAGGGTATCACAGTAGTTCTCACAGCCTTATGGAAATCAAACAAGTTTATCGTTACATTACGAGACTCCTGCATGAGGGTATCAAAGTCGTTCTCACAGCCCTGTGGAAATCAAACAGGTTTATTGCCACCTCTTCAAAATTAATGTTTGTGGCCTAACAAATGAGTGCATTATTCAACAATAAAATGTGCACTGTACATTGAACTACATATAATCCATAGTAACAATGAACTATATAGAATCCATAGTAACATTGAACTACATAGAATCCATAGTAACATTGAACTATATAAAATCCATAGTAGGCCTAACTGCACATCTTATTGCGAAATCAATGTTACCTTTCAAATTAATATTAGTCTCCAATTAGGGATACCAAGAAACGCTTTCTTTACTGTGTTACCCAGAATATGTGTGACCCGCTGGTCCTTTTCCGACAGCTAAAAAGCATGCATGCCAATATCTTCGTGGTCAGAACCTACCTGTAAAAAGAGGACAAGTTGCGAACCGAGCTTGCGCACAGTGGCGATGATGCGGTTGCAGAGATTGCGGATGAGCCCAGACTTGAGCGCTTCGTACGAGCCCACCCAGAGGGCACTCTGACTAAGCAGCACCTCGAGGTGTGACGTCAGCTGAATGCTGTTTATTCGCATCGAGGGCGACTCCACAAATACACCTGAATGACAGCATGAACATTTTTATTTAGCAAATAAAACCTAGTTCCAGTGCCATATCATTAATCGGCTATCAAATATGTTGGCTAATAATATACAAATGAGAACAATAATCAGTCGATACTTGTGGGTAATGCAACGAGAAAGACTGCTAAAGCTGTACGCGGATGTCATTTGGTATTTCTACACAGGGTGTCTGATCCTGAGGATCGCTGAGTGAACCTTATTAAGCGTAAAAGCTAGATGTGGTGTTCTTTGTGTTGGAGTGGTTAGAGTATCTGAATTTTGGTTAGACTGCTAATCTGAAGGTCGATGGTTCGATTCCCCATGCCATCACCTAGGCCAATTTGGATTTCCACCGCTGTGTATAACTTACAGCGTCATCAAAGGTCAGTTGCTCTTTAAAATCCCTTGGGTCAGTAAAAATGTAGACTCGGCCAGTCTATCGACCAACTGTCTAATGGTGCAATTAGCCAAAATGCAAAACGATACTGAAGAAGCAAACAATATACCCATCCACTAAGTGGTTCACATTGGGTAGACTGCGGTGAGGAGCTCTTGACTACACCGTTGAGTCCAATACGCGTATTGCTAGCAGTACTTGTTCGGTGTGTACTTACTGCGCTGAACGCCTGCCTCGGTCGCCTGGTTGAAGGCTTCCAGCGTAGTGGTGATACATGCCTTGATCACCTCGCAGTGAAGCAGGATCTTGTCTGCCACACTCTCCTGCAGTGTCGCCTCTGGAGATGCAAACGAGCAACATGCAGTGTCAGCTTAAATCTCAGCTTCATTATTTCATGGTGTCAAGTGAGGCAGTGGGTAACATTTTTAAAAGATTGGTTGGTTGGTTGTTGGGATTTTATGCCCTGGCAACATCTAAGGTCATATCAGGATGGGTCCGACTTGTGACAGTGCGGACTCATGGTAACTTTATAGTCCTGCCCCACTGGGAAATCAGGCCGCCAGCACCATGACCCAACATCCCACTCAGCAATGTTGTTTGCAGGGATGAAAGGGGAACGTTGCATAGAAAAATAGGAATTTTGTATAACAGTAAAGGTACCAAACATACGGCATGATGCAGGCCATTGAGTAAGGCCTAACAAAAATAATAATTAGGGAAAAAAGATTATCATAGGAAGAAAATAGGTATATATTTTATTTTGAGATGGTCTGCCAACATAGAAACAGATATGTATAATCAAATCTAAATGTCATACTTTCATTGGAGTCTGTAGGTTTAAATATGCAACGGGTCAAGAGAGCAACCCCCCCCCCCTCCCACGCCCCAGAAAAAGAAGGAAATCAATTGTACGCAACAATAATCTAGATCACCAGTAAATCTTGCTCACCAGTAAACCGGCCGAGCGCTGAGGATATGAGTTCTCGGCATAGGTTGCTGACAGTTGGCATCTCCAGTATCGACTCATTCTGTGCGCTGTTCCCACTCATGCCCATCTTTCCGCTATCTCCACGAACAAGCGGACTCGCCACCGCCTCCCGAGGAGAACTTACGCTCGAGCCCAGGGAGTCGAATGAAAGCCGGCCACGCAACCGAGGCTTCTTCAGGTTTTCTAGCCTAGAATATAAAACAGGTCCTTATTGATGCTATCAAATTTTATTTTTGCCTCGTGGGCCCTGATGGTGGAGTCTCCAACTTGGCCTGAGCATACAGCTCAAACACTATAATCTATTCTAATCTATTGACAGAAATATAAATTCCAATAATAATATCGTGGGGGTTATGCGAATGGGAAATATTGCGCCTACAGCAGGATTCGAGCACACAGTTCTTGTCATTCTGGGAACAGCATCTTAATGATTACACTATCTAGGCTCCCTGGTCCAATCATCCTATCTGTCTGTCTCTTGCTTAAGGTCACTACAGACTACAATAATAAATCCGTTGACAGCTGTAACTAATTCTGGGTAATTGCATCAAAAGTAACGAACCGGAGAATATCGGTTATCAGTGTTCGAGTTAGTTATGGGACAAAATCACGTAATGTTGAAGTTTAAGCATTTATTGACTATTGGCATAAGATAAATAGTCCAAATGCAATACTGACCAAGACATTGATCCTTCAGGCAGGGTTTTTTGGGGGCTTTAAGTCAGACTGAATTATTTTCCTGTTCACAATAAATGTATTATTTTAAGTAATAGATTGTGATATTATTATCCCTAAACCTGTCGTAAAGAGCCATTCCTTAAAAAAATCAAATGTCTGATAGCTAGTGGAGATTTGGAATTACAATTTTAATAAATAGGTCAAAATATCCAATTAATGATGTTGGACCAGCTTAGAAGGGCCGTGGAGGTCAGAGGGCATTATACAGAATACGTTGTCAAAAAGGGTAACCTGATGACAACAACAATAATATAAATAAGATCAATAAATACAGATGTAATAATGATCCATTGACAATAGCAAGCTAAGTCTGGAAAAATAATTTAAAAAAGTAATGTCTAGGAAGCTATTACGACGATTCGAGTTGGTTAATGAGGCAGCATCATGTAACATTTATTTAATACGGGCAAAAGAAAATTATTCAAATTAAGATATTTAAATGTTTTTATTTTACTGTTTACAACAAATGTATTATTTGAAGGAAGATATTGTGGTGTCATGTAGCAAAATTTATTTCTAAAAATCTGTCTCAAGGATAAAGCAGATTTGAGTCAACACTAATAATAATGTCTACGTATAATCCTGGGAATATGGGGGTATTATGGAATGGATCCAATGGGTGGGTGCATGCGTGAGTGCTTTTGTTGGTGCGCCTTGGTGGGCGGGTGGGGTGCTTGAGGTAGGCACTAGGCCTATGAGGTTGCAGGAGGTCACCTGACCACCACTGGTTGGCTACTTGGCCCTCGTATTTTTGTTAATTACAAAACATGGACGAAATTTACAAGCAAGCAAGTGGTTTTTGTACACAAAAAAAAATAATGAAAAAAAACCCAATAATTACATATGTAAAATATATTTGAAGAGATGAAAATCGTCCTTAATAAAAAAGACACCCCCCCCCCCTACAAAAAAAAGAAGCCGGAATCTGACTTCCTCTAAATTGTCGGTGACTCCCTGGCACTGCTAAGTCCATGAGATCCAGAAAATTGCGGAAATCCGTGAAAACATGGAGATTTGAGATTTCTCGCCAATGACACCAGTTACGCGCTTTGCGAGTACCTATTGAGGACTGCGTGTTCGAGGCCGCTCCATACTTACACCTTGGGTGAGACGCCGCGGTCTGATTTGGCCCATGTGTCGTTGATGTCACAGAAGACATCGTCCAGTTCCGCGGACTGCGACTCCGGGTCGCAACTCTGCAAACAACGCAAGCCTCAGTGTCTGCACTTAACTTTAATCAAGTGCCTCCTGGAGCCGCCTCATGGCGTAGTTACCTTTAGTGACAGGATACACCCGCAGGCATAGTCGCGGACATAGTTTATGGGTCGTTCTCAGAAACTGTGTACCACTTTTGTGACATGGAAACCAACAGTGAAAATATTCGAAATAATAGCAGAATCCATATTCATATGAAGGTTTATATGTTGTGGATATGTCACAGTTGATATTTTTTTCTCTTCCAGTTTTTTATTTTGATTTGATACAAATCGAGAAAGCTGTTAAAATTTACCATGTAACATCCATCCACAACATTATTTTAACAAATATCCATAACATCATTTTAACACACAACTAATTAAAAAATGCTGTTTTCCCCCCAACTGAACATATATGAAATTTATCCTCCCCCCCCCCCCCTTTTTTTCGTCCAGGTGTTGGTGGTGCGGGATTAAGACTTCAGACTTCTTCACTTCTCAGCCCCTTTTTTAGTTTCGTGATGTCAGTGTTCTGGGGTAAGATTGCTATCTGCGAATTAATTCCAAATGCGTACCTGGAAGAGCTCGCGCATGTGGTGCAATCGCTCTTCAAACTTGTGTCGGGGCCAGAAGGTGGAGATCTCCAGCTTTGTGTTGGTGACCTTAATTAGCGTCTGCGGGTTGTCGCCTTGCTCAACCATCTCTAGACTGTACGCCTGCAAACAAAGCAGAAACAGTATGAGAACAAACCCGATGAATAGGGAGGCTTAATATGCCTGCGAACAAAGAGGAAACCGCATGAGATAACACATGATGAATAGGGAGGCTTTATATGTCAGCGAACAAAACGGACATTGCATGAGAACAAACCCGATGAATAGGTGGGCTTTATATGCCTGCAAACAAAGAGGAAACCGCATGACAACAAACCCAATGAATAAGGGGGGGGGGGGATTTTATATGCCTGCAAACACATGGGAAACCACAAGAGAACACATTAGATGACAGTAAGGTAGTGTATGCAAGCAAACAAAATAAAAAACCGCACAAAAACACGATACAAAAGTGAGGCATAAGGCAAGATATATCCAAACAAATTAAAATAAAGGCAGGGATATTTCAAAGCCATCACAGGATTTCTAGGTTAGTGTCTTGTAATTAATTATAGATGGTCAAAAATTAATAATAAATTATCAGAGCACTTCAAACGCTTTCAAGCCTCTCCTGTCACACCCACATGAAGTTCAGTGGATGTTTGCCCGAATAACTGCATGCCCCTATAAGGAACATCTCCACAGCATATGAATTTCCTACCCTGGTAGAGCAGGGGCTTGCGTGTGCTGCGATGAGAACTTCTTTGGGTTGAGAACTGATTATAATTGTAAGACCCAACTTAACAGATGAATACCCATGCGTAAGTCTTCATGGGTGGGTGGTGTAACTTCAAATGGATCAAAGCCAGAGGCTGTCTATTTTCCATGGGTAAAAGTCTTCATGGGTGGTGTAACTTCAAATGGAGCAAAGCCAGAGGCCGTCTATTTTCCATGCGTAAAAGTCCTCATGGGTGGTGTAACTTCAAATGGAGCAAAGCCAGAGGCCGTCTATTTTCCATGCGTAAAAGTCTTCATGGGTGGGTAGTGTAACTTCAAATGGAGCAAAGCCAGAGGCTGTCTATTTTCCATGTGTAAAAGTCTTCATGGGTGGTGTAACTTCAAATGGAGCAAAGCCAGAGGCCGTCTATTTTCTATGCGTAAAAGTCTTCATGGGTGGGTAGTGTAACTTCAAATGAATCAAAGCTAGAGGCCGTTTATTTTTATGTCCCCCAAACCACAAATGAAATGACTGCATGTGACTGTAGTATTATTTACCGGAGAAGTGAAACACATGTGTACTAGAAGGTGTAGAACACTTACCACGCTCTTCTTGAAGTACTGGCTGATCTTGTTGGCCTCTCGCAGCAGCAGGGTGAAGCGGTACATGTTCTCACTGCCCGTCTCGGGCTGCTTCGCTGGCGTAAAGCGGGGTGTGCTTGGCGTGTTTCCTCTCCGCAGACGGATCTGCTCAATGCGCTCGACATCCTTCTGGATCTTGTGTCGTTCTCGCTCTAGCTGATCGACAAGGCGCGAGTGCTGATGACGTGACTCTGCCATGATCTATGTGCACCAATTTAAAATTGTGTATTCTGATCAAAGCACATTTTTTCAACCAAAGCATTTGTCTAGATTTAAACGTACATTTCCAACTTAAGATAATGGTCCACTTTAAATTTAATTCAAATTCTATTTCTGTAACATTGTTATCCACTATCTTTTCTGCAGTGAAATTTTCACATTCAGAAAACAAAGAGCGTTAATTTTAGAACTACCCTATTCTGCCCCTCGCCATCCCCAAAACACTAATGTTCAGCAACTTTTCACAAATTCATCAAGGCCAGCGCTACAGCACTGACCGTTTGTAAAATATTCCGATTTTGGGATATGCAGGAATATTATTATTAGCAAATATTATACATGTTAAGAAATACGATGAATATTATGAAACGTAATGAATATTAAGGAATATAATGCATAGCTGGGAATCTCATCAATGAACCCATGAAATCAGATACACTGAACTAGGATCCGGTGAATATATTCAGTTAACAAAAAACTAAGATAACTACCTTGAACTATCCTAGATAAATTAAGTACCAAACTAGATCAAATTGAAAATGGCAACTAATCCTGATATGATGTTATGAAGACATAAAAACCCAACAAAGAAACTATGCCATGTTATATATAATGACCCCGTATAACACTGTTTTGGTTAGTATTGCATTTAGGACTATATCTATAATCGAGAGCGCTAAGCCGGGTAAACCTGTATTCTGTGGAATAGATTACCGTCATCAGCTTACCTTCTGTGAGGCTCGAGCGTCCTGCTCCAGCTTCTTCATGTTCAGTAGTACCTCTGACTCCAGTGTCTCCTTCTCTCGCTCCAGGGTCCGGATGCGTTGCTGGGCGCGCAGTCGGTCCTGCTCCGTCTCCTGTTGCTCCGCCTTCTGATCCCACTGGCAGATCGAAATAGACATAGCAGGCATCTTTCTCATGTAAATTAATAATTAAGTAAATAATAGCAACAAAATTAATTTAGCTGAGAAAGATTCAGGACATTTTTGGTTCTTAGAAGGAAAAAAGTACTTTTTATTTGGGACAGCAAAACTGAGCGTAGATCTTTCTAGGACAAACCTGTCGGTGCGGCAGATCTTACATTTGTTTAATATGTGAACTTTTCTTAAAAATTGGTATTATTAAAAGAGTTGGATGGTATTACCACGTGGCAGTACGCAGACTGTTGAATAATCAGACCTCACTCACAAGCGCTTTTTCGAGCTCAGCCAGGCGCTGCTCATACTCCTGCTGCTGCCTCTGCAGCTCAGCCTCCGCCTCCTTTCGCTTGCGCGCCACTTCCTGCTCATGCTGCTGCTGGGCGGCACTGCGCTCCCTCTCCAGCTTCTGCTCCATCTCCTCCAGGTGGCGCCTCTTCGCCGCCTCCAGTTCCTCCTGCAGCCTGAAGGGGAGGGGAAAAAAGTAACGTTGACAAAGTATCATTTGTGGTGCTTGCCACAGTGAGCAGGTGGACAGGGAAGGGGGTGGCGAGGGTAACGGTGAGCAGGTGGACAGGCGAACATGTGAATGTCCAGACGGCGAGGGTAACAATGAACAGCTCTCTATTATCTGTATTAGGAAACATTGAAAAATAATAAATTAAATCTTGCAATGTGTAAACACCTGTCTGTACACACAGCCACCCAGAGCTCTCAGTGGGAAATTCCATCTGGGGGTCGACCACTTATGGGTCAGTTTCTCAGGTCATTTGTACTTATAGAAAATTGAATCATGAGTTTACTTCCCCCCCCCCCCCACACATTTAATGTCTTCTTTTTATTTAGCTCCATTTTCATTGCGTTTCAATTGTATACGTCGTTTCACAGGTCTTTAACCTGAGTTCCAACATCTTCGAAAGGCATGATTAGTGGTTTCACAAAGGACGAGGTGAAAATGAAAATGTTCTACAATGATATAAAAATGACAATGACAATGTCCGTAATATTACTGGTTGGTTCAGTGGGTACAAATGAGAATGAGCAACACTGCGCATGAAGCAGGATTCGAACCCATCTTCTTGCCATTCCAGGGCTAGTGTGCTAGCCATTGGACTACCTAGGCTCTCTGATGTAATCACCCTATTCATGCCTACCTGTCTATGTGGCTCTTTGTCTTAGAGCTCAGCGCAGACCACATTCATATTTCAGAGAAATGGGGGGTGTGTATATATATATATATATATATATATATATATATATATATATATATATATATATATATATATATATATATATATATATATATAAATATAAACAAATATAAAGAAGAAATGGGTGCAGGCTACACCGTTACTGGTATCGTGTAACAAGATAATATCGGTTTTCGTAGGTGACTAGTTTTAGGTTCTATCCGCAGATCCCTGTGAAATACTCACGAGTTACAACTGAGACACAACAAGTCAGTCTCAGTATCGGTGCTCATTGTACTCAGCCGTCTGTGATGAGAGCCATCCTCCAGACAATCTCCACAACGGTCGCACCCATATACAGTCAGTGTCTGCTTACTCTTCGAGTTATCTTCATCGAATGTCGCATCACAAGAAGGAAACCTGGCAATTGCCCGGGAGGTACGAGTGAAAGCCTCATGCACCGGCGATTCTTTCGGTCGCTTCATCCTGACTGGCAAACCATCCTTTTTCTCATCGTCGGAGTCAGCTCCAGACCCCGAATACATGCTGCTGTTGCTCTTCGGTTCCTGCAGAATACTGGCTGTATCACTCATGAGCGGCATCGTATCTTCAGATTGCGACTCAGATCCTGACCGCTCGGTCTTCACTGATGTCAAGGAAAGTGCCCGTGACTCAAGTTTTGCCATCGGGTGTCTTTGGACGTTAAAAGAAACAAAGAAGTCATCGGCAGGATTGCTACCTATGGATGAAATTGACACTCGTTGGTTCTTTCGCTTGCTTGAGTTGAAATTCTCACAAATGACGCTATCATCATGGCATGCGGTTTCTTCTAATGCTTTGCTTAGAATAACTTTAGGCAGATTTGTTGCAGGTGTAATGGATTCATCGTCACTGTTCTCCATCCGATTATCATCACTGCCAGTACTACCACACAAATTGTTTTCTTCCCACTTCCCTGATAAATCATCCACCTCAGTCGCGACACCTAGTGACATCATCTTATTTGCCAGCAAATCTTTCCTTATAAAGCCAGTAGATTCACCATTGTCCTGATCTTGTACCCCAACTACATGCTTCACTTTTGGCTGCTTCTTTTTCCACTTGGCAGCTGCTAAAAGCACCTTTGCAGCAATAAACATGTTTTTATTGTCAGATGCTCTCCGATTTAGCGGCTTTTCATCATCAAGGATATGCAAATCATTGTCTTTCTTCTTTGTGCTATTTCTACCACTAAACCAGCTCAGCCTACGTGAGGACTTGGGCGATGACTTGGGTGTGGATTTTGGTGATGAAGTCTGAGCAGATTCATTTGATAATGAGTGCAAGGAGTGATGTGATGACGATGGACTTGCAGACCATACATCGTGCGAAGCATGTGAGGTTTGTGATGACCTTCCAGAACATCCCTCAGGTGACTGTGCTTGAAACATAAGGAAAGTATTTACATGTGCGTCCCTTTTAGGCATCACAGTTTGGTTATTACTTTCCTCCGAAGGAGACAGCGATGTGACTAGAGACTGGATCGAGTTGGACCTTTTTCTTTCCTGCTTTACTGTCGATTTAAATCCAAGGTTATGCTTCCAATTGCTAGCTACAACAACAGTCCCAGCAGCATCTGGAAGGATTGTAATCTTCTCCTTTTCGGGGCGCTTTTTGCGACTGAACATTCGCTTGAGTAGGCCTCTACTAGCAATTTCATTTGTGCTGCTCTCATCAGAACCATCCCCCTCATTCGCAACAAAAGACCTGACATTCCAAGACTTTGACAAAGAATCTACCGTCACAGAGCATTTCCTTTGTTTTCGAAGTGAACAGGACCTATTTGCACTCATATCTCCATCAAGGGTATTTTCAGATCGTGACTGATGCAAGGGGAATTCCTCCGACCCACTTGAGTCACTAAGAAAACTCAACATGTCCTCATCTGTCTCAACACATCCTCTTAGCAAAGAATTTTTGCTCCGGAGGTAGTCCTCATTGTCATGTCCTCTCACAGAATAATTCAACTTTGAAGCAACAGCATCAGTGGTACCTTGGTCATTCTCAAACGAATCCCATCCAACACTATGTAAGTTCATAATCTTTCCTGTCACCACTTTAGATGCTTCTGTGTGCTTTGGCCGTGCAGATTGATATTTATCATATCCCTTGGCGAGAACATCCACTTCATCTGAAGTCTTCTCACTCGAATCAGATTCGGTAACATTTTTCTTTTGCTTACCTATCCGCTTCAGCTTAAACTTTGAAGAAGCCCCTTTACTACGACCAGTCTCCATGACACCAATATCCGAAGTTGTTTTTGTGACATTTCTCTTCTTTGGCTTTTTACCCTTTTTAGCTCCATTACTGATATTTTTATCCAATGGTGGCTTCTTTGGATTATTTTCGGATGGAATTGACGGCTCCTTTGTAGCATCTAAATTACACCAGCCCTGAACGGATGGCTGCGATGGTGGGACATTGGCCACCTGTGTATGGCTCAGAGGATTTGGGCTATGATGTGACGTTATATCCATTGCGCCTCCTCCCCACCCATCTTCTGGTATTGCACTCTGATTACTATCGCAAACTGAGAACCTTCGACTGTGCAATAATACATCATTCGCTTCATTGTCACCATAGTCATCTGAATCATCTGTGAGCTGAATGATGCTTGTCCCTTTAACAGATGATGTCTTCTTCACTATAAGCTTCTTCAATGCCCGCTTAAACACTGGGGCATACTTCTTCGCTGCTTTTGGTACATCATCATCTCTCTCGTCCTCATCTAAACAGGTACTCTGTCTGCGGACGCTGCTACTGTTTGGTTCTGAGTGTGTCCAGTTCGATCCAGGAGTAGGTTGCGATGGTGGGACATCGGCCACCTGTGCATGGCTCAGAGGATTTGGATTATGATGTGACATTATATCCATTACGCCTCCTCCCCACCCATCTTCTGGTATTGCACTCTGATTACTATTGCAAACTGAGAACCTTCGACTGTGCAATAATACATCATTCGTTTCATTGTCACCATAGTCATCTGAATCATCTGTGAGCTGAATGATCTTTGTCCCTTTAACAGATGATGTCTTCTTCACTTTAAGCTTCTTCAATGCCCGCTTAAACACTGGGGCATACTTCTTCGCTGCTTTTGGTACACCATCCTCTCTCTCGTCCTCATCTAACCAGGTGCTCTGTCTGCGGACGCTGCTACTGTTCGGTTTTGAGTGTGTCCAGTTCGATCCAGGAGTAGGTTGCAGATCCATCCAGCCCCCTGACGTATTGTTACCATCAAAAGACATTGTAAACCAGTAAAGCCAGTTGGCTCACAAATAAACAATGCTTGTCTCACAAGCTCAGGTGCCTCTGAGCTTCACTATCCAGCTTTGATCCTCCTGTCTGTAAATTCCATATCATAGCTGCTATATTTCACTTTAGGACATATAAGATAATTTATCCAGGTTCCAAATTGTACAATAAATCTTAAATAACCAACTGGTTATACTCTCTTAGCTTGGATTAGCCAATGTATATCTGAACAAAAGACCCAACGGGCTCGCCGAACTGGTTAGAGTTGCTGGCTTCCTGCATAGGTCATGTGTTGAACCCAGACTGTGTCAAGCTAATGACTTACAAAAATGATACTTGTCACACTACCCAGCATTACTAGGATGGGGCAGCACCGGATTGCTCAAGATAATATGACTGAGTGGGGTATCGCATCATGATGCCAGTAGCCTGGTCTCTCAGTGAGGAAGCACTTATGAATCCATCATGAATGTGCAGTCACAAGTCAGTACTGGTCCTTATATCAATCTCCTTAAATGTTGCTAGGATGTAAAGCCTCAACAAAGCTCCATGGAAAGGATCTATTTTATAACAATCTTAAAATATCCAATGTTCCACACTGCACAATACACACGCCATCTCAGCTTGGATTATCGATATATACCCTAACGGAAATGTTCCTTATATGAACATTACAAGTGCTATTACATCACCATATAATTAGCTCACACATATCTAATTCGCATGTTTTGTGTTCCATTTGACACTAACCTAAATAAAATGAATACAAATCAAAACCAGAAATGCACAAGATGGTCACTACAGTTCTTCCCCACGAACGGGGTGATCCCTCTTCTGGACATTCCTTCTGGGCATTCCTTTCCTTCATTTTACACCTAGAATCTCCATGTCAAGCACCACTTCTGTTATGCACGAAGGCGCAGTACCATCGTATAATCAAAATCCACATGACGCCATGGCTCAGTTTGTTCCAGTCAGATCCTGCTACTGCTATGTGTCAGACCATTAAAGTGGGACCCAACAGGATGGCCAAAATGGTAAGAGCGCCCACTGGCTTCTCGTGAGTTTGAATCCTGAGTCAAACAAATGACGTACAAAATTAATACTTGTCACTACTTGGCCTGGTGCATGGTATTAATAGGATAGGGCAAGGACTGGTTTGCTCAGTATCAGGATAATATGACTGAGCAGGATATCAGGTCAAGGTGCTAATGGCCCTTAAATGTTGCTAGGATGTAAAAGCTCAACAAACAAACCACAAACAATAAAGGTTAATCCTCAATATTAAATTTTAAAAATACTTTAAAAAGAATAAAATCCTCCTTGTTCTGTTCCACGGTGATGGTTGGTGTGAGCATCGTCTGTTTTGTAGTTGGACATCGATAGGCTCAATGTCATCCATTCCTTTGCACTAGACCACAGAGGTGAACACTGTCCTTATCCCTTCAACTAATACACAGGTAGCGTCCATATATACTATATGGCCTCTGCACCAGCTGTCTTTGTTTAGTGTGCAATTAGATTGCAGTTGTTTTCAAATCGATCCAACTCTATCCTGGCAGTAATCTCCATTCACTGCGGGCCCTGTATGGATCCAATCAGTTTCAACATGTCACTGGGCCATGGCGTGCAGTCTCCCCCCCCAGCCCCTCATCGCATGGTGCCAAGCGTAGGTGGAACCTCCATGATTTTCCAATAATTCGCTAGCTGTGGAAACATAATATGGCACTTCACTCACTCAAATAATGTGGTTTACACTCACATAGCATTTCCCTTCATTAGTATCACTAAGCTCATTAGATATGCACACTGAACAATTCATTGTTAAGTAAGTTTGCATTGCTGCAGGTGGCTTCGATTGAACCTGCATCAATCAGGCTTGCATCAGTGTGGCCTACATCGGTCGAGCTTTCAGCGGTCGACATCAGTCAGTCTGTATCAGTTGAGCTTTCATCAGTCGACATCTGTCAACCTGCATCGGTCGAGCTTTCATCAGTCGACATCAGTCAACCTGCATCAGTCGAGCTTTCAGCAGTTAGGTCTCTGCCAGTTGAGCCTGCATCGGTTGAGCCTGCATCAGTTGAGCCTGTATCACTGAGGTCTACACCAGTTGAGCATTCATCAGTCGACCGTATATGAACTGAGCCTACATCAGACGAGCCTGCGTTTGCTGGGTTTACACTGGCAGTCTAACACACGGACAGTGCCTGGTCCGATGCATGTATATATGCACACACTCCTCACCTGGCGCCACACTCGACACTGCACCTTCCCGGTACCCCACGCGTGTTAAGTATACATCACTTCCGGTCAATGCGGTGCGCAGTGTGCTCCGACGGGCCTCCACTCTCCCTGCGGATCAACCTGCCATATCAACAGTGTAACAACACTCCACCACTGTAATATGCACCACCTCAGCAGATGCTTTCCTCTGCTGCTGCTGCTGCATTTTTTTTTATGGTTTAAGATTAAGTTTCTTTTATTACGCAGGCGGCTTATCAACTGTGGGTAGAACGGATGTGGTGGCCGTATAGACAGGAGCACTGGAAGAAAGGTTGTGGGTTCACATCCTGGCAGAGTTAAACCAATGAACGAATTGTTCTATTGTCTTGGAGACTTGCTGTCAATATGGGAGTGACTCTATGACCGGCATAAATTCTCTAGGTACTCATCCTGATGTGACATTAGATGTAGCTAGGATGTAAAGCCCCAAATAAATGTAGTTGCGGGTAACTGCCCTTAGTCTGCCCATGGATGGCTCACGGTGTTTTGGGTCAGAGGTCAAGGAAACTAGAGCACGCATTGGTGTGCAGAACCTTGCAAGATGAGGGTATATTCTCATCATGCATGTAGCTAATTGAATCGAAACTAGAACTGCCTTATCTCCCTGGGACCATCCTGATGACCTTAGATGTTGCTAGGACGTAAAACAACAATCAATCAATCAATAGTTCCGTCCTCTAGTCGAGGGTTGGATGCAATGGTTCTCCACTTGTCCCGATGGTGTGCTGTTCTGATAGACTGTGAATAATTCAAGCCTGTCCACTGTGAAATATTTGTAAACCATGATGTTCTTGGTCTCCCTCTCCCTCTGCTGCCATTCACCTTCCCTTCCAACAATGTACGGTATATTGAACTCTGACGAATGATGTGGCCAAAATAAATCAGTTTCTTTGTCTGTATAGTGGCAAACAAGCTTTTCTTATTTTTAATTTTTCTGAGAACTTCTTTGTTGGTGATCTTTGTCCATGATATTTTCATCATCCTTCGATAAGTCCACATCTCAAATGCTGCTAAACGTTTGTACATTTTCTTAGAGATTGTCCATGTCTCTGCCCCATACATTAGAGTAGACCACACATAACACTGAAGAATACGCTTCCTTGTTTGTATTAATATCTTACTTGATGTTAACACTCTATACATTTTGGAGAATGTTGTTCGGGCTATTGTTATCCTTCTTTTAATTTCTTCCTCACATCTCCCATCATTTGTAATCTTTTGTCCGAGATATATGAATTCGGATACTTGTTCTATGTTTGTGCCATCTATGGTTATATTGACATTTGGTTTATCTGTCTTTTTACTTATAACCATTGTTTTGGTCTTCCTGGCATTCATCTTCATGTTGAATAGTATTCCAGCTTTATTGATTCTATCACATAGACAACAATAAACAAACAATATCTCCCTGGGCTATGAATAGCCTGGTGGCTATAGCCCGAGGTAAAACATATATTATATATGCCTGCACATGCACTAAAGTCATTACTTTGATTGATAACATACACATTTAATGACCTCTTTCGATTTGAAGTTCTCAGCAACCCACACCAAATATACAACTGGAGATGATGAATATTAGTCAAGTTAAAGCTTAAAGTTGCATAGTCGGATGGTTTTGAGTTTCTGCCATATTGTTTTCTTTAGATAGATTTATTAGATAGATCATTATAATATACCACCTCCCGATAGTTTGAAGTAACTTTGATTATGAATGGCTAAATTTGGAGATCTTTGAAGTAAAAACTTTGAAAAGCTATTTTTGCCATCCACCTTCTAACCCATTTCCCTGTCGACCTGTTCACTGTTGTTTCCGTCCCCGACCATTCTCCTGTCCACCTGCTCACTATTACCCCAGGATCCCAGACATTCACATGATCCCCTGTCCATCTGCTAACTGATACTTCCGGGCCCCGGACATTCACATGTTCCCCTGTCCATCTGCTAACTGATACTTCGGGGCCCCGGACATTCACATGTTCCCCTGTCCATCTGCTAACTGATACTTCCGGGCCACGAACATTCACATGTTCCCCTGTCCATCTGCTAAGTGATACTTCCGGGCCCCGGACATTCACATGTTCCCCTGTCCATCTGCTAACTGATACTTCCGGGCCCCGGACATTCACATGTTCCCCTGTCCATCTGCTAACTGATACTTCTGGGCCCCCGGACATTCACATGTTCCCCTGTCCATCTGCTAACTGATACTTCCGGGCCCCCGGACATTCACATGTTCCCCTGTCCATCTGCTAACTGATACTTCCAGGCCCCCGGACATTCACACGTTCCCCTGTCCACCTGCTCACTATCACCCCCTCCCACGCATTCGCATGTTACACCACACCCTCCAGAGGTGCTCTGACCAGCGCCCTGATGAAAGTGAACACACCTTAATCTAATCATGTTATCGCACAGTTTTACAAACAGAACACGCCAAAAAACCTATTAAAAACATGCCTCGAAACAGTTTTCCTTTCCCACACCCCCACTTCTCAGCGCTTCACACACACACATGCACACACACACACACAACTAAGCAAGAACCATCTTATGTGTGTGTATATATTCATATTCTTTCTAGATATAGATAACAAAGATGGCTCTTGCTTATATACACATATAATAAGCATCTAGCCAGAACTATCTCTCCGACCTGATATGACCTCAGATGTTGCCAGGGCGTAAAATTCCAACAACCAACCAACTAGAACTATATCTTATTTATATACACACATATATAAGTCATACGTATAACACAGAAGACTTCCTCTGCTCAGTCCTCTGTATACGTGATGTGTGGGTGACTATCTAGACCGGCTCAGTTCTGTGTTAGGTGAGTTGGCAGTAGTAGCCAATGGCACTGTGCAACTGGACTACAATTAGGTTAAACAACTGTGTTTGCAAACCATTAAAGCTGGCATTGATACTCGGTGTAATGCGCGCCTTGACCAATCCGACCAGCGTGACAGACAACGCAGCTTCTCCCGGTGTGACATGTTGCATACATAGGTTGGCATTAGTTTGTTTGTTTGTTGTTGTTTTACGTCCTAGCAACATCTAAGGTCATATCAGGACGGGGTTGGCATTCGTAGGTGGATTGTATCAGGGTATCAGGGAGCCTAGAGAGGGATGGCCGAACGAGTTGAACATCCCCTTCATGTGTGCTATTTTCCCAGATTCGAACCCTGGCTGAGTCGAACCAATGATTTAAAAATGTATACGTGTCGTTACCTAGCCTAGGGGTCAGCAATTGTCTGCGAATGAAATGTCCTTAGCTTAATCCATGAGTATAAATATATAAATAAATAAATAAAATTAATTTTTTTTTAAAGAAAGAAAAATACATACATACAAATATATATACATACATACATACATACATAATCAGTAGGAACCAACCCTGAACCTAGTCTTAGCATAACTATAATTATATATAATGCTGTATTAATCATTCAACTAGATCTTGATATATATTTATAATAATCAGGAGGCCCTCCCCGGAATGGGTTCGAATCCCTCCACAACAGTAAATAAGCCTCGGCTGCTAACAGTACCTCTGCCCCCCCCCCCCCCCACCCAGGACCACCACCACACACACACACGGCGTCGCGTCGTTCAGCAACAGGCTTTGTCAATTTGAACTGACTTCCAAATGGCACAGGGACACATCGATATTTTCGTAAATTATTCACCGTTCGGGGCAGTTTGGCATCGCCGAATTGACAACGCACCGACGATGCACACACATGGGGACCCCACTTACTAACAACGCACCCACGATGCCCACAAATGGGGGCCCACTTACTAACAACGCAATGACGATGCACCCAAAACGGGGGCCCCACTTACTAACAATGCACCAACGATGCACACAAACGGGGGCCCACTTACTAACAACGCCACACTCCACTGGCCTCGTTTATAAACAGTTCACAGATCGTTGTCAGACAAAAAGATTAGTAATAATGAACATGGTTATAATTGAGCTTTCTCATTTTTCATATTAAATTTTGTTTTTAATTGGAATGGAGGACTATAGGGTTATTAAATAAATATCAAAGAAATCAAATTTAGTCTCGGTGTCGGCAACAAAATATCAAAATATCAAAAGGGAGGTTGCAGTAGTACTATGAAGCTACTATCATATGTCGCACAATCCGATGAAAATGTTCTAAACCAAAGCACATATCTAACTTAGAGTTACTGGTGCACTTACAAAACATTTATTGCTGCATAGAAGGAATAGTAGGTTAATTTAATAGAACTTTTCACTGTTGCAAGTTATATAAGCCTACGATTGCTAACATTTCGGGGGCCATCAACCTTAATTTGCAAATTTTCACTCCAATGATCTCCAAAGTTAACCATTCATAATAATAATAATTTAAAAAAACAATATTATTAATAATATGGTACTCAAAACTAAAGTAAAGTACAACCACCAACATTATATATATACTTTAAATAAATACATATATGCATACACATATGTATGTATGTATGTATGTATGTATGTATGTATGTATGTATGTATGTATGTATGTATGTATGTATGTATGTATGTATGTATGTATGTATGTATGTTTGTATGTATGTATGTATGTTATATATATGTATTTCAAATGTGGCGGGAGCCTAAAACCATCGAAAGATACCACTTCAGTCGTTACCAGTTCCTGGTGAGTCGCCTTTCACGACGCATAGTCAACAAGGGTACCACCAGGAGGCAGCACACACAGGCACACCGCAGGTAGCGCACAGCATACGGCTGTCCCTAGCAACACCCTAGTTACACCTAATTATATATTCACACAATTCCCCAGGCCAGCTGCCACCTGACGATGCTCTGCCGTCACGCAGAAATCATCCTTTCGCAGTTTTATTTTGCTTGTAATGTATTTTTTGTTTAGCACTTAGGCATTGATAATCTGAATATATGTTCACCAATGCCTTGATTATCTCATAAATGTTCAACTATATATCCCACTCCAAATTTGTATGCACATGCAATTATCTAACTTGTAGTTTATCTTGGCGGTATTTGTTAAACAGTTAAATTGTTTACATATATTTGTTAGTGAGCTATTGTTAGTTTGTGGCGATTCACTTGGGAACGTACACTTTCTTTACCACAAAGACAATGGTCTTCCAGTAGAACCCACATTTCAATCATGGGTGAAATGACAGGAAGAAACACAAAAATAATGCCACATAGAGCAAATTAGATCACTGTACCCATCACTGTACATACCTATAAAAACACAACACAATATTTCATCACGCCTGCTAGATTCCAACTGCAGGGTCCGTACACATGTGAAGATATGGAATTCAGGGCTATTTCAAAGCTGTTTTTGATAGAAATTCAAGACTATTTTTATTTGGATTTCAGTAAAAAACAATGGTGAATGGCAATTTGTGACTAATTTAGATCAGTGGAGACAGTTTAAGGGAATTCAAGGCTTTTTCAAGACGAATCACCCAAAATAGGTTAAATTCAAGGCTTTTCAAGGCCTTGAAATGGGGCAAATGAAGTTCAAGACTTTTCAAGACTTTGCAGGCCTCGTACGGCCCTTGCAAATGTTATAAATTATGCATGAAAAAAAAAGAAGAGATAAGCGGGCTAACCCTCCTGGTTTACGGTAACCCACATCTATTCCAGAGCCCATCGACCAGTATTGATTTGGAGGTATTGATTACCATTGAAATGAGCGCTAATTATAGAACTGCCAGCCTTACTCGCCGGGTCAGAGGGTGCCCCGCCAAGTCGGCTCCTTATATGGGCATGGCCGGAAGTGCCACCTGCCATGCGCACTGGTTAATCGATTTCTGGCGTCAGGGCAAATACTGAGTGAACTCACATGCAAGGCCCACTTAACCAGAGCTGGCTCTGAACCAGAAAACCGCGATATCCACGCACGCACGCGCACACAAGCCCGCCACGAACCCAGCTACAGGCATCGGTTGGTTAGTGTCAGGATATTGTGACTAAGTGCAATACTGTGCAAGCAGCACTATATCGTATGTAGGGCAGCACTATAAGGAGGCCCAGTATGAGCCGTTCACTCACATCCACCGACCAAATAACTTGACTCACCCACTAATTCAATAACTCACTCAGTCAGTAACTGTCCCACTTACTCTCTCAATCCATAACTCTCACCCACTGAATCACTCACTCACCCACTCATAGCTCACCAACTCACTCAATCACCCACCCAGTCACTAATTCACCCAGTAACCCACTGACTAACTGAATCACCCACCCACTCACTCTCATCTATCACCCACTCACCTCCCACATACGCATCCACACACAGGGATGAAAGTGGTCTCCGGGAAAAAAAGCGGAAATGCTGATATTCTCCCATAGGCTTAGTTAGCACTGTCAGGGAATCGCTGAAAATTCCCGGAAGTCGGATTTCATACATATTGGTAATCGCTGATAGTGCTGCTGCATTAGAAGCACATATTAGTAGTATACGCTGCTAGTGCTGTGGCGTGGGCACCACATATCGGTACACGCTGACCCTGCTGTGGTGTTTGAAGGCATTAGTAGTATACGCTGCTAGTGCTGCGGCGTGTGCACCACATATTAGTATACGCTGATGGTGCTGCAGCGTGAAATAACGTATTGGTTAGTTGGTTGTTGGAGTTTTACGTCCTGGCAACATCTAAGGTCATATCAGGAAGGGCGCAACGTATTAGTATACACTTATAGCTACAGGAAAAACCCGGAAATCCGTGAAATCACGGATATCTTTCATCCCTGCACACATACCCGTACACTCACTCACGCACACCCACACACAACAGAAAGATAATATTTGGTGACACAGACCACCCACATTAACCCCACACAGGACCCTTCTCACCAGAGTAAACATTCCAGTATTTGTTTGTTGGTACTTTAATGCATTAATTTATAATCAAATTTAATGTACAAATCACCTCAGATTGCTATGGCCAGAAAACCAGTGCTACAGCTCTGAAAAAATTTAATGTTCTAAAAGATCAAATAAAAAGTTCACTCAAAAAAGGCAATTCACTTACCCTGTAAATTCCGACTGGATTGTCAAATGAATTCAACACTCGCTTCCAGTGTGGCAGGTCATGGGATTCAACCCCTGGCCAATTGCTTACAAATTTATACTTGTCGCTACCTAGCTTGGCATTCGCCATTACTAGGATAGGGTAAGGGGTAGTCGAATGAGGATTTGTTTGTTGTTTTACATCCTAGCAACATCTAAGGTCATTTCAGGATGGGTACTGACTTGTGACAGTGCACACTCATGGCGACTTGATAGTGCTGCCCCACTGGAAGACCAGGCCGCCAGCACCATGACCTGATATCCCACTCAGTCACATTATCCTGACACTGAGCCAACCAGTCCTTGCCCTATCCTAATAATGCCGAGCCCCAGGCTAGGAAGCAAGAAGTATCAATTTTGAAGTCATTGGTTTGACTCGACCGGGGTTCGAACTTGAATGAGGAAAATGAATTGACTGCAATTGAAATTTCCCCTGCTTCATCAATGAAACCCCACCCAAATAAAATATGTGTTTAGTGGTGACTTACTTTGCATCTTGTACGCGTACTAGCTCATGCTTCGCAAACTCAAAGTCCTTAAGCGTGCCTTTACTGGCGCTACCAAAGTCTGACCTCCGCCCCGCCTGAGCCTCCACGGGATGATTGAGCCTGCAAGCCGAAAGAAGTATCAGTCCCAACTCAAAATAGGGTAAATGGAATACGGGGACCATCTACTAATGTTGCATAATCAATGGTTTTGAGTTTCTGTTATATTTTTTAAATAGATATATTATTTTGATTATTCTAATCTACTGCACTTTGGTCGTGTTAAAGTTGTATAGTCCGATAAAAACATCAAATTTTCAAAAGTAAAACTCTTATTTGGGTTTGAACTTACATATCCAACTTAGATACAAGAACACTTATTAAGGATTTTCTGCTATATATAAGGACATACTAAGTCAATTTAATCGAACCTGTTACTACTGAAGCCTATGGGGACAAAGTTTTGGCATGCATGCCAAAATTAATTTGGCATGTTTACACTTAAAAAAATCTCCAAAGTTGGCCATTTTAAATCAAGGTTGCTTCAAATTAAAGTAAGGTAGATAGATTATTACAATCGGCCTAATATATTTACCTCACAAAACCATAGAAACTCCAAACCATCGGACTATGCAATTTTAATAGATTATGCAACTTTAATAGACTATGCAACTTTAATAGACTGGTATCTTACCGGAAGTAGTGGTCGCCCCCAAGGATGACACGGTCGCCATGGTGAAGCGACGTCTGTGACGTAATCTGGCAGCCGTTGACGTAAGTCGGGGCCTCCCCGAGGGGCACGACGCTCACCGAGTTCTCCACACTGTTGATGATGCTGAAAAATTTAAAAAAACAGAAACTTGCCAATCCCAGGGTCCGTACACATGGAATTCAAGGGTATTTCAAAGCTGTTTTTGATAGGAATTCAAGACTATATTCATTTCGATTTCAGGGGGGCGGGGGAAATAACAATGGCGAATGGTGATTC
The DNA here is from genome assembly GCA_030323885.1 of Branchipolynoe longqiensis. NCBI lineage: Eukaryota > Metazoa > Annelida > Polychaeta > Phyllodocida > Polynoidae > Branchipolynoe > Branchipolynoe longqiensis. The sequence continues at coordinate 26,299,149 of CM059201.1, read as the reverse complement.
CAGACTAATTTAGATCAGTGGGGACAGTTTAATGGAATTCAAGGCTTTTCAAGACCAATTACCCAAAATGGCCATGAAATGGGGTAAATGAAGTTCAAGACTTTTCAAGACTTTCCAGGCCTCGTATGGATCCTGAAATACAATGTTAAATTTGTTTTTCTTAATTTGAACATATAAAGCTGGAATACTATTCAACATGAAGATGAATGCCAGGAAGACCAAAACAATGGTTATAAGTAAAAAGACAGATAAACCAAATGTCAATATAACCATAGATGGCACAAACATAGAACAAGTATCCGAATTCATATATCTCGGACAAAAGATTACAAATGATGGGAGATGTGAGGAAGAAATTAAAAGAAGGATAACAATAGCCCGAACAACATTCTCCAAAATGTATAGAGTGTTAACATCAAGTAAGATATTAATACAAACAAGGAAGCGTATTCTTCAGTGTTATGTGTGGTCTACTCTAATGTATGGGGCAGAGACATGGACAATCTCTAAGAAAATGTACAAACGTTTAGCAGCATTTGAGATGTGGACTTATCGAAGGATGATGAAAATATCATGGACAAAGAAGATCACCAACAAAGAAGTTCTCAGAAAAATTAAAAATAAGAAAAGCTTGTTTGCCACTATACAGACAAAGAAACTTATTTATTTTGGCCACATCATTCGTCAGAGTTCAATATACCGTACATTGTTGGAAGGGAAGGTGAATGGCAGCAGAGGGAGAGGGAGACCAAGAACATCATGGTTTACAAATATTTCACAGTGGACAGGCTTGAATTATTCACAGTCTATCAGAACAGCACAACATCGGGACAAGTGGAGAACCATTGCATCCAACCCTCGACTAGAGGATGGAACTGTTGATTGATTGATTCAGGGATCAGGAAGCAGTGGGTGTATTTTCAGCAGGGTCGAAATTAGCCTCTGACAAAAATAAGAAGCAGAATTTCGACCTGCCAGGCAAGGAGCCACATATAGAGGTAGGTGTGGATAGGATGATTACATAAGGGAGCCTAGGTTGTGTAATGGTTAGCACACTAGCCATGGAATGGCAAGAATTGTGGGTCTGAAAACCTGCTCTACACGCAATATTTCCCATTTTCATCACCCCCATGATAGTACTAAGGCAGTCAAGAGATGTCTGTTTTTGCGGAAAAATCGTAGACAAAAGCAAAAATAAACGCGATCTTACTGACTCGCACTCGCACACGCACACGCGCGCGCACGCGTGCACGCACGCACGCGTGCGTGCGTGCACGCACGCACACCCACCCACACACACAACGGGAGGGCCGAATGAGTTGAGTTAGAGGGTCCATCTCCCGTGTTGGTAGACCATGGGATTGTGGGTTCGAACCCTGGTCGAGTCAAACCAATGACTTCAAAATTGATACTTGTTGCTTCCTAGCCAGGCGCTCGGCATTATTAGGATAGGGCAAGGACTGGTTGGCTCAGTGTCAGGATAATGTGACTGAGTGGGATACCAGGTCATGGTGCTGGCGGCCTGGTATCCCAGTGGGGCAGTACTATAAAGTCACCATGAGTGCGCATTGTCACAAGTTGGTACCCGTCCTGATATGACCTCAGATGTTGCTAGGAAATAAAACAACAAACAAACAAACTCACACACACGTACGTGCTCTGGTGAACAGTAGCAGTTCTGCTTCTAGGCGATAGATGGCGCCACCAGTTTTAAAGGACACCTCAACCAAAAAGAGCCCATGGTTGTGGTCTGACACCCCACCCCCCACCCCCCCGCATCCCCAGTTCTCTGCCACTCCTCACATTATATATGGTGTTTGTTTGGGTTTTATGTCCTGGGGTCAGTTCATGACCAAGCGCCTGAGCTCTCAAGGGAATAAAAGTCTGTACCGACAGTGCGGCGTCCGATGGGATTCTTTTAATTCTGAGGTTTGAATAGAGAGCGTGAAGCTCATCACACTTATACCCCGTTATGTCCCTTTGACACAACCTATAGAGCGCAATGTGGCAACATCACTGTAGATGGGACTCCAGCTATACTGTGTACCGGAGTTCGAATCCCAGCCGAGTCAAACCGACTGTCCTGATATTGCCAGGATGTAAAACAAACAAACAAAACAAACGAGTCAAACCAATGACGTATTAAATTGATACTTGTCGCTACCTAGCCTGGCGCTTGGCATTAATAGGATAGGGCAAGGACTGGTTAGCACAGTATCATGATAATGTGACTGTGTGGGATATTGGGTCATGGTGCCAAAAGCCTGGTCTCCCAGTGGGGCAGCACTATAAAGTCACCATGAGTTTGCACTGTCACAAGTCGGTGCCCGTCCTGATATGACCCTAGATGTTGCGAGAACATAAAGTAACAAAAATCAATCTTATACCATGCGTGCCTTTGACACACCCGATAAAGCGGGCTGCAGTTACGCAACTACAGATGAGCCTTACCAGTGGTTGTCAGCGATAAGCGGTCCAAGAAGCTGAATGTCACCAGACTGCTGGCGCCCAATATGCGTCTTTCCATCCTTCAGGATGTACAAAAGGGTCTCCGACAACTGCGGGTCTTCATTAAGGTTTACCAACGTAGGCCGGTTGTTGTCCACCTATGAAGGAAATACAGAATTATCTCTCCGTTAAGTTTGTTAAGAATTGCTAACGGTCGGTGGGCACTCCTATAGATTCACTCAAAATGAGACACACTTAGTTCCAACATTGGTTGTCAAGAATAAATTGTTGTCGTTATGATATCTCTAACCCAGAATAGTTGGGTAACGCAATCTCAGGAGCCAATAAATCCCACTAAACCGCATTCAAACAGGTGTAAAACACATTTGCAGCGCAGCATGTGCAATGAGTTGTTACCAACATTAGTTCCTGTCCATGCTATCAGAGGGCGGGTTGGTTATGGAAATCCTCTGTAAGACCTTTTTCACAGAGCATTCTCAACATTAGTTCTTGCCACTGCCACCAGAAAGGCGGGTCGGGGGAGGAAATTATCTATCAGGACTTTCCTACAGATCACGCTAACCAGTGAGCTGCTGATACACATATCACTAATTCCTGCCACTGGTGTCAAAGGGCAGGTTGGTGGTGGAAATCCTCTGCAAGACCTTTTTCCTAAGGAGCATGCTCAACATTAGTTCATGCCACTGCCATCAGAAAGGCGGGTTGGACGTAGAAATAATCTATTCCAGACAATGTCCAGGTGTGAACCACTGCTAACCAATGGGTAACGCCCAGTAAACACTAATGCCTTTTTTAACTAACAATGTTCCTACGTGGTCAGCATTCAGAATGTCTGCAACAATGTGAGTCTGAGCTGACAATCATAGAATTAAGAGACTAGGTAAAAGCTAACCAAAGTCAATTTAGGTAAATGGATCAGGTAACATTATGACCGCTCTACGTCTACACTGTGAGTTGATTGTTCAATATGTCCCGAAGTTTACCCATTCGATTTGCCCACTGCTAGGTAATCGCCATGGAGACTATTTACTGTGACACCGGATCTCACCAAATGTCACATCATTGATTCTTTTGGGATGTTTTTTGTGCGTAAATATTTTATTCATCAGAATCCATCATTCGTCATCAGCAAACAGTTATAGTTAAAGGTATTTACATAATACATTAAAAAAAATTAATAATAAAGGAATGGTGTGTCACAATGGCGGAAGTGTTGATAGGTTAGTTAATGCAGGTGCATGGGTAGTTATGAAATAAGTCTTATCCAGGGATGAAAGTGGTCTCCGGGAAAAAAAGCGGAAATACTGATATTCTCCCATAGGCTTAACATTGTCAGGGAATCGCTGAAAATTCCAGGACGTCGGATTTCTTACATATTGGTATACGCTGACAGTGCTGCGCCGTTGAAGCATGTATTAGTAGTATATGCTGCTAGTGCTGCGGCATTTGCACCACATATCGGTATACGCTGACCTTGCTGCGGGGTTTGAAGGCATTAGTAGTATACACTGCTAGTGCTGCGGCGTTTGCACCACATATTAGTATACGCTGATGGTGCTGCAGCATGAAATAATGTATTGGTTGGTTGGTTGGTTGGTTGGTTGGTTGTTTGAGTTTTACATCCTGGCAACATCTAAGGTCATATCAGGATGGGCCAACATATTAGTATACACTTATAGCTACATGAAAAATCCCGGAAATCCGCGAAATTGCGGAGATCTTTCATCCCTGCTTATTTGATGGAAGAGGTGGGAGGTGGTGAATACACATATGCCAAGTAGTATTTTATCTAATGTAAAATATTTACTAGGACAATTTCACTGGAATCTATATTAGAAGCTTGTCTGTCTGTGTTTTACCTCCTGGCAAAATCTAAGGTCATATCAGGACGGGTACTGACTTGTGACTGTGCATTCATGGCAACTTTATGGTGCTGCCCCACTGAGAGACCAGACCGGCACCATGACCTGATATCCCAATCAGTCACATTATCCCGACACTGAGCTAACCAGTCCTTGCCATACCCTAATAATGCAGAGCGTCAGGATAGGAAACGACAAGTATAAATTTTCTAAGTCATTGGTTTGACTCGATCGGGAATCGAACTCCCAACCTTCCGTACCGGAAGCCTGCGCTCTACCGATTCGGCCACCGCTTGCGGTACATTAGAAGCAAATTCATAGCAAGAACCCTACCAAGTCTGGTTATCAGGAGGCGTGTGGTTATAGGTGCAAAGTGAGTTTAAAGCATTGGGCCTATCGAGGGGGTGTAATGACATCACAAGACAACTTTCGGTAGCCATATTGGATTACATCCAGAAGGCTTGCAACTGCCTACACTGTGCTTATTTACTGATTTGTTGGTTTATTTGTCACTGTTTTGAGCAGTTTGGCCTCAGAAGTTGTTGCTAAAGTGCTGTAAGTAAACACATTGGATGTAAACTGCCCAGAACCTCCCAGAACACAAGAAAACTCTGTTTTACTGCATCTGCATGCATTCACAACATGGCTAGGGAGGATGCTCGTAATCCAAGATATCTGGCCACTGACCGATGACTGCTGAGTGATGATGTCACGTGAACTCTAGTGAAGGACAGGGCTGGGAGGGGTTCTAACTCTAACTTCCGTTGTGTAAGCTGAAGCTGTGACCCGACGTGCTGGGTCACAGCTTCAGTTACACCTGAGGAACCAGTGGAACTCAGAATCTCACTATTAATATAAAAGTTACTTTGAATTGAGTTAAAATTGTCAATCTGACATACATAAATATGCAAGTATAAGCTCACCTGGAATGAGATGCCCGACTGCTCCAGGAGACGTGCCTCTTCCTGCTTCCGCTCCTCAGAACGCATCAGGCGCTCCTGCCACGACCTGTAAGCATTTATTGCATTTATCTATTTTAGTGGGAGGCTGGGTGCAAATTAGTTATTAACAAGGTCTATGATTTTCTGCTTAATAAAGTCCACTCAATAGACGACGTCCACTGAGCATGCGCACTCAGCTGAAACTTGGGTTGCAGGTCAATTCTGGAAGCGAGTACAGGGTTATTTAATGCAATCATTATTGAACCTCCCCTGCATAAATAATAAAAGATTATTAAAGTGACCATGAGTGTGTGACGTTGTCCTGGCTTCTTGATCAGAAGGCTAGTACCTAAAGTTATAACTAGCTCTAAATCTAGATTTATTTAGAGTTAAACGTAGAGAATGTAAATTTTATCACCAAATTTTGTACAAAATTGATACTTATTGCTACCTATCCTAGTGCTCGGCATTACTAGGATAGGATAAGGACGTGGCGGAATGGACTTGTTGACGCTACCAGCAATCCAGTGTAAGGATATTGTGACAGAGAAATTAGGTTGCGGTGCCACTGGCCTGGTGTCCCAGTAGGAGAGCACTATAAAGTAGTCATGAGTGTGCACTATTACAAGTCGGTACCTCTCCTGATATGACATTAAATCTTGTCAGGACGTTTGATTGATTGATTGGTGGTTGCTTTATGCCGTGTCAGCAGCATAGGCCATATTTATGGCGAGAAATGTTTGTTTTTGTTCAAACCATCGCTTTTACATGTAAAAGCATACAATCAATTTGTGGTCAATAGACACTCATGAATTTTGTAAACTCACAATTATATAGTTTCTGGTCAAGCTATTGTCAGGACGTAAAACCCCAACACACAAAATAAAACTGCCTATAACTAGATGCTCTGAAAGCAATGTCATTCCTAAATAGGGTTGATAATCCATTGAACGCTGTGCGACCATCCCCCATTCAAGCAATTGATTTTGAGCTTTGCTCAATAAAAAAAAAAAAGGAGAGAAAAAAAAGAAGATAAATAGGGAGACTCTTATGAGATACTTTACTTTAGTGTAGAATAACTTTTAAAATAATTGGCTACCTGGAGCTATTTGAAGTTAACGCATGCAAAATATTTGTGCACACCAATAGTTGAAACCAAGCGCAATATGCCGTTATTGTTAAGGTCTCGTTATCACAGATCAAAGCCGGCGAATTCTGACGATCCTTAGTTAAGGGATAAAGCCCGAAAGAAATGATTCATGAGTGCATCTGTGTAACAACAGATTTAGGTAAATGTTTTGGTTTAAAAAATATTATGCATTCATCAGATTATGCAACTTTAACTGCGTAAGCTTCTTCATACAAAAGTAATAAAATACTTTGGATTTTATTTCGTGGCAATTTATGGTAAAATCAGGATGGGTCCGTGCGCACTCATGGTGACTTTATAGTACTGCCTCACTGGCAGACCAGGCCACCAGCACCATGACCCTATTTCCCACTCAGTCACATCCTGACACTGAGCTAATCAGTCCTTGCCCGATCCTAATAACGCCGAGTGCCAGGATAGGTAATGACGAGAATCATTTTTGTAAGCCATTGGTTTGAGTTGGTTGGGATTCAAACTCACAACCTTCTGCACCGGAAGCCTGCGCTCTTACTGATTCCGCCACCACGTCCGGTGGTAAATCTAATCATTAATGCAGTAATTAATCACTGGGACTGTGAAATGGGAAGGATTCAATCTGCTGAAGAATAAGCCGTCAGTATCGCTGATGGTTGGGCGAAGGTTTGTAAACACAAATATGAGGAACATGCAGCTCTTTAAGCAAACTTCATCAATCGGGCACGGTGGACGAATCAGTAGAGCGCGGTCCTCGCGTGCGGGAGTTCGGGAGTTTGGTTCCCTGTCGAGTCAAACCAATTGATACATTGCTTCCTAGCCTGGCGCTTGCCAATATTAGGATAGGGCACGGACTAGTTGGCTCAGTGTCAGGATAATGTGACTGAGTGGAATAGTGCTGGTGGCCTGGTCTCCCAGTGGGGCAGCACTATAAAGTCGTCATGAGTGCACACTGTCACAAGTCGGTACCCATCCTGATATGCCAGGACATAAAACTCCAACAACCAACAAACCAATCAATATTAATACACTTTGCACACATTGACTATGCAAACGTCACAGTTAATGGTAAAAGTGCATACGATCTCATAAGGCAAACAAGTATAACATTACAAAGATCATTCTGGTCGACCACGTCTGCATACAGTGGCATTTTTAGTCGCAAATGAAACATCGCTTGGGATTCAGTTCCACTGCCTTCTTCATCAAGTTCACCTACTATTCAATCACAAGCCTCCAATTGCTATCTGATTGAAATGTGCGCTTGGCAAGTCTCCACCAAAGATTCTCCAGTGTCAGCAGAAATATCTGAGGAATCCGCTCCACGAAAATGGCTATCAGGCAATCACCAGGCATGCTTTCAGCAATCAGCTCAAGTTGGAAAGACACATATATTGCAAGTAACGATTGTCTTGACAATGGCAAGGAAGCTCTTACACAGTTGTCCATCACAAGCAACAACAAAAACGCCAAACATTACAGACCACATAGCTACTGGAAATCCATTCCTTTGTTCTCTTCAATACTGACCAAAACTGATTGGGGTACTCCCAAACTATTTCTTCATTTTGCTAATAAGACTTCAACATAAACTGAACAAGACACTCAACGACACCACAGAACCCATTGATCCATTACACGCTAACAAGAAAAGGAACATCTTTGATATAGTCATAGAGGAAGATCTCAGCTATGTCTGGAGAGAAGACGCTACATCAGATGAAGAATCATCGTGTAAGAACCAGCTGTGCTTTCTGTTGAACCAACCCAAACTTAACGGATACCCGAAGCTGATGCAGGAGTTCTACCATGTCTGCACGTATGAGCATACTGACAGGCTCAGGATATGGCTACGAACAGTCCGCATAGGCAACAGTGATGAAGCTGTATCAGCTGTGCAAACAATACTCAAAGCAAGTCTCCTGCATGACAAGGATGAATTAGTAGCTATTGCCTTCAAAGTACTTGGGTCATCATTGCTGACTAGATCGGCCACATTTGCGGATGATTGCAGCAAAATGAATATCAGCTTGCTTCATCTTTGCGTGCTTAAAGCCAGAACTGAACTGCTAAACATTTTGCTTGACATAATTGAACTCGACGAGGTATTTGTTCCTTCATGAGCGATCTATTGATCGAAGGCTAGGTGAATGCGATAGTGCAGAACTTGCATTGAGCATGGCAGTGTGGGTTGGGAACTGTACTGCTGTTCGAATACTTGTGCAAGCAGGTGCAGAAATGTCAGCAAAGGATGACAAAGGATATACTGTTTTTCACTATTTGGTTATCCTTGAAGAGAACAACCCAGAAGCTGTTGATGTAATGTACAACACTCTAATTGATTGCTTTAAGGTTTGGATACAGCTCACACAGCAGTACTCATTTCTTTGTATTTCAAATAAGGATGAAGCATTCCTATTTGCCAAATGGCTGTTGATTCGTGACCGGAATGAAAATGGCCTGACCCTACTTAAATTTGCAGCAACGCGTGGTTCTATTCAAGCTTTCAGGAAACTTGTGAACACAGACTATGTGTATTCCTTCCCATATGTTTCCCTTGGACCATTTTCAAAACGCTTGTATGACATAAGCGACATAGATGCAGATTTAGCAGCAGCCAGTTCCAGCCCTTCTGTTTTGGATATAATTGGACTTACTCCGACTGACAAGAACATGGAGTGTCTAAAGGTTGAGCCGGTCGCGACCCTTGTACAACGCAAATGGGACTACTTGCAGCCATCGTTGATTTTGTGGGGAATATTCCATATCAGTTTTATGATATTCTATTTGTATTTAAGCTGTTGGTTCCAACAGTTTTCTATGCAGGATTCACCATCTAACCACACAAACTTATCAAATGTTGCCAGGGCCAAACTTGATGTTTTCGACTATGTACTCATTGGTGTAAGTTGCTGGTATCTTTTCATGTCAGTATCTTGCCTGGCAGCCTTAATTCAATCAGCCATTCAATTAAAGTCCAGTTTCTCTGAATTCATACACTCCTGTGGATACATGCGCACAGATGGGCTGCTGTCATTTTCGATTACTTCAATTTGCTACTTGCTGCTGAAATATTATATCAGACATAAATCGTGGTGTTTGTCGCTATCCATTATCAATGGATGGTACCTTATCCACCTTCATATTCGTGCCAGCAAACAGCTCGGCTCTTTCAACATTATGATTCTACATGTCATCAAAGGAGACACAGCTCTATACGCCCTGAACATCATTTTCTTATCTGCCATATTCACCCTCATTTCAATGCCTGTCCTCTTAAGCTCTCCTCCACCTAGCACCTTCTTCTGTGAGAACTTCAAGAATTACTTGCGGATGGGGATGGGCTTGACAGATTTCACAGACATGTACGATTATTCGTTGACACACAAAGCTATTATTATCCCTTATTGTACCTTCCTCTTTCTAGTTAATATCACCATACTAAATATGTTAATAGCCTCCATGACTGAATCATATGCGAATATGTCAAAGAAAAGGGATCTTCTTATTACATCACTGATCGCTGCTGACTGTGTGTTGCTTGGTAAGATTTGGCCTTTGCACACCCGCTTCAATATGAACAATGTGAGGTTACACAAGGTCTTACGAATTCACCTTGCTGATGGTAGAACTGCAGACCGCCATGTCTACCTGTTTCCAACAGCAGTCAACGAACAAAACATTCAAACCAGTTGAAGTCAGTGGGCTCAAAACGTGGCTTAGTGCCCGCTCTACGATTAGTTGCTCAAGCATTGCCACTTCAATTTTGGGTCCATTTCAACTAACTTAATAGTAACAATTTTAAAGAAAAAGTCTTTTTTTAATGTGGGGGGAGGGGGGGGGGGGGGAAGATCATATCGCACCAAATCTCAATGGCTGCTCCGCTGGACAAAGAGTGGTCATAGAAGTGGCATCTTTATTTGCCTGGCCCGGATTGGCAGATGTCAAATTAATAAAAAATTTAGATTTGTCCCGGTGGAACCGGTTTAAATTAACACCCCCCACCCCACAACTAAACTATACCCAGGTATAGTCTGGGCTAGACCAAAATATACCACAGGGAATAAAATATCCCGGGCTGGTTTATGCTCCAGAATATATTTTGGCCTAGCCCAGATAGAGTTTATGTGTATGCATAAATGTTCACTGTTATGCAAATATTACGCTAAGCGGTCAGAGGACTCTATTGTGGCTGGTTCTGGAAGGTTCTGTGTGATGCAGCTAGAGCGGCTTGGAGCAGTTGCCTGTGGGGACAGGTAAGCAAGTGCAGTTGTTCAGCAGGTGCTGCCTGTGCCACTACCGGTCAGTATATTTCAATCATAATTGTTGCATATACTTACACATATATATATAAATCCATACTGTATTTAGGGATGACTGCACAAGATATAAAAACCCGAGTCAGAGCACTTCAATGTTGTATGTAGTATTTAGATATATGTAAAAGATCTTGAACTTTGAGAATATTAACTTCGTTTTTGTTAAATTGGGTTGGTGTGAGCATAATATCCTAGTTTTGTAACAATACAAATGGCTTTCTTTGAAGAGTAAATAGCTTTTGGATGTGGAATACCACAATTCAACTGAGGCAAAGGTAATGCAGTTCTTAAAGTAATTAAAGCATGTTGTTCCAAATCACGTCTTAAGTCATTTAGAATCGTGATAGTTTCCAAAATTTAAAATAAGAGCTTTTGAATATGACATCTAATTGTCAGATTCTTGTCAATTAGAATGTCAAGAAAATTGAAGCAGTTTGTTGGCTGGATAAGAGATTCATTAACTTTGAAAATTTGGTGAACGTTGTTGCAATGACATGTTTGCTTTTTGATAAATTCAGGCATAGCTTATTTGTACCAAACCAATAAAATATTGTATTCAGTTCATGATTCATTGTAGTCTGTACTTGATTAGTTTGCAAAGGCATTTGAGTAATTAAATTGTGTATTGTAGTAGGTAAGCGACATAGATGCAGATTTACCTTTATAACATATTAAAAAGTCATCTACACAGAGACTGCAGGATACAGTTCTCTTTATGGAATTTACTATATTGTTAATTTTAATGCCAAAAAGGCTAACAGATAGAATGCTACCCTGAGGTACTCCCATCTCCTGAGGGACAAAAGGACTAGCAGTGTCCTTGAATATTTTGTGTCTGACTGTGGGGGGGTGGGGGGGGGGGGTATAATCTGGACTAGGGGGGTATGAAATGGCCTAGGCTAAATAATACCCCGGTGTATAAGCTGGGCTAGCCCAAAATATACCTGGAGTATAAAACAGGCCAACCCGGGTAGTCTGGGCTGGGGGTATATATTGGCAAATTACACCAGCTAAAACATTAATTTTATACGCTTGCACTTCAATTATCTTAAAAGTTAGCCGTTTAAAAATAAAAGTTATTCAAAATGAAAGAAAAGTAGATCATAACAATTAATTTAATATATTTATTTGAGAAAAATGACAATAACTCAAGTTGTCAGGTAGACAGATAGCATTACCTTGTCATTTCGGCCATCTCGCGTTCCTTGGCGCTCAGTTTCTCGCGGAGTGTCACGATCTCGGCCAGGCTCGATGACGTCATAGTGGAGCTGTTCATGTCGGAGCCTGTCTGCGTCCGCAGTTTGTCGATTTCTGCCCGCAGCTCTAAAAAGAAGCACAAACTATCACGTGTCAACAATTAAACAAAAAACTAAAATCTTTCGGTCACAGGGACTATCATCTGTCAGTAATCATTTTTTAAATCAATCTTTCGGTCCCAGATTTATTTCTCTGAATGTAATGTAACAAACGTTAGTACTGAAGCACTGGTCTTCCGGCATTTGTGAAAAGATACCGGATAACCGACTGACCTGCCAGCGGTAGCTGACTGACCGACTACCAACTACTAACATATATACCTGGCAATTTGTGATATAGTTAAACAACCATTCTCAAAAATCTTATCAAAGAAGCTAAATGATGGGGGGAAAAGCATACAACAAGAAAGACATTTTTTTTAGTTGCTAGTCCTTTTGTAATTAAAAAAAAAAGGGGAGGGGGGGAAGAAGCAATTTATATCTTTTTGGCAATTAAAAATAAACGTGGAAAACAACATAAAACAAAATTATTTGCTGGGCTTTTTGTAATTAAAAAAGGACCTTAAAAACTGCAAGTGGCTTGCTCCTCTGTATTTAATTTTTAATTCATGACCTGCGTACCTCTGATGAGCCGCGCGTTGGAGTCCTCGTTGACGCGTGCTTGGTTTATGATGGACCGAGCCTGGTTGGCGTAGCGCAGGGTGCTCAGCGTCTCCTCGATGTATGTGTCGGCCGGGCCCACAGTCGCCAGCATCGCTGTCTTAGAGTTCCCACCCAGACTTTCCTTAAGCAGCCTGAGTAGTGATGTAAGGTAAAGTAGTGACATAAGAATAATAAGGTAAGAGTAGTGATGTATGAGTAGTGAGGTAAGAGTGAGGCAATAGTAGTGATGCATGAGTAGTGAGGAAAGAGTAGTGAAGTAATAGTGAGGTATGGTAGTGAGGCAAGAGAAATGAAATATGAGAATAATACTGTTGAAATATGAGTACAGTACTGTTGAAATTATACTTACTACCATTCCATTTAATGCACTGTGCACTTATGTTGGCGATAATCCTGTTGAAATTGTAGATTTACGACATTTATATCAATGGGGACTTATATTATTTTTATTTGGATTTAATGCGAAATCGTTTGCGGACTAATTTAGATCAATGAGGAGAGTTTAATGGAATTCAAGGAATTTCCAGACTAATTACCCAAAATAGGTTAAATTCGAGGCGTTTCAAGGCCTTAAAATGGGGCAAATGAAGTTCAAGGCTTTCCAGGCCTCATAAAGTTACTCCCCACGTCATACACTTTTGTACGCCCGTGAAAACGCTTAAAACTTTGGATGACCCCTAATTTGTGCGTATAAGCAGCAACCTGCAGCCTGACAATACCCACCACGTGAGGACCGAGTCCCGGTAGGGGATGAACAGCTTCTTCTTCTTGTTCTGCGAGTTGGACTGCTCCGAGAGCAGGGAGATCACTTTGCCCAGCGTGTGCAGGGACTTGTTAATGCTCGCACCCTCCTGAGGCAACGCAAACATGAGAGGATGAGAAGTGAGAAAAGCAACACCAAAGAAAACCCTCCAAAAAAAACCTAAACCAGCAGATGCAATTATACACACAAAAAAAACACAGGTTTTCAAAGGATGAAAGTGGTATCCAGTAAAAATAGCGGAAATCATTGGTGATGTTATCTTTAAATGTAATACTATTATTAGAGCAACATTATTTATATTCATTAACTATTAATAGCACATTATCCTAGTAATTATTATTAAAGGGGAAACCGATGGTGAATTTCCGTGAAAACTCAGAACTTCTCCCATAGACTCAGCACTGTCAGGGATCGTCGAAAACCCAAGGAAGTCAGGTTTCAGACAATACCCTTCAAGCACTATCCTAGCTCCATTCCACCATGGCCGCGTTCAAGGTGTGCCTCGGAGATATTCCGGATGTTGCGCTAGTTTGAAGACTAGTTGTTGGGTGCCTCGAAAATGGGGCTGCCACTTGCAATTGAAAAGAACAGCGCTGATTGGCTGAAACCACTGAATCGGGCAGCCATTTTCAAGGTGCTTTTTGCCTCATGTCTGAAAAGTGAGATGTCTCCGAGGCGTACCCTGAACGCATATAGGCCAAAAAGACGTCGCGGAGCCGACACGGAGGTGGTGCAGTATGGCACTGGCCTACACTGACAGCAGGATGGTATTGGCTTTCGCCGAGAGCGCTGCGGAGCTTGAACAACTGATTGGCATAGTCATACTCATATGGTTCTGATTTGGTTAGGCTACAGATCCGGTATCAGGTCGGGACCTCTCTAATACCCCTGTCACACTACTACGTAACGAGCCAATGTAAGCCTGACGTGCTCACATTTCGTCATTACGTTGACGTACGTTGGGTTACGTTATGATGATGTCAGAATGACGTTAGACTGACGTCGAGCTGTGTCACGTTACGTCGTGGCGCGTCAAGTTTTACGTTCACCGTACGTTCTGTACACGTTCGCCGAACGTCAATGACGTTAGTCAAACGCTGCTCACTACGTTGCACTACATTGCCCCACATTAAAGCGGTGGAAACGTCCACGCGGTGTAATGGGAACGTCAGGAGAACGTACGCCCAACGTACGTTCAGCGTTTCGCCGTGATATGACGTATGCAACGTCACGTAGTTCTGGCGATGGAATAACGTACATAACGTTCCGTGAGTGTAATTACGTTGTCCTCTCTCGTTGAATGACGTTATCACTATGCTTTACCGACGTTACACTCGTCAACTATGCTGCATCCACGTTCAACTTGTGCCCAAATTTGCATACTACGCTGAGAAGTTCAACGTTTTTCACATTCTCCCTACGCTGACGTCGTTACGTCATAGTGTGACAGGGCCTTTAGGTTGTCACATTCAGATTATAGACATCCTGTGAATGTTAATAAGGGACTATTGAAATCACGGAGATCTTTCATCTCTGAAATTGTTAAGCCTGGTACACACCTCCCGTATACGATTCGCGCGCTAAAACTGACTGCCTTGATTGTACCCGTTAGAACCTGACCCGTCCCGTTTCCTGACTAAAACTGCCCGATTCATTTGTCGAATCTTATAAAACCCGGTACACACCTCCCGTATAAAACCTAAAGTTTTAAGTCGCGAATCGGAAGGCTCTGGTGTGATAGGGGGTCACACACATAAAGACTGAAACCGACTAAACCTCAAACTTTGTCGCGAAATGGGCAGTTTTAGGTTTTAAACGGGAGGTGTGTACCGGGCTTTACTCAACTGAAATAGCCGTACGCTTGCTACCTATCAAGTTCTTACTCTGACAGTCGATCTTCTATTGTCACTTCTCATGAAATTGCATCACTTAGGTCTTAGAATGATAACTTCTTTCCTAAATTGATTTGTCAATTTCTGTGTCAGTACCGACCTGTCTCAGCTGTGGCTTTTTTCCCCCGGGACTCCACTTTGGCATACATGTACACATTCCGAACTTTGCATGTTATGGTCGAGAGACGCACATATTTGGCGACCAGTATAAGGGAGGAGACTGTCTGGCTACTGTACAATATTGTTTATTAAAGCAATCTTGCAAAATAATCAATATTTTGTAAATTGGTTGTCATGACATATATATCTCAGGAAAGATTGATAATAAAAAAATCACTTAATTTTTAGACAAATCATGGGAGGACATGGCGTTAGCAAAGTGGCGGTACTGAGGTACAGGGTGGGCCGTTAGTGTTGAGTTAATCGCCATCGTATTCTTAAGTTGGGCCTATAGCAGATGTAAGTAGGCCACGTTTTCTATTAATTAAATACCTCAGTAGGATCCAACTAGGACCACTTCTGGGCTCATTTAGTTTGTACTGCACACTAGTTGGCTGCTAGCTACTAGACGAGGGTGTGGTTTTGCAGAGTGGAGGAGGGGGGGGGGGGAGGGGGTATGGGGGGATGAAACAAGGAAAGGAACGCAAGCGTCGGCCTCTGTGTGACATTGTTCCGCCTTGACGTTGGCCTACATATTAACGTAACACTCCCAGCTTGACATTAAACAAGAAATAAAACCAGAACATTTAAACCAACGTATTTATGCTCGATAAGAAACAACTGAGTGATTACCCTCCTCATGAGAACCCAGAGTTCAGCTTGCTTGACAGAAGTACACATACACACATGAATACACCAGAAAACAAGGATGCATACACACACACACACACACATCATACACAGGAGAACAAGTACACATACACACATGAATACACCAGAAAACAAGGACCCATACACACATACACACACACACACATTATACACAGGAAAACAAGTACACATACACACATGAATACACCAGAAAACAAGTACACACACACGTGAATACACCAGAAAACAAGGGCACATACACACACACATTATACACAGGAAAACAAGTACACATACACACATGAATACACCAGAAAACAAGTACTCATACACACATGAATATACCAGAAAACAAGGGCACATGCACACACACATTATACGCAGGAAAACAAGTACACATACACACATGAATACACCAGAAAACAAGGACACATACACACACGAATACACCAGAAAACAAGTACTCATACACACACACACATGAATACACCAGAAAACAAGGGCACATACACACACATTATACGCAGGAAAACAAGTACACATACACACATGAATACACCAGAAAACAAGTACACACATATACACATTATAGGAAAACAAGTACACATACACACATTAATACACAAGAAAACAAGGACACATACACACATTAATACACCGGAAAACAAGGACACATACACACATTAATACACCGGAAAACAAGTACAGTAAAACCTCTCTAAATCGACCGACCATGGGACCGACTTTAAATGGTCGGTTTAGGGAGTTCTTTTTATCATTACAATGGTATTGTATGGGCGATCATTTGAGACCCAAATAAAGCAATCGATGTAGGGGAGTGGATGATCTGTGGAGGTGGTCGGTTAGAGAGGTTTTACTGTACACACATTAATACACCGGTAAAAAGGTATACACCCACACATCATTATATCGGTAAACAAGTACATGCACACATTAATACATCAGTAAAGAAGGACACACACACACACCAGTAACAATTACATACACTAAAGACCCTGTCACACTTCACCGGATCGAGGAAACGGATTGAAATGGAACAGTCTGTTGATATCCGACAAACTCCGGTTTGTGTCCGTTGCATATCCGTTGATATCCGGCTCGATCCATTAAAAGATTTGAGCATGCACAAAACTTGTAATGGATTGCACCGGACTGACATATGCGGTTATTATCCATTACACGTCTGTTACCGTTCGTTTTAGTTCTTTTTGTATACTGAATTGTCCATTGATTGTTAGATACGTTATCAACCGTTACCGGCTGTTACATAATCGATACATTTCAAGTCTGAATCACACCGGATTAGAATATTTTTGTCTGGGTGTGTCCGTTTCCTCGATCAGGTGAAGTGTGACAGGGGGTTTAACCATAACAATACACTTTTTAATACCCATACTAATACACTGGTAAACAAGCCTCCAACAAAACAAGCCCCGGAAATTTGACTCCAAAAGGCCATATTTGCAGCGAAAAGTAAGAAATTATTTTGTCAATTTGGGTTTCCTTTTAAGGAAAGGTGTGCGCCAGTTAGACACTAAAATAAAAGCTCACATGTAATACTAAAATAGTTAAATGTGTCAAAGATGCTCAAATAGATAGGAAAAGACAACAATTTCTTTTTTTTTAAACAGAATTAAAAAACCTCTAGATCAGCTGTCCTCAGTGTCTCTGTAAAACTTGCCGGCTCCCCCTCATACCTAACATTGTTCACACCGTACCCGTAAATTCTTAAAATTGCCCCACCATAGAAAGGGGATTATTCAATGGTAATAAAATCTCTGACCTGTCACATCCCAAGTAAAAAAAATGCAAGTTAAAGTTAATATTTTATTATCTTAAGATTGTTCTTGTAATTAACAGGCATGTGATTGGGTGCAGGGGAAAAAACGTGAAAATGTTTGTAGGTTATCGTGGGGATACACAGCATCCCACTGAGTCGTGACAGGGATGCAAATAGTGTATTTCAGAGGTGTTTCGGTGGCCAGAAAAAAAACACCCAACGGAATTTCGGTTTCAGCGGCCAGAAAAAATATGGAATTCCAGTTAAAACTGGTGAAATCACATGCCTCAATTAAAGAGTATAAATGACTGAAGTTAAGCATGGCAAGCAGACCAATGCCGCGGCGCTGAAAAAAGACTATTCAGATGAATCAAAAATGTTTACAACGACAGGGGAAAAAAAGCCTACGCAAATATACGTAGATTGCCTAATTTAAAACAAAAGCATATGTTCAGAAACAAACAAAGCGTTTGAGTGTCCTACCCTGAGCCTGTCGCCTGTAGTCCTTGCGTGTGACTGTCGCTCGGAACCAGCCAGGTCGACCAGATTAATCTTCGATGTTATACAGTGTTCATGTTCTTCGCCTTCGAACCAATCAGTCTGTAAGACAAACAGCTTATTCGTTTCGGTATTTGTTCCACACAACCAGCCCATCACAGCGAAAGACATTTAATTCACAAGTGACTTTCATTGGCGCCCATTTTTCTTTTGCTGACAAGTTGGGTTTAATTATTTTCATTAAATAAAATAGACCTAGTGTAGGCCGCTGAAACTGGAACCATACTCCAACAAATGCTCTCCAAGCACACTGTTGCCTGTTTTTTTTTCAGTTTTTGCAAATGAGTATGTGGAGGGAGAGGGGGGGGGGGGGGGGGGAAGAGTGCTGAGGTTGGTTGTTCCTGCTGTGTTATAGTTAGTTCATCAGCACTGACAGGGCTTCTAGACAACCCTATAGAGAAACATGTCAGAATTTGCAAGCTATAAGTGCTAAATGTATAGTTCAAATGATTATTTATCAAAACCAGCTACTTTTGGTGTGAATAATTTATGAAATTATGTAGATCAATAGACTTAAATAGTTGAATTGAGAGTTTTCGTTGGCTGCCAACTGGGTGGTTCCCCTGGATTTCCCCGTGTGTGGGGAACCCCTGTCAGTCATATGATGAGGCAATCCCACCCATAATGTTATTTATACATTACAGACCTCAGAACTCCCCCGCCCCCCACCCCCCATGTTCAGTTGCATGAACTGAAAAATTAAGCAACGGTGTGCTTGGAGAATAGAACTATTCGCAGTTTGTTTGTCTCTGGGTGAGGTATACTGGGTGACTTTTAAAGTTAACAAGAAACAATAAATAAGGGGATGTTTCATAAACGTCAAAAGTTTTCACAATCCCGAAAACGTTAGGATTCTATTTGATGCTCCGCCCCATCTTCCCTAACACCAACATGAAAATATCCTTAAAATATGACCGACTGAAAATTGAAATAGAAAACACTGCCGATCATATTTACATACCTTTTCAAATTTAATTAATTTGATATATATTTTTGTATAATGGTGGAAGTAATGTGATTAAAGTATCAATAGTCCATGCTATTGTAGTAGTCCACACATGAGACCCACCACCAGGGCCGTATTCGATTAACACGACCCGGGTCACCCGAGTTGCTAGAATTTCAAATCGAACACCGCGAGTGGAGTCGAAAAATACACGGGCTGTGTGCAAAACGACCCGACCCCAGTCACCCACCTTTTGGCTGGGGGTCGCTAGGAGCGATGAAGTCACATTTGTGATAGTACCTGTAGGTTAACAGCTACCAGTACAAGTCCCATGTGTTGTTTTAATGCTTTAAAAAAAAAACAACAGAATAATGAAATGGAAACGATCATAAAATACTTTAAATCCTATTTTGCTGTAGGTATATCGGTTATATAAAAAAAAAAGGTTTGGATTAAGCCACCATTTTTTCCACACCGAGCGTGGAGAAGCGTATTCGTTTATTCAACACGAGTCTGTAGGATGTGCGCATGCACCAAAAAGTGGCTCCGGTGAGCCGAGTTGATTAATCGAATATGCCCCTATGTGATGGTGGCAGGGAATAGGCTGACCTCTGTTACTTTTCTGTAGCGACAGGTGGCAGCAGGCTAGCCAGAGGTGGTCAGTCCCTGGGTGGGTTTAGTTACCAGCCAGAATGTAAGTCTCCCACCAAACTAATTATCTCTCATCTGTCATTTAATGGAATATCTTAATAATATAAGCATAGCATACAGACAAGAAACCCGGTAAATAATATGTGCATAAGATGTCATACAACACATAATTGTCAGGCTTACCCGGGTCTGAGTGAGCACCAAGGTGAAGACGGAGTGAGAGCGGCTGCTCTTCTCGTTCATACCGGTAGCCGCAGTCGCACGGTGCTTGTTTCCAACACTCAGCCAGCCCTTAACAAAACAAATAGCGCTAACATAATCAGACTTCAGAACAAGAGTAATCAACATACAGTACTAAACACTACATGTTCACACTCAGCCAGCCCATAGCAAAGCAAACAGGGCTAACAAACCAGACGTCAGAACAAGAGTAATCAAAATATAATACTAAACACATTGTAAAATATTCTGATAAAACGCATTGGTGGGGAATGCAAATGGTCTATAATGGAATGCAAATGGTCTATTAAGGTAATTGGCATATAGTGCCAGGTGCATGAATGTATTTATGTAGTTGCTGGTGATCATTTACTTATGGTCAATAGTCATTGTGTATTAGTCAGATAGTGTGAAGGAGGCACTAGTGATAGTGTGTAAGGGGCCTCAGGAGCTTTTACTCACTACCCCCTTCCCCCCAACTGTTAGTCACGGATCACCACACACACAGCTCAGGCCCAGCAGCCACACCGCATGGTGGTGGTGGGTAGATCACAGTAGCCATGGTGGCACAGGAATGCTTACTGTTCATTGGTGGAACTATAAATACTTGTTGCTCATTGGAGAATACAGTCAGGTGGTATGCCATACCAGATCCATGTACCACTATATAATAATAAACCTGAGGGCATTGTCTCTCTCTCTACTTTCATTCTTTATACACTTCCTTTCTCTTCTTGCCTGTATTGATTTCATTATATCCTGCCTACACAACCCACAGATGCCAGCCGTGGACTTTACAACATGTAGACACACTCAGCCAACACACAGCACAGCAAACAGCACTAACAAATCAGACATCAGAACTAATCAACATATAATACTAAACACTACATGTTCACACACACAGCCAACCCATAGCACAGCAAACAGCACTAACAAATCAGACATCAGAACAAGAGTAATCAACTGAGAATATTAAAAGACAAGGTCTTACTCTTAAATATTGTTGTCATACAGAACACATTAATGTTATTACTTAGCTAACATGCAGGGATGAAAGTGGTCTCAAGAGAGAGAAAAGAAGTGAAAATTGATACAGAGTCACGATAATGATAGCAGAATGCACTCCGAGCAGAGACTGTAATAATTGGTCATAGGCATGGAGCTAAGACTGCGTGAAAACTGCGGTATGAAACCTGATTTCCGGTTTTCTTTGATAAATCCTTGACAATGGCAAGCCTGAAAACTTTCCGTGTTCTCAATAGAAATCCACCCTCATTCGGTATAAAGGTCTCAAATGGTTGTCAAGACGACCCATATGACGGCCGCCACCGAGAGTCTGGGGCGCAGATAAATAGGTCAAGTTTTTCTGGAATTTTGCGATATTATGCAATAAATGGAGAAAATACATAGAATTTGAACAGAATAGTTCAGATATGTAGATTACCAAAATTTGTTGTAATCTGCAAAATCTAGATCTTTCACGCATGCGACAGGACTTAAACCACAACACCACTTAGGGGGCGGTTTCAAACTATTGTACGGTTTCAAACTATGCACTGACCACTCAAGCGAGGAGCCACATAGACAGGTAGGCATGGATAAGGTGATTGCATAAGGGAGCCTATATAGTCAAAGACCCTATAATACTAAGACAGCTCACCCCCTATCTCTCCCATGGTAATGTAAATTTCGCAGTGCCACCTTGTGGTGGGTTTGATCAGCCCGGCTGCTGGTTGGGGTTTCACATGTAAACACATACAATTATTTTATACATGAGATAGCTAAGTATGAATACACATCAATATGAAATTTCTATGAACAAATACACATCATCATCAGCATCATCATCATCACATATCTTTCACATTCATATATACATTTATACATATAATATAGCAACTGTTTAACCAAGAGAACAGACAGCGCACCAAGTGGTGGGTTTGATCATTTTGATTACACAGTACAGGCTGAGTGAGCTGCTTTGTATTATAGGGTCTTTGATATAATCTCATGGTTCGGACACACGCCCCGGAATGGTGAAAAAATATGGGTTCTACCCTGCTCTAGGCAAAATATTTGCCATTTGCATCACCACATAATGCGATTCAATATTGAAAAGAACCCGAAAACATTGAAAACTAACATGCCTGGAATTATGAATCTAAATAGAGGGAAACAAAGAAGAAAATTAGGCATAAATGTGCATTTCCCTAGAGTTGAAATGTCGCCACAACATGAATTTATGAATAGAAATCTACAAGGGAAGGTATAAACAAACCTTGATGTCTTCGAACGAGCGGACAACATACTTCGAGAGTCCTTCTACGAAGGGTCCCAGCACCGGGTCTTCTCGCACCTTCAGCTGAACGCGTAATATAAAACACAATTAGAATCATTCGCACAGCTACCAGTCGCTAAGACTGGGCAACACTAGCAAACTGAATTAAAACTAGATGTGAAAAATGCAACAAAGATTAAACATTACATCACAAGACTATTTCAGCGTCCTGGTGCGCAAAATTTCATCAAATTCCTTTGGACCCAAACTGCAGAAATTAAAAATGTCTATGCTTGCCACTATATTTAGTAAGGAAACTAATGTTGTCTAGTAATGGGTGATATATCGAGATATGCAAATAATATTACAGGTCCATACACATGGGAAGACATGGAATTCAAGGCTATTTTAAGGATTTCAAGGTTGTTCTTTTTATAGGAATTCAAGACTATTTTCATTTGGATTTCAGGAAGAAGAAAAACAATGGCGAATGGTGATTTCGGACTAATTTTAAATAGGTCTCGGCTACACTCCTGGGTGTATTCCGCACTATAGGGTTACTGTGCCCAGAGCCAGGAGGCAGTGGGTTAAAACCATTATAGCCGTTGTTTTTGAGTTTCTCCCATATTTATTTTTACATGAAGTTATTAGTTTACTTATAACAGGCATATGATTAGGTGCAGGGAAAAAACCTGAACATTTTTGTAGGTTATCATGGGGACACACAGCAGCCCACTGAGTGGCGAGACGGATGCAAATAGTGTATTTCAGAGGTCTTTCGGCTGCCAGAAAAAAGACAGGTTTTGTTTAAAACCATGGAGTTTCGTTTTCGGCGACGAGAAAAAAAGCCTGGAAATCCGGTTTCGGCGGCCAGAAAACCCCCCGAAATTCCGGTTAAAACCGGAGAAATCACATGCCTGCTATAATTATAAAAAGCTAACCGTGTGTAAAATTGTCCGATATAATACATGTGAACCGAGGTGAAGTTACTATAATAAATTACAACTGTCATTAAGATAAATGTTTTTAAAAACCCAAGACATATAGGGATGTGTGAACTTGGTAAACTTTATTCTTAGGTAGAACTTGTATATTGAATAGTCTTGGAGAGTGTCACTTCCGAGTTTGACTAAGAACAGTCTTGGAGAGTCACCTCACATGCCCCCTCCCCCCCCATGTATTGTTATGATCATGACCACTGCATGTACTCGATGGAGGAGTGAGTCATGGACCACTGCTGTACGTGATGAGAATAGACATGTGACAACGCCATCTGATCTTGAGACCTATATAACAATAAACCAGAGTCTCACCTCTACTTTCTTCTTACCGTTTTCTTTATTACCTGTAGTGTTTTCACTTGACCTATTCACACCACCCACACCACCAGCCGGCACGTTTACCGTGGGTATTTTTTTTAAGTGAAAACATTAATTTTAGCATGCACACTGTAATGCTGGACTCCACATGCTTCATTGATTTGACTTGGTATTCCTTCTATGCAGCTATAAATGCTTAATGAGTGCCCATGTATCTAAGTTGGATATGTAGGATCAAATCTAGGTCAAGTGTCCTGGTTCATAAAATTTGATGTGTTCATCAGAATAACAAGTCGCAAGTACTCACGTTAAGTCGCTTGCCTGGGGCGACCTTGTTGGTGTTGCCAAGCGCCAACAGGTCATGGATCTTCTCATTGTAAATCTCGAAGAAGCTGATTTCAACGTTCATACTCAGCTAAAGATGAAGAAAAACACAACCTTACTGTGATCACATAAGTGTTTACGACGGCTTTTCCTGAGAAATGAAATTCATATATCCGCCAATTTTGTCACAAACCAAGTTGTAAATATGTCCAATCAGGATTTCACTGTAGATTGCCTTAAAATGGTTCCTACGGTTCCTACTAATGAGGTAGGCTCTATTAAATTCATATTATTATTATTATTATTATCTAATTCAACAACCCCCCCCCCCCCCCCCCCGCCCCACACTTTGATGACAGGTGATACACGCAGTTGAGTCAGGTCACTAATTGAAACCACCAACATTCTAGCATTTAACAACTTATCGGAAAGTAAACTAGGCCTTTACCACAGAGCATGTGCAGTGAACTGCTACACATCTTAGCTGTTGCCACCGCTATCAGATGGCAGATTGGTGGTGTAAATCGTCAATAAGACATTTTCCACAGACTATTCTGCACTGCACTGCGAGCATAACATCAGTTTTTCAACTATCACCAGAGGGCGGCTTGGTAATGGAAATCGTCTATAGTGCGCTTACATTAAAAATCACGCCACCCAAACACGAACGTTGGAGACATCCAACTTCCAAGGCTCACATAGAAACATCAGAGGTTAAAAAGAAGAATCTATAAATAGCAAAAGACGGAAGACTCAAAGTACTCACCCTTTCTTCAGCTTGATTAGAAATTCGCCCAAATAACTCTTCACAGAATCTGGGAATGACTCCAGGCTCAGATGGGGTACCCATAATGCTGAGGGGAAAACAAAGCAAGTTCACGGGATGGCCGAATGAGTCAAGCACCCACTTTTCATGGGGCGGGTCATGGGTTCTAAGCGTGGCCAAGTGAAACCAATGACTTAAAATAAGTAGTACATGTTGCTACCTAGCCTGGCGCTCTATATTACTATGATACAGCAAGGAACAATCGAATCAGCACAAATTTCCCATCCTTAATCAATGAGCGCTACAATTAAAAATTGTGTTCTACTGTATTCAGTGCCCAGTTCTCGGTGTATTCAGTTCGGCTAATATTCTTTAGTAATACACTTGGGTGCTCTCCGAACTTATATACAATGACTTAACAGGACGCCATCTTGTTTAAAAAAATAAAATTTCTAGGGCTTTAATCACCACCTTTTGTCATGGAAAAAATGATTCTGTCCGGTTAAAAGTGTGATTTTGCCTATTTTGCTTTGCTACAGGAACGCGCATTCCTCATCAAATGACAATACTAGTGCCATATGAAGACACTAGAATATAGTTCCATATCGATTAACAAAACAACGGAGTACACATACAATAAAAAGCTAACAACAAATTTGCATTTTATAAGCGAGGACAACTTAAGTGTTCTTATGCCATCTGAAACCACTCCATCCATCCAAGGGGATTTTTTTTTTTAATTAATTAAATTTTGTATTTTTGCGTAAGACATAATATGTAGAATCATGTCTTTCCATTACATTATCCACTGGAGGCATGGTTCATTGCTGGGTTCCTGCACCTTTGTCTGAACACAATTCATTAACCGTTCAGTACCGCAAGCCGCCATTTTCATTTACTTTTCTAGGGCTGCGGGCCACAATTTTCATAACCAAATTAGTTCTGTGATTATACGTTGTTGGTTTTTTTTAAAGTGTAATCGCCTACCTTGGGGCTAAGAAAAAAAGAAGTATTGCAATATATATATATGTGAAAAGAACAAAATTTCACTCTATCCCAGTCAGAATTGTCCACACCTTTCCAAGACCATATAAAAATAGTTCGATTTTCAAAGATTTTCAAGGGCTCAGGAAAAACTTATTTCGACTTTCAAAAACTTTACAGAACTCTGTAAGAACCCTGTATTGGCAAGCGCTCATCACCAAACTGACCTGTAGCTCTTGCCACTGCCAGTTTGCCCATACGCAAACAAGCAGACATTGTATCCTTCAAAGGCTCGTCCAAGCATCGGCTGAGCGAGTGTGTTGTAGACATACTCCTGATTGGCGAAGACGCCACCCACGAAGTCATGTGACCAGAAGGAATAGTCGTACACGAAGCGGTTCACCTGACCGCTTTCTGACGTCACCACCGTCTCATTGTCAGCCATCGAAAGGATGCACCGCAAGCCAGGCTTGGCCAGCTCCCTGAAGGAAAACCACAATAATAACTTTCTTCTTTTACACTGCCTATCATGGATAAGTCTGAATAGACATGTTTTCACCATTAGACAGTTGGTTGATAGAAAGCCAGAGCCTCGACTTTTACCGACCCAAGTGGTTTTTAACCTAGCACATCACATAGAGATGGTATGAGAGCAACGGGCCTTTGATGATGCTGCAAGTTATACACAGCTTGGGGATCCAAATTAGCAGAGGTAATGGCATGGGGAACATAAATAATTTTATTCAGATATTAGATCCCTTTGCTTAACTTCCCACCAAGCAACTTATTTACCCAAATGACATTTTTTCTCTGCCACCAAATGGTTTGAAAATCGCAAATCTGCCTCCTGTCAAATTGACACCTGCTTCAAGTTTCACCCGTCAACTTTTTATGGTAAATGAAATTTCTCTATTCAACTTTGGTTTGTTTGTTTGAGATTTACGTTATATCAGGATGGGTACAGACTTGTGAAAGTGTGCACTCATGAGGACTTAATAATAATAAGTTAATAGCACTACCCCATTGAACGAACGACTGGGCTACTGGCCCATAATCCGATACCCTACTCAGTCACATTATCCTGATACTGAGCAAGCTAGTCCTTGCCATATCTGATTAACAAACACAAAAGACGAAACTGATCTGATCACTAAAAGAGGAACAAGTGAAAACAACTTAAAGTTTCCCTTTGTGCATGTCAACGCCAAGTTCTTATCTATCTCTAGAGATTTAATATGAGCCTTGCCATAAAGAATAGTTGGTGCTATCATTATTCCTATCAACACTGCGACTTGTCGTATCTTTGGTTTGTTCAATTGATTTGCTGTTGTTGTAAATTTATCAACTTTTTGTCCTGTTAATGAAATGGTCATTTCTGTGGTGTCAATAAAGAAACCCAGAAACTTTAACTTGTTTGTTGGTGTTAGTACTGATTTAGTTTCATGTATGTGGAATCCTATTTTTGTAAACATTTCACACAATTTGTCCACTACTGTCTGGCATTGTTGTTGTGTTTGTGCGACAATAAATGAATCATCAATGTATGGAAACATGTCCTTCCCTAGACATCAGGGAAAAAATTGTAACATAGTGAAAATGTGGACAGCAAGCCAGTCCATTCGGCATACAAGTGAACTCATAAAGCTTGCCATTCCCACAAAATCTGAGATACTTTTGGTAAAGTTTATAAATGGGTACTGTGTAGTATGCATCTTTAAGATCAACGCTGGCTAGCCAGGTGCCTTGTGTGACTAAGTCTCTTGCTGTGTCTAATGAAAACATTTTTAAATGTTTGTATTCTACGAATTTGTTAAATAACGTTATATCTCCATTTGGGTTCGGTCTCAAGAAAATATTGGAGATGAATTCCCCAGCAATGTGTAGTGCTGGTTCTATAATGCCTTTTCCACAAAATTTAAGGACTTGATTGTCTAACGCATCGTGCTCTGAAACGTGGCTGTTATTGAGGTTACCAGCTTGAAATATTTTGCTTACTGGTGTTTGCGTTGCCACTTCTATTTGTTCCCTGGGCGGGGAAACGGCTTCTGGGCATATATATATATATATACAGTATAACACCGTTAAACCAAACTCAGTGGGACCCTAGAAATTTGTTTGGATTAACGATCATTGGTTTAAACAAGCATTGGCTTTGAGTAAGCGTGTATTGCACACGCAATATACAATGTATGTGGACACTTTGATTATTGTTAAATTCTTTAAATGTATGTACAGTATACCCCCGTTAAACCAAGCTCGGTTAAACCAAACTCGGTTAAACCAAACGATCGGTATATCCAAATACTATCATTTATTATATAAAAAAGTCAGTGGGGTCTCAGATGACCTTATAACCTCATGAAAGTTTGGTTTAACCATACCGGAGTGGCCTGTGGTCCGACAACTTTTTTTATATGATAAATGGTAGTATTTTGCCGGGCCTCCGGAAAAAAAATATACATACCATTATACATAGGCCTACCCAAGAACTTTGAAGGCGAGAATCTAATCCATTATGCAGGTATTAACCCCCCCCCGCCCCCATCCCCACATGCGCGTGCCCAATGCGGAGAAATGTTGGTCAGACAGCTGGGTTTCCTTTAATTTAAAGACCAGTCTCAGAAGGAGGTCGAACCAGTCAGTTGCCAATCAATACCCTAGTCCCCCCCCCCCTCCGTTATTTGGCGTAGATCTCTTACGTCAGGTCACGTGGTGCTGCCTCCAGTGTTGATGTTTATAATTATAGCCCCTCCCGTGCCCACCAACCGTGACACTGACTGAGTGGCACCATATGGTTTTGGACCATCTTGTGGCTGTTTATAAACACTGAGTGGACAGTTGCTATGGTGACTGACTTCTCAATCAATCTCAAGCTGTTTGCTCTAGCTATTTGAATTGAAACTGTGTAAAACCATGGTCTAGAGCCATGCTATTTCTAAACACGTAGCTATTTGTATACATGTACTGAACGTTCTTAAATACATGGAGCTAACACAGCAATGACAAAAACAGCTAGTCAGCTCTAGGATAATTTTCCATCTACATGGGAAGACGCGACAGAAACCAGTTAGGTTTGAAGACAGAGGGGACGGTAACAGAACGCTCACATGGGATCTTAATGTGGGTTCAGGTGCAGCCTAGTTTAACTACCTCGGAAAACCCACAAACCACCTGCCCCGCATGTGTCAACTCAGCGTCTCGGGGCACACACACCTGCAGTCAGTAATGGCCGGGTTCACTAACAGGTGGCCGATAAGTAGGTATAGTATACAGGGATGTGATTGGCCATCAGCAAAAAGCTCTGAAAGTCGGTCTAGGCGGTGTGGGTGGGCAGGGGCTAGGGGCAGCACCCACCCCAGGCCCAACATTTTTAATTTAAGGGCCCTAAAAGTAGAATTTTCAGCATGAACATATATATACATAATTTCCATTTGTTTAATACATAAAAGTTAAGCCCTTACACCACACCATATATTAGACATTTGTTTACAATTGATATTTCTAAAATGTAAATACTTTGTTGGAGATAGCGAATATCCATTATAAAGAATACATGTTAAAATCCGGTGTCCAGCTCTTTAAAGTTGAATTCAAAATAAAAAATAAAAAGATAATTGAACTAGCTGCGAATTCACCAGGATGAAAAATCTTGATTCAATTAGGTATGCTGGACCTAGACCTTATCAGTAGACCGAGGCGGCTGTAGATAAGAGGTCTTTTGAAATCCCAGCTTATCAGCACTGACTGCTCCTCCATATCTAGGATATTATACAAACACCTGCTCCAACTGATGGCCAGGAAAGGACACCAATGGCTTAGCCAAGATAAAAGGCACAAAGAGATAAGAACCGGCACACGACCTAATTCATGTATGAAGGAACTGAAGGATGGTTGTAGACCAGATAAGAAATCTGCCTGGAAACTGACAACCAATCTTCTAATTATGCATATATATATAAGTCCCCTCCCTCAACTATGGAATTGATGGGCGCATGTTTAAAAGGTTGACCATTTTCTCCCTTTCTAACTCAGAGACATAACATGACTGCACTTTTTTGTTCTTGTGAAATTGTGATATGGAATGGATATAAGTGTTCCTAGATATCGACACTGAGTGAGACCCAATATACCACTAATCAGGGTCCAGAAAAAAAACAATAAACGATGGTGCCAAACAATAAAACAAAGGTTTAAACAAAACGAACATAACTTAGTATTAAAGCTAACCCTACATGTGCCACATACCCAACAGGATGGTTGAATCGGTAAGAGCATTCGCCAGCACCCTGTGTGGAAGGTTGTCGATTGAGTCAAACTAATGACTTATGAAATTGACACTCGTCGCTAGCTAACCTGGTGCTCGGCAATAGCAGGAAAGGGCAAGGACTGGTTGGCTCAGTGTCAGAATAATGTGAAATATTGGGTCATGGCACCGACAGCCCAGTCTCCCAGTTGGGCAGTACTATAAAACTGCCATGAGTGCACACTGTCACAAGTCAGCATCCGTCCTGATATAACCATCACTGTTGCTAGGATGTAAAACCCCCAACAAACAAGGAAAAGAAAGTCCAGTTCAACTGGAGCTTACTTGGAGCTGAAGGGCCGGACGCGGACAGCCACTGTGATACTGCTGCAGTCTTCGTCCATCAGGGTGTCCAGCTCGCAGCTGCTCGATCTCCGGTGTTTGGTGCCGCGCATCTCCGGGGTGCCGAAATCTACAGGCCGGAAGCATTCGGGCGTCGGCTCCACGCCGTCGGGGAAGCTCGGCCAACGCGACACAGGCGTACGGCCGCAGGCCGAGTGCTGGGTTTGTGACCCGAGAACCCGGCGCACCGGTGTCGTCACGGTCTGGTGGTCACCGTCACCGCGTGGCACCGACGTCGGGGGGCGCTGCGGAGGCCTGCCAGGGGGTGCCTCGACGATGCTCACCTCCCGCTCGCTGCCCGAGACGGACGTGGAGCTGCAGGTGCTTACCGATAAGCTGCTCGTGTCGGTGAGACTGTCGATGTTGATGCGGCCCGCCGTCTCCGTGCCGCCGATCGAGACGTCGGCAGTGGTCGGGTTGAACTTGACGCACCTGCTCGCGGGGCCCGCGCAATGCTCGCGGGTTTCCATGGCATTGCGGAAGTTCTTGGAGAGCTTCTTGAGGAGTTCGTCCCGAGGGTCCGGGGCCTTTGTTGAACCGAGGCGAGCCATTCGGGGCTTCAGGCTGTTAGGAGGCACTGAAGACATTCTTGCAGCGTAGTCCTGGAATAAAGGTATAATGTTAATTGTTATCTTCGGACTAGACCGGTCAGCGTAGTAGACTGGGTAGAACACTCGCTTCCCACCCAGGAGTTCATGGGAGCAATCCAATGATACATCTCACTACCAGCTCATTGTTAGCAAAATGTGACTGATAGTGACACTGACTGGCATATTGGGACATAATACGAGTAGCACGGTATCCCAGTGGGTCAACACGTCACTATGAGGATGTACTGTCACAAGTCATTAACATCCCAATATGACATGAGATGTTAAGTCATAAAATCCCAATAAAAGAAATTTGTTTACAAATATTTATGTTATTTTAGATAAATATAACATCTAACAAAAGTACACATGCCACGGACATAATAGCAAAGAGCTTGCTCTTCAATTTGATAGGTGTGGAACCTGGAAATTTTGTCTTTGTCACTGTGAAATCTTGTCTTCAACTTTTCCTTTTGAATTTTCTTTCACTTCTATCACATATATATCTCAACATGTTTAGTCTCAAAATGAGGCTCAAACTGTCTTCTGTTCTGCCATTGGTAGATATTTTTTTAAGTAACTCTTTAACATGCCAATCACTGCCAGAGAAAAGAAATGGGGGTTCAGTGCCAACTCCTGCCAGATTTCATGCAGCCTGGCTGAGTCACTGACGGTAGCCTGTTTGGAGTAGCTACTGACAGTATATTATAAAAGCTGGGAAGTTAATCACTTTAACTAAGATAACATCTTACATTTGAAGCAGTATTTTAAATATTAAAAACATCTCGGTTGTATCCATCATATGCTATTACTAATAAATACAAAATCAACTGATTTTACAACCACAGAAATTGATTGAACATTTTACAATTACAAAATCAAAGAGGTTATAACTTTATGTGCGATTTAACAGTATTGTCATTTTGGGAATTAAAAATCAACATCATTTACGAAGAGCAAGGGAAACGGTTTCCTTTTATCCTTTTAGTTTTAAAATAATTGGGGGGAGGGGATAAATCACTAAATAAGTTCAGATCCTATAAAGTTATTGATTTAAAAGATTATTTGTTTTATTTCAGCTACTTTATCTATAATACGCAATCAGAATATTAACAAATGAAATTATGATTGGTTAGTGGAGTTTTACGTTCTTGCAACATCTAACCGACTTGTTACAGTGTGCAATCATGGAAACTTTATAGTGCTGCCCAACTGGGAGACCAGTCCACCAGCACCATGAGTTCATATATCCCGCTCAGTCACATTATCCTGACACTGAGCCAACCAGTCCTTTCCCTATCCTAATATTGCTGAGCGCCTGGCTAAGAAACAACAAGTATAAATTTTTAAGTCATGGTTTTGACTCGACCCCACAATCTAGTCATCTACCAAACTGGGAGACGGACGCTCAAGTTATTTGGCCATCCCGTCTGGCTTAAAACATTAAGATGTTCTACTGAAAAACAATGTCAATATTGCTGAACGCAAATCTTCAGACAAGCCTGTGCTTTGGCTATGACCTTGAGTCTTTGTCATGGCATGAGTTATCATCATTAAAATATAATATTATATATATATATATTTTAAATATAAACACACGCTTAGATAAGACTTAGGGTCTTCTTTTTGTTAAATGAATAAATAATCGTCTCCCTTATTATATCACTATCAGTCACTGTGAATGTGATACTGATAATAGTGATAATGATATCGTAATACTGTACTCAATATTCAATTTCAATAATGCAATAGCCTAGGCCCTCGCCCTAACCTAGAGTCTAGCTCTAGGGCTAACTGAATAGTCTAATTACTAATAGGTCACCTCTCGGCCTCGCCCTCGGGTACTCGAATTCGGGCATTCATGATCTAAAGCCGTGTTTACACGGGGAATTGTGAAACGATCTAGACAAAGCGATTTATATGAAGCGTTTTAGAGGCGCGTTTACACGAACGGGGTTTGGAAGTGTGTCGGCGCCGGGAACCAGCAGCCTTAGTGGGGAGTCTGTAGCCGGCAAGCACTACTATTTGTTTAGTTTACACTCGTCGATTCGACAATAAAATAGCTGCTACGTTAATATCGCTTGGAATTTAGGGTTAATTTAATTAAATTACATTATTTGAGTATGTAATTCTGTTAAATATGATCGCATTCAATAGATTTTGGCCTAATCGGTCCTAACAGTGCTGGGCACCAGCGATTAGTTAGAGCTGAGCCTGTAGCCGGCGAGCACCACTATTTTACCCTATTGCCGCCCGGGAACCAGCTGAATCGCTTCATCTATACTACCTCGTGAGGTGGTTTACATGTACCGATTTATATGAATCGATTCAGCCCTAAAACGCCTCAGAGTCGTGTTTACATGGCAAATGTGAGTCGATCTAGGCAAGTCGTTTTATATGAGGCGTTTTAAATCGCCCGTGTAAACAGGGCTTAAAGACTAAAGACTTAAGCCGTGTTTACACGGGGAATTGTGAAACGATGTAGACAAAGCGATTCATATGAAGCGTTTTGGAAGCGTGTTTACACGGCGGAGTTTGAAAGTGTGTCGGCGCCGGGAACCAGCAGGCGCCTGTAGTCGGCAATCACTGCTATTTGTTTAGTTTAATATCGCTTGGAATTTAAGGTTAATTTAATTAAATTTAATTATTTGAGTCTGTAATTCTGTTAAATATGATCGCATTCACTAGATTTCGGCGTAATCGGGCACTAACACTGCCGGACACCAGCGATTAGTTACTGCTCCATCGTTGCCGGCACGCACTACTATTTTATACTATCGCCGCCCGGAACCAGCTGAATCGCTTCAAATAAACCACCTCCCGAGGTGGTATAGATGAGGCGTTTCATATGAAGCGATTCAGCCCTAAAACGGCACAGAACCGCGTCTACACGGCAAATGTGAGTCGATCTAGGCAAGTGGGTTCATCATATGAATCGTTTTAAATCGCCCGTGTAAACGGGGCTTTAAAGTCCCAACAGCAACACTGCAGCAGTTTGGACGGACCACGGGTACCTAAAATCATCAGTAGTAACTAGTAAGTGTAATTCTAAAACCAATCGAAAACACGTATAACAAGACTGAAGACAGTCCATGCTGGATGCAGATCAATCATTCAATTTGATCTACACTAGTCTACTACTACTAGTACTACTACACTAGTCCACAGGCACAGATACGGATTACGGTACAAGAGTCAAGACACAGCACACCAGTTCAGTTGAGCCTGAGGGGGGAAATCCGCAATCATCTTTTTAAGAGCAATGGTTTGCTTTCAAAACTATGCGCAGAAAGAATATATGAGAGGAAAGTTACCCAGTTTCAATTGGTTAATCCGTGCTTTCCTGGACAATCGGATCACTATATATTGACCACAAACGGCCATAAACCGCTGTCTGATGAGGCTCCGACCTGTGTTGTGTTTATGTCCGTGACACGAATTTCGAACGCCCGCGACAAAACTGTTGATTTGGTCACTCTCTCAGCTCACTAACTCGACACCAGGGGAGTCGCGGTTTACTTCTCCATTCAGAACCGATTTGCCGCCACTAACTGATTCTACTGGATTGACGCAAAGAAAAAGAGTGCCACGTTCTGTACGTGTTATTTCGATGAGACAGACATATATAGTTACGCGTGTATATACTCTGGATATGCTATAGAGGGAGTGCACGTGACGTCATCACTCAGCGGTTAGCCATCTTGGATTACACTTAATACCACCTATGGTGCCCCCTGTCTTATACCAAGAACACTACAGCCACCACTGGGCCTACCTACAGTCATGGCTGCCGAAGTATGTGGCGCCACCTAGTGGGTACTGCCTGAACCTTTCTAATTCTTTGAAATAACATTCAAAGTGTCAAAATACTGCGCTTTTGCAACGATGTGGGGCTACATGATTAAAAAAATACTTCCCCTCCATCAAAAAACCCTTTTCCCCCAACTTTTAAGACCAAACTGTTCAAAAGAGTCACAAATAAACTAACAAATTGGTAAATAAACACAATGTAAGCACTTCCAAGCCTTTCATATGTACTCCAATATGGCCACCGGAAGGTGTCTCGTGTCGTCATTACAACCCCTCTATTAAAGTATGACATCTTTTGAACGTGAGTATGTCACACATGCTGGAATTGTTACGAGGTGCATAGCCTATGCCATTGCGCCATGAATGCATCAAATTCCAGTTTGTTTGTTTTTTGTGGGTTTTTTTTGTGATGGGTGTATGTATGCTGCCCATAACGGTTAAGTCTAATGACTTGTTTTCGCCGCTAAACAATAATACTAATAGTATTATAGTCTTGTGACTCCCCTTCTTTTTATCACTTTCAGTTGTTGTGTAGCTAACTACTGCGTGCATTCTTTCTCTGTTTGTAAGCATTATCAGCAAGAGGCTTCCTCATGATGCACAAAAACACCTCAGTTGTTAAAGTTGCATAGTCCTATGGTTTTGAGTTTCTGAAATTTTCTGAGATAATACATTAGGTTGATCGTTATCATGTACCTTACTTTAGCTTAAAGTAACTTTTATTTTAAGTGGCTAACTTTTGAGATATTTGAAGTGGAACCATGCAAAATTAATTTTGGCAAGCATGCCAAAACTCTGACCCCATAGGATTCTGCAGTAACCGGTTATATTCAATTTCCTCAGTATTCCCTTCTGTGTGGTGACAAATGTTTAATAATTGCACCAGTATCTAAGTAAGATATGTAGAATCACATTTAGATAATTGTTTTGGTTTTGAAAATTTGATATTTTCATCGGACTATGCAGCTTTAAATCAATATCAGACCCTTGTGTTTGTAGTATTTGCATTGCAAGGCTTGGGAAAATTGTGGCAGACTTGAGACTTTTGACCAAAAAAATGTGTCATTGGCTTATGTCAACACAACTCTATCAAGTAACATATCAAATTAAAGGTGATCACATAATCATCTATATAAATGATTTACCCCATACTTGCAGTACACGGGTGAATACCAACCCTATATAAAAACTGTCGAAAAAGCGGGGAAATGAAATGAGAGCCTAATTTCACAATCTAAGAAGCAACAATTATTCTGGCGGGAGCAGGGCACTCGTATCTAGCAACAGCAGTGAGGGTTCAGGAGGAAGGGACGGGTAAAGGTGGGCAGGTTCCAGCAATAAGAACACAGTGAGAGAAACGATAAGGTACAGAGCCCCACCCAAGCAAACAACTCCCTTGATCAGGGGGAGAAGTAAGCCCGGGAGAAAAAAAAAGATGGTAGAGTATAGGATAGAGAAATGAGGAGAGTTGAGTCAAAGGACCGTGTCTCTTTGCTCTATCGTGACCAGCCGGCGAGCCAAAGACACAGAGTAGAAA
The DNA here is from genome assembly GCA_030323885.1 of Branchipolynoe longqiensis. Classification (NCBI taxonomy): domain Eukaryota; kingdom Metazoa; phylum Annelida; class Polychaeta; order Phyllodocida; family Polynoidae; genus Branchipolynoe; species Branchipolynoe longqiensis. The sequence goes on along the minus strand of CM059201.1, from coordinate 26,262,620 downwards.
ATGAAATGCTGGCGGGCTCCCCCTCCTGGAACTCTTTTCAGACATTATCAAATCGATGTAACTTAGTTGGAGTCTTCCTTGCCGTACAGCTGCATACAGGCCTGTGTAGAAGCTTTATATATATATATATATATATATATATATATATAGATATATATATATATATATATATATATATATATATATAGCTAAATGGAGAGCAGCAGTCAAGTAATGAAAGCAGTCTTTGTCGCATCGCGACCGACAGCATGATGATGATGATATATATAAGAGTAGAAAATGAAATGCTGGTGGGCTCCCCCTCCTGAATCTCTTTTCAGACATTATATCAAATCGAAGTAGCGTAGCCGGAACCCTCCTTGCCTTACAGTCGCATACAGGCCTGTGTACAAGTTATATATATAGTTATATAAATATATATATATGAACAGGGTGTAAACCACCCTGGTGGCGCCTTCTCTGGAGAAAGCGGCATACCAGATTATTGCTCAAATGACACGGAATGAAAAAGTAGTGCGTAAATGAATTCTAGCGATCAGTGGGAGATGAGAATTGGGACTAGAGTTGGCGCGCAAGTTGTGTGACCTAGTACGTACAGTTGCTCTCCGGCAACATATTCCTCGAGTTATAATTATTCTAGGAAATTTCAAATGATTTACGTGTGGTATTAAATATATCACGATTGTATCGATAACGTGTCATGGGCATTATTAAACGACATAAATTATTTAATGAATGCAGAAATTGGCAACAGAAATTAAGTTACGCTGGGGAATCCCTTTGGGCGGTCCACTGCGTTAAAAATAAGCGCGAGGAACCAGCGACGGGGATACCCTCCGCCTCAGGTTCATTTTAGTTTCGCTTGTGAACGACCGGTCACTGAAGCGCTCACGTCCGACTGTAAACAAGGGGCGGATTTAATCATTACATCGATAATTTTATGAGTGATGAAACACCAGCGCAGCGGCACCATGTTGTTTATGGTGTGCATATCAGGTGAGTTAAATCAAATCTCCGCTATAGAAGTCTGCTATTCCAAGTCGGAGTCCCTGAGAGTGAGAGGGGTGGAATCTGAAAGTTTGATCTTGTTACTGGGTCGTTCTCGAAATAGCGAATGGTAGACAGGAAGTGTGAACACTGACTTATTTGTCTCTCATTTTTGCTTGAGTGCAAGTAAATAAGCAACACAAGGAATAATTAGTAGCATGTGCATGATGTGGTGAATAAGGGGTCAAATTTCCCTGGATAGGTACATCACATGAACGTTTTAAAATTGTTGCACAGTACTGAAAATCGGTAGACAGACAGCTCACTGAATAGATTAAAGGGTTTTTTAATTCGAGTAAATATGATTAGTCGTTCCAAAGTTATCTACGATTTAGTTTTCCTAGAAATCAATATTTTGTCCTATTGGTTATAGCTCATAAGTTGTGACCATTTGTGTTCCAGGATAGGTACATTTCTTTGTAGTATCTTTATTAATGGTCAGATCCTGATCAACTTCACACCAAGGTTCCTCTTCGTATGGCAAATCACCCCAGCTTATCAAAACTGATCCCAAAAAATTAGATCACAGAAAAATGTAGGTTTCCATGGCAACCGTAATGCAAATTTAAAATCACTGTAGTTTTGTCAATTATGTATGGATTTTGATGCAATCAAAACTGACACCTGCCCAATTCAATCCTCTTCAAAACAGCACCAGACTCACAACAATATGACAAGAGCAAAACCCTTAAATATGCGTTTTCGTGCGCAATTAAAAAGTCACGAATTTAGCGCGAGCAGCTAGCATTGAGTTACCACCGCGGCCGATTCCGTGCCGATCCCGCCGATCTGAACACATGTTTGAAAGTGCTCTAGTGTCTTTGGGAGATGACAGAAATACACAATGTAGGTATCAAATGAAAGATAAATAACTAATTGGTTGTGATTGGTCAACTGTGATGACATCATGTATGGCAAATCATTTGCATAGTATTTGTGAATGGTTTTACACTGCACCTCTGAATATAGGCATATAGAAACTAGGTCACAGAGTTCAGATGCTGCAGTGGAGACAGATATACCGCAGCGCCCCAAGCGGGATTTGATGTACCTACCCTGGATCATCAGCCCATGCTTTTTCTAATCTATTCTTGAATGAATTTATTGACTCGGCATCAAATTGATCAATAACATTTTGTGGGAGACTGTTCCATATATTTATGATCCTGTTTGATAAACTGTGTTGCCTTAACTTTGAAATGGCTCTGGGTTTTACTAGTTTGAGAGTATGGCCCCGACTGCCTTCTCTTTTATTCAAGGTGCATTCTCTCCCATTTCACCAACTCTGTGGCTGTGCCGATACTGGAGCCAGGCATTCTACTTCCTGTTCCATACTAAAGCTGTTTTCGACAGTATTTAGACTATATTGTCATTCACCCATGTACTACAAGTACAGTGTGAATCTCTTATCTATCGTGTAACATGAAAGTCAAAATAGAGACTTGCAGAAAAATGTCAAATATCAAATAGTTTTTCAAAACAAATGTATTCTGATAAAGCACTTTAATACCTATTATTTTACATATGGATGGACCTAATAGGTCAAATAGAAGCAAAGTTATGGTGTATAATGTACCCCAAAAATAGGCTATTTACGTCACAGTAACTACATCGGTTTATATGGGCAGGACTTTTGACCTGATATCTCATCTCGGCTGTGCCGAGGCATGAATGCCAATTGGCGCAAGGCAGAGGAGAGTGTCAGAAAAAGTGCTATAACTCTCAAATCGCACCACATACAGACAACTCGCCTGGCACACACACAGATAACATGTTTACCAACCATATTATATTAATTTTATATGAGTGACATTTACCGATTAGCGGGGACAAGCTCTCAAAGTTTGGTAACTTTTTTAGGAATTTTCTTAGCTGAACTGTCACATATCTTTTCCTGGAAAATGACCTACCAGAATGTTGATATCTTAAACATTCGAATTACCATTCAACATTTGTACTGTTGATACATAAAACATGAGAAAAACAATGTTTTATAAGGGGTTGTTTGCACGGTGCAATCCTCCTCGTGGTCAACTTTTTCCTATGGAGCTAGGCGTGAGGACCCGTACATGCAGATTTGCAAGTCTCTATCAAAGACACATCCGGAACCTCATTTTAACATATAAACATAGTCAAACAAGATTTGATTGCTTACTGTTAAGCAGATAATGTTATGACTTACAAGAAAAGGGTTCGAAAAGAAGTTTGGCTACATGCAGAGTGTAAATGTGTAAATTTTCACATTAGCACAAAATCATATAAGTAAAGTTTTAATTTCTTTCTTGGGATAGCTTCAATAAATGTACTGTTGTTAACATTCTTGATACACAGAGGATACAATAATTATTTGACTTGCAATCAATAAAACAAGAGAACAAATTTTCAGCATCGTAATGTGGAAACCAAATATGTGGTGCCCAGTTTGATAGAATAACCCTACTAGTACTAGTAATAGCATACTATTACTAGTACTACTTACTCTACTGCTACAGTGCTAGTATTAGTACTAGTAACATGAAGGAATATATAGTTGAAGTTACCATCTTGTCAGAATAACAAAAACTAATTGAGTAGCCAACCTCAAGTTTGGATGTAACCTATGATTTTACCTTGGGCTATATCCACCAGGCTAGTCACAACACAGTACTGAGGTAGTACCTGTGAGATACTACTGAGGTAGTCTACTATCTAGCACAGGGAGATAAAGCACTTCTAGTTTCGATTCTATTACTTTCAGTAGAGGATCCAAATAGTTTACAACAAAACATAAGTAAAATATATGAATGGGCAGAAGAATGGCAAATGCTTTTCAATACAGGCAAAGGCAAGACAATGCACATACTAGTCATAGGATTTAACAATACAAGGCATGTATACAATATGGATCACACTGAAATCAGCAGTACAAAAGAGGAAAAGGATTTGGGTGTTCTCATTCAAAAGACACTCAACCCAAGTGCACAGGTCACAGCTGCGGCGATGAGAGGAACTATGGTGCTAGGAATTATATGCACATGTTTCACGCACAAAACAAGAGACATCATGTTACCACTGTATAAGTCAATGTTGAGACCACATCTAGAGTATTGTAGTAGTCTGCACTGGCCTCTCAGGCAAGTAACCACATAGACAAGTAGGTGTGGGTAGTGTGGTGATATCAGTGAGCCTAGGTGGTGTAATGGTTAGCACACTGGCCTGGCATGCAAAGAGATGTGGGTTCAAGTCCCACTCTAGGCACAATATTTCCCATTTTCATCACCCCCATGACACTGGTTCCGTGACCAGGATCCTGTACAAGCTATGCACTGTATGGTTGTTGAACCTACCCTGTGTATGTATGTGTTAGTGCATTGCCTGTATGTATGTAATTTTAAGCATTAAAAGACTTACATTTCCAGGGGTGTGGGTAGTGTAGTGATATCAGGGAGCCTAGGTGGTGTAATGGTTAGCACACTGGCCCGGAATGCAAAGAGATGTGGGTTCAAGTCCCATTCTAGGCACAATATTTCCCATTTTCATTACCCCCATGACACTGGTTCCGTGACCAGGATCCTGTGCAAGCTATGCACTGTATGGTTGTTGAACCTACCCTGTGTATGTATGTGTTAGTGCATTGCCTGTATGTATGTAATTTTAAGCATTAAAAGACTTACAATTCCAGGGGTGTGGGTAGTGTAGTGATATCAGGGAGCCTAGGTGGTGTAATGGTTAGCACACTGGCCTGGAATGCAAAGAGATGTGGGTTCAAGTCCCACTCTAGGCGCCATATTTCCGACTCTCGTCACCCCCACAACAGTAGTATTGTATACCGGCCTGGAGTCCATACCTTTGCAAAGACCTAGAACTTAGAAGATTTACAAAGATGATTACAGGAATGAAATTGCTAACATATATTGTAAGACTGGAAAAAAATTAACCTAACCATGTTAAAAATGAGAAGGTACAGAGGTGACCTGATCCAGACCTTCAAAATTATCATGCAAATTGACGATATCACACCTGATGAGATATTCACACTAAAGGGGCTGTCACATTAGGGTTTTTTGCGGGAGCGTATGGTGGCGTAGGTGCGTTACGTCGGCATACGCTACGCATACGCCGTCATGTGCCGGCTTACACCATCATACGTCGCCATATGCTTTCTCCCATCCGTCCGTCCAAATTCTTTTGTGCATGCTAAAAAAATCTCGACCTGCGGGAGCGTATGGTTCATACGCTACTCATATGCTTCTCATGTGCTCCTCATAGGTTATGTATACACTCAAAAACACCCGAGAGGTCACCAAAGGTCATGATACGTCGTCCAGCGCAGTTTTTTTCCCATTTTCGACGTAGGTTTTCAATATGCTCCCACCATATGCCGTAATGTGACAGGGCCTTAAGCAAACATGAAACAACAACCACACGAGGACATGACTTGAGGCTTTTCAAACAACATGCAAGACTGGACATAAGAAAGTTTTAATTCAGCCAACATGTAGTGGACGGATGGAATAAACTCACACATGAGGCAGACAACTGTAAAACAGTCAATCACACACAGTTGCGCACCATGATGGGGGATACCACAAGTTTTTAAACTCTCATCCTCAACAGCCATCAACTACTTGTGAGTTGATGGCACACACAGTTGAACTTAGCAAGATTCACAAGTCAGCACCAGATAGATTTTAAAATTAACCCCTACCCAGAGTGAGAGTGTCCTTTTGTTATTTCATTTAAATATTTAATTCATGCTCCTTGGAACACCATATTTTTTGGAAGGAACATGTTTGTTTGTGGGGAAGGTCGGGAACTCGATTCCCGGTCGATTCAAACCAATGGCTATGACTTACAAAATTGATACTTGTCGCTTCCTAGCCTGGTGCTCATCATTAATATAGCACAGGGAACGGACTGGTTAGCTCAGTGTCATGATAATGTGACTGAGTGGGATATCTGGTCGTGGCCGGAATCCTGATTTACCAGTGGGGCAGCACTATAAAGTCGATATGAGTGCGCTCTGTCACAAGTCGATACCCATCCTGATATGTCCTTAGATGTTGCCAGGATGTAAAACTGCAACAACCAACCAAGCTTAGGTCTTCATTTTATTTCATGTATGTCTCTAAAAATGTAAGAATACTAGTTCTATAAAGAAATAACTCATAAAGACTATTCTTTTGCATTTTCAGTTTTGCTCAATTGTGGGTATGCCCGCGAGTTTTGTTCTACCGCCATGTCATATGTGTCATGTCCATGCTAATGATGTTCAGGCCTTTGCCTTTGACTTAGTTTCACTCATGGTAGAATTCCGACTAATATTTTTGATCTAATTGGGTCATTCTCAGACGTTGTGTACCACTTTTGTGACATGGAAACCGAAAGTGAAAACCTTCCGAATAATAGCAAAGGCAATACTTATATGTTGTGCATATGTCAGAGTTGAAATTTAGCTTTTTCACTTTTTGATTTTGATGTTATTCAAATTGAGAAAGCTGTTAAAATTAACCGTGTAACACCCACCCATAACAACATTTTACCACACATCCATAGATTCATTTTAACTCACAACAAATGCAAACAACATTTCATTGATTACACTTAAGCCAACAGAATTGTTTCTTAGAAGAAAAAAGGTTGAAAAAACCGCTTGGTTAGATGTATAATGCCAATATGCAAATTTTCATATCTTTACTTTAGCACAAAATGGTTATTGTAATAGTACTAATACTGTGCCAAATATGAGGAAGATTCAAAAGATTGTTTTGGTGCAATCAGCTTTCAAACTTTGAAATGTTGAAAAAGATTCTCTTACAGATGCTGTTTACATCCAAACAATTACACTTTTTGACATTTTAGGAGGCAAATATCTTTTGATTCTCTGAATATAGAACTCTGAAATAAAATAGGGTCCTACTCCGTTATGAATAGGTGAACTATTTAGCATTTATTCACTCATGTCACAGTTTTCCCAGAAAATATCATGCTTTGAAAATGGCTATTTGGCCAAATCAGAATCATTTTTTTGTTATGAATTGCACTTTTTGACATTGTCTTATTAAAAATCTGCTTTACTAATTGATTTAGCAATTGACAATTTAAATTCCTTTATATATGTACAATGGAAATTGGTTAACAGAACGCCCCTCACATCCTTCCACTTTTTATTATATTTGGTCAAAGTTCCACCTTTAATTCAAAATTAATACATTTTTATATATTTAATCTTAACAAATTATTATCTTCAGAACAATACTATATATAGCCCAACTATTTTAGGATTTGGGTTTCTAATTTCAACATCTACAGGAAGGAAAAAAAATATTGGATCGAAGGCATATTTTAAAATGTCACTGTCGGTACCTACTAAAGTGTGACATGGAAACCAAAAGTGAAAACCTTTCAAATAATAGCAAAAAAACCTTCCAAATAATAGCCTAATTCAATGTCCTATGAAGGCTTGCATGTTGTGCATATTTCAGAGTTGAAAAAAAATGAATTTCACTTTTTGAATTAGATCTTATACAAATTGAGCAATACATTGATATCATTCACATAACATGAAAATCAAAGACACATCCAGAACCTCATTTTAACTACAACATAGTAAAACAAGATTGGATTGATTACTGTTAAGCAGACATGGTTATGACTTACAAGAGATAAGTTGAAAAATAAGTTGGAAAAGGTTTGGCTACATACATAGTGTAAATGTGTAAATTTTCACTTTTCCACATTAGTACAAAATCATATAAGTAAACTTTTAATTTCTTTATTGGGATAGCTTCAATAAATGCACTATTGCTAACATACTTAATACACACAGGATACAATAATTATTTGACTTGCAATCAATAAAAGAAAGAAAAATTATCAGCATCGTAATGTGGAAACCAAATATGTTTGTTTGTTGTTTTACAACCTAGCAACATCTAAGGTCATATCCGGACGGACCAAATATGTGGTGCCCAGTTTTATAGAGTAACCCATATATTTTACCTTGGTACTACGCCTCTGGCTACTCGAAGCCCAGGGAGAAAGAAGGACATCCGGGTCCAGCAATTAACATAATCAGCTCACAGCAGGAGGACATGTTGTGGGCAGCTCTGGCAGTTTTTCTACATTTACTACAAAAGCAAGCAGGTTATTATCTTTCAAACTCAATATGTTGGTTTAGTTCATGTTAGCATTCACGTACAAAGTATTCTGAAACTTTTCAATAGGTTATTACTGTTTTACAGCTTAGTTTTGATCGTAATTGACACGATCGATAGAACAATGTCTCCATTGTTCCATCATTAATTAAGCCGCATGTTGCCGAACAGAGAGATGTTTGGCAGGAGCCAGTTACATCGTTGGGGATTCATTCCCTGGGTCTCAATAAGATTCCCCATTTGTGATTCTCGTTAAGGCATACCTCCGAGTCCTATAGTATTTTGTTCAACTTGTCGAAAAACTCCACAGGTGGGAGAAGTTTATAGGTACTTATTGTGTCGGAGGGCACCGCTACATGACCAGACGGGGTGGCCGAATGAGCGTCCATCTCCTGTGTTGGTAGATGGTGGGGTCATGGGTTCGAACCCTGGGTCAAGTCAAACCGATGACTTAAAAATTGGTATTTATCGCTTCCTAGCCTGGCGCTCTGCATTATTAGGATAGGACAAGGACTGGTTGGCTGAGTGTCAGGATAATGTGGCTGAGTGTGATATCAGGTCATGGTGCTGGTGGCCTGGTCTTCCAGTGGAGCAGCACTATAAAGTCGCCATGAGTGTGCACTGTCACAAGTCGGTACCCGTCCTGATATGACCTTAGATGTTGCTAGGATGTAATACATCAACAACAAAAAACAAACAAACAAAGCACCGCTACACTGGTCCCTACCCCTCGTTTGGATCGGTTGGTTACCCATACCATCATCCTGCGACTGTCTGTTAGCCATACGCCTGCGTTAAAAGTTGATTTAACGCCATAAAATACACACCTAGTATAATTATACTCTAATTATCAGTGTGCTATTCCGCCTAAGACAATGTCGAATCATTGTTCTTCTTTTGACTCACAGTCTCGGAGCCATGGCTACGAAGCTGAGTACGGCAGAGGCAACTCACACACTCGGGGCAGATGAACACCCCTGCGGGGGTACAAAGGTCACCCTCGCCAGAACAAAGGGATTCTGAGGAGGTGGGGGGGGGTACGATACCGGCCCCTGGCTTGCTGATAGGGACCTAGATGAGCATCTTGCCAGGCTTGTGCAATAGAAGATGGAAGAAATGTTACCATCTAGAGCAGGTGCGTCAAAGAAAAGGCGAACAAAAGCTCCGCAATACCCCGATGAGTCGGAATGGGAGGACTTTTTGGCAGACCAGGTCTCAACAGAAGATGACTCAGACGAGGAGGTGGTTGTGTCAGCGTGAAAGCACAAACACAAAAAGAGAGACAATTCCTCAGAAGGATATAAGTACACGAGAGCCCGTAAAAAGAAGCCCCTCATGAAGAAGACTAAGAAGAGGAGGAAACACAAAAAATCCTCGTCGTCGTCAGACTCATCGACAACGAGTTCAGACTCAGACACCAAGCACTCCGGCAAATACGTTAGATCGTGTGGGAAAGAAACAAAAAGGTGTAAAGTGCTGAGACGCAAGAAAATACACATAACAACGCTTATGAGGAAGTCCATTGAAGGCCACTTTAACACCTTCAAACCAGCGAGGTCATAATCAAGATGGCGGAGAAATTCAAGGGAATTAAAGGAATTCCAGAATTTGACATCAAAGAGATGGATCCTGAGGTTAAAGTTGCATAGTCCGATGAATTTGAGTTTCTGACATTTTTCTGAGATAATTATATTAAATTGATCATTATAATCTATGTTACTTTAGTTTGAAGTAACTTTTAATTGAAATGGCTACCTTTTGAGATATTTGAAATTCAAACATGTGAAAATAATTTTGGCAAACTTGCCAAAACTCTGATACCAGAGGCTTCTGCAGTAACAGGTTCTATTAAATCGACTCAGTGTTCCCTTCTATGTGTCAACAAATACTTATTAAGTGCAACAGTATCTAAGTTAGATATGTAGAATCAAATCTAGATAATTGCTTTGATTTTGACAATTTGATTCTTCATCGGACTATGCAGATTTAAACTCAGTGAAGAGAGGAAAAAGTTTGAGACGGCTCTCTACGCGGTACACAAATGGGTACTCTCGGCTCTTACAGCCATTGCTCCCATCACCAACACGATGATGGCACAGGACAAGTTATCGTCACTCTGTAACGATATGAATGGAGGAATTGCATTACTAACAGCAACCAGCAACTTCCTCTCCTACAGACGGTTTGAGAACGTATTTAGAGCAGTCTGCACAGGCGCTCGAAAAGAGGTGGCGTGGTCCAAGACGATTACGGACAATGATGGAAAGGAATCACACTATTCCTAGCACCAAAGCCCATTAAGGGCAAGCTGCTAGATAAGGGCAAGATGTTCGGCGGACAACTACAATACTTGTTCAAACAAGTGGAGACCAGCTCCAAGTGCGGAAAACACATGGAACCCGTCAAAAAGAAACCTCTTCAAGAAGCTGAGGCAGGATTTTCTCAACTTCAGCTTCAAAGCCAGAGGAAGGGGCCAGAGGCAGTCGTTCGGCAGGAATGATGGGAACATGCCCTTCAAGAGGGAGTTCAACGCTCAGAAGCCGTTCCCCCGCCCAGGGAACAAATAGATGTGTCAAGGCAAACAATAGAAACCGTAACAGTAAACAATACCTTCCAAGCTGGTAACCGCAATAACTGTCTTTCAGAATGGAATAAAGTTACAGATAACTTAACTATCCATAGCCTAGGAGAAGGGGTAAGGATTCTGTTAATAGAAGAACCTGTTCAAAATGGAATACCATTTCCATATAGGTTTTTGAGATTCAGAACGTGAAGCATTAAACAATCAAGTCCTTAAGTTTTGCTAAAAGGGCATTCATTATAGAACCAGCACTACATGTTGCTGGGGAATTCATCTCGAATATTTTCTTAAGACCGAAACCAAACAGGGATGTTAGACTAATTTTAGACCTAACTCTATTTAACAAATTCGTAGAATACAAACATTTAAAAATGTTTTAGTTAGAAACAGCGAGAGACTTAGTCACACAAGGCGCTTGGATAGCCATTGTTGACCTTAAAGATGAATACTACACAGTGCCCATCTATAACATGATAGAAAGTATTTAAGATTCTGTTGGAAGGGCAAACTTTATGAGTTCACGTGTATGCCGAATGGACTGGCCTGCTGTCCACACAATTTCACAAGGTTACTTAAACCAATTTTTTCGCTAATGGCTAGGAAAGGACATCATGTGCTCAGTGTCAGGATAATGTGACTGAGTGGGATACCAGGTCATGGTGCCGCCGGCTTGGTTTCCCAGTGGGAGAGCACTATAAAGTCACCATGAGTGCACACTGTCACAAGTCGGTACCCGTCCTGATATGACCTTAGATGTTGCTAGGACATAAAACAACAACAAACAAACTACAATTGAACAAACCAAAAATACGACAAGTCACAGTGTTGATAGGAATAATGATAGCTTACGCACCGGCTATTTTATATGGCCAGGCCCATATCAAATCCTTAGAGATAGATTAAAAAAAATTGGCACTGGCTCGCCCTAAAGGAAAACACAAAATATGACTAACAGTAGCACATATTCCAGGCATCCAGAACACTTTGGCTGACAGAAAAAGCAGACACTTCCATGACCATTTAGAATGGTCATTGAACCACAATAATTTCTACAGTATTTGTCACAAATGGGACAAGCCAGACATTGATCTCTTTGCATCACGCAACAACAAAAAGTTACCAAAATATGTGTCATGGCATTCAGAGCCAGGAGCCTGGATAGTAGATGCATTTTCATTAATTTGGAATAATAAATTCTATTACATATTCCCCCCATTCAGCATTATCAGCGGAGTGGCCAGGAAGATCAAGATGGATCACACCCATGCAGTACTGATAGTACCAGCATGGGAAACACAACCGTAGCTAGCGGCAATAACATCAGCAGCAAAAGACCTGATGAGCTTCCCCAGGGAAAGGAACAACCGTCAACATCAAGGACCACTAACAGTCCACAGAGACATGTCAACAACACCCCTTTTGGCATTCCTTTTCTAAGGAAACATTTAGAACAATTTGGATTTGACAAAATAACAAAAGAAAGACCAATATCATATGCCTGGAGAAAAGGAACAGTGAAATTATACACAAGTTATTTAAAAAAATGGATACTTCATTGCCTTCTCAAAGGATTCAAATTGCTAAAACCTACAATAGCTGAAGTGTTACGATTTCTAAGGATATTAGAAGATGAAGGACTAGGATTCGGTGCTATTAACGCAGCAAGATGTTCCCTATCCATTATCCTGCTAAGATTAGATGGACAAACCATTGGGAAACATCAGTTAGTACACTGGTTCATTAGATTGGTGTACAAAAGAAACCCACCCAAACCTAAATACAATAGGTTTTGGGATGTATCAATAGTATTCAAGTTATTCAAGTCATGGCCTAGCAACAGACATTTGTCAATGAAAGACCTAGGATTTAAATTAGCAGTTTTATTACTGCTAGTTACAGGACACGAGGCCAAACCATTGTGGCACTTTCACTAGATGGACGAGAAATAGACATGGATGAAGCTACATTTGATTTATATACATTACTAAATCAAATCGTACAGGGGACCCACTGTCCACAGTACACATGACTAGTTTTCCAGACGATAAACGGATATGTGTAGTTTTGGCCATTAGGACTTATATATCCAAGTCATGCAGAATCAGAAATTCCAGGCAACTATTAATCAGCTTTATATGGCCACATAAAGTGATCTCGAGAGAAACTCTCGCAAGGTGGACTATCAAGGTGCTTAAACAAGCAGGAGTCAACACTTGACCCTATGCGTCTCACTCAACGTGTGGAGCCATGGTCTGCAAGGCAAGACAATTAGGAATCTCAGTTCAGAGAATTCTTGCCTACGCAGGGTGGAAGACGGCTAGATCATTTGCAAAACATTACAACAAATGACTGGAAAACTCAAGCGGCATGGCAACATGCCTACTCACCAACTAGAAGCATGTGAGAAACAACATTAAATTATGTACTCATATATACATACTATCATTACAACATAAAAGGATAAAAGGATAACAAAAATGAGATTACATAAAATTCTCCCTGGGCTATGAGTAGCCAGAGGCGTAATACCGAGGTAAAATAGTATAGGTATACGAATCTTACCTGGGTACAGATGATGGATAACTGGTGTTTTCCCGAGGCACTAGCCTTGGATAGTCGTGGGCCCTGACCCACCCACCCTTCCCTACCACGACTATCATGTTTCGCTGGAACCGAATCGAAAACACAATAAGTATCCATATAGAGTTAAATCATTTTTTCCCCCTAAAAAGTACGTAAAAGATTGTTAGACCTGGATGTGCTTCCTTCTCCCTATATATATATATATATATATATATATATATATATATATATGTATGTATGTATGTATGTATGTATGTATGTATATATATATATATATAAGAAAAATTCAGGTAGCAGTGACCAACGGGTGCTAGGACAGGAAGCACTTGCTGACCAGCTGCTTTGCTTACCTGCCCCAACAAGCAACAGGGCTCCAAGCCTCTCTAGCTGTACCGTACAACCTTCCAGAATCAGCACACAATAGATTCACTTTCACCGCTTATATAACATTTGCATAAAGGTAAACATTTATACATACACATATATATGTCAGAGTTGAAAAGAATTAATTTCACATTTTGAATTAGATCTTATACAAATTGAGCAATACTTTAATATCACTCGTGTAACATGAAAATCAAAGACACATCCAGAACCTCATTTTAACATATACAACATAGTCAAACAATATTTGATTGATTACTGCTAAACAGACAAGGTTATGACTTACAAGAAAAAAGTAGAATAATAAGTTGAAAAAAAGTTTGGCTACATGTATTGTGCTAATGTGTAAATTTTCACATTTTTACTCTAGTGCAAAATCATATGATTATAATATTGATATCTTTTGTGGGATAAATGCAATACATGTAGAACTGCTAACATACCTAATAGACAGGCTACAATAATTATTTGACTTGTTATCAATAAAACAAAGACTTAATTATCAGCATCGTAATGTGGAAACCAAATATGTGGCGCCCAGTTTTGGAGAATAACCCATCTATATATATAATGGCAAACAGAGACTGAGAGAGACATGTTGTTCTAAGTCGCAGCATTGGGATGGGAGGGGCAGTGAATGCACCACCTTTTTTTAAATAATTCTTTTATTGAGGCTGTATTTATACTGTCCATAGCATGTAAGCCCGGGTATCCAGGCTTGTTTTCAATGCTGGCCAGCTATAGTGTTGGTGTTGTCTTACCAAGCAGTATAGTGTGGTATGTACAAATCGACACTTCAAGTATGAAAATCGGTCAATAACTTCCGGAGATAGGTGAATGGCCAGTTGCGGGGGGTCTCAAAATGGAAATGACCCCCCACGAAGGGGGGAGGGGTCTGAAAATTTGGACCCCATCATTTTCTGTTAGCCTGAACCCTATTGAAGCCAGAACTGCAAAAAAATCAATTTTAGCACAAAGATCCTACGGGAATACGTATCATACTGCACTAGTAGCTGCTGATAAGTTATTTGATTGTCTGTACTTCAGTAGCAGATAGATCTGTTGGTACGTTTAGTAGCCTATGTTAGGTTTTTTTTGGGCCCTCTTGGCATTGAATTTTTGTTCTATTCTTATTACTATGTTAGTTGTTTTCTTAGGGTTCTATGTTAGTGTTTTGGGGTTTTCTTGGGAAGAGTTTTCCGCTTTGTTCTACTTATTTCTATACTAGCCTATTTTATTTACATGTCCATAGGCCTGTACGTAATAGGTGGTTGAGTTATGTTTGTTTGAGAGAGCTACCGAGACCAGGGATCCACCCCCACTACCCTACCTTCACACACATCTCAAGATGGCTTCCCCACCTGACTATATGTGCTATAAAATATAACTTTATGAGGTTATATTTGCATAGAAAGCATTTTAATGATACCCTTACGGATGATTAGTATAACTAAATGGTTGTCACTTCTTTTTGTTTCAGCATTTCTTATTCCTCTAGCCTTGGGATTCGGTGAGTTAATTAATTGATAATTTGCAATGCATTTTGCAAGTAATTTTTCATCTATGCAAACTAACATTTGCAAATATGCTGTCCAAGATAGGCACTCTAGTATAATATGCATTTATCAATCTTTGTGTGTGCACAATAAGTGTGCTACCTGGATATTTGTAATTGTAAGTATGATAGTTACAATTCCAGGGGACGAGTGTAGCGAGATGCACTGACCTCCCCATGTGAAATGTCACATGCAAAGGTAGTCGTGGGTAGGGTGATTGCATCAGGGAGCCTAGCTAGTGTGATGGTCCCCGTGCCCCCACCTCTGCCAATTTGGATTTCCACCGCTGTGTATAACTTACAGAGTCATCAAAGGCCGGTTGCTCTCATACCATGTCTATGTGGTCTGGGAGGTTAAAAATCCCTTGGGTCGGTAAAAGTGTAGGCTCAGGCTTTCTATCGACAAACTGTCTAATGGTGAAAACAAGTCTAGTCAGACTTATCCATGATAGGCAGTATGAATCTTTAAGAATAATGCTAGCCCCAGAATTTTAGCAGTGTGGATTCGAAGCCCACTCTAGGTGCAATATTTCCCATTTGCAATCTCCTATCCCGGTAGAAGAGTTTCAAAATTTAACTTTAATGTTACATGTTGGTTAATAGGAATTTATCATTTTTAGTTAAAGGTGCATAGTCTGATGAAAGCATCACATTTTCAAAACCCAAACAATTATATAAATTTGATTCTACATATCTAACTTAAATACTGGTGCACTTATTGGATGTTTGTTGACACACAAAAGGGAATACTCCAAAAGTTAGCCACTTAAAATAAAACTGACTTCACGCTAAAGTGATGTACATAATAACAATCAACCTAAGGTATTTATCTTCAAAGTATGGTATGTGTGTGTACATGATGAGCCTGTCTCAAAAGGTGATAAGTAATATGGGACAAAACTTTGTAACTATCAACATACTAGCTGCTTATGCATTTGCTCAGGATAAACTGATTTGTTTTTTACATGGTGTTTCATAATTCAGGACAGGAGGCGGACGCTATAGTATGGCAATTTATTCAGGAACAGGCAATGTGAGAGTGAGGTAATGTAATCATATGCGAGTAGATCAAGGTTAAGTTACAGGTCGTTAGGCAATGTAAGCGTAATGTATAGAGTAAGTTAAGTTAAACAGGTCGTTAAAGCAATGTAAGCGTAATGTATAGAGTAGTGAATGTTCAAGTCAAATGTCATAAGTTTAAGTCGATATCATTAGTTAGAGTCTTAAGTGACCCGGGCCTCAACCAAATAGAGTTGAGAGTGCCCGGGTCGCGACCGTGAAGGCCTGTTGGGGGACGTAGGAGTGAACCGCGGATGACCGCCAGTGGCCGAGGTCGGCGACGTCCTTGAGGGGCGCTCCGGCGGCGGCACATGCCTGCGCGGCACCGCGACGGAGGCTGTGGAGAGTGTACCCCGAGGGGTCGGGGCACCCCGAGTAGTGTAAGGCGGCACGCAGTGCCGTAGTGAGGGTCTTAACTGTCAGCGGGGACTCGTCCGGGGTCAGGAAAGCAGGGTCGAGTGGGCCAGGTGAAGTGGCGGTCGAGTACTGCCTCCAGGCTCGTACGGGGCAGCAGATGGAGGTCGGGATCCGGGGGATCGTTATCGTATATTGGTCGCACCGCGCTCTGGTAGTCTTGGTGGATCGAACGGTGATGGTCAGGTGAGTGCGGTGGGGGGTGACGTCCCGGTGCCTGATAGTGTGTCCCGGGTCGTCGGGGCGCCCGGTAACGAGGAGGTTCCCTTGTCGGAGGAGGGAGAAATACCCGATGACGACGGCCGCTGTGAGGACCTTTGCATTGCTGCCAGCCCGGAGGAGGTAGGCGGTGACGGCGTGGAGGTCAGCGGGGGTGAGGGGAGGGGCCTGTCGAGGCATATGGTCGGACTCGCGGATGATCCCTCTTTTTATGACTGTGACGAGGTATGAGTCGAAACCTCTTGTTGGGCCGTCCTTGAGCCTGACCCATGTCCGCGCGGCACTGAGATGGTTCATGACCGCTCCAGGTGAGCGGAGTGTGGCGGAGATGGAGGCGAGGTAGGAGGCTATGTTGAGCTGACTTGGGCGGGTAGGGTCGTAGTGTCTGTCGATGGCGTGTCGCAGGTAGGTTGTTATCTGGCGGGTTTTGTTTCTCCAGGTGCCCTTCGCGAGGCCGGCTCTGAAGAGGTGGGCGACTCGGTCCTGTTCTTGGTGATGGCCTGGGGAGAGAGAGGCAAATAGTTATCTCGACCCAGGCTATTCGTCCGAGTTGAGTATGGAGGTGCTATGGACGACGCGCACTCGGACAAGATCCATGTCGTCCATGAATCGGTCGGCCCTGCGCCTGGCTGTTCGGTCAAAGGGCGCCCTGCTGAGGGCGTCGGCGAACGCGATCTCAGTGCCGGGCTTGTGGACGACGTGGATCTCGCAGGAGTTGAGTGCCGCAAACCGCCAGACGGCTCGGGCGCAGGCACAGAGTGTGGGGTCCTTGCCGGCACCGGATTCAAGGACGATCTGTGATGCCTGGTTGTCGGTGTTGACGACAATGGCGTAGTCTTGGGGGTTGGGAGGGGTGAGGGCGTGGAGTGCAACGACCAGGTTTATCGCCTCGAGCTGTGTGATGTTGTGGCCGTCGGCGATGTACTCGGGCTGGTACTCCTCTGTGATGTACCCTCCCAGGGAGTGCGCTCCTCCAGCGAGGAGGGAAGAGTCGCCCTCGATAACCCATTCGTGTTTGGGTGGTGGGCGGAGGAGGACGACGCCATTCGAGAGGTGGGCGTAGGACTTGAACCACTCGATGTCGAGGGTCATTTCGTGCGTTATCGTGTGCTTCCCGCTGTAGGGGGCGGCTCTGAGTGCCGCCAGGATCCTGTTCATGTATCTCCTCGCTGGGCGCACGCACTTTGCGATGTGCTGTAGTCGTCCGACGAGGCGCTGAAGGTCTTTCCTGGAGGCTTTTGATCCAGGTGTCCAGGCGGCACACTCGGCGACGACCTCGTTTAGTTTGGGTGCCGGTATGCGGACGATCATGTCGGTGGTGTCGACTTCGAATCCGAGCCAGTCCGTCTTCTGGCAGGGCGGGACGCACTTGTGGGTGGAGAGCTCGAGCCCCAGGTCGGCGGCAAGCTGGACGGCGTCGACATATGCCTCGACTGCCTCGTACTCCGTGGGTGCCGCCCCGACGAAGTCGTCCAGGTAGCAAAGGACGAAGTGGCCTTTTTTGCGAAGGAGGTATGTCACGGCGTTGGTGGTCCTTGCGCAGGCCATGGACGACGTGCGGCACCCAAATGGAGGGGCGATATCGAAGTATAGTCTGTCATTTAGTGTCACTCCGAGGAGGGGAACCGATAGGGGGCATGTGCGTAGTTGTCGGTATGCGCGGGCAAGGTCAATGGTCCATATCCATGCCCCTTGGCCGATCCGGGTGACCTCGTCTGTGAGGTTAGTTATGTTGGGAAGGGTGTAGGTGATGGGGCGGCCTTGGTAGTGGCCTTTCCTTATACCCGCATTTACGCTTGCTCCCCTGGGGAAGCTAAGGTCGACGATAACCCGGCGTTCGGTGGTGTTCTTTTTTGCTCGGGTCATTATCGGGCTGGTCTGCGCCCATGGGAGGAAGGGTGGTTGGGTGAATGGCCCAAGGAGGGCTCCTCGTGATGTCTCTTCCCGTACGTATTTTTCGATCCATTGTAGGTTCTGGGGATCCTCGCGGTGGTTCGCCTTCGACGGTACTGGGGCCGTGTCTGCAGTATAGTCGACTGGCCATCCGTATTCCAGGAAGTCGAGGAGGTCTTTGTCGTGATAGTCGGGGAGCAGGTCCCTCCATCGGTCGATCCTGAGGCCCGAGGGAACCGGGATGCGTGCCACGACATGGTTTGGGAGTGCCGTTTCCCTGACCTGGTTGTAAATGTATTGGTATACTTGGTTGACCCATGCCGCTGGTGACGACACAGGCCAGAACCTGTCGAGTATGATCTTGTAGGACAGTGGGGTATGTGGCGGGTTGTAGGAGGGGGCGGGCACGTTACCGCAGTCGTCCGTTATGTCGTCAATGTCCTCCGACGCGTGTGCGCGTTGCTGGTGGGTGAGGAGTGCGTCTGGTGGTTCATCGTCGTCGCCATCGGTGTGGGTCGTATGGTGGTGGTTGGTGTGTGTGGCGACACGTGGCTGTACGCATGCGACTGTTAGGCGGTTCAGAGGGTGTCGGGCCATGACGTCGGCGGTGACGGATGTGACGGGTCCGGTGCGGCGTTGAGGGGTATGGTCTCTGGTGTCGGTGGTGTTGGGTGTAGCGGTGCGTGTGGTTAGGTCGTGGGAGGGGGTGGGTGGGTTGTCGGATTCAGACCCTTCCACCCGAGGTGTTCGGTTTGTGGGTGGTGAAGTGTAGTCGGTGGCATCTCCGTGAGCTGTGGGCGTGGGCGTGTGAGCTGGGGTTCCGTGTGCCGGGGTGGGGGGCGGGGTGGGGCTGAAGACCGGAAGTAAGCATCGCTGGATACAGTCGTATGTCTCCCCTCCTACCCAGGGTGCTCGGGTTATGGGTGGGGTCAGGTTGTGGCTGCCGTGTGTGGTCCATTGTTCGTCGGTCGGCAGTTCTGTGGTGTCGGGTAGGCGAGCGCCGTAATGAGCATTACGGGAGCCGTCAGTGTCTGCGGCGGTGCGTGTGGCGACTGATGTTTCGTCGGTTGTATCGTGCAGGGGCCGGTTGTCTGCGGGTAATGAGGCATCGTCGGCTCGGGTGGGGGCCGGGTGGGGGGGGTCGTGTGCTGGGTCGCGTCCCACGTGGCCTTGTGTGGCGGTTGGTGTGTTGTCGTGTGACACGTGTGCGTCTGCGCCTGCGTGTTTGTTGTTTACCGCCCGGGAGAGTTCGTTTGGGCGGGGTTGTGTTCGCCGTGCAGTGCGTTGGCGGACGGTTTGGTGGCTGTGTGCACCGGGTTTGCCGGGCGGCGGTGATGGGTCGGTTGACGCATCTGGGGCCACGTGGTCATAGGTGGCGGTTGATTCCGGTGAGCTGCCCGGGCGGGTGGCGGCAGGGCTGCATGTGCAGTCGCTTGTGGGGCCTTCGTCCGCGCTGCTGGGTGTCTGGGATCCTTTTGGTCGGGGTGGGGTGTTGAGGGCGAGTGTCACTGATACAATCTTTAATAGGGGCTGGTGATCGTCAGTTGGTTCGTCAGTCCAGTGTTCGTCGGTTTCGGCAATTTCTTCGGCCTGGCCAGGGCCATTCAGCGAAAAGCCGCCCTCTGGTCGTCCGTGTCTGTTGCCGCCGCCTTGCGGTCAGTTTGTCGTCGTTTATTGTTGCAATCTTGCTCCTTGTGCGGGTTCGCCTTTTTATATTTGTTGGCGCACCACACGCACACGTGAGCGCGTCGATCACTGCCTGTGCCGTGCGAGGTGGAGTGGCCACAGTCCGTTCCCCAGTTCCACCTGTGGCACGGCCTGCCGTCGGTGTCATGATTGAACTCGGGCCTTTTGTATGGGGTGTTTATAGGGGCCGTCTGGTGTTCATCTCCTTTGCTTTGGGCAGCACGTGCAGACCGGTTTCTCTCCTCACGTTGTATGCCGGCCAGGCACGCTGCCCGTTGCAGGTCTTTAATGGCCTGTTCGTCCTTCCATGCCTTAGGTAGCCTTCCGTCGTCCACCATGGCGAACACTTTCTCGGACCAGGCGAGGCACGTGTCCCACCTCCATTCGGCCGCCATCTCGAAGTTGTCGTCTTGGTGTTCTAATATGGGCCTGGTCCATGAGTGCGGCACCTTGGGGTCCTTCCTCATCCTTGCGAGTGCCGCGAAGTACTCATGCCATGTGCTTTCGCCTGGCCCTACCTTGCCTTTCTTCTCCTCCCTTATGACATATGTGTGTGGTAGGAGTTGCGCCTTACCTCGGCTGACTGTTCGTCCATCTCTTTTGTTGGCTCCTATTATGGCGTCGATCACGTCTCTTTGGTCGTCGTCATCGGTGGAGGATGTGGTCGGTGTTCGCTGTGCGTGCCGGGACCTCCTGTGTCTCTTGCGGTCTTGGTCGTCGCTTGGGTGGCGGTTGGTGCGTGGGGTAGGTCTCGGTGATCTGTTCTTGTCTGATGGTGGTCGAGGTGAACGGCCACATGGTGATGGTGACGAACTGAATTCTGACGAGTCTCGGGTGGCGCGGCGTCTCCTTTTCTTAGGTGATTTTCGTTCCGTTGAGCTGCTCCTTGTACGTTTGCTCATGCCCGCTGCCTCCAACGCTTGTATCCTGCTGGTGACTGTTTTTGCAAGTTCTGACTGCTGGTGGATGGAATCAGTCACTGACTGCCTGAGGAGCGATATCTGTGGGTGTGTAGACATCTCGTTTTCGCTGTCTTCCCGAGGTGGGGCCGTGGGCTTCGGCCTGATGATAACTGATCGGGGCCTCCCCCTGCCTTTTGCTCGTGGTGTTGGTTCGTTTGGTGTCGCGGGTGCCGCATCTGTGGCAGCGGCGTGTCGTGAGGATTTCCGTGCCGGCATTGTGTGTCGGTCTGTTGTGGTGAACGTTGGGTGTGACAGTTGGTGACCAGCCTGACGGCGTGGTGGAGCGTGATGGAGCGATATGAGAGTAGGTCTTATCGGTGTGGTTGGAGGAGGAGAAGTGGCCGAGGTGATGGGGAGCCGGAAGGAGGAAGGGGGGGGGGGGGGGGGTAGCAGCGGCAGGACCAGCGGCGGGAGCAGCGGCGGTAGGGGGGAGGGAGGTTGTGGTGGCGACACCTGGAGGGAGTGGTGTGAGTGAGGGAGGGGAGTGGTGGCGCCATCTAGGTGGGTGGAGTGTAGAGGAGGGTTGGTGTGGGGAGTGGTGAGGGGAGAGGGGGAGTAGGGCCGGGGGAGGGTCGTCCGCCTCCCCCGAATTACCCATATTGCCACAGCAATATGGACAATCCCGATAGAATACATATTGATTTGAAGCAAATGTCCTTGTGTTTTCAGTGTAACCGTTTCTGTGCTGTTTTGTGTCAATCGTTACGCCGGACAACAAAATATTAGTTATCACCTTTTGAGACAGGTTCACTGTATACCAGTTGTAGCCACATACAATATACAGTTTGTATATTAACTAGGTCAAGTCGAAGCCGATTAGTTTTAATGGCCTTAAAGAGCGAAAACCCCAAAGAAATGAAAGTATGTAAGGAATTCAAGTTGGATATATCTATGTAAGATCAATCCATGGTATATTTTTTGGTTTAAAAAAAATCATTTCATCGGATTATGCAAATAACGGTAACTTTGGTGAACTTTTAAATTATTTTAAATACTTTTGTTAGTTACTTATTGTTCGTTTGTAAAAACTACTAACTAACTTATCCTCAACTTGATCATCCTCAGATATCCGATCACCATGTCAGTAAATCCAGCTGTAGATCCTGAGAATCACGAAACTGTTCTCTTTAACCCAATATATCTAGAATAACCAAGTTAAAGGGGAAAGTAAGAACTTTAGAATTACCTAAAATAGACAGCATACAATCTCATCTCAACCATGTTGTTCCACACTATGGATCCCATGCACTTTGTATTACCTTTATTATCTTATACATGTTCAATTATATGCCATAAGATATCTGTCTGCATACCATGTCATTTTCTAACTTGTGTTTATCTTGTTGCTTTTTCTTAAACTGATTGTTTAGATACAATTTCTAGGTAGCTATTATTAGTTTATACTATGGTGAGTAATTCTGGTATACGGACAGGAAGATAATCCCACAGTTGGATGCCCACCAAAGCCACAAATGGTTGAAATAAAATTAATTTAAAAACAAACAAATAAACGTATGGGAACTTTTAGTCCTAGCAGGGGAATTGTTTCACCCAGTTTTGTGTGGCTATGTACATAACTAATAATAATAATAATAATAATAATAGTAAATAAAATTAACTATATTTATTGCCAATGACAAAAGACGAGTCCCTTGCTGATGCGCCTTGTGGCGGTGACGTCATGAACAAGACGTCCATCCGCATGCCGTCACATAAGGCCAACGTGACGTGTATCTGGCACTTCACGTCAACCAAGACGAGACGCTACTTCGCCATGACCCACTTCCGGTTGTCTCCCGGGGCCGTCCTGCTCGTGTATGACAGCGATTACAAGAACGGCACCAACACCAGCATCGTGGCGGGTACTCTGACCGGAAACTTCACTGGCAAAATGGGTGAGTGCAGTTTGTTTCGTATGTTGCTGTGTTTGTTTGTTAGGGTTTTGCATCCTCGCAACATCTTTTTTTTTTTTTTGGTACATTAGTTGTTTAAGCAGGGGAAATTTCAGTCGCAGGCGATTGGTCTTCCTCATTCCACTGCTCCTTGCCCTATCCTAATAATGCCGAGCACCTGGCTAGGAAGCGACAAGTATCAATTTTTAAGTCATTGGTTTGACTCGACCAGGATTCGAACCCACGATCTACCACACGGGAGACGGACACTCTAACTCATTTGGCCATCCCGTCTGGTTGGTTTAATGTCATATCAAGACGGGTACCGACTTGTGACAGTGCACACTCATTGAGCGACCAGCTCGTCTCCACCATGACTTGATTTTGCACTCAGTAACATTATCCTGATACTAAGCAAACCAGTCCTTGCCATGTCCTTGTAATGCCAAGCGCCACGCTAGATAGCGCGATTAAACAAAATTACAAATGGCTAACAGATATTTGAAGAGAAAACACGTCAAATTAATTTTAGCGTGCACATCCAATTTATTACACCATAGCTTTCAGCAGTAGTAACAGCTTCTTTTAAATTAACTTAGCATATACACAATTCTAGGCAGCAAGTAATGCTTAATGACTGCACCAGTACCTAAGTTAGATATATAGAATTAAATCCAAATAATTGTTTTGATGTCGAAAATTTGATACTTTCATTGGACTATGCAGCTTCAGTTAAGCGATATGGAACTTTTTTCCCCCCTAAAGCCAATGGATTATGAAAATTCAAAAAGACATGATGTGTCCCCAGTCTATTCTCGTGGTGAAAGACCATTTTAGAAATAACCTTTATTGTTCTGTTCATTTTTCCAGATCCCTTCCTGGTAGTGACCTTTGCCAATGTGTCAACCATCGTCTTTCAAAGTGGACCGAACCCATCAAACAACTCTGACTTCATGATCCAATTTCAAACCAACAGTAAGTTCAAGTCGACGAAAGGAGAAAATATTCAATAATATTTACAGCAGACGGGATGGCCAAAGGAGTTGAGCGCCCACTTCCTGTGGCAGGTCGTGCAAATCAAAGCTATGACTTGCAAATTTATTCTTATCGCTACCGAGCTGGGTACTCCTCATTGCCAGGAATATGATACGGGGTGGAGAAATGAGGATGGCCAATTGTCCACGATTGAAATTTCCCCTAATTAATGAACGAATCCAACAAGAAAAAAGTACAATCCCACTTTGTATTTGGTGATAGATGTACTGGCATGGTGGGTATCATGTTGAAAACACCGGTTTCCATCTGATCAACACAATTAGGTAACATTGAGCCTCACTGCTTACTGAGATGGGTGACCGCCGGTGAATATGACGTGCGTAGACATCCTGATAAGGGATTAATTCAGGGATGAAAGATCTCCCTGCGATTTCGCGGATTTCCGGGATTTTTCCTGTAGCTATAAGTGTATACTAATACGTTGTTCAAACGCCGCAGCACTGTAAGTGTATACTAATACGGTGTTTTACGCTGCAGCACCACCAACGTATACTAATTTTACCTCGGTACAACGCCTCGGCTACTCGAGGCCGAGGGAGAAGGAAGCAACATCCGGGTTCAGCAATTAGCATATTCCGCTCATAACTGGAGGAACGTTACGAGCAGCTCAGCAGTTTTTACCATGGATTACTCAGTTTCTACTGTAAGTACCGGAACATACACTGGCATACATGTTTATGAATATCTCTAGCACATGCTTAACAGCTTTTTACAACAAAGCTGGCTGGCTGTATATGTATTTTAACAGCGTTGTGCTTATCCGGTGCTGTAGATTGAGGCATCCAGTTTGTTTTTGCCGCCCGTTGCCGAACGGAGAGACATGTTGACCGGAGTCATTTCGTGGCTTAGATAGAATTACATTGCCGCCCGTTGCCCAACGGAGAGACACGTTGGCTGGAGCCATTTCGTCGTTATGATAGTTTTTTCTGAGGCGTACCTCCGAGTGTCATAATATTTTCTCCAATTTGTTGGCGTAGAAGCCACAGAAGGGAGAAGTCTATGATACAGAGAGTGTGGGTGGGACACTACACTGGTCCCTACCCCGCGATTGGTTTCGGTTCGGTTCTCCGACCGTTACACTTTCGTTATACCTTAGCTTACGCACGCCTGGTATAAACTGGTGTAAATACAGTTTTATTACCTTACAAGGGTTGTACTGCCCTCTGACACTGTTCCACTGGTTCAGTCATTCCTTGAGATCGTACTAAATACCCTCTTTTGGTTATTTCAGACGACTCAAGATCGCCGCGAAGCGGGGTAGCAAGGGTGCTCCACACACGCTAAGCGAGGGGGACGCGACCCCTGGTCTCTTATCGGGCACATCACGTGACCGTTCTCCGGAGGCAGGACCCTCCCAGCCTGACACCAACGAGCAGATGGTGAGGCTCATTCACGAGCAGCTGCAACAGCTGCTCCCAACACCGCCGCCCAAAACGCCCACTAAACGGGGCTCACCTTCCGATCAATCGGATTGGGAAGACCTTTCTGAACCCCAAACAACGGATTCAGAAATCGTCATCGGGAAGAAGCGGCGACATAAAAAGTCGTCAGAAGGAGACGACTACTACCAAGCCCTTAACAAAACACGCAAAGTCAAAAGGACTAAGAAGAAATCTAAGTCTAAAAACAACAAGAAATCAAAATCTTCCTCGTCAGACTCGTCCGACGACTCTACATCAACTGACTCAGGGTCTGATGACCCTCACCCAGGCGCATTCGCGGACATTACCGTGAAAGTAGCCAAAAAGATCAGGGCTGACAAGAAGAAGCGCATTAACACCTGTTCGTTAATGCGCACAAACCTGAGGGGCCATTTCGATACCTTTAAACCGGCAGAAACACTCACGAAACTGGCCGAACAGTACACTGGGATAAAGGGTATTCCTCAGGCGACCATCAAAGAGATGGACGATGATGTAAAGATGAGTGAAGATCGCAAGAAATTCGAATCTTGCCTGCACACAGTCCACAAAGGAGTGCTCATAGCCCTTTCGGCTATCATGCCAGTTGCTAACCGCATGATGATCAGTAACAAGTTTACAACCGTTACTCCTGATATCAACGCAGCCATTGCTGCTCTGACTGCTACTAGCAACTTTCTATCGTACCGCAGGTTCGAAAATGTATTTAAATCGGTCACAACCGACGCGGGCAAAGAGGTCGCACGTTCGAAGAAAGTGGTCGACAATGACGGTAAAGAGTATACACTCTTCCTGGCTCCCAAGCCAATAAAAGGGAAGCCACTGGACAACACCAAGATGTTTGGGGGTCAACTCCAATATCTGTTCAAACAGGTAGAAACAGCCGCCAAGCAGTCAAAACATCTCGACAGCAAGAAAGATACTAACACTGCAAAATTCAAGAAATCCAGATCGGATTTTCGGGGCCGCAGGACCGGCTTCTCATCCAACCGATTCGGGAACCGGAACCAATATCAGCCGAGAGGAAGAGGCCAGCGGAACCAGTACGGCTGGAACGACGGCAACCGCCCCTTCAGGAGGGAAAACCCCTCCCAGAAGCAGTTCCCCAAGCCAGGGAACAAATAGAGCCGACCATACAACCCAGTGTAAGCCTTTTTTGTGCAGGGAATGTATCTAATCATATTAGACAGTGGGAACAACTCACTCAAGATCAGACAGTCCTAGATATTGTTAGAGGGGTCTTCATTCCATTTATAGAAACCCCGATACAAAGTAAAGTCCCTTTCCCCTACCGCTTAACACTAGACGAGAAATTGGCCTTAGATCTAGAAGTAAACAATTTTAAAATGAAAGGTATCATTACCACTGCTCAACATACAGAAGGAGAATATATCTCAAATATATTCTCTCGACCCAAACCTAATGGAGACATCAGGATGATCCTCGACTTAACTATTCTAAATAAATTAGTCGAATATAGACACTTCAAAATGTTCTCGTTAGAGACAGCCCGTGACCTAGTGATGCCGGGTTCGTGGCTTGCAAGTGTAGACCTCAAAGATGCCTATTATACAATACCAATCTTTGAGTCCCATAGGAAATTTCTTAGGTTCATGTGGCAAGGCCAATTGTACCAATTCACATGCTTGCCAAATGGTCTGGCCTGCGCCCCACGGTTATTTACAATGTTACTTAAACCCGTTTTTGCTGAAATGGCCAAGAAAGGCCATGTCATGTTCCCTTATATTGATGATTCCTTTATTGTAGCACGCACTGAGGAAGATTGCCATTCAGCCATAAAAGATTTATGTAATACCTTGACCCATTTGGGGTTTTTCATTCATGAGACCAAATCGGTTCTACAACCGACGTCCCTATTAAAATTCTTGGGATTCTTTATAAATACACAACAAATGACAATCTCCCTAACATCAGACAAAATTGAAAAGTTTAGTACTACATCCACAGAGCTTTTAAACATAAAAAGACCAAAAATACGGCAAGTCGCAGTGCTAATCGGATTAATGGTGGCTTATGCACCAGCCGTATTATACGGCAAGGCACACATTAAATCTCTCGAAATAGATAAAAAATATCGCCCTAAACAGAGCTAAGGGAAATTTCGAATGCCTAATGACAATTTCTAAAGCAGAACATGAAAACATCCAATGGTGGATGAAACATTTAATTAATTCCCATAATCCCATCCGCATGGATGAACCTAACACAACGGTTACGACTGATGCGTCTCTAGAAGGTTGGGGTGCCCACAGAAATAATGAAGCTACAGGGGGCCGCTGGCTAGATAATGAAATAGATGACCACATAAATGTCCTAGAGTTAAGAGCCATCTATCTAGGGCTTACAAGCTTAGTAAAAATAGATAAGCTTAGCATCCAAGTGTTAACTGATAATACTACTGCAATGGCCTACGTCCATAACATGGGAGGGACAAAGTCCTCAGCTTGCAACGACATCGCAAAACTCATTTGGGATTGGGCAGAAAAACAACACGTTTGGATTACAGTAGCACACATCCCAGGTACACTAAATACACTGGCCGACAACAAAAGCCGACATTTCCATGACCATTTAGAATGGTCACTGAGTCCCGACATTTTCCACACAATCTGTCAGGAATGGGGTCTGCCAGACATAGACCTTTTTGCCTCACGTAAAAACAAAAAACTTGATAAATATGTATCCTGGCACCCAGAACCACACGCTTGGCGAGTGGATGCCTTTTCTCTTACTTGGAATAACGCATTTTACTATATTTTTCCACCATTCAGCCTGGTAAGCAGGGTAGCCAGAAAGATCAGGCTGGACAAAACTCATGCAGTACTGATAGTACCAGACTGGAACACTCAGCCGTGGCGAGCGATAGTGGAGTGGGAAGCCAAACAGTTTTTAAGATTCCCAAGAGGACCAGTAAACCTACAACATCAAGGAAAAGTGACAACACACGGGGACGTGTCAACAACCCCCCTACTGGCATTCCTTTTCTAAGAGCGTACTTACAAAAATACGGACTGGATAAAATAACCCAAGAAAGGTTAATTTCGCATGCGTGGAGGCCAGGTACTGTTAAGATGTATACCACTTACCTTAAGAAATGGGGAGTATATTGCCTGTTACATAAGGTTAAACCAATGGCCCCTGCTATCGCGCAAGTAGGCCGCTTCCTGCGCATGTTGGAAGACGATGGACTTGGTTATGGGGCCATAAATGCGGCGCGCTGCGCACTCTCCATTATTGTACCAAGAATAGACGGACAAACCATTGGCAAACACGAAGTCATTCATTGGATCATGAGATCAATCTATGAAAGAAACCCCCCAAAACCGACTGGCATAGACACGGAACGCTATGCTTCGCATTCCACAAGGGGCGCTATGGTCTCCAAAGCAAGAAAGTTAGGAATCTCAGTGCGAAGAATCCTAACACACGCCGGCTGGAAGACGGCCAAGTCGTTTGCTAAACACTACAACAAACGGCTAGAGAAACCAAGCGGGGTGGCAACCCGCCTACTCACCAACTAACAAGATCGGGTGAGATGTACAAACTTTTGATTTTACTACTGACACAACTTTATGCTCATCAGATAATTGGGGATAAAAATGAGGCTACGTAAATGTCTCCATCGGCCTCGAGTAGCCGAGGCGTTGTACCGAGGTAAAATAGTATAGTTATACGAATCTTACCTGGGTACAGATGATGGATAACTCTTGTTTTCCCGAGGTACAAGCCTCGGGTAATCGTGGACTAGGGCCCACCCACCACACCCTACCACGATTATCACGTTCGCTTGTGCCAAAACGAAAACATCAGATTTCCATCATTAAGCTCATTTTTATCCTGAATAATTAGGTGAAGATTGCTGAACCCGGATGTTGCTTCCTTCTCCCTAGTCCACGATTACCCGAGGCTTGTACCTCGGGAAAACAAGAGTTATCCATCATCTGTACCCAGGTAAGATTCGTATAACTATACTATATGTGGTGCAGAGGCCGTATCACTATCAGCGTATACTGCTAATGCGTGCTTCAAACCTATATATGCATGAAACTCGACTTCCAGGAATTTTCCGCGATTCCCTGACAATGCTGGACCTATGGGAGAATATCAACATTTCCGCTTTTTTTCCCGGAGACCACTTTCATCCCTGGATTATAGTAGTGGATAAGAATAAGAATGTTGCCAATTAAATCAGATGCATTTTTGTTTCTTTTCTTTATCCTGGCAACATTTATGGTCATATCCAAATGGCTACTGACTTGTGACAGTGCACACTAATGGTGACTTTATAGTGCTGTCCCACTGGGAGACCAGGCTGCTGTCACCATGACTGGAATCCCACTCAGTCTCATTGTCCTGATACTTAGCCAACCAGTCCTTGCCTTATCCTAATAATGCCGAGCACCAGGCTAGGTAGTGACAAGTATGAGTTTTGGATGTCAGTAGTTGAACTCGGCCGGGAATCAAACTTCTAACCTTCCACATGGTAAGCTTGCGCGCTACCGATTCGGCTACCACGTCACGTTGAGAGGCAGAAGGTTTGATTTCGTAACAATACACAAATTTATATGCACCAACTCCCCCCCCACCCCCCTCCCCCGCCCCTATTAAAGCTGCATAGTCCGATGAAGCATCAAATTTTCAAAACCAAAACAAGTATCTCAATTTGATTCTACATATCTAACTTAAATACTGGTGCACTTGTTAAACATTTGTCACCACATAGAATGGAATACTGAGGCAATTTAATAGAACATATTACTGCAGAAACCTATGGCGTCAGAGTTTTGGCAAGCTTGCCAAATATCTCAAAAGTTAGCTATTTAAAATAAAAGTTACTTCAAGTGAAAGTAGGGTATATTATAACGATCACCCTAATATGTTTATCTCAGAAAATGACAGAAACTCAAAACCTATCGGACTATGCAACTTTAACGTTATTGTTAGATTCCTAAACACCATAATGTTACCTGAAACACCTATTAAAAAATAACTCTTGAATGTTAAAATAAAGCCCTGATCCACTGGCAAGTCTTTTTCCCCCTCAACGATGTTATAATGAAATGACATTGAATTGAACGATGTTAATGTTGGGGAGGTGGTGAATTTGTATTTCTAAAAATAATTTTTTTAAATTGTTGGCACTTGCCATTACCTCTTGTGATACTAGCTATGATTATAGTGATGTACAATTTAATTTGTCATTAAGTAAAAAATGTATGCTTACTCCATCAATTCTTCAAATATCCAGCTTATTTCTGTTGTGAGCAACATTCAGCTGAACTGAATCAAAGATGTATGTTTTTGTTGCTCTCATACCCAGAAAAGGGTCGATAGAGTCAAATAAATATTTGTCATTCAAATATTTGTCATATTTGGCCTCTAAGGCGGGATGGCTGAATGAGTTAGAGCGTTCTTGGTAGATCGAGGGTTCGAATCCTGGTCGAGTCAAACCAATGACTTAAAAATTGATACTTGTCGCTTCCTAGCCAGACGCTTGGCATTATTAGGATAGGGCATGGAGCAGTGGAATGAGGAAGACCAGTCGTCTGCGACTGAAATTTCCCCTGCTTAATCAACGAATGTAAAAATAAATATTTAAAAAAGGCCACATATCAATCCCACATTTCCGGTGGGTAGAAATAACAAAAGTTGCGGGTATCAACCAAGCTGCTAACTGCACTAGACAGGGCGGCATGGCCGAATCACAGTATGGCGGCACTTTGTAGTCTGTGCCAGTTCTTCTGCTGTCACTCTCGCTCTCGCTTTTACTGTCACTTTCACTCTCGATCTCGCTTTTACTGTCACTTTCACTCTCGGTCTCGCTTTTACTGTCACTTTCACTCTTGCTCTCACTCTCGCTCTCACTTTTACTGTCACTTTCACTCTCGCTTTTACTGTCACTTTCACTCTTGCTCTCGCTCTCACTTTTACTGTCACTCTCACTCTCGCTTTTACTGTCACTTTCACTCTCGCTTTTACTGTCACTTTCACTCTTGCTCTCACTCTCGCTCTCACTTTTACTGTCACTTTCACTCTCGCTCTCGCTTTTACTGTCACTTTCACTCTCGCTTTTACTGTCACTTTCACTCTTGCTCTCGCTTTTACTGTCACTCTCACTTTTACTGTCACTTTCACTCTTGCTCTCGCTCTCACTTTTACTGTCACTTTCACTCTCGCTTTTACTGTCACTTTCATTCTCGCTTTCACTCTTGCTCTCACTCTCGCTCTCACTTTTACTGTCACTTTCACTCTCGCTCTCGCTTTTATTGTCACTCTCGCTCTCACTCTCACCCACTCACATGGGACGATGTTGACGGCGCTAGGGGGTTACGAGCGGATAAAGAGAAGCTACAAAAACTAATTTCTTATTACAAATGACATATTTGGATTCTTCGGCAAAAAACTGGATGTGGTGGTCGAATCGGTAGGAGCGCCCGCTGTCCCGTGCAGAAGGTCGGGAGTATGATTGAATCACGGCCGAGTTAAACCATTGATGTATAGAATATATTAGCCTGGCACTGGTTAGCTCACTCAGTATCAGGATAATGTGACTGAGTGGGATATCGGGTCATGGCAGCATGGTATCCCAGTGAGGCAGCACTATTAAGTCACCATGGGTGCGTACTGTCCCAGTCGCTACCCTTGCTGATATGACCTTAAATGTTTCCAGGAAATAAAGCCCCAACTAACAATTCACTCTCACATTCACTCAGTCACTCACCTTCCTTTCTATTTCATAAGATCAATACTACAAGCCAAAACTATTAAACTTTGAATTGGTGAGTGAATATCGACAAAGTGTAACTAACAGATTCCTGATCTATGTTTTTTTGATAAATATGTTTATTCTGCTGAATAAGTCTTTTGTCAGTGCCGAAGCACTGGTCTTCCAGCCATTTTTCAATTCAGGGTTATTTACATAAAAGGTATATAGAATAAGGTGTACAATACCTGTTGAATACACAATTTGCACCATGTAACACAATGAAATTCTGAAACCCAAATGTTCCATAACAATATAGTACACTAATGTCATATAACCAGATCAATATTAGTCAGATCAATGTGAGTATTTACATAGTATTTAGAATGTAAGCAGAAGTTATCTTCTGTATTCAGTTAGTAAACTTGTAGTAAGTTTTAATGTTCAGTTGCAGTTAGGCAAGCGGTATATAAATGTTGGTTTGTTAGGAAAATTCTAGTGTAACTCTAATGTAGTTAGTTATGTGAGTTTATGAATTATGTTGTTGGGGTGGGGTTGTTAATAATACACGGACCAGCTGTGACCAGTGCATTTAGGTCTTAAATTTTACATTTTTACCTGGACTGTCTCTGTCATCGTATATGATTGACTGGAGATAACAGAGGAACATGTTGAACTATGATAACAACTTTGCTAACCATGCTGAAGTGCTGTAATTCTAAAATACTGTAACTTATATCCTTATACTTAACGTATCATAGTATTATAATTATCTTTTAAAAACAATAAAAGATGGGTGTGACTAACTTTACCTGATTATTCACTAAACGCTACGTGTGGCGCCACCACGCATCGCCCGGCCTCACTACTCGCTGGTTAGACATGTCAGTCACAGCGAAAAAATATTATGCGATTCCTTGATTGCTGATGGTTTCATACCGTGTCAGAATCAAAGGTCATATTCACCATGCCAGTGGTATTTATGTTGTTATTCTTATCAATCACATTCACATGGCTACCTTGAAATTCACACGAAATTCCTCAACTTTTTTTTTTATCCAAGTCAAATGATAGCTAAAACCATCTCTTATGCAATCTTGAAGTGGGCAGACTTGTGTTAACTGACTACGAAATCTAACTCACAAAACAGAGACAAGATTACAGGATACGATATAGCCCAGTTGTCTTTCGTAAAAAAAATACACCCAAAAGACCCAAGAATGCCAGAGTACTTACTAACTGAGAAAATATACAACCTATCAACTCTTATTTTTCTGACGTAAAGATGTCAAGCACGGGAGCGGGACGTAGCTCAGGCAGTAGAGTGCACACCTGTGACGGTGTCAGTCATCCGATCGGTCCTGCTTAGTGGTGACATTTTTTTTAAATGTCAAGCATACCCATATGATTTTTGCGTATGTTGTACACGGTTTTAAGCTGGAGTACACTAATACACTAAATAAACAATTTCATATGCCAAACACAATTAGGAAAGTACACAATATTTATTTAATTTTTTTTTTAAAGTACACAATATTTTGTCATGGAGTACCCAAATAGGAAACTCGGGAGAGGCAAAACCTTCCTATCCATGACTTTTGTATATTTTGTACAAAGTACTTTGAGCCAGAGTATGTTGATACGAAAAATTATAATTGTGTATGAAAGTTTTTTGTTTTTTTTAGGAAAGTACACTTTTTTTTCTTTTGACTGGGGTACCCAAATAGGAATTTTGGGGTATGCAGGTGTGCAACTGGTGTCATTCAAAACTTGTATACTCACGCGCTTGCGTGTTTCTGCTCGCCTGCAGAATGCTTACTGTTTGTGAGGGCGCCCTCTGGTGGACTTAGGTCGCCCGTCTTCCGGCCAGACCCCGCCGGCACCCTCCGCTGCACCTACCATCTCCAGACCAACGACCCCAAAGACAAGGTCGTCCTGTCTTTCGACAAGGTCAATCTGCCGAAGGGCAACATCATCATCTGGGACGGTGCGTCCAGGAATGGATCATCGATCGTCACCAATGCGACAGGTTGTGAACTTTCGTCGATTAGATAAGATTAAGCACGTCTTAAAGAATTCTTTTAAAACCAAGACACTTGCCTAGATTTGATGCTACATATCCACCTTAGGTAATGGTGAACTCAGTAAACATTTGTTGGTACATAAAATAAATACTTAATCAATTTAATAGAATGTGTAACTGATGAAGCTTATGCAAAGGGGCATGTGATATGTCACGGCCCACCAGCGGGACGCCCAATGGAAGGTAACCATGCCAAAAGTAGCCAGATAACACCCCACACAGCTACGTACAAGCCTATGATATGTAAATAGGAGTAGGCTAGTCCAGTAATAAGAGTAGAAAAAATAAAAAACACATATACCAAGAAAATCCAAAAAAACTAACATAGGCTATTAACCATACCAACCAATTATCTATCTGCTAGTGAAATGCAGGCAAACAAATACCTTATCAGCAGCCACTGTGTGGTAAGATAACACCAACACTACAACTGGCCAGCATTGAAAACAAGCCTGGGTACCCGGGCTTATATGCTATGGACAGTATAAATACAGACTCAATTAAAAAAAAAAAACTTTAAAAAAACGTTATCCAGCATTTTGGTATGCATACCAAATTTTATTTTGCTGTTTCATTTCAAATACCTCCAATCTTAGACATTTAAAATTGAAATTATTCCAAAGGAAAGTGAAGTAGATTATAGAGTTGAACATAATCTATTAATCTATTTAAAAAGTAAAAATGTTACACACGTTATTGCTATCTTATGAAGGAAATATCGAGTTCTATTTTTTTATGATCAGCATCATCTGGTTAAATTTATACCAATCTAGGAGAGATTGCATCCAATGAATGAAACGAGGAGTATGTGTTGGTGGGCCATAAGGTTTATTGGGTGCGAGAATCGACTTTGTCAGCCAGTGGATTATGAGGCGTAAAGTAGGCAGCGGGACCAGTGGGACTGGGTGGTTCAGCCTGCTGCAGACGGGGCGGTTACACCGCGGCTCACCTAAGGCAGCGCTGCAACCTGTGCCTAATCAAGCACAATCTGAATGTGTGACCGAATTTACCGAGAGAGTTACCGACGTGCGGAACAGGCTCCCGAGTTACGTTGCGGAGGCCCCTCGAGTATTAATGCGCTTAAACTAAGGATTGACAGATTTGGGATGGAACAAGATATTGTATATAATTATGAAGCGGCTCCCATCTCATGTCACACAGACCAGTCTGCCAATGATATCACTCCAGGTTCATCAGACAACGATGTGAATGTACAGATATAACGACGGTTCATCGAGTAATACTTACCTTCACCCTTTCTTCAGGCCCCCGGACAAGTGTGGGAGATGTAGTCAGCTCCTCCCAGTCCCTCCTCATACAGACACTGTTACCGACAAGCGCAGTTGAAAACTTCACCGCCTCCTTCTTCACCGCCAACCACGGTATGTATGCATAAATGAGTTGGGGGGTCTTCCTTGCAACATCTAAGGCCCGCCGGACGCGGTGGCGGAATCGCTAGAGCGCAGGCTACCCATGCGGAAGGATCGGAGTTGGAATCCCAGCCGAGTCCTGGCAATGACATATAAAATTGGCCACCTAGTCTGGGGCTCGGCAGTACTAGGATAGGACAGGGATTGGTTAGCACAGTATCAGGATAACGTGACCGAGTTGGGAATCGGGCCATGGTGCCGGTGGCCTGATCTCCCAGTGAGGCAGCACTATATAGTCACCATGAGGGTTCACTGACACAAGTCGGTACCCACCCTGATATGATCTTAGATGGTGCTATGATGTAAAACCCGACCAAACAACCAACATTAGTATACAGCTTTTACATGTTAATTACATTTAACAAATGGTTGGTGCAACGCCATAAAAAACACATATCTAAGTGAAAATTTGTCCGAGTCCAGCATTGTAGCTAGCGGGGGTGAAAGTGGAAAAGTTGGTTCTCTTCCCCCCCCCCCCCGACCTCCCACACCAAAAGACTACAACCGCATTTAACCTCCTAACTGGAGATGGCATTTCAAAGCTTCTATACTAAAAATATTCCTATGGGGGGGGGGGGGGAGTCATAAGCACCTACTGCCTCGTGCCTTCGGCACTCGTTCGTTCCAAGAATGTAACTCTCGAACCAGAAAACATCCCTCGCTACGGCCCTGGAGTCACTGGGCACCCAATGCACCCGGGGCCTGGTTCTCCCCTTTGTCATGCTTGGACAAAGAGGAACTATTTACAAGAGTGAAGCATTGCTCTCTCACTCCCTTTTCCGTCTCCTCTCCTTTTTATTTCTCTCCACTCTTCATCTTCTCATTCCTTCTCGTTTCATGAGGTCAATATCTGAGCCAATAATTATCACACGTTCAATTGATGAGTGGCTATTGTAAATACTGATCCCAATATCCTTTTGAAAACTCACTACACCATGTGTTATTGTTTCTATGCCATCTTCATCATCATTATCTTCATCGTCATCATCATCATTACATAGAAAGTAAACTGACAAAACCTGCTACCCTTGGTTAAGAGTTCTAATACTAAATACTGTAATTTATAGCCTTTTACTAAAAGCTGCATAGCCAAATGAAAGCATAACATTTATTAAGCGAAATCATGCTTCGCCATGTATGGGTTGTTAATAGCAGGATTTTGTGTGTGTCTACCATACACATTTCATATTAATTTTGATGGTTTTTACTGACTTTGGTCACTTCAACCAAAGTGGCATCCATTTTAAGTCACCGCAAATGTTGTTAACTCCACCATTACATAGCGCCATTAATATGGATTACCACATAATGGTACAGAAGGATTCCAGCAGATGGCAGCACTATACTGAAACGGGATCGTGCAGCTAGTACATATTTAAAACTGTACCACTTACGGCCGGAACACCATTGATAGGTGCTGAGAAATGACCTATTCATGTGAATAAAATCCATTTAGTAACAAAATAAAATAAAAACGTAATCATTTTCCCCCTTTGCGCCCCCACTACCGCCCACCCCCTCAACCCAATCAACCCCCGCTGACAGCCTGTCCCAAAGGAATGGTGAGCCTGAAGAAAGCCGTGTACCTCACCAGCCCCGGCTACCCGGCCAACTACCCCAGCAGCCTCGACTGTCGGTTCGTCGTCTCGGCACCAGAGGGCGCCACCGTCGCCGTGGACGTGGACGTCGTGGACATGGGGGACGACGTCGACGACGTGATCCTGAATGACGGCGACACCAAGACGGCCCCGCTGCTGGTAACGCTGAACGCGGGCTACAAGAAAGGTGAGAGGAAAGAAATTGTTGTTTTATTTAAACTTGCATAGTCCGAGAGTTTTGAGTTTCCATCATTTTCTGAGATAAATATATTAAGTTGATCGTTATAATCTACCTTACTTTAGTTTGAAGTACATTTTATTTTAAATGGTTAACTTTTGAGATATTTGAAGTGCAAACATACTAGCCTGGCACTTCGCGAATACTAGAATAGGGCAAGGAACGGTGGAATGAGGAAGACTAATAGACTACATCACGGTTCCAGCGGCGTGGTGCATTGTGGGATGCATCAGAGCAAAACATACCCCCCAAAAGCACATGGCACATGCTAATACACTGGGTGCAGCTATGAAATGTGCTAGTTTCAGATCATCTCAGCTCTTGTTTGAAACATAGAATACCAACTAAAAAAATATATATAATAAATTAAGATATTAATCTTTTATCCAGCATTGCATTTACATCAATATAATCAGCACATCCTATGCCATGTGCATTTAGATTTAGAAAGATCTATGCACTCAGACTAGTGTTAGAGCCATATCCAGTGTACTCAATGCATTGTCAATGGCAGTGAGCAATCTCTGTACAGAAAAAGTAAAATCTTGATAAAACCACACCACCTAGAGACAACCCGCCTGGAACACATATAGAAAACATGTTTATCAAAAAGATTATATTAAATTGATACGGTTAGGGTTTTGAATTTCTCAATGGCCGTACCCCTTTGCTTTGCTCCCAACGCCGTTTTCAGCGCATGCGCAGTCGGAACCGTGATCTAGGTTATTTTTCCTGATTGAAAATCCCCTTGCTTAATCAGCAAATCTGTCCACAACAAAATGATATATATATTAATTTGTCAAATGCTTACCACTATTACATTTACCGGAAGTAACATTTTCTGTTGTTGGAGGCAACTCTCATCCCTAGTATTTGTAGTCACAGAAACTCGTTATATCTGTATGGTTGGTTGGTTGTTGGAGTTTTACGTACTGGCAACATCTAAGGTCATATCAGGACAGAATATCTGTGTGTGAATGTGGAAAGTTTGTTTTATTTAACGACACATCTAGAGCACATTGATATTTATCATCGCTATTGAAAGTCAAGCATATGGTCATTCTGACATATTTCTTTGGAGGAAACCCGCAGTCGCCACATAGGCTACTCTTTCCGATAAGCAGCGAGGGGTCCTTTATATGCACTTTCCCACAGACAGGACAGCAGATACCACAGCCTTTGATGAACCCGTTGTGGACCACTGGTTCTGTGTGTGAATGTGGATGCGAAGATTTGATAGAGGTGGGCTTTTGGCTTTTATTGAAAATTGTGTTCGCATTTCCAGGTGGACTGCTCCTGACGAGTGGCAACAAGCTGTGGGTGCGCATGCGCACTGATGAGAGCCGTAGCGGACGAGGCTTCCGCATTCGTCTCACTCCGTCCGTCTTTTCCGGTGCGTCTCGCTACAAAGGCCGTTTTGAGATCCGTGATCATGGCAACCAGACCGACACCAACGACACTGGCATCTATCATCTGCTGTTCGCCAAGCCGGGCATGCAGGTATCTAAAGTGACTGTGGTGAAAGAAATTCTTTCAAAAGTAGGACGGAATGACAACCCTGCTTAAGTTGCTTAAAACTGGTTCAGTTGGAATTAATTGGATACGGGTGGTTCCAGTGTGCAGTGTTTATCTATATTGGCACAGAGTTGGTGAAATTGGAGAGAATGCAAAAATACAAGATGGCGACCATAAAATGCTCTCGATTTAACTATTAAAGTCTATTAAACTATTAACTCTTAAAGTCGAACAAACTACATGTTTTATATTCTTCATATCAACAGTAGTGGATAGATATGAAGAGGTATGTGAAGAACTTATTTTTCTTTGATTAAGAATTGATGTGCCCATTTCCATTACCCAGCCTTCCGACACTTTTTTTAATGTGTTATTCAGCACCCCTGTGACAGGGCTCTGGGAGTAACTAAGCAAGCGCAAGCGTACACTTTCATGGAATCACGGCTGTGTGTGAAATTCCTTGGACTTCTTGTATCTGGCATTGACGCTGTCCTTGCGGTCCTACTTGTAGGTGGAAGTGACGAGGAACTCTTCGTTTCTGATGCCCTTGTCGACCATTGAGTTCCGGGACGGCACAGCTGTCAACTCTTCCCTCATTGGCTTCTTCAGGTAGGCACAGTCCACCTGCTACATGCAACACTCATTGCCAGATCACCAGACGGGATGGCCGAATCACTTGAGCGTCCGTCTCCCGTTTTGGTAGCTCGTGGGATTCGAACCCATGTCGAGTCAAACCAATGACATACAAATTTATACTTATCGCTTCCTAGCCAGGTGCTCGGCATTATTAGGATAGGACAAACACTGGTTTGCTCAGTGTCAGGATAATGTGACTGAGTGGGATATCAGGTCATGGTGCTGACCTAATGGGGAAGCACTATGAAGTTGCCATGAGTGTGCACTGTCACAAGTCGGTACCTGTCCTGATATGACCTTAGATGTTGCCAGGACGTAAAACTTCAATAACCAACCAACCCTTGCCAGATGTGGGGTTTGAATTCCGAGGGACTCTGGAGTGAGTATTGACCAAGGCGGGTCGAGAGTGATACGCATTCCAGAGGGCGTCAATTTTGTGTGTTGTTTTTTGGTATATAATGTATTCACTCAGAGGCTAGAGGGCATCAGCACTCAATTCATTGTTATTTTGTTTGTAGATAATTTATCCACTCAGAGGCTAGAGGGCATGCAGACTCAATTTATTATTATTTGTGTCTATATAACATAATCACTTAGAATAGAGGGCATGACGACTCAAGTTGGGAGCCCTCTTCCCATTTTGGTAGGTCATGTGATTCAAACCCTGGCCAAGTCAAATCATTTACTGAAAACTGATATTTATCGCTACCTAGCCGAGCATTCGGCATTACCTGGGCCGCATTCAGGGTGCGTCTCCGAGACGTCTCCGCGATGCTTTTTGGCTTATTACCGTTCAGGGTGCGTCTGTGAGACGTCTCCCTTTTCAGATAGGAGACAAAAAGGGCCTAAAAAATGGCCACCTTATTCAGTGGTTTCAGCCAATCAGAGCGCTTCCTTTTCATTGCAAATGGCTGCCGCCTATGGAACTTGGAAGCCGCCATTTTCGAGGCGGCCGACAGCTAAATGCTGTTCAGACTAGCGTGATGTCAGGGCCGCCTCCGAGACGGACCCTGAACGCTTCCCAGGATTGGGCAATGAGCAGTGGAATGAGGAAGACCAGTTGTCCACGATTGAAATTTCACCTGTTTACTCAACTAATGTACCCGTGCCCCCATCCGGCTAAAACTATTAAAAAAGTATATTTGAAAAAAATCGAGAGAAGACAAAACAGCACTTCCTATATGTATGTACATCGACTGTGCCGTTCCGGAAGTGACGTGTTGTCTACCCGCAGGTCCAGCGAACCCTTCTACCCGGTCGTGTCGAGTGCCGGTTGTCTGCTGCTCATCGTGCGCGGCTTCATGCAAAAGTCCCTCACGCAGCAGTTCATCATTGCCAACTTCTCTTCTGTCTACCGAGGTAGGACCAGTAATTAAAGTTGCTTTGTCCAATGGTGTGGAGTTTCTGGAATTTTATGAGATAAACAAGATTTCATTGTGTTATATGCTGCAAATTGTGTATTCAAAAGTTATTGTATACCTTACTGTATCTACCTTTTTGTGTAAATATCCCTGAGTTGAAAAATGGCTGGAAGGCCAGTGCATCGGCACTGACAACAGACTTATTCAGCAGAATAAACATATTTACCACAGACCAGACGGGATGGCCGAATGAGTTAGAGCCTCCGTCTCCCGTGCTGGTAGATCGTGGGGTCGTGGGTTCGAGTCCTGGTCGAGTGAAACCAATGACTTTAAAATTGATACTTGTCGCTTCCTAGCCAGGCGCTCGGCATTTTTAGGATAAGGCAAGGACTGGTGTGCTCAGTGCCAGGATAATGTGACTGAGTACGATACCAGGTCATGGTGCCGGCGGCCTGGTTTCCCAGTGGGACAGCACTATACATTTGCCATGAGTGCGCACTGTCACAAGTCGGTACCCGTCCTGATATGACCTTAGATGTTGCTAGGACGTAAAACAACAACAAACAAACAAACAAACTATTTACCACAACCCCCCCCCCAAAAAAAAACTTAGATTGATCATTATTATCTGATGTGAGTTAGTTTTAAGTAACTTTTAGTTTAAATGGTTAACCTTGGAGATATTTGAAGTTAAAACATCAATTAATTTTGGCAAGCACATACAAATTCTGACACCATGGGTTTCAGCAGTAACACGTTCTATTAATTTTGCTCAGTATCACCTTCTAATTTCTATGCAGCGATATATGGATAATAAGTGCATCAGTATCTAAGTTGGATATGTAGGATCAAATCCTGGTAAGCGTTTTGGTTTTGAAAATGTTATACTTTCATCGGATTTCTCAGCCTTAAAAAATGGGTATTTGTTTACTAAAATGAATAACAAGTTTGTACAATTTAAAAAAAAAAAGACATTTAAATAATAATGTAATACTTTAGAATTTTAAATTTGAATTGCCAATGGGACAGTTATATTCACAGAGAATTTCCCCAGCTAAGCAATAATGACTGAATTATCAGTCTTGTTTTTTTATTGCCATGTACTTTGACATAACTATAACAGCCATAGCAACACTTAGAACTGATATGAACAAAATTGTGGCCAGTTTAATTCGACTGCACATTTCAACATCAATGCGCCTTTTAATAAACAAAAAATTAAAGTAGGATTGACGGAGCAGGCTTTGATTTGTGGGACAGCCAATATCATTTGCCCACATTGACTCTAGCGTCATACTGGACGCGATGGCCGAATAAGTAGAGTTCAGGCTTCCCGTGTGGAAGGTCGGGAGTTCGAATCCCAGCCGAGTCAAACCGTGACTTATATTTATAACAGTGATGCTTGTCGCTACCTAGCCTGGCGCTCAGCATTACCAAGAAAGCCAAGGACTGGTTAGCACAATACATGTATCAGGATAATGTGACCATGTGTGATATCAGGTCATGGTGCCAGTGGCCTGATCTCCCAGTGGGGAAGCTTTATAAAGTCACCATGAGTGCGCACTGTCCTAAGTCGGTACCCATCCTGGTATGAACTTAGATGTAAAATAACAACAAACAAACTAGTGCTACTTATTCCCCATCTGGCCGTTAGGTGTCGCGCTTGGATCATATAAGGTGCAGGCCAGGGTCCATTGAACTTTGGTCCATCACCACCTTGCTTGTTCATTTCCTTATCGAAATTAACTTCTTTCGTTTGGAATGCACATTCCTGTGAATTATTGGTCCTTCACAATTATCAACATTTTCCCAAGCATACTAACTATACTTTGAGGGATAAAGGGGTTCAGACCCAGCGAACACTTGATACAATTTTTTTTAAATGTGGGTCAAATTATTGAAAGATATCAACATTTTAAAATTGTTAGAAATTCCAATTGTGGACGACTGGGCTTCCTCATTCCCCTATCCTAATAATGTCAAGCTCCAGGCTAGGTAGCGACAAGTATTCATTTGTAAGTCATAGGTTTGACTCGACCCGACGGGTTCAATCCCACGATCTACCAAAAAGGGAGACTGACGCTCAACTCATTCGGCCATCCAGAACGTACACTTTGTCAGGAGAGGGGACACTGTCTGGGGGTGGGTGGTGGTGATGTTGATAATTGTTGATAATTGTGATGGACTACTTAGTGATATGTGGGTTAGGGGTGTTGGAAGCTGCTTAAAAGTAGGATTATGGACAGGAGCGGAAGGAAACGACTTGTAGAATGGCTAAAGCTCAAATCTGTGGTTGTGTAGGCAGGCTATAATGAAATCAATACATACAAAGAGAAAGGAAGAGTATAAAGTGTGAAAGAAGAGAGAGAGAGTCAAGCCCTCTGGTTTATTATTTATATGGTGCATGGGTTCTTTGTAGAGTATCACCCCACCCTTTTCCCCCAATGGGAAACAAGCATTCTTAGCTCTACCAATAGGGATCCAGTATTCCTGGTCCCCATGGTTACCAGTGATCTGCCCACCACCACCAAGCTGTGTGGCTCCCCTGGCCACCACCTTGCCTTGAGCCTGAGTGTGGTGATCCTACCTAGCAGAGGGGGAGAGGGTAAGCTCTGAGTGCCCCTTACACACAGCCCTGCCAGCACCACTATGTCTATTTACATCTCAATCAGGCACCACCAGCACCTACATATACACATACATGCACCTGGTCACGTATACCCGATCAGTAATAGAACATTTGCATTCCCTCCCAATGCAGTAAATCGGAATATTTTACAGAGTGTTGGTGATTACTATTTCAGGCAACCAGACGAGTCTGAGCGGTGTGAGTGGCAGCGCGGCACTGCTCGAGTCGCACTTCAGCGGGTCGGCAACCTACGTGGTGGTCAACCCACATCAAGACAGTAAGCAGGGATGAAAGA
Organism: Branchipolynoe longqiensis; assembly: GCA_030323885.1. Classification (NCBI taxonomy): domain Eukaryota; kingdom Metazoa; phylum Annelida; class Polychaeta; order Phyllodocida; family Polynoidae; genus Branchipolynoe; species Branchipolynoe longqiensis. Next base: position 26,218,223 of record CM059201.1, on the reverse strand, counting down.
CCTCAGCGATTTCACGAATTTCCGAGATTTCTTATTATTTACCATTACCGTTAAACAAAATGGCAAGGAATGGATATATATGGCAACAATTGCCTAGTTCGAATACCATTCTTATATGACCTTAGATGTTGCTAGAACATAAAACCCAAACTGTTAGGTATGTCAGGCACGAGCATTTCCCGCCAATTGGCGGATTTCTGCCAATTAAATGCTGTTCACGAGATACGTGTAAATCTGAGGAGACAAAATTAGTTTTATTATCGTATTCCTTGACATTTTATGCTTTATTATAGCAGTTATGCAAGTATTAAGAACTGATGGAGGGAGTATAAGACTATATATTGAGGAAGTATAAGACTATATATTGAGGGAGCATAAGACTATATATTGTTGTTAAAATGAAATTTACATTACTTTTATCATATTTCTTTACATTTATTATAACAATTAAACAAGTATTACCATATTACAAGGACTGCCAGCTGAAGGAGTATAAGACAATAAATTAAATAACTGAAACTATTAACTATGGGATAGGTGTATTATTTATATTAATGACTTATCATTTATGCAAGATTACGAGTACTGGGGCCGTATGCAGGAGTCGGTGGTATTCGGTGGTAGCGAGCCAAAACGGTGGTAGGAGGGAATTTCCCGGGTAGAGGCGAAAAGTGGTATGCATGAGTCGGTGATAGGCCTAACACCAAAAGCTTACCCGGTGTTACCCTACCCCTGAAAAATACGAGGTATAGCGAGTTCATTAGGCCCAAATCTATTCAATGCTGTCATATTTGACAGAATTACATACGCAATAAGTGAAATTTGATTAAATTAACCCTAAAATCGAAGCGAGATTAACGCTGCCGCCACAAAGGCGGCGATAGTAATATTGTTGAACCGACGAATGCAAGCAACCGCCACCGCCAGTATGGAAAGCGACGTCGATGCGGTGGCGATTTGTTTACTTTACATTCGTCGATTCGAACATATTAATATCGCCGCCGTTGTGGCGGCAGCATTAATATTGCTTCGAATTTAGGGTTAATTTCATTAAATTTCACTTATTGCGTATGTAATTCTGTTAAATATGATAGCATTGAATAGATTTGGGCCTAATAAATTGCCGCCGCATCGATGTCGCTTTCCATACTGGCGGTGGTTGCTTGCATTCGTCGATTCGAAAATATTAATATCGCCGCCGTTGCGGCGGCAACATTAATAATTCGAATTTAGGGTTAATTTCATGAAATTTCACTTATTGCGTATGTAATTCTGTTAAATATGACAGCATTGAATAGATTTGGGGCTATTATATGGCTACAGACGCAGAGGGATTTCCCAAATCTATAAATAACTTCACGGGTAGCTATAATCAAAGTATTACGCACTCCTGCATACCACTTGACATACTTCCCGACTTCGGTGATAGCTATACGGTGATACGCGGTAACACCAAAAGCCGCTACCACCGACTCCTGCATACAGGCCCTGGTCTATATCCCTACTCTTACCTTATGTCACAGGTGACTACACCCTCCCTTCGGCCGAGTTTTGAGGCATACGCCCACAATCAGCTAATTTGTTTTACTTCTCTGCTCATGTCTGGTATGGACGATAATACAGTCACAGCAAGGATAGCAGAAACCTGACTTCCGGCATTTTCACGTGATTCGCTGACCGTGCTAATCCTATGGGGTGGGGGGGGGGGGGATGGGGCGCGAATCCGCGTTTTCGTGGCAATTCGCCATCGGTATTTCCGCTTTTTTTGCCGAGACCTCTTTCATTCCTGAGTAAAACACACAATGATACACATACATTAAGACACGCCGATGCACACACATTGACAACCACACGCCAACAGTACGACATGCACACCGACACACACCTAGTAAGCCTGGCAGACACCGTGGCCTTCACATGCGGAAGGTCGGTAGTTCGAATGCCAGCCGAGTCAACGCGATGACTTCTAAAATTGATATTTGTCGCTACCTAGCCTGGCACTCGGCATTAACAGGATAGCACAACAACTGGTTAACTCAGTGTCAGGATATTGGGTCATGGTGCCAGTGGCCCAGTCTCCCAGTGGGGCAGCACTATAAAGTCACCATGAGTGTGCACTGTCACAAGTCGGTACCAGTCCTGATATGAATGGATAATCTCCCAGCATCGCTACACTGATCTTCTGGTCGTAAGTGGGACAGTTATGTACACATTTAAACAAAATTATTATTGTATACACGATATACTAGGAATGAGGATATAAGTTAGTGTTTGGAATTTTTAACTCTTCAGCAAAATAGACTGAAATATTTTGGGTCATAATTCAATATATATAATTAGTTACACTATATTCAGATGAATAAAAAAACTATTTTACGATAATAATATATTCAGACGAATACAACTTTAGTCGTTTTTTTTGGTCAATACAACAACAAAAATCTCACAATTGAGGAGTGTAATAAATATTTGTTGGTGGGTTGGTTCCTTTTCTCGCCGCTAGGGTTGGTGGCGCTGGCGATCACTGAACTGTACCTTCCACCGGGGGCCAGTGTGGTCATCTACCGTGGTGCGTCTGCGCAGTCCATCCAGTTCGTCAACTACACGACAGGGCCTGGTGAGGACCCCGCCAAGGTCATCCCCGTCTTGTACACGCCCCAAGCTCGGTATGACATAGTTCCTGGTGCCACTGCGGCATCTTCAGGCTCATCCAAAGTTTTCAACATTTTCTCTACGTCTGTCATACGAAGAGTACTACTTTTCCAACTCTCCCTTTCCGCCCACACAAAGTAGTACACGTCAACGTTTTTTCACAGAACATGATGCTGGTTTATGTTATATCAACATTTTATTAAACCATGGAAGTCTTTCCTGACTGAAAACACCCGCTATCCCCAATTGTGTGGTTGGTACGTCTGAAAATATTGAAAACTTTAGATAACCATAGGAAGTACATATATTTAAGTCTTTCCACTGTTAGGATTACAGGACACCTCATGGTTTGATATTAAACTAAATGAGCCTGCATAACAGCCAACTCTATATAATGATCGTTTTTCCACTGTTAGGGTTACAGGATACACCTATCAAAACTTGAGATCAAACTAGGCAAAGGCACTATCCGCGATAGTTAAATCCTGTTCATTATTCATTACACCACGCTAGAATTATGTTCATAATTTGCTAGAAAAACCTAATTTGTAACGGTTTCCTTTGAATTTATTGTGTGACTTGAAATTAACATGTTCTCCATTTTAAAAATAAACTGACACTTCTAAAGTGGTTCTTGTTCTGAAAATTCCTAATGAGAAAGTATTTTATATTAAAAGTATAAAAATTTAAAAAAGGATTTATTTTTCATCTATATGTTAACTGTTTGTTGTAATTTTTATATTCAAATCGAATGTAAAGCAGAATACATGTATTATGATTGTTTCTTGTCGCAACTCTATAGTCAGAGATTGTGGAGTATTGGACTAGTTAAGTTTGAACAGGCCTTAATCGAAAGTAGTTTTACGACAGGAGAATCTGCTCAGGGCGTATGGACAGCGTCAAACTCCGTAACACTTTGTGCATGCACTGAAATTGATGTTTATATAATTCCATTGAAATCATACTGAAAAAAAAAAAAATTTATTAAAAAAATTAAAAACCACCTGCCCGCCCCTGATTTGTGTAATGAAACGGATAATCACAAACTTTTTTTTTTATTCGGCCTATTATTGTAGTAGACTAGATATATGAGCCTCTGCCCCGTCCACCTCCAGCTAGTGGACACCCCTAGCTAGAGGATATATCGGTTCGTGGATATACAGTGGTAGGTCACTTCCACTGGCAGTTATAAACCAGACACGCCACTTGGTGGACTAAAGCTAAGATTCCATATATGCAGCATGCGAATGCGAACAAAAATGGAAAAGCATGTAAATGCGCAGTGGTCCTTCCATATGTACGGATGTGAATGCGGCAAGTGGATTGCTCCATGGATCGATCAGTGTGAATGCGAATGCTGCTCCATTTGCCATAGAGCAGGTGGGAACTTTGACTTCCCTTCAAAAATTTGGAGCAAGAAAGACCAAAAATGGCATGGGTATTTATGCTGTGTCATCATTCGCATGCCGCATACCGCGTATATGGAATCTTAGCTTAAGGGATTCTGCGGTGTGTGGTCCTTTTAACCATTAGGTGAATTAATATTCCATCATAATGTCCTCATTATTGTTGAAGCTCAAAGCGAGGCTTTGCATTGCTTCCATTCTGCGGTTGTTTTTCTAACTGAGCGAGTTGGTTGCTTTTCAGCATCGAGTATCGCATGACTGGGAAGCCGGTGGTGAAACCCGACAAGATCCTGCTGCGCTTCTCCTACCGCACTCTCCCAGGTTACTTTTGTTCTTTTTTTTTGTTTTTTGTTATTAAATATTTGGTTCAGCTCAATAAATCTTTCGCTTCAGTACTGGGTTAGAAGTCTTTCGGTAATTGGTTTGTATGTGCGTGTGCGCATTAAAGTTGCATAATCTGATGACAGAATGTCATTTTCAAATGCAAAACATTTAGCTAGATTTGATCCTACATACTCTCCCATTTCACCATCTCTGTGCCAATATAAGTAGCAATTAGATACTGGAACCAGGAATTCCACTTCCTGTTCCATTCTAAAGTAATTTCCCCCCCTATTTAAACTACGTTGTCATTCACCCCTGCTGCAAGTACGGGCTGAATCTCTAATCTATTTGTGCCTATGACCGGTCAGTACTGTCTGACCGGAAAGCCTTCCCCTGTCAGTGTTATGATGCTATTAGATTTTAGATTAACAAAAATAAATTTGGATCAGATACCACTTTCATCTCTTGTGTAATGTGTACAGATGAATTAATGGATGCATGCATGTTGGGAGGGATAGATGACTTGTCTAATGCCACCATGATACTTTTGTCATTTTAGGCTGTGACGGGTTCGAGCTGTCCAAGAAGTCTGGTGGTAATCTGACGTCACCGCAGTATCCGAACTGGTATCCGGCGAACGCTTACTGCCGATGGACATTCACACCGGTCCAGAACAAACACCTGCGGCTGTCCTTCAGTGTAAGTGTGCGTAACCGGGTGAGTACTAAGTACCCGTGTTAGTCGGGTGGGGTAGCCGAATGAATTGAGCACTTGTTCCCCATATGAAAAGCTGTATGTATTACTTTATCGTGTTAACTGATCAGAGCAGCCAAATGTGTTGAGTGCTTTTTCCCCATATGGGAGGTCGTATATATTACAATATTGTTTAGCTAATTCAGCCACCACTGCCCCCAACAGGATGTGTCTCTGGCCGCGAACCACTCTCTGAAAATCGAAGCCGACCACTACACCATCAGGCCTGTCGGCAACGCTACTGTACAGAAGATGAGGTCACAGACGCTCGAGATTCTGACGCATGACGTCACGAACCTGTCCGACATGCTCGTCCTCATGAACAACAACAGCCTCAACTCGACAAAGGTCAAGGTAACCTTTGACGCGCGGTTCAAGGGAAAACGCAGTGACCTTGAAGTGTCGTCGGGGTTCAAGATCACCTATGAACATCTCAGTGAGTTGGGCTTTTAGTTCTGGTTGAAGTCACATAATACGTTTGTTAAAGATATTAAATGATCATATTTGTCAGTTATATACATTAATTTGTCAACTATTACCTGTTTTATTATTATAGTGTGTGGTGGGAATTGAATCGCTTGTCTTACTCCTGTTTGTGCTTCTTGTCCTTCTCCCAGTGTGTGGCGGGAACATCACCGACCCGTCGCAGCCAATCAGCACGCCGGGCTTCCCGGGCCCCGTCACCGGTCGGCTGGTGCGCTGTGTGTGGATGATCAACTTGCCACCACGACCGGCAACCAGCAGTTCCTCCGTCAACATTGTCAAGTTCAAGGTCAACATCAAGCACTCCAAGAAGAGCTCCAACAAGTCAAAGTGAGTTCATCATCCCCACTGTTGACTAAAGCGTAGCGTTAATCTGCTGAAAGGATCAAGTTTTCTAAAGACAAAACACTTACTTTGATTTTGATTCTACATATCCAACATCGATGCAGGGGAACTCATTAGACATTTATTGTGGTTTGGTGCTCCTGTACTAGGATGGTCAACTAGAATACGGGTAAATGAACCCTATGCCCAGCATTTTGGTGTGCACACCAACATTTATTTTGCATGTTTTCAATTAAAATATATGCAAAGTGAACCTTTTAAAATTAAAAACAGACGGGATGGACGAATTAGTTAGAGCGTCCGTCTCCCTTGTTGGTAGACCATGGGATCGTGGGTTCGAACCCTGGTCGAGTCAAACCAATGACTTAAAAATGTATACTTGTCGCTTCCTAGCCAGGCACTCTGCATTATTAGGATATCAGGTCATGGTGCTGGCGGCCCGGCCTCCCAGTGGGGCAGCACTATAAAGTCGCCTTGGGTGTGCACTGTCACAAGTCGATACCCGTCCTGATCTGACCTTAGATGTTCCTACGACGTAAAACAACAACAAACAATCATTTTAAAATTAAAGTTACTTCCAAATAACGTAAAGTAGATTATAATGAGCATCCTAATACATTAAACAAATATGGCCATCACTCAAAACTATCAGATTATGCAGCTTTACGATTTCTAGTATAGAAATGTGTTCGCTAATATATGCTGTTATTCCGGAGCTGCCAACCATCACGATTTCTGATCATTATAATTTTCTGTCTTTCATTACGCCATTACGCCCATCTTGTGAAACATTATGGTAAATCCGTCATTTTACACACTTATACATATACATTTAGATTAAATTAAATTAACTAAGAGTGTTTGAGCTGTACGCTCAGGCCAAGTCGGTGCATATGTGTTATACAGTAAAACCTCTCTAACCGACCACCTCCACAGATCGACCACTCCCCTATATCGAGTAAGGTCGGTCCATTTAGAGAGGGTTTTTACTGTGCACTGCGGGACTGGACCGAGTGAAGCAATAATAAACATGTATTTAATCACGTGACCTCAGGTCGGTGCTGGAGGTGCGGGACGGTGGGTCGCAGCGCGCCCCTCTTTTCCCGGTGACGATCCAAGATGGCGACACCAAAGAGCTGCTCTCGCGCACCAACGTGGTGTGGCTCCTCTACAGCTTCACCCAGAGCAAGGCTGGCAAAGACGCTGGTCCCAGCGTCCGGGTGCACTTCAGCGCACACGGTAAGTGACAGGATTCATCCTGGTCATAACAAAACTTAAGAAGTATTAACTTTTGAAGATGCAAAAATTAAGTCCTGTAAAGTCCTACAATTATACAAAAGGTATTCACTCCTCTACTTCTTGCCCTATCTCACCGGGCAAGGTAGTGACTGGTATGCATTTTTAAGTTATTGGTTTAATTCGACCAGGGTTTAAACCTGCGAGTTCGAATCCCATGACCTACCAATGTGGGAGGCAGACACTCAACTCATTCGGCCACCATGTCTAGGTCTGGAGTAAAATTTTTATGGATACTACGTTGGGAGGTGTTGGTGGGGGGGTGGGGGGGGAGTGTCTGGAAAAGTAGTAGTCTTGAAAATGTTAACAACTTTGGACGGCCCCTTGCATGCTTTACTCGCTTTAAGCTGGTGGTGATGTAGAGAGCACTGACATGACTCAGTGTGGGTGCATGGCTAGTTCAGTGGGTCGATTAGGTAGCCTGGAGATGGGGGTTTGCAGAGGGGGCATGGAGAGAGGGGGTAGGTGTGTTACTGTTAGTTAAGGATGAAAAATCTCTGCGATTTCGGGATTTCCACGATTTCTGAAATGGCAGGAAATTAAGGAATATAATAATGACGGTAATTGGTGGGGCGACAGCCAGCCGGTCACCCGCTGCCATCACAGCATCAAGTCACCATCACTCGCTCACTCACGTCCTGATATGACCTTAGCTGTTGCCAGGACGTAAAACTTCAACAACCAACCAACCAACGCTCGCTCAGTGCTCTCAGGCAAAGAGAATGTGGTGACTGGTGAATAAAACCGAGTACAGTAAAAAAATTCTAACCGACCGCCTCCACAGATCGACCGAGTACAGTAAAACCTTTCTAACCGACCACCTCCACAGATCGACCACTCCCCTATATCGATCACTTTATTTGGGTCCCAAATGATCGCCCATACAATACCATTGTAATGATAAAAGAAATTCCCTGAACCGACCGCCTCCCTAAATGGACCATTTAAAGTCGGTCCCATGGTCGGTCGATTTAGAGAGGTTTTAATGTATAGCCTTTTACCCAGCATGCAAAGAGAAGGTGTTAGTGGCTCTTTAACGTGTTCCATTCATGCAGTGTGCGCCAAGGCGGACCAGTGTGGCAACGGGGTGTGCATGCATAGCGACTGGAGGTGCAACGGCAAGGATGACTGTGGCGACGACTCGGATGAGCTCAACTGTTTCCACGCAACCAACACAGGTAAGAACCCCTAACATCTTGACTGCCGAATCGGTAGAGCGCGGGGCTTGCATGCAGAAGGTCGGGAGTTCGGTTCCCGGTCGAGTCAAACCAATGACTTATCAAATTTATGCTTGTCGCTTCCTGGCCTTGCGCTCGGCATTAATAGGATAGGGCAAGGACTGGTTAGGTCAGTGTCAGGATAATGTGACTGAGTGGGATATTGGGTCATGTTGCTGCCGGCATGATTTCCCAGTGGGGAAGCACCATAAAGTCACTATAAGTTTGCACTGTCACAAGTCAGTACCCATCCTGATATGACCTTAGATGTTGCCAGGACATAAAATATAAAAACTCCAACCCCAACCGCGACCCTTATCCTGACCCTGACCTCACAGCGAATGCCTACCTTCGCCTCGTGTTATAGCTTTAACAAAAATATTTTGTTGCTGTTGCATTCATCAGGGATGTGATTTTTCCCCCACGGATTCGCGGAATTCCGAATTTTAAAATAATGAAATTGGTCATTCTTGTGATTTGTGAAGAATCTGGTGAACAAATATTTGGTGTTATTTAGGAGGGTTCCTGGTAATAATAATAATATTAAGTGTTAAGTGTATAAAGAATGGAATAACATATATTTTCTCGTTGGAAATACTACTTTTAAGGCTATTAAAATTCTTAAATTGCCTGAGCTTCCATGGGTGATGCTCCCTGGGCCCCCATTAGGGCTCTACCCCGAACCCCGCTGGGGGCTTGGGCAGCCCCCAAAACCCTGGCCTGACCATTAAAGTATTTTTTGCTATAGAAATATTGATGTATTTCATTCAATCAATTCTTTTATTTTAACTCTCTGCAAGGTATGTTTACAATAAACTGAGGTGATATAATAAATGCATACGAATTCCTTACAGACAGAAAGGATCCCAGAAAAGTGATGCTTATCTAGCTGGTCTCCATGATGTGAATGAACAAGTGATGAAATAACAGTTGATTAAACTTAAGCTACATTTTTAACTAATGATTATGATGAGATACTGACGCGTCTCTTTACAGGTAGTAAAAAACAAAGTAATGATAGGAATATTATATGTATATCGTGTCATGGATTCATGTTCTTACATGCAGTATCAGTAATTATTTTGCATGCATGTTAATAGGGGTAAATTTGATGTTCTTTGCCAGAGCCACTTGATATTTTAAATAATGCGACTAGTTAATGACAACTATATCCTATTATATATATTCTTTACTGGTAATTGATTTAGTATGCATTGAGATAGCTTATCTTTAGTTTTTTACAGAAGTTTTTCATAGTTTTAAGGTTTCTAATTTCTACTGGTATTGAGTTCCAGATATTGGTTCCTTGGTTTTCAGTTGTTATTTTGCCATATTTGTTTCTAGCGTGTTTGTGATGTATGTTATTTATCTGTCGTGTGTTATGGGAATGGACCTGATTGTTTTCTTTGAAGAGATTATCAAATATTTCAGGGAGGAGGCCATTCTTTTGCTTCTAAACAAATTTTGCAATGTACATTTTATAGATGTCAGTTACCATAACTAAGTACAGGTCTTTATGAACTGATTTAGTTGGGGGTGAGAGATAGTCTTTGATATACAGTATTTTCAAGGCTCTGTTTTGTTGTGTCTGTGCCTTTTTTTAGGGTTGATAACTTGACTCTCCCATACACCTCTATACCATACTGAATTTTGGAGTAAACATATGCATAGTATATAGTTGGTTTTTTTTCCCCTCATGTACCCATCTGATTATTTTTAATGAGTTAGCTGTTTTAATGATTTAATTATTTAAGTTATCAATATGATCATCCCAGTTGAGGTTTTCATCTAGAATTATACCTAGGTATTTCACAGATGGTACTCTTTTTATTGTGTTATTGTTTATCTTTATGTTGTTTAGGTAATCAGGAATGGTTGGTCTTCTGCTTTTAAATATTGTGTAGCATGTTTTATTCAGGTTTGCTGTTAATTTTCTATCATTGCACCATGTAAATATATCTGAAAGGAATGTTTTAATTGAATGTTTTAGTTGTTTGGGTGAATTTGAGGTTATAAAGCCATTGGTATCATCTGCAAATGACCTTGTTTTGACATCTTGTTTTGTACAGTTGACTATATCATTTGTGTAGATCAAAAATAGGAGAGGTCCCAGGACAGAATCTTGGGAAAAGCCATGGCTGACTGAGTTTAGCTTGGATCATTTACCGTTTATGTATGTAAATTGCTTCCTATTGCTTAGGTAACTCTCAAACCATTTAAGTCCCTGGCCTCGAATTCCGTTGTGCCTGAGTTTTGAGAGTAAGATGTCATTGTCTACGGTATCAAATGCTTTGCTCAGGTCTAAGTAGACTCCTGCAACATGTTTCCCATTTTCAAGGTCTTGTAGTATATTGTCTAAGATTAGTGTCAGGGCCATTATTGCTGAGTGATTCTCTCTAAATCCAAATTGGTATTTGTATAATATTTTGTATTTGTTAAGAAATTGTTAAACTCTTTTGTACATTAGTTTTTCCATTAATTTGTTTCGGGTACTGAGTAGGCTGATGGGCCTGTAGTTATCCACTAGGTATTTCTCATTTTTCTTATGGATGGATATTACTTTTGCAACTTTGAGATTTTCAGGAACGTAGCATTTTCAAATGATAGGTTTATTATGTGGGAGATAGTTGGTGCGAGTAGAGTGTCACACTCTTTGATTATTTTTGGAGAACTATTGTCATGTCCGCTTGACTTATTAGGATTTAGTTTCTTTATTTCTTCTAGGGTTTCTTATTCATTGGTTGGACTAAAAAAAAAACTGTGTAAGTTTGGGTGTTTAAGATATTTGTTGTGTGCTATGCTATTACTGGTGTGTTTTGCTGCAAGTTGTTCACCAATTGAACAAAAGTGTTCATTTAATGTGCTGGCGATATCTTCATTGTTTGTCATTGTTTTATTGTTATAGATTAGTTTGTCAATTTGATTTTTCATTTTTGCTTTATGTGGGTTGGTGATGTCTCCAAAGATTTTCCAGAGGGTATAAAGATTTTGCTTCTCATTACTACCTAGTTCTTTATAGTAGCCTTCTGCTGCTGATCGTAGACAAGTGATTAGTATATTCTTATATTTTGTGTTTTATGCGGTTTTCAGCTGTTGGGTTGAGTTTGTATGTTTTGAAGTATATATTTTACTGCTATTCAAGTTTTAAGGCTTGATGTAATCCATCTTTTATCTTTTGCTCTTTGTCTTGATAGTTTTGTTAGTGGGAAGGCTGCATTGAGTGCTGTGTTATAAATCTGGTAGAAGATGGTTAGGGTTTTATTTACTTCGGTTGCTTTGTAGTATTCATTCCAGTCTGAGGGTTCAATAAGGTCTTTGAATTTAGCCATGTTTTTCCCCCCAAATATTCTGATAATGGGTCTAGCCTGTTCTTTAATGGGGTTGTGAGATTGAATTGTTATAAAGTTGGGTAGATGGTCAGTGATATCACAGTAAATATTTCCTGTGGATATATTCTGATTGCTTTTCATTACATTGCCATTTATTAGTATATGATCAATAAGTGAAATTTGGTAGTCTACTATTCTGGTTGGCAATGTGATGGTGGGGATGAAATTTTGCTCATGTACTGTTCTGAAGAAGTTATTCTGTTTTATTTTTAGTCCATCGATGTTTAGATCCCCTGTTATTATGCACTTTCTGTTTTCCAAATTAATTTTCTTCATGTTGTTTTCAATTTGTTCAGTGAAGTGTTTGAGGCATTCAACACTACTGCCTGGGTGTTTATAGATGACCCCTATTATATAGTTGTCCTTTTTATTTCGAAAGTTAGTTTCAAGCCATATGTTTTCTATTTCTAAGTTTTGGTTATTGATCTGTTGGGGCTCGATGATTAGGTCATCTCTGTCAATTACTTTATATATATTCTTGTATATTAGGCCTACTCCTCCTCTAGAGAGTCTAGGTGATTTGTGTTTAAATTCATATTCAAGTTTCTTCAATTCCTTTTCTCTATTTAGTATGTTTTTGGTTTCTATTTCAGTCGGTGCTATCAGATCTAAGTGATCAGATCAGATTAATGCTAGAAGCTCTCCAAAGTGAAGGTCTAAACTCCTGATATTGTGATGAATTAGTTTGAAGCTATTTTCTGGCTTCTTATTCCTGTTTATCTTAGAAAGCTCTTCACAGGTATAATATTTGCAGTTGTTCATTAGTAAGTTGTCAGGCACCAGTGAAATAATATAGAAGAAATTTGTTGTCGTTTAGGCAGGACTTAATGTAACTTTCAGCAGTTTCAAGTGTTGCTAGTAGGATTCAGAGGGTTTTGATGTTTTTAGGCATGTGTGGGTGTTGCATGGACTTTGCTAAAAAGAACTTTCTGGTGTTGTCAGGTGGTTGTAACCATGAAATTTAAGAATATTCTAGTTACTTGTGTACACTATGGGTTTTGCAGGTTACCAGGTATGTAAGCAACCAGGTGCTAGTTGAATTATTCAGCGTCTACATACAATGGATGACTACAATTACATACAGTGAATTAAGGCTACAATATTTTACGGTAGCATACAATTGACTATAAATGTGTGTAAAGAGTTAATGATTACGATAACATACAATAGCATACAATGAATCAAGATGACATTAGACAAGGGTTCATAGAAATGTAAACCCAATTGAGTAAAGGTTCATCAGATGATGTTCAGACTCATGATGCAATAATATATGATGATCCAAATTCTCTGAGTAGAATAATCTAATATGGTTCAAGAATACTATTGACTCAATGTTTGTAGAATGAGATTCAGTCTCTGCCTATCTGTATTTAATATATAGCACTATATTATATTTTCATTATAGAGGTTTTGCTGAACTGATTAGAATACAGAACAGTGTTCTAGCACAGGGAGAGGATAGGTACCGCTACTGGTGCATGAGATGCAGTACCGCACAGAATGCTATGATTAATAATACATGGCTTTGGAAAACTTTCAGTATTTTGTACTCAGATACTAAATTATGTTATCCGTAAATATTATATTTGCTGATTATCGCTAATGAGGCCTTCTTTCGGTCTACTTTTACAGTGTCGGGTCTGGTTCTTGGCATGTCCATCCTGGTAACGTTCATCGTTGCGATAGCCCTGGGTTGCATCGTGCCATATCTCTACAAACGCTTCAAGTACTCCAACTATAGCCAGCTGCGAGACCTCATGACACCAGTACCAACATGAGTAAACCCTTCTTCAAATGCCTAATTAATAGCCAGCTGTGGAATCGTATGACATCATTAGCAGCATGAGTAAAATACTGCTTCAAATGCCCAATTAATAGCCAGCTGAGGGACCTCATGACACCAGTACCAACATGAGTAAACCCTGCTTCAAATGCCCAATTAATAGCCAGCTGTGGGACCTCATGACATCATTACCGACTTGAGTAAACCAATGCTTCAAATGCCCAATAAGTAGCCAGTTGTGGGACCTCATGTCCCCAGTACCAAATTCTTCAAATGCCCAATAAATAGCCATGTGGTGGATCTCATGACACCGGTACTGACATGAGTAAACACAACTTCAATTCCGCAATACAGGGTATGCACTGACGTCACGCTAAACGGATTGTGGCGATAGTAACCACAATAATAAACACACTGTCGCACTGCAAACTCAATGGCTATGAGCAATCTTCATACAGAAAAAGTTAAATATCTCTAAAACCACACCACCTAGACACAAACCGCTTGGAACACATACAGAAAACATGTTTAACAAAAGGATTATATTAAATTTATATGGTTAGGGTTCTGGATTTCTATTAATTTTGAATAAAACTGATGTTTTGCACTGCACGTACCAGCAAACTATGGGTTGTTTACTTGTTGATATCGCCACAATTGCCGCGCATCCGGTTGATGATGTCACGTGAATACCCTATATAGTCAGCTACGAGACCTCATGATGTCAATACCGAAACCCAGTGAACATCTACATAACAGTAGTTAAGTACACTCTTGCAGAGAGATATTCTAAGTATCATAGATTTAGATGTGAGTGGTGTAATGTTTATATTAACTAGTCTTTAAACTATAGATCTGAAAATTCTTATATTTTGTGTGCGTATACATGTTCTATAGTTCATGATGAAGCCGCTAGGTAATTTGGGTCATGGAAGATGAAGCTGTTATCCACTCTTCCAGATACAAGTATCCAAGTTGCATATCAAATATTAAAAGGGAAAGTGACTTTACGTAGTTAATTTAATATTTAGGAGCATTTTAACCTCATGGCCTAGTTAAAGGATTGACCTGTAGATCTGTTTAGCTATGCCAAATGTAAATTTCGTTTAGCTAATCTCTATATATAGAGAGACATATATACATACACACACATATACATACATACACATATACAATATATATTAACAGTTATATTGGGCAGTGTTTATCGGCCCCCGCCACCCCTATCTGTGAGTGGACTGTTCCACTCGATTGGTACCCAGATGGGGGCAGCCTGCCACTCCTCACTCTAAAATCTTTTTTTTAAATATATATTTTTATCCTCTCTAAACTGATCAGCGCCATGTGTCCATTAATCGCTGCGGGAGTTTGGCTCTTTTTAGCATTGTCATTTTATCAATGTACTGTGTATATTTAGTATGCGAATAAGAGGTGGATCTGATATAGATTTATAAACATGAATTTGTGTCCATGAGGATGGTTCTCCCTCAGTGAACTTTGGAACCGAAAGAAGTCGCACAAACATCGGAGGGTCGGTTGAGCTCTTTATTACCCCCGAGAGGTCAGTGTGCTGGTTATGGTCTGACCCAAACGCATGTGGTAGAATGGTGGGGCGGTCCTCTGTGAATAGGTGGCCGATCCCCTATGCTAACGCTCCCCTGCTGTGCCCGTGTGAATGCGGTAGGAGAGCAGTGCAGCATTCGTAACTAACCTCACTACAGTAACATAGCAATGTGACCATTATGTGCCATCAGGGTGGAATTCTCATAAAACGGTAACTTAAGTCTACTAGGTAGTGCTATCCTTGGGAGACCAGACGGGATGGCCGAATGAGGTAGAGCGTCCGTCTCCCGTGTTGGTAGATCGTGGGGTCGTGGGTTCGAACCTTGGTCGAGTCAAACCAATGACTTTAAAATTGATACTTGTTGCTTCCTAGCCTGGTGCTCGGCATTATTAGGATAGGACAAGGACTGGTTGGCTCAGTGTCAGGATAATGTGACTGAGTGGGATATCAGGTCATGGTGCTGGTGGCCTGGTATTCCAGTGGGGCAGCACTATAATGTCGCCATGAGTGCGCACTGTCACAAGTCAGTACCCGTCCTGATATGACCTTAGATGTTGCTAGGACGTAAAACAACAACAAACAAAACAGCTATCCTTGACAATTGCAAGAAACTGGGATGAAAGAATGTGGCAAAGACTATATTTCTTATATGACTTCTATAACTTGCTGCCAGCAGAAGCATTTTAGTTTATTTTCATACCTGAAGGAGGCGTTTCGACGCGCGTGGGGTTGCTATGATAATTGCTGCCCGTCGCCATTGGCATCGTGGGAGACATAGATTAGCAAAACACTGATTCAATCATCCCTGGTTAAACCTCGTACTATGGTCTCGGGTTTAGAAGTCGGGGAAACACTCCCTGCCTGTGTGCACTCATGTTGGATATACGCCAATTTTCATAAAACTTAACACCAAACAAACGTATGTGGTCGACAGAATACAATTGTGCATATACCTGGAATGTCAAAAGATGTTATCAATCAATGTTATATAAATATATACCACTGATGACACTTACTGTGAGGGCTTCGCTGTTTTATCGTCAACTGGAAATGCGTTGCATCGGGTTCCAAGTTTGGTCCTGCATTAGAACCTCTTGCTATGGATTTCGCCTGGATTGGTGCATTAGCCGCAGCTCAGCTCATGAGAATGATTCAAGCGATTAGCTATTCCGACGAAACCGGCGTGTGCTCATTTACTATAAGTAATCATAACGTAGCTCTACAAATGGTATTTTTTCGCTTTTTCTATCCGATTTTGACTTTCAATCAATCAATAGTTCCATCCTCTAGTCGAGGGTTGGATGCAATGGTTCTCCACTTGTCCCAATGTTGTGCTGTTCTGATAGACTGTGAATAATTCAAGCCTGTCCACTGTGAAATATTTGTAGACCATGATGTTCTTGGTCTCCCTCTCCCTCTGCTGCCATTCACCTTCCCTTCCAACAATGTACGGTATATTGAACTCTGACGAATGATGTGGCCAAAATAAATAAGTTTCTTTGTCTGTATAGTGGCAAACAAGCTTTTCTTATTTTTAATTTTTCTGAGAACTTCTTTGTTGGTGATCTTCTTTGTCCATGATATTTTCATCATCCTTCGATAAGTCCACATCTCAAATGCTGCTAAACGTTTGTACATTTTCTTAGAGATTGTCCATGTCTCTGCCCCATACATTAGAGTAGACCACACATAACACTGAAGAATACGCTTCCTTGTTTGTATTAATATCTTACTTGATGTTAACACTCTATTCATTTTGGAGAATGTTGTTCGGGCTATTGTTATCCTTCTTTTAATTTCTTCCTCACATCTCCCATCATTTGTAATCTTTTGTCCGAGATATATGAATTCGGATACTTGTTCTATGTTTGTGCCATCTATGGTTATATTGACATTTGGTTTATCTGTCTTTTTACTTATAACCATTGTTTTGGTCTTCCTGGCATTCATCTTCATGTTGAATAGTATTCCAGCTTTATTGATTCTATTCACTATATCTTGTAGGTTTTTCTCACTGTCTGCTAGTATTACACTGTCATCGGCATATCTAAGATTGTTGATGTTCATACCACCTATTGTCACTCCCTTGCAATCTTCAATGTGTCTGAAAATCATCTCTGTGTACAGGTTAAATAGACATGGTGACAATACACACCCCTGTCGAACTCCTCGTTTAATCATAACTTCATCCGATAGGCCCTGCTCCATTTTTATAAATGCACGTTGTGTCCAGTATAAGTTCACAATTAGTTTAATGTCTTTGCCATTGACACCAATATCTTGTAAACATTTGATTAACAGTTCATGATTGACTCGGTCGAAGGCCTTCTCATAGTCAATAAAGCAGGCATAAACATCCTGGTTCACTTCACAATAACGTTCGCAAATCATTCTCATATTGAAAATCCCTTCACGTGTACCTCTTCCAGATATAAACCCACTTTGTACGTTACTGATTTGTTCTTCAATTTTCTGTCTGTTTCTCAGTAAAATTATTTTCAGGATCATCTTCAACATATGACTCATCAGGCTTAGTGTTCTGTACTCAGTACACAATGTTGGTTTTAGCTTCTTTGGGAGTCGTACAAATATGGATTCATTCATATTCAATGGTATAAATCCAGTCTCATAGATGTCAGTTACTAGCTTATGAATGATTTGAATCCCCACTTCATCTAGTCCTTTTATCATTTCTGATGTTTTGACTTTATATAAAGTTAAATACTAACACCAGCAATGTCATTCTCATAAAACTGAGCTGAACTGAAACAATGATCTGAGTGTCCAATCCTGTTGTAGAATGTTCTGGAAGTTCTATTATATTTTCACTGCCTACTTCTCGTTGCAGAAGTTCCAGAGTATTCTGCCATTTTTACACTGTCCACTTCCAGTTGCAGAAGGTTCTGGATGTTACGGTATCATTACAGTTAAAAATTGCAGCTTCACTGGGACTGGTTAGCCAGCCTCTTCTGTAAACCCCCTTCACACTGCAACAGATTTGCAATTAGGGTACTTCGCTTCCTTGTATTAGTCTTCTAGTTCTACAATGTCTGTGTAATTCTTGATAATGATGCTGGCTAAATAAGCAGTGGATATACATTTAATACTGTCAATCCGGATGCATGGGGTAGTGTGCCTCCTCAAT
The DNA here is from genome assembly GCA_030323885.1 of Branchipolynoe longqiensis. NCBI lineage: Eukaryota > Metazoa > Annelida > Polychaeta > Phyllodocida > Polynoidae > Branchipolynoe > Branchipolynoe longqiensis. The sequence goes on along the minus strand of CM059201.1, from coordinate 26,199,863 downwards.
TATTTGCTTAATGGGGGTCACACTGCAATGGTCGCATTCACCCAACCACTTGGTTTCTGTTACATGCGTTGATTTAGCTTGGGGAATTTCAACCACGGACAATTGGTCTTCCTCATTCCACTGCTCCTTTGGCTATCCTACTAACACTGAGCGGCAGGCTAGGTAACGATAATAATACAAGTTTAAGTAATTTATTTGACTTCTCTGGGGTTTGAACCAGGAATTCGAATCCCATTACCTGCCATTTGGAAAGCTTGCGGTCAATTCATTTAGTCATCCTGTCTGCTCAATTTCTGTCAGGGCACTGTGTTTTGATGCGTAATAATTATACCAGTATTAGCTATGCATGTTAGATTCTGGTATGAGGAATATATTTATACACTGGAATCCGGTCAATACTGACTCCTCCAGACGTGTCTGACCACTCGCCGGTGGCGCCAGCGGCTAGAACAGGAACTAATACGTCCGTTCTTATTTGCGCACCTGTTATCGACGGACAGTCCTTTTTTATATTCCCAAAATGTTCTAGAATATATATATATGTATATATATATATATATATATATATATATGAAATTTCCCCTGCTTAATCAACTGATGTAAAATATATTTCTATAAATTGTACTGATTTGAACAACAATTATATTGCAGACCAATTTTGGTTAAATTCAGTCATTAATGAAAAGGACTTGGGCCTGGTGGATTTGTTGCCATGCAACCCCCGTGTAGTAAGTAATTAACGACGATTGTTATGTAGGTTTGATGAGATGGGAGGAGCTTGTTTGCATACCCACGCTGCATAACACTGAGAAGAATTAACGTAGAGGCAGTAATATGTCTGCCTGCTTGGGACCACTCATGTAGTACTTAGACATGTTTGATTTGATGAGGTCGGCTTTGATTAATTGATTGAATTTGTGATTTAGCTCATAGTGCCAGAAGGTAATATGCACAAAGTACGTCAGGTTAAGATTGGTAGGTGGGGGTGGGAGGGGGTTTGGAGTTGATGGACAGGCTTGCCTACTCATGGAGCTGGTGTAGGGAACATGGTAGTGTAACAAACAGGGAGGTGGTGATGGGGGTAATAATTGTGTAAAAGGGGATGGGAAGTAGTATAGGAAATATGGTAAATCTGAGAAGGGGATGGGAGGATGTGTTATGGGAACATGGTAAGTGTTCAGAGGGGTGGGAGTTTGTGTTTAGGGAACATGGTAAGTGTTCGGAGGTGGGAGTGATGGGAACATGGCAAGTGCAAAAAGGGGTTGGGAAGATGTGAGTAGGGAATGTGGTAGTGTACCAAGGAGGTGGGACGGTGTGTGTAGGGAACATGGTAAGTGTGAGAACGGTGTGTGACGGTTTGTGTAGGGAACGTGGTAAGTGTTAGGAGGTGGGGGGTGTCATGGGAACATGGTAAGTTTAAGAAGCGGTTGAGAAGGTGTGTCTAGTGAACATGGTAGTGTAACAAGGAGAGGGAGGGTGTGTGTAGGGAATATGGTAAGTGCAAGAAGGGGTGGAAGGAGTTGTTGAAAAGGGTCAATACGCGTGGAGTACTTTGTGCATGTGCCTTTACCATATATATGCCTTGTGTGTACGAACCGTGCTTAAAGTATATATTCAAGAGTGTAAAATTAGCCTGATAACATGTTTGCGGGAGGTCTCCCGATTAGAACCCGACCTCGGATTGGCTGGCCGGGTAGTGTCACGATGATCGGATGAGCAGTGAATACAGTCGTTTGTGTATTGGGCCTTTGAAAAGTTTAAAATTTAAAGCTGCATAGTCCGATGAAATCATCAAATTTTCAAAACCAAAACAATGATGTAAATTTGATTCTACATATCTAGCTTAGATACTGATGCACTTATTAAGCATTTGTCGGCACACAGAATGGAATAGTGAGGCAATTGAATAGATCATGTTACTGCAGAATGCTATGGTGTCAGAGTTTTGGCAACCTTGCCAAAATTAATTTTGCATGGTGGCACTTCAAATATCTCAAAGATTGGCCACTTAAAATAAAAGTTACTTCAAGCTAAAGTAAGGTAAATTATAACGATCAACCTAATTCACTCAACAAGACAAACAAAGTCAACACACGAATATAATTAAAATATAACCAATGTTTTAATTATTAATAAAATAAGTCCATGACCTCAAGGAAGTCGAGCTTTCATGTTCGATTAGCTTATTCGGCGACATGGCCTATCTTAACTAGTACGCATATAACAGAGTAACAACAAATCGGCAATGAACAAAGCTTAAACTAGTACATGTTAAACAGATAAGTTTGTCCTAGTATTTGGAACGTGTTTCTTGGATTTGATATGCTATACGTGAAATGACAGATCTTGCTGGTTGTATGTCGAGTTTAACCGTTAACCAGCGCTCAACCCCAGGGTGGGTGGGTGGGAGAGCGAACCTGCTGCCTTGACGGTCGGGCGAAAAGTGACGGTTTGGCGCACCATGATTAACCAAGAAACCTCCAGGTTCCGGTTGCCTCGTTGAGCAAATTACCCATGTTAGCCTCGCCAACATAACTAATGTATTTATCTCAGAAAATTTCTGAAACTCAAAACCATCGGACTATGCAACTTTAAGTGGTTTTATCAAAAATAATTTTCTTTTAAAAAGCCTGATATAATTTTATTCTTTGCCAATGTGACAGTAATGAACAATACAGCAAATATATTAGAAAACTCGGTTCTCGTCCCATCGACAAGCTGTGTGTACTTGACGGGTGACCAGCTGGGAATACGAGGTGCTGTAGACATCCATCCTTATACAGGCCTATATAGCCTACCAAATCAGTAGTGGATAAGTGGATATTTGCTGAGTGTAATGCCACTGGTGAAAGAAAGCCTGTTTGCTGTAGTAACTTTATTTAAAAAGCAATATGCGTAGTTCGCTACCCCGCCACCCACCAGTTAAAGTTGCATTTGAATTTTTGTCTTATTTTTTAGATAAATATATCAAATTGATCGTTATGAAATACTAATCATTAGTCCGGAGTGATTTTGATTAAACATGATTAGTTTTGAAGTAATTTGAGCTGAAAGAACCAAAAATAATTTCGACAAGCTTGTCAAAAGTCATGTGGCTATGACCCAGATGGTCATCTCGCGGTGACCACATGATGTGGGATGACCCTGCACAGTAGGCCTACTTAGTTGGGGGGAGGGGGGAGGCTAATGAGGTCATGAGATTGGCCTAGTTGGTTAATGGCCTCATTGCATAATGGGTGTTTCAAAGTGAGTGTCTAAAGGGGTGAGCTTATAAATTGACTGGTTATTCTGTATATGCTGCCCCAAATCATTAGCTAATACACCAGTATCTAAGTTGGATATATAGGATTAAATGTAAGTAGTTGTTTTAATTTTGACAAAATTATATTTCATCGGACCATGCAACCTTAACCAGTGCTGGCACCAACTCCGAAAGTGATGTCATCAGCAACGTTGCCACCATGTTAAAGTTGCATAGTCCATTGAAAGCATCAAATTTTCGGAAACAACTAATTTGATTTTACATATCGAACTTACATATGGGTGCACTTATTAAACATTTGTTATTTCACAGAAAGGAAGACTCAATTCACTTTAATAGGACCCTTTACTACTGAAGGTATGGTTTCAGAATTTCTATGGTCATTCCAAAATTAATTTGGTATGTTTTCACTTCAAGTATTTGCAAAGTTAGCGATTTGTGGTAGAAGTTACTTCAAACTAAAATAACGATCAATATAATAATTGCATAATCCGATGAAATCCTAATATTTTCAAACCAAAAAATCTTCCGATATTTGATTCTATATATCCAACTTAGATGCTAGTGTATTCATTAATTCTGTTGGGGGTTTCCCTCCTTAAGAATATTACAATTTGCTAGCTGCCGACATGACCTAACAATTACCAGTGACGTTGCATTTAACAGGTGTGCATGCTCAAATTATTATTACTCAAAATATCTAATAAATCATTAATGTTACTGTGGACTAAATTAGCATAGGTTGTAATAGTCAACCTGATCTGAATTTTTGTTTTAAGACAACGGATTGTGGAACTTTAACTGGCAGTTACATCTACTTAACATTGACTGCTGTAATAAGAACTACAGTTGTTGAATGGTGGGTGTGCTCCACCCACACGCCATGATGTACTTTGTCAGATTTTAGGCGACTAAAACTTGGGGCAGTCCAAACTTGTCAACATTTTCACGCTCATGCAAAAAGTCCTACTTTCCAGACCCGCCCGACCCCCGTAAGTAGTATAGATCAACATTTTACATGCGATTGAATTCACACAATTAGTGTGATTTAAATATCAACATTTTATTAAATGATAAAAGTCGGACATTATTGACACCCTCCTTCCATCGTAAGCTTTGTATGAAAATGAAAACTTTGGACAGCCCCTAACTAGGACCTCGCCTAACATTGAATACATTCCACGTAGAGATTGTAAGGGCATGACTAACCGGAAATGGTACGGTTGGAATATAAGTACACAATAAATCTACGTAACCCAGGATATGGCTGTCTTTTATTTATTTATTTATTAATTTATGGGGGTGTTTATGTTTTTTTAGGGGGGGGGGGAGGTCACCTGGTTTTATTCCTCTGAATAACATGTCAGTGCTCACGCGGTGGCCGAATCGGTAAAGCACAGCCTTCCCGTGCGGAAAGTCGGGAGTTCGAATCCCGGCCGAGTCAAACCAATGACATACAAAAGTGATGCATATTGCTTCCTAGCCTGGCACTCGTCATTACTGGGATAATGATGAATATCAGGTCCTGGTGCCGGTTGCCTGGTCTTCTAGTAGGCAGCACTAAAATAGCCATGAGTGCTCAGTCATAAGTCGGTACCTTTCCTGATATGACCATATTTGTTTCTCGGTCATAAAACCCCAACAAACAAGCGATCATCTAATATTGCCATCAGCAACTCGTCCAAGTCAACTGAAATGACATTTCAAGACTTATGGCTGGCGCACACCTACCGTTTGTGCGCACCCACCTACCGTTTACGATGTAAAACTGCCCGTTTCGCGCACAAAAATCGCTAGGTGTGCGCCCCCCCGCGCACACCTAGCGATTGCGATTCGCGCATAAAACTCAGTTTTTAGTGCTAAAAGCGGACGTTTATGATTGCGATTCGCGATTCGAAAAACGAATCGGCCCGTTTTCAGTTTTAAGCGGGTCGGGTCGGGTCGCGAGTTTTAGTGCGCGAATCGTAAACGGGAGGTGTGCGCCAGCCATTACATATGGCCTTACAACCAAAAAGGCGCCGACCTCCCTGTGACCGACTCGCTACATTGAATCAAAGACTCGGCCGCTGAGTGTTTGGCGAGCGGTCAGTGACCGCTCGCCCAATATGTAGGGAGGTTGATTGCCGGGCAGTCGCAAGCGGCCGCTGACCAAAATTCTGATGTTCCTGGCATGGCGGTCGCTGAGCGATCGCTGGACAGTCGCCAAGCGGTTGCCGAACAGTCGGCAATGCTTAGGAGGATTGGTCGCTGAGTCGGTGACCACTCGGCAACTGCTCGGTGACCTACATCCTCACACTCCTGGCGAGTGGTCGCTGCCAGGTCGCCAACCAATGGTGACCCGGCGCTGACTGCACAGGTCGCAAGGAGGTTGCAAGTGCAGCAGCTGCAACCTCCTTATGACCAAAATCTTCTGAAATGGTCGCCGAGTGGTTGGTGATCTCACGCCGACCGGTCATAAGGAGGAAGTAAGGTGGTCGTAAGGAGGACGTATGGACGTCGCTAACTGATTGTAATCGAATGCAGGCCTCGTGTGACGGGGGTAGTAGCTTTATGCAATGATATGTGGACGGGATTTGGGGAAGCCCAACCTTACTGTCTATAGAAATATTAACATCATGTCTATGTTGTTGATAATTTACAGATTCAATCACATCACTCGCGTTTCTGCAGCACTAAGGGTAAAGTAAACTGAATAACTAAGTCTATCGGGTCCTGGTACTGCGCCTTATTGAATTGGACTGGTAACTCTTGAATATCGCCCATGAAAATCCAGCATCACCACAATTTGAAGTAACATAATCCGATAGTTTTGACTTTCTGCCTAAAAAAAAAATTGATTACAAAAAAATCTTATGATAAATAAATATAGTAGGGTGACCATTATAATCTACAATATTTTAGTTCTAAGTAAGTTATATTTTAAATGGCTAAGGACCTATTTGAAGTGAAAACCTAAATAAATGTTGGTGTGCACACCAAAATACTGGATATCGTAGGCTTCTACAGCGACAGGCTTTTTGTTAGATTGATCTAGTATTTACTTCTGTGCAGCAATAAATGTTTAATAAAGGGACCGGTATTTAAGTTGAATATGTGGGATAAAATTTAGGCAAGTGCTTTTGATTCGATTTGTGTTGTTGCTGTCATTGGATTATACAGCTCTAAGCATTTAATGAAACTATTATTAATTTCACGAATAGCACCAAACTGTTGAAAATGTGCACACCTATCTAAGTTGGATATGTAGGATCTAATGTAGGTAAATGTTTAAGTTTCGACAATTTTATGCTTTCATCAGACTTCATCTTTAATCAATGCCTCATCACGCCAATATGAGGTTTGAGTCCCTAGGACCCTATGACTGCTGGAATACGCATCGATCCAGTCTACAACCCGATCTATTCACATCCCGGAGTCCCTCGAGCCTCAAGACCCATATCGAGCAATAACCGTTTAATGTTAATTACCACGCTCCACTGTGGCAGTAATCACTACCAGTATATGGTTCGGTGCTGGCGGTCGCTGAGCTCTTGGACAAACCGGATGTGACGTCACAGTGAGAACATGTCCAAATCGCACGCGCACCCGCGGAGCTGGCCACCCCACCCACATCCACCAGATGGCAGCATGGAACAACACCTAATCCACACGCTAGAGAGGTATGTATGTGCACGCATACATTGTTTTATTTATTTGTTGATTAAGCAAGAGATTATTATTTCAATCACAGAAAACTGGTCTTCCCCCATTCTATTGCTCCTTTCCCTATTCTACTAATGTCAAGTGCGGGCTATCTAGCGACAAGCATCTTCTTTTTCTTCTTTTTTAAAGTCAGTGATTCGACTCGGGTGTGGCTCAAACACCATACCCTGCCACATGGGAAGTGGGCGACCAAATTGTTTGGTTATCTGGTCTATATGATGTTTATTTATTGTTAATTAGCTTTTATTTTTCATTGTTAAATAGATTATTCTTAGGTAATGAACTGGTATTCCAGTCATAATCACTTAGACATTTGCACAAATCATTTTAATACTAATTAAATTAAAGAATGAGAATGTGATAAGTAATGGAAAGAAAATGTACATTCTTCGATTTATGTCAGCCACATGATGGCTTGCTTACATTGAGTGTTAGTTTGATTCTGATGTTTTGTTATGTGGGGCAAAGACAACTGTGATTAAGTTGGATAGCTGTAGATGTGGGAGGAGAGCGAGGGTCTCCATTCAGTCAGAGTAGGGAGTGTGTGTGATTAAATTTTTTTTTTTAAAGACACATCTTTCCTGCGTTATGGTTAAAGGATGCACCTATCGCGGATTGATTTCAAACTAGACGATGCGCGTATTGTCTGAGAAATTCAATCCCCATATTATGATGACAAACTATTTAGTATATTAGGCTTCAGCTTTCAAAATGTAGCCCCTTTATTCAATATAAACTGAATAATAAATTTACTGTTTTTATTCAAAGAACCAACCATTAACAAAATATTAATAAGTTACATTAGATTTTCTACTCCGATATGAATTTTATTGGATCATTATTTAGGTGTCTGTATATTACATTTATTTTAAACATTCGTTGATTAAGCAGGAGAAATTTCAATAGTGGGTAATTGATCTTCCTCATTCCACTGCCTATTGGTATATTCGTACATAAACTAAAACTTGTCCACTCACGGAAGGGTTTCGCTGATCACAGGGAATGTTAAAAATATGTACTATTGTAATACAATAATTAAAAAACTATACTCAATACTACATGTAAAAGGGAAAACCTGTATGGCCCTGTCACACTATGACATAACATGCCAGCGTATGGACAACGTGAAAATAAATTTCACACATCAAAATTCTCGGTGTAATATGCAAATACGGGGCATAGTTGGACGTCAATGTCACGTAGTTGACGTGAGTGTAACATCGGTATAGCATAGTGATAACATGGTTCAATGAGTGAGGACAAAGGAATTATTAATTATGTCAACGTGAGGCTAGCGAAACTCCAGCGTGCAGAACGCCAGCCTAGTGTGACATTAGCGACGGCTTAGCATCGGGCTGGCTTGATCACATTTGCCCTAACGTTGCCACGTCCGACACGAGCATTTTTTCCCGACGTGAGTCGACGCTGACCCACCGAGAGACTAGCGTCGGGCTGACATGCATCCAGTGTATACTCAAAGGCAACACATTCACACCATGTTCACAACACGTTCGACAACATTCAAAGGACGTCACAGACATTACATGCATGCTAGACGTTCGTCAACGACGTCAACTACGTCAGGACACGTTTGCGAAATGTTTGAGCTACTTTAGGCATGCGTCACAGACACGTTTGACCTATGTTGCGATATGTTAACCCCACGTTGTCTGAGCTCGGGCCGCATGTTCCTCCCGCCTGTGCATCACTCTGAGGTAAGGCAACGTTGATCTAACGTAGACGACGCAGCTCTATCGGACATCTAACATCGGCGTAATGTGAGTGTAACGTCATTCCAACACAACTGCATCACGTCGAGCTACGTAGAAAGTTTTGGACATGTCCAAAACCTTGACGTGCGCTGCCATCACTCAACGTAACCTGATGTCTCTCGACGTAACCTGACGTCTCTCGACGTATGTCTAACGTAAGCATGACGTAACCCGCCGTACCTCAACATAATGACCAAAATTCACCTCATGTTAGCTCGTTACGTCGTAGTGTGACAGGCCTATAACATACGGAGGTGTGTAAATTAGCTTTAAAATTATATTTATTCTCCACACAATTGGAAGGGATTAATCGTAATAAGTGTAGGCCTACTTATATTCTGTAACCAAGGCTGACAAGTCTTACATATGAAAAATGGGGATCTGTTAACGCCTATCTACGGCTATGCTTACTATAAAGCGGCATAGTCTGATGAAAACATAAAACTTTCAAAACCAAAACAATTATCTAGATCCGATTCTATATATCTAAGTTCTAACTTAGATGCTGGTGCACTTATTAAGCATATGTTGCCATACAGAGAGGAATACAGTATAACCCCATTAAACCAAACTTGAAGGGACCATAGAAATTTGTTTGGATTAACCGATCACTGGTTTAACCGAGCTTTGGCATTGACTTTAACTTTTAGTAAGTGTGTATTGCACATGTAATATACAATGTGTGTGGACATTTTGATTATTACTTTTTTTATGTACATACAGTATAACCCCATTAAACCAAGCTCCGTCAAACCAAACGATCGGTTAATCCAAACAAATTTCTAGGGTCCCTTCAAAATACTACCATTTATCATATACAAAAGTGGGTGGGGTCTCAGATTTGGCCTATGTTGCGGAAGTAGCCTGAGGTCCGAAAATTTTGTTTGGATTAACCGATAATTTGGATTAGCCGACTTTGGTTTAACAGACTTTTTTATATGATAAATGGTAGTATTTTGCCGGGCCGCCGACAAAAGTTTGGATTACCCGATCGTTTGGTTTAACCAAACTTGGATTAACAGGGTTATACTGTACTTAGACAATTGAATAGAATCAACGTTACTGCAGAAGCCTATAGTGTCAGACTTTTGGCATGTGTGCCAAAGTTAATTTTGTATGGTTGCACTTCAAATATCTCAGACGGTAGCCATTTAACGTAAATGTTACTTCACGCTAAAGTAAGGTAGCTTATACTAGCTTATACTATTTTAGTGATCAACCTAAGGTAACTTATAGTGATCAACCTAATATATTTATCTTAAGAAATGAAAAAAAATGAAAAAACAACTCGAATTATGCAACTTTAATAATAAGAGTATGCAACTTTACTAATAATAATAAGTGATACTATATTAATAAGGTTACACATTTGAATCTTATTATTCGGTTAAAACTCTCCATTACTAGAAGACTAAACAGCACATTTTTCAGGACTATAATTTCCAGACGTGATGGCCGAATGAGTTGAGCACCCACGTCCCATTGAGGGATCCAAACTCACTCGAGCCAAACCGATGCCATACGAATTTATACTTGTTACTACATAGCCTGACAGTCGGCATTACTAGGATAGGACAAGGAACAGTGGAATGAAGAACACCAGTTGTCTACCATTGAAATTTCCCAGTTAAAAAAAGAATTCAAATCGTTATATGGCAGTCTCCTCTGGTTGTCCTGTTTCCATCGCGTGCTCGGTTGACCCACATTGCTGACCCAATTACGACGCAGCGTAACCCCACCCACACCATATCATGTAAACACTATACTGGTGATGTTTGCGGGTCATGTCAGTTATCATCCACCACATGCCTCTCCAACAGTCGTTAATGAACGCATTCATTATTAACATTGGCATCAGTTCACGGTATAGAGGGAGTGCATGTGACGTCATCACTCAGCAGTCAGCGGCCAGCCATCTTGGATTACAAGCACCCTCCCTAGCCATGTTGTGAATGCATGCAGATACAGTAAAACAGAGTTTTCTTGTGTTATGGGAGGTTCTGGGCAGTTTACATCCAATGTGTTTACTTACAACACTTTAGCAACAACTTCTGAGGCCAAACTGCTCAAAACAGTGACAAATAAACCAACAAATCAGTAAATAAGCACACTGTAGGCAGTTGCAAGCCTTCTGTATGTAATCCAATATGGCCACCGTAAGTTGTATTGTGACGTCATTACACCCCCTCTATAGCAGGGGGGGGGAGGTAGCGGTCCATAATACAACAAAAAGCGCTTGAAGAAATAATAATAATAATAATAATAAAGTTCACCGTGATGCTGATACTGATGATAATAATATAACGATAATAAGGAGATAAGATGATAATAAAATAATAACAATAATATATAATATAAATTTAATAGAGTGCCAGCACGAGCAGAAGACTTTCGGGGTGATGTGTAATAAGACATTTCTTTTTTACAAATTAAAAGATGCAAAAGGTTCATGTACCAGCCAAAGGGTACCCTTAAGTAGGTAATTCTTGAGAACATGCTACAATTTCCAGTGTGAATGTAACTTTGATAAATTCATTCTAGAATATCCAAACATAAATACTTATTATGCAGGTGTGGCCCTCCTCTCGTTGATCTCGTTTACACCCTAAATTACCAGCTTAGGCTCACACTAACACACTCGCTGACCGCCCCTAATTTTGATACACTGTGCGAGAAACAAGTAAGTCTTGTTTTTGTTTTCGAATTAGCACATCACAGCTACAATAAACATTTATATGGTAATTACCACTTCAGATACACCATGGGGCCATGGTTTTGTTCCAAGCCTCTCCGGCGGCTCACTCTAGCTGTATTCGCCGTCGCAGCGCCATCTGTTGTCTACCTCCTGTGGCATCTCCAACTGTTCTCAGTGGTGCCACCTGTCGATAAAGCTGGTCCTAGCGGCTCACGGCAACACTACATGAGGCAGTCCTGGAACCAGGAGCATTTCACTGAGCGTACAAGCACATTAGGAGCTGAGAACACAGCAAGTGCCGTTGATATCAACAAAAATGCAAGCGATGATGATCATTATGAGCTTCATCTAAGGTCAGTGGCTGACCTTGAATCAAAATGCGAGCGGCGGGTCGAGGTCGCCGAGGGCTCCGTTCGGCTGTGTCCCTGCGTCCCGCCATCACTCGGTAGGTATACAATTCCTGAATGGGGCGGGAACATGACAAACACAACTTTACTTATTCACAATTATCACGCTCGGATAAGAGTATTTATATTTGGAACTACCTATTTTCTGGAGCTATGCAGGGCTTATGTAAAGCTGAGAGTATTCGTGGTCAAGCTGTGACTATTTGCAAGGGCTAGTAGGTTGTGCTTTTCAGCAAAGACCCTATAATACTAAGACAGCTCACTCAGCCTATACTGTGTAATCAAAATGATCAAACCCACCACTTGGTGCGCTGGCTGTTCTCTTGGTTAAACAGGTGCTATATTATATGTATAAATGTATATATGAATGTGAAAGATGTGTGATGATGGCGATGTTGATGATGATGCTGATAATGATGGGTATTTATTCATAGCAATTTTATATTGATGTGTATTCATACTTACCTATCTCATGTATAATATAATTGTATGTGTTTACATCTGAAACACCAACCAGCAGCCAGGCTGATCAAACCAACCACAAGGTGGCACTGCAAAATTTACATTACCATGGGAGAGATAGAGAGTGAGCCGTCTTAGTATTATAGGGTCTTTGTTTTCAGGTAGTAGCTAAGTAGGGCATATGCTTACTTTTTCGGCGATGGAATAAAACGCTATTGGAATAAAACGGGATGGAATAATAAGCTTTAAAATTTAACATAAAAAGTCATATTTTAATAATAATAATAATAATAATAAAGAGTTGAAATCTGAGGTGGTATGAAGCTGCATATCTGGAAGCTAGGCCCTGATTTGACTCAGACCTAATGACCATTCTCACTCTCGGCTGTTTGACTAACTTAGTGTGACATAGGCCAGTAAATGCATATAGGGGGAGCCTACAGAATGACAGACTTTGTCTATTAAATTTAGAACTGTAGCCTGCTTAGACTCAGCAGTCACTAATATTGTAATAATTACAGTGACTACCTATCAGGGATGAAAGATCTCCGTGATTTCGCGGATTTTTCCTGAACCTACTGCAATCCTCCAGCTCAATCAACGTATATGCACTACTAATATGTTATTTTACGCTGCATCATCATCAGCGTATACTATTAATAAATGCTTCAAACGCCGCAGCACTATCAGCATATACTACTAATAAATGCTTCAAACGCAGCAGCACTATCAGCATATACTACTAATACGTGCTTCAAACGCCGCAGCACAGTATCAGCGTATATCAATATATATGAAACCAGACTTCCGGGAATTTTCCGTGATTCCCTGACAATGCTAAACCTATGGGAGAATATCAGCATTTCCGCTTTTTTCCCCGGAGACCACTTTCATCCCTGAGCTATAAAGAAGCCGTTTACAACCATGAAATCTCCCCTGCCCCCAAAATAGCACAACCCCTATTTTGATTAATAATGAAGTTGAAGACATTTCACCCCACCCACCCACAACGCTAATAGATTTCATGGCCCATGTCCACCATTCATTTTGCATAAAAGGAGGCCCTAATTTAACATTAATGCCACGGCCCCTAAGATTGTGGGGTTCCCCATGCAGCTGCCCACTGTGCTGATGTGGGCAGCTGCAGTGTTTAACCCCGTTAAACCAAACTTGAAGGGACCCTAGAAATTTGTTTGGATTAACCGATCATTGGTTTAACCGAGCTTTGGCTTTGGCAAAAACGGGGGTGCATTATGAATGTATATACATTATGAATGTATATACAGTTTAACCCCATTAAACCAACCTCGGTTAAATCAAACGATCGGTTAATCCAAACTTTTTTCAGCGACCTGGCAAAATACTACCATTTATCATATAAAAAAGTCTCGGATGACCTTAAAACCACATGAAAGTTTGGTTTAACTGTACTGGAAGTGGCCTGGGGCCGACAATTTTGTTTGGATTAACCAATACTTTGGATTAACCGACTTTGGTCTAACCAAATTTGGATTAACCGACTTTGGTTTAACCGACTTTTTTATATGATAAATGGTAGTATTTTGCCGGGCCGCCGAAAAAAGTTTGGATTAACCGATCATTTGTTTTAACCGAGCTTGGTTTAATGGGGTTGTACTGTAATAACATTACCTATATATTACTGATAACATGCATAATATTCATCTGCTTTGTTTGTAATCTCATAATTAATTACTTTTGTACTATCACGGCAGTTGGACCACAATCCGAGCTCCCAACTAATCTCACAGAGAATGACGTCATAAAAAACAACCCGGATGTGACGTCAGGCGGACGCTGGCATCCCCAGATGTGCATTGCCAGGCAGCGTCTGTGTGTTCTGGTTCCGTACAGAAATAGGTCAAGTCAGGTCATGCCCTTTATAGCCTACATACATGCCAGGCTGCGGCGACAGCAGCGTGATTATGCCATTTACCTAATAGAACAGGTTAAAACTCTTTTTAAAATATTATATTTTAAAATACAAGACATGATTTCTGAATGACTGCACCCTGTATTAATTTGGTACGTTTTCACTTCAAATATCTCCAAATTTAGCAATTTATAATAAAAGTGACTCTAAAGTAAAGGAAAGTAAATTATATAGCGGAAACTCCAAACCATCGAGTTATGCAACCTTATTATGTAACTAAAACTTCAACCAATCAATCATATATGCTTCATATCACACAGGATGGCTGAATGAGTTAGAGCATCCGTCTCCCGTGTTGGTAGATCGTGGGTTCAAACCCTGGTCAAGTCAAACCAATGACTTAAAAATTGATACTTGTCGCTTCCTAGCCAGGTGCTCGGCATTATTAGGATAGGGCAAGGAGCAGTGGAATGATGAAGACCAATCGTCCACGATTGAAATTTCCCCTGCTTAAACAACTAATGTACCCCAAAAAACCTCAATGTAATCTGGAACCCTCACTTGCTGACCAAAATTCTTTCATGTAACAAAGGTCTGCCATTTATCTTCTAAAATTAAAAAAATCGCTTATCCAATAATCATGTCATGGGGTCATGAAAGTAGGAAATATTGTGCCTAGAGGCTAGAGCAGGATTCGAATCCACACCTATTGCATTGTGGGCTAGTGTGCTAACCATTACATCACTTTGGCTCCCTGATGTAACCATCCCCCACTTGAACATGCAGAGTGAAGGAAGTCGGTTTAACCGAGGCCTGCTCCTCAACGCCGGTTTCCAGCATGTCGTAAACTCACTGCGGGAACGCCGCTGTGATTGCGTCATCCTTCACGACATAGACATGACGGCGAATGACGACCGCAACGTGTACCTTTGTCCACCAGGGGGCGCCCTGCAAATGGCCGTCTACCGGCAACATCTGAACTACAGGTGAGTCACGTCTGTAGAAACAAAAAAACAGCAACAGATGGCTTATAATATGCCGTCTTTCTCGTATCTAATTAGATGGTTTTAGGAGGTTTACACTTATACCACCGTAAAGTGTTAGCATTGGAGTTATAAACTGCTTCTAACAACTAATTGCAATACTTGTTTTGAAATGTATGCCCACACTTTGCATATGAGTTATTATGACGCTTGTGGGCTACGATAGGCAACGTCTACCTTCTCAATCAGCAATTCCAAAACTCCTTCTCACTTCAGTCTGCCTTATGTCGGGTATTTTGGCGGGATCACAGCTGTGAGAGCAGACGACTTTCACAAGGCAAATGGCTACAGCAATATGTACTTCGGCTGGGGGTCTGAGGACGATGAGTTTTTGCAAAGGTGGGTAACGACTATTATAATTAGTATTATTTCTGTTATTGCTATTGTCGTTGCTATTGTTATTGCTGTTAGAGGGTCATTCAAAGTTTTCATAATTTTCACAGTCGTACAAAGACTTTTACTTCTTTTGTGGCTGGTTGGCTTGGTGTCAGGATAATGCTACTGAGTTGGATATCAAGTCATGGTACTGGTGGCCTGGTCTCCCAGTGGGGCAACACTATAAAGTCGCCATGAGTACGCACTGTCACAAGTCGGTACCGGTCCTGATATGACCTTAGATGTTGCCAGGACGTAAAACTCCAACAAACAACCAACCAACTTCTTTTGTTGTTTAATAAGGGTTTAGTCTTTTTTCATTTTATCATTCTGGGGCCATATGCATGGAGCAGTGTTAGGGATCAAAACGCGTTTAGTGCGGGATTTCTGGTTTAGCGCGGAAAAGTTGGTATGCATGGAGCAGTGTTAGGCCTAACACCGAGCGTTTAAACCCGGAAATTCGAACTCTGCTCATATCTGGTTCACAGCGGTGTTAGTGCTAGGTTAGTGTCAGGATGGAACCCAAATCTACTCAATGTGATCATATTTAACAGAGTTACATGCAAAATAAGTGAAATTTAAGCAAATTAACCCTAAAAACGAAGCGATGTTAACACACCAGCCGCATTGGCGGCGATATTAATGGTTAGATTTTCGAATCGACGAATGTGAAGTAAACAAATCGCCGCCGGCGCCGCATCGACGTCGCTTTCCATACTGGTGGTGGCGGCGGTTTGTTTACTGTACCTTCGTCGATTCGAAAATATAACTATTAATATCGCCACCAATGCGGCGGTAGCCATGATAACGCTTCGACTTTAGGGTTAAATTGATAGAATTTCACTTATTGCGTGTGTGATTCTGTTAAATATGATCGCATTCAATAGATTTGAGCCTAATATATGGCTACAAATGCAGAGGGATTTCCCAAATCTATAAATACATTCACGTTTAGCTAACACTCACCGTTTAGGCCACCATGCATACGACTTGACCTCCTTCGTGACGCCTGCGATAAATGGTGATAGCTACCCGGTGTTAGAGGTATAACACCACACGCCGCTAACACTGCTCCATGCATATGGCCCCTGGTTACCACAAACATATTGTGAGAGCACTTAAAGTTGCATAATCTGATGGTTTTAGGTTTGTGGCATTTATTTAAAGTTGCATAGTCTGATGGTTTTGAATTTCTGTATTTTTTTCTGATATAAATTTATTAGATTGATCACTAGTATCTACTTCACATTAGTTCAAAGTTACTTTTATGTTAAATGGTAATTTTTTAAAGATATTTTGAGTGTAAACATGGAAAATTAGTTTTGGCAAGCTTGCCAAAACTCTGACAGCATATACTTCTGCAGTAACAGGGTGTGTTAAATTGACTCAGTATTGCCTTCTACGTAGAAACTGCTTAATAACTGCATCAGTATCTAAGTTAGATATGTCAAATCAAATCTAGATAATTGGTTTGGTTTTGAAAATTTGATAGTACATCGGACTATGCAGCTTTAAGATAAATACATTAGGTTTATCATTATATTCTAGTTTAGTTTGCAGGAATATTTTATTTAAATGCTTAACTTTCGAGATATTTGAAGTACAAACATGCCAAATTAATTTTGGCATGCACATCAAAACTCTGACCCCGTAGACTTCAGCAGTAATATATGTTCTATTAAATTGACTTTGTATGTCATTCACTTTGTCTCATTTCCAGACTTTTTGCAGTGGGAGTTAAACTGGTGCGCCACCTGCCGGAAGTTTCACGAGTTACAATGATGCTCCACGACAAAATAGAGCCCAACCGAGAAAGGTGAACTGGTTTGAAACAGTATGAACAAGTTTGAATCAGTATAAACCAGTATAATCCAGTGTTATTTAACAGAACCAGGTGAACCAGTCTGCACGATTATGAACCAGTATGAACCAGTTTGAACCACTATAACCCAGTGAGAAACAGTATGAACCAGTATAACCTAGTGTAAACCAGTATAAACCACTATAACCCAGTTTGAACCAGTGCCTAGTGTCAACCAGTATAACCCAGTGTGAACCAGTTTGGACCAGTATAACCTAGTGTGAACCAGTATGAACCACTATAACCCAGTGTGAAGCAGTTTGAACCAGTATAACCTAGTGTGAACCGGTTTGAGCCAGTATAACCCAGTTTGAACCAGTATAACCTAGTGTGAACCAGTATGAACCACTATAACCTAGTGTGAACCAGTATGAACCACTATAACCTAGTGTGAACCAGTATAACCCGGTGTGAACCAGTATAACCTAGTGTGAACCAGTATGAACCAGTTTGAACCACTATAACCCAGTGTGGACCAGTATGAATCAGTTTGAACCAGTATAACCTAGTGTGAACCAGTATAACTATAAGCCAGTGTAGACTAGCATGGAGCAGTATAGAGCATGTCCCAGACTAGCATGTTCTTTTAACAAATATTTATTTGAATACACCCTTTCGTCAGCGTCAAAACACTGGCCTTCAAGTGATGTTTGACTTCAGTTACTGCCACTATTTATTTAACTGAAGCAAATTATAGAACAGCCTAATTGAATGGAACAGGTAGAACAGTTGGCACACCACAGTCCCGATTGTTGACTACTGCTGAATCTTGGTGTATTAAAAAAATATATATACAGTAGTCCCTGTCCTTACTGACCCCTGTGATCAGTGGATCCCTGTTATGTGCAGACAATTTTTTCAATGACAAACTGCATTTGTTTCATTTGGTTGTCCCCCCGATGTCAGGACACTTGGTGCAATACCAATGACAACATAGTGTAAAGACTAGGTCTCCATAAAGTAAAGTTGAATCCTTCTTCCAACTAATAGTTTTACCACTCGTCCTGGTCACTAGTATGTCTACTGCTCGAATCTGTGGTTGTGTAGGCAGGCTATAATGAAATCAATACAGGCAAAGAGAAAGGAAGAGTATGAAGTGTGAAAGAAGAGAGAGAGTCAAGCCCTCTGGTTTATTATTGATATGGTACTTGGATTCAGTGTAGAGTATGATGCGCGAAAAGGAAGAAGGCAAGGCGGGGTTGGAAAATAGAGGCGTTTATTTACGCCTCAGACAGACAGAGTATACAGAGGAATGAAGGAGAGGCTCATGAAGAGCAGCAGTAGATAAGCTCATAAGGAGCAAAAGTAATGTAACTGTGACAATAAATGGAAGACAAGTAAAGAGGCTCATGAGGAGCGGTAGATGATGAATAAAAGTTCAGTTAGAGTCAAATGTCAGTAGATGAGTGAGGGGGTGCCGAGGAGCCGAGGAAAACGGGAAGAGAGCTGGAAGGTGGCAGGAGGGCGAGTGCCTGAGGGAGGCCGGCGGGCGACCTTATAAGGGAAGGGGGACGGGCGACAGCAGGTGAGGTGTGAATGCTGCCGGCCCGGGGGAGGGCGAGAGGTGGCGAGCAGCGGGCGTCGGGTGAGGCGCGAGTGCTGCGCGACACGGGGCCGGGGGGAGGTGGCGGCGCGCGGCGGCGTCGGGCGAGGTGAGAGGACAGCGCGGGGCGGGGGAGGGTCTCTTCCTCTCCTCGCATCAAATGTAATGCTACGCATTACGACCAACCCACCCCATTCTCCCAATGAGAAACAAGCATTCTTAGTCCCCATGGTTACCAGTGATCTGCCCACCACCACCAAGCTGTGTGGCTCCCCTGAGCACCACCTGCCTTGAGCCTGAGTGTGGTGATCCTGACTAGCAGAGGGGGGATGGGGTAGTGTGTAGGGCTCTGAGTGCCCCTTACACACAGTCCTGCCAGCACCACTATGTCTATTTACTTATCAATCAAGCACCACCAGCAACTACATAAACAGATTTATGCACCTGGCCATGTATACCTGTTTCACAATAGAACATTTGCATTCCCCCACCAATGCCTTTATATCGGAATATTTTACAATAGGTCTGGATGCAGAGTTAGTATTCTATTGAAGATAATTACTACTGTGAATTAAAGTTCCATAATCCGATGAAACTAATACAATTTTTGAAACCAACGCAGTTACCTATATCCGATCAGACATATTCAGTTTAGATGCTGGTGCACTTATTAAACATTTGTTCCTGCATAGAAGGGATACTAAAATAACCTGTCACTGCTGCAAGGCACTCATGCCTGCAAGCTTATGCTGGCCAGCATTTCTGTATGCATACCAGCATTATTTTGCATGTTTTCACTTCAAGCAGCTCCAAATATAGTCATTTAAAATTAAATTACTCCAAATTGAAGTTAAATAGATTATAGCGATCTACATCAAACTAATTTTAAAGAAACTCAAAACCATCTGATTTCAACTTTGAAATGAATAAACCCTATTGATTCTTGATCAAAGCACCATTATCACGTCTTCATGAAAACTATTCCAAATCAGATTATGCTAAATTTGATCAAAGTGATGACGCTTGACTTTGCTCCCTGCTTCTCAGGCTGATGTTGTACGTCCACTGGAAAGAGCGCTGGGATCATGATGGGGTTAGCAGTGTGGCCGCAGTCGCCAATGTTACCCGGATCGAAGAGAAACCGCTGTACACATCACTGCTGGTCGAAGTTAATGAAGAGCGAGTCAAAGAAATAACTTTGCAGTTGATTTACAGAGGGAGGACATGAGGGAGGGAGGGAACTATTCAGAGATACTGCGGTCACCCTGGAATTCCGCGTCTATTTGAGATGCAAGTCTATTGAACACCCGGGTATATTGGACATCCAATTCTGTTCGACACCCAGGTCTATTGGACACCCAGGTCTATTGGACACCCATATATATTGGGCACCCAGGTCTATTGGACACCCAGGTCTATTGGACACCCATGTCTATTGGACACCCAAGTCTATTGGACACCCATGTCTGTTGGACACCCAGGTCTATTTGTTTGGATTAACCGATCATTGGTTTAACCGAGCTTAGGCTTCGACTTTGACTTGGCTTTGGCTAAAATGCGGGTGCATTATGAATGTAATATACAGTGTATGTGGACACGTTGATTATTGTTTTTTTTATGTATATACAGTATAACCCCATTAAACCAAGCTCGGTCAAACCAAACAATCAGTTAATCCGAACTTTTTTCGGTGGCCCAGCAAAATACTACCATTTATCATATAAAAAAGTCTCAGATGACCTTATAACCACATGAAAGTTTGGTTTAACCGTACTGGAAGTGAGCTGGGGACTGACAATTTTGTTTGGATTAACCGATACTTTGGATTAACCGACTTTGGTTTAACCAACTTTTTCATATGATAAATAGTAGTATTTTGCTGGGCCGCCGAAAAAAGTTAGGATTAACTGACCGTTTGGTTTAACCAAGCTTGGTTTAACAGGGTTTGACTGTATTGATTTGTTGGTCTGTCAGGTTTACAGATCTGGAACATGGCGTGTCTCAGGGGTTGATGAAGATTAATGTGTAGGCCTATAGGTGAGCCCCCTTTGTATCCATCCCATGAAACTGATTTATTATGTGAACATAAATAATATTAAAAAGCTATCTGTTGCTTTTATTATTATTCTCCTCCATAGATGATTGTATGCTGTCTATGTTGCCTGCCACTAGTGCTATATATAACCAGACGGGATGGCCGAATCAGTTGAGCATCCGTCTCCTGTTTTGGGAGATTGGGGGATCCGAACCCATGGGTTTGTGGGTTTGCACCCTGGTCGATTCAAACCAATAACTTAGAAATTGATACTTATCGCTTCCTAGCCAGGCGCTCTGCATTATTAGGATAGGGTAAGGACTGGTTGGCTCAGTGTCAGGATAATGTGACTGAGTGGGATATCAGGTCATGGTGCTGGTGGCACTGGCTCCCAGTGGGGCAGCACTATAAAGTCACCATGAGTGTGCACTGTCACAAGTCGATACCCGTCCTGATATGACCTTAGATGTTGCTATCACATAAAACAAGAAATGCAACTAGTGCTATATACTATTTCTACTAAGTTCTAGTTTACCCACACACACACGCACACATATATCTATATATGGTATTCACGTGACGTCACGAACCGGATGCGCGGCCATTGTGGCGATATCAACTAGTAAACATCCCATAGAGTTTGCCTGTACGCGCAGTGGAAAACGTCTATTTCATTCAAAATTAATAGAAATCCGGAACCCTAACCTTATAAATTTAATATAATCTATTCATTAAATATGTTTTCTATATTTGTACCAAGCGATTTTTTTCTAGGTGGTGTGGTTTTAGAGATATTTCACTTTTTCTGTATAAAGATTGCTCACGACCATTGACAATGCCTTGAGTTTGCCGGTATGCGCAGTACAAAACGTCTATTTCATTCAAAATTAATAGAAATCCCGAACCCTAACCTTATCAATTTAATATAATCTATTCGTTGCATATGTTTTCTATATGTGTACCAAGCGATTTGTTTTTAGGTGGTGTAGTTTTAGAGATATTTCACTTTTTCTGTGTGAAGATTGCTCACGACCATTGGCAATGCCTTGACTGGCTTGAGTTCGCCGGTACGCGCAGTGCAAAACATTAGTTTTATTCAAAATTAATAGAAATCCAGAACCCTAACCATATCAATTTAATATAATCTTATTGGTAAACATGTTTTCTATATGTGTACCAACGGATTTGTTTCTAGGTGGATTAGTTTGATAGATATTTCACTTTTTCTGTATGAAGATTGCTCATAGCCATTGAGTTTGCAGTGTGACAGTGTGTTATTATTGTGGTTACTATCGCCACAATGGCCGCACTTCCGCTTAGCGTGACGTGTGTGCATACCCTATATATAATGATAGGGGTGACATGCACAAGCCGGGTACACACATACATACATGTACATCTATACATGACCGGACGCGGGGGACGAATCGGTAGAGCACAGGCTTCCCGTTTGGAAGGTAGGGAGTTTGAATCCCAGGGGAGTAGGGACTGGTTAGCAGATTATCAGGATAATGTGACTGTGGGATATGGGTCATGGTCTCGGTGGCCTGCTCTCCCAGTGGGGCGGCACTATAAAGTCGCCATGAGTGTGCACTGGCACAATTTGGTAGGCTACCCATCCTGATATGACATTAGATGTTGATAGGCCGTAAAAAAAGAAACAAACCTACATGCATACATGTATGCATACATACACACATGCATACATAGATTCACACATTGGCCTATGGTTATATAACAACGCATGTGGAGTCGGGTGATTAGGGGCGTAGATGCTCCCAAACCCGTTGGACGAGCCCATTCGCAGACGGGGGTGGAGGGTTGACGGGCCATTCCCTACTATTATGGGTGATATGGTGATTGTCACTATGCATATACACATACACAAACATATTCAACTGCCTCCCAACCCTCTCACAACTGCTCGCTTCCTGGAGCCTAACCATTGCCAGGCACTGACCACTCCCACCCACAAGTAACAGAACAGCCAGAAAAACACACAGCTATGCCCTATTATGTAACTTACAGATCCTCTTCTGGCTGATCTAATGCCACCTCATTATGGCCAAAAAAAACTATTCTTCTGCACATATATGGAGGTTGACGGTGCCCTGAAGTCATATAATTGTGGGTGCCCTCTCCAATGTCTATTTAACTTTCTCTCAAATGCTTCTACCGTTGGTGCTTGATGCAGATTCCGAGGGACACCAGTTTGCCAGGGACACTTCCATTGAAATGCAATGTTAACGGCCGTGAGCAAATCTTCATTCGGAAGAAGTCAAATATCTCTCAAATTACACCATCTAGAAACTAATCGCTTGGTAGACATAGAGAAAACATCTTTACCATAAAGACTATATTAAATTGATAAGGTTAGGGTTCTTGATTTCTATTAATTTTGAATAAAAACTAACGTTTTGCACTGCGTGTACCATCAAACTCAAGGCATTGTCAATGGTCGTGAGCAATGTTCATACGGAAAATACAGAAGAAGTCAAATATCTCTCAAATTACACCATCTAGAACCAAATCGTTTGGTATACATATAGAAAAGATCTTTACCAAAAACATTATATTAAATTTATAACGTTATTGACAATGATGTTCGATTTTGACGCATGTGCAGAAGCGATGTGTCCCTCGCAAACTGGTGTCCCTGGGAATCCGCAACAGTGCTTCCCCTCCGTCACTTTCGGGACACAACGGAGAGTCAAATGCAAAGCTGCACCGGAGTGCATTTGTCAGGGGTAGGTGCAGACTACTACAAATTATAGCATGGATGGATAGTGAACAGAGCTTTGACAAAACGGGGTCTGCCAAACATGCCCTCAGGCAAGAAGGGCACTTTTCACCAGTGATAGGGAGGGGGAGAAGCATAATCACCTAGGACGTATTTGATTAACCAACTGGGGTCACCCAAGTCACCTTTCGGTGCATGCGCACATTCTACAGACTCGAGTTGAACAAATAAACACGTTCTCAATGCTCGGGGTGGAAAAAATGGTGGCTTAATCCAAAACTGTTTAAAAAAAAAAACACGATATAACTACAGCAAAATAGGATTTAAAGTATTTGCATAGTTTAGTTATAGTTCCATTTCAGTAATCTGGGTTATTGAAAAAAAAGAAGCATTAAGACAACACCTAGGACTTGTACTGGTAGCTGTTAAAGTTGCATAGTCCGATAGTTTTGAATTTTTGTCATTTTCTGAGATAAATATATAAGATTGATCATCATAATCTATCTTAAGTGCAAACTAGTAAAATGTTGTTTTGGCAAGCACGCCAAAACTCTGACACCATAGGCTTCTGCAGTAACAGGTTCTATTAAATTGCCTCAGTAATCCCCTCTATGTGGCGACAAATGTTTAACAAGTGCATCAATGCCTAAGTTAGATATGTAGAATCAAATTGAGAAAATTGCTTTGGTTTTGAAAATTTCATGTTTTCATCGGACTATGCGACTTTAACCTACAGGTGTCAGGACAAATGTGACGTCATGGCCCCTCGCCAACCCCAGCCAAGACGTGGGTTACTGGGGGCGAGACTTTTTGCACACAACACGTGTATTTGTCGACTCCACTCGCGGTGTTCGATTTGAAATTCTAGCAACTCGGGTGACCCGAGTCCCCCGGGTCGTGTTAATCGAATACGGCCATACAGTTCTGATATCTTTTATTTTTCCACCACGCACAGATTGAGCTAGTTCTACCAGTGGCCACCAGTCGTGGACTGGCGGAAAGCGCCGCAGTGGCGCCAACTTTTGAGAGAAGGCCGCGAGACCAAAACTATGGCCACGAACTTTACCCAGTCGTCTTCTTGTTTGGCTCCGTTTTTAGTGGAGGATGGTTATCAAATCCGACTTAGTAATGAGTCCGGTGCCTGCCGACATTTTGGATGGCATAAACTGGAAGAACCAACACATGTCGATGGAATTCTGATACTTTTGAACTCCATATACAAATGTGGACTTATCGAAGGATGATGAAAATATCATGGACAAAGAAGATCACCAACAAAGAAGTTCTCAGAAAAATTAAAAATAAGAAACACTTGTTTGCCACTATACCGACAAAGAAACTTATTTATTTTGGCCACATCATTCGTCAGAGTTCAATATACCTTACATTGTTGGAAGTGAAGGTGAATGGCAGCAGAGGGAGAGGGAGACCAAGAACATCATGGTTTACAAATATTTCACAGTGGACAGGCTTGAATTATTCACAGTCTATCAGAACAGCACACCATCGGGACAAGTGGAGAACCATTGCATCCAACCCTTGACTAGAGGACGGAACTATTGATTGATTGATACAAATGAGTGGATTGGGTTACAAGGAAAAGGAACTAACATTAGCGACGTTGGAACGGAAGGAACCATCTTGCAAAACATCATTCCAGAGCTAATCGAAGGGCGCTATGCATGGACGAGGACAGCTTCTCTGTGTCAAAATGCAGTAAGTAACTTGCTTATGTAAACATTAACACCGCGTCGTTGCAGCGGACTTTTTTTCTCTGCGCCTATTCTGATGCGGGTGAATGCCGCTAGGTGGTGTATGAGTCCTTACCACACGGCCGCAGTCAGAAGAACCGGTAGGTGGTAGCCCGCAAAAATGGGAAATCCCAATAGACGAGATCACGGTTCCGACTGCGCATGCGCTGAAAACGGCGTTGGGAGCAAAGCAGAGGCGTACGGCCATTTAGTTTGTCGATACGCGTAGGGCAAAACTGCCATTTTATTCAAAATTAATAGAAATACATAACAATTTGGCACAAACATGGATGGAACGATGCAATATGATAATATAATGAATATGTTTAAGACACAACTCTCCATAATTAAGCATTTTGAGCTAAGAAACATAGAATTTCAGTCACTTTACAGGCTGATGTTTACATCACCATTGATTAGCCAGAAGTAATTCTTGTTCTAAATATTAAAATGTCAAATGTGTCAACAAAAACACGTTTCAAAGAAATATATAACCAATATCTGATTAACCCTACTCATTTTCCATTTCTACATATGTCATTAACCATAGGATATAAATAAAAACATGAATAAAATAAGTAAAACTGACTCTGGCTATGGCTCTAACACTAGTCTGAGTGCCCAGATTTGTCTAAATCTAAATGCACATGGCACAAGATGTGCTGATTATATTGATGTAAATGGAATGCTGAATAAAAGATTAATTTATTATATATAGATTTTTAGTTAGTGTTCTATGTTTCAAACAAGAGCTGAGATGAGCTGAAACTAGCACATTTCATAACTGCTCCCAGTATATTAACATGTGCCATGTGCTTCTCGCAGGTTTGTTTTGCTCTGGCACATCCCAGAATGCACCGCGCGGCTGGAACGGTGATATAGTCTATAGCGGGGGTGTAATGCTGTCACGAGACAAGTTCCGGTGGCCATATTGGATTACATATGAAAGGCTTGGAAGTGCTTACATTGTGTTTATTTATCGATTTTTTGGTTTATTTGTCACTGTTTTGAGCAGTTTGGCCTAAAACTTTGGGGGAAAGGATTTTTTTGATGGAGGGGAAGTATTTTAGGTGTTATTCTATGTTTCAAAATGGGCTGAGATGAGCTGAAACTAGCACATTTCATAGCTGCACCCAGTGTATTAGCATGCGCCATGTGCTTCTCGTGGGTTTGTTTTTCTTCCACGCATCCCACAATTGCACCACGCCGCTGGAATTACGAACCTGTCTATAGACCCCTTTCAATGTTTGTAAACATCGGGTATGCGCGCGCAGCTTGGCTGCAGAACGAATGCACACTGCCACAGAGTTTGCCCATATGCGCAGTGTAAAACGTCTATTTTATTCAAAATTAATAGCAATGCAAAATCCTAACCATATATATTTAATATAATCTATTCGTTAAATATGTTTTCTATATGTGTTCCAAACGGTTTGTGTCTAGGTGGTGTGGTTTTAGAGATATTTCACCTTTTCTCTATGAAGATTGCTCACTGCCATTGACAATGCATTGAGTTTGCTGTACGCGGAGTGCAAAACATCTATTTTATTCAAAATTAATAGAAATGCAGAAACCTAACCTTATAACTTTAATATAATCTATTCGTTGAATATGTTTTCTATATGTCTTCCAAGCGGTTTGTGTCTAGGTGGTGTCGTTTTAGAGATATTTCACTTTTTCTGTAAGAAGATTGCTCACGGCCATTGACAATGCACTGAGTTTGCCGGTTCGCGCAGTACAAAACTTTTATTTTATTCAAAATTAATAGAAATCCAGAACCCTAACCATATAAATTTAATATAATCTATTCGTTAAATATGTGTTCTGTCTAGGTGGTGTGGTTTTAGAGATATTTCACTTTTTATGTAAGAAGATTGCTCACGGCCATTGACAATGCACTGAATTTGCCGGTGTACAAAACGTTTATTTTATTCAAAATTAATAGAAATCCAGAACCCTAACCATATAAATTTAATATAATCTATTCGTTGAATATGTTTTCTATATGTGTTTCAAGCGGTTTGTGTCTAGGTGGTATGGTTTTAGAGATATTTCACCTTTTCTCTATGAAGATTGCTCATAGCCATTGAGTTTGCAGTGTGACAGTGTCTCATCCTGCAGCCAGCACTGACCTAGATACCCGTGCTGATGTCACATGAAATTGGTCATATTGGTCCCATTCTCTTTCCTGGACATCCCTGAGTCAGAACGAGGCTGGTCTCATAAATAAGTCCTTGCAGTAGTGCATTCTATTCAATTATTTATTTCAGACTACCTTTATAATGGTTTGAACTGTTAGTGGGAGATAATTATCATACCATAACAATAAACGCGAATGGGATTGCATTTGCGAATGGGAAGGACATCACTCTGATGGTAATATATAACACCGCTGAATAAAGTGTCAGTACAAAGTATAATGTGGGTGGGTGAGGGTGCATGGTGAGAACAGGTTGTGAAGCAATGCATACGTAGTAACCCCATCACACCAAACTAGTTCTCACTACGTTCTTGAAAATGTTGCTGAACGGAGTCAAACTGTGTGCAAACGGAATGGACGTAGCAGCAACTTTTTACGGTCTTTTTACGAATGGAATGGGCGGGGTAGAATGGAATGGTGCTCCAGAACTTTGAGCATGCCCCAAATTGTCTTGCAGCCACGTTCTACCCCAACCACAGCCTGTTTTAGAATGGGGTCGGACGTTTTGAGAACTACTTTGGTGTGATGGGGGTGTAAGTCTGTGCTCTGAAATCTCAGACCGTCATCCCTTTTGCTTGCTTGATTCAGACTACACAACATCGTGTAATATTTGATATAGAATATTAGAATAGGCCTACACTACTGCATCCCACTACTTCAGTGAACAAAGTAATCATGTGAGTCCCTTATAGCTCAGTTGGTAGAGTGGAGGACTGTAGAGTTTTAAGTTACACCTGGTATCCTTAGGTCGCTGGTTCGACTCCAGCTCATGGGATATTCACTTTTTAAAAGTTCCGTATATAATAGTGCATTCTTTACTTTTTTAATTGTTTTGTTGTGAACGTTCTCCAATATGTGAGCCCCGTATAGCTCAGTTGGTAGAGCGGAGGATTGTAGTGGTTCAATACACACTTGGTATCCTTAGTTCCCTTGTGGGATATTCACTTTTTAACTTGTGTATATTATAGTATTATAGTGGTCTGCACTGACCTCTCAGGCAAGGAGCTGCATAGACAGGTAGGCGTGGGTAGTGTGGTGATCTCAGGGAGCCTAGGTGGTGTAATGGTTAGCACATTGGCCTGGAATACAAAGAGATGTGGGTTCGAGTACCAAGCTAGGGACAATATTTCTCATTTTCATCACCCCCATGACAGAATATTCTTTACTTTTTAAATTGTTTTGTTGAGTGACTGTACTTTCGCATGGGAGCCCGTGATAGCTCAGTTGGTAGAGCTGTAGTGATTCAAGTCACACGTGGTATCCTTAGGTTGCTGGTTTGACTCCAGCTCGTGGGATATTCACTTTTTAAAAGTTGCGTATATGCAGGTATTGCAATACCTCAGGGAGTTTGACGCCGCTGCCTTGCAGAGTTGTAAACCACTGCTTTATGGTACAGGTTCTTGACAGAACCGAAGGCTAAGGGAGCAAACCCTAAACAGAAAACCATGTCACTTTGGCAGCAACAAGGGTGGTCGATGTATGGAACTCCCAACATCTCCCGACCAGCCACTGCAGGGACAAATAATTTTCCGCCTGTCTGGACATGTTCTTGCCAGTGTGAGACCTCTATTTGCTCCCGGAGAGAGTGCCGAGAGAGTGCCGCTGGTATCTTGCAAAAGCCAGCAGCACTTCAACACTTTTGCAGGCAGCTTTCATGAAATGTACCATCAAGAGAAACCTGAAGCTGAGGGACATTAAGACTGCCTCATGGACATTACTCTCACAGTAATGTCCATGAGGCAGAGCGACAATCAAGTAATGAAAGCAGTCTTTGTCGCATCGCGACCGACAGCATGATGATGATATTATAGTGCATTCTTTACTTTTTTAATTGTTTTGCTGAGTGAACCTTCTCCAACGTGTGAGCCCGTGATAGCTCAGTTGGTAGAGCGGAGGACTGTAGAGGTTCAATTCACACCTGGTATCCTTAGGTCGCTGGTTCGACTCCGGCTCGCGGGAGGTTATCTTTTTAGAGCTTGTGTATATTATAGTGCATTCTTTGCATTTTTAATTGCTTTGTTGAGTCATGTGAGCCCGTGATAGCTCAGTTGGTAGAGCGGAGGACTGTAGAGGTTCAAGTTCACACCTGGTATCCTTAGGTCGCTGGTTCGACTCCGGCTCGCGGGAGGTTCACTTTTTACAGCTTGTGTATGTTGTGTTGTGTAACTAGTTACGCAAATATTATTGAAGCGAAGCATTGTGTATTAGTTAGTATTACGGCAGAGGGATTTGTGCATCCGACGTGTTTATGCAGCACTGAGCTGCTTTGAAGCCGCGAGCTGCCGCCAGGGCAGATCGGATCCGGCCGCGGCAGCTGCCGCTCCCTTCGTGCGTGTGCACCATGCCGCTAATTCTGCCTCCAGTCGGCAGAAAATTTGCTTTATATTAAACAGAGGGGCCTTTTAGGGGGTACCAGCATCACTCATCCAACTCCATGTAAAGTGTTTGTTTCATTATTGTTTGTCGGAGCGTACTAATAATATATCGCATTCTTTGCATTTTTAATAGCTTTGCTGGTTCATGTGAGCCCGTGATAGCTCAGTTGGTAGAGCGGAGGACTGTAGATGTTCAAGTCACACCTGGTATCCTTAGGTCGCTGGTTCGACTCCGGCTCGCGGGAGGTTCACTTTTTACAGCTTGTGTATGTTAGAGTGCATTCTTTGCATTTTTAATTGCTTTGTTGAGTCATGTGAGCCCGTGATAGCTCAGTTAGTAGAGCGGAAGACTGTACAGATTCAAGTAACAGCTTGTATCCTTAGGTCGCTGGTTCGACTCCGGCACTTTTTAACTTGTGTATATTATAGTATATTCTTTACTTTTTAAATTGTTTTGTTGAATGACTGTACTTTGGCAATAAGTGTGCGTTGAAATCCCACTGTAACTTTAGTTTAAGCATAATGTTCCCTTTGTTTGCATTATCTCAATGACACTTTGGCAAAAACGGAGGTGCATTATGAATGTACAATGTATGTGGACACTATGATTATTGTTTTTTTATGTATATACAGTTTAACCCCATTAAACCAACCTTGGTTAAATCAAATGATCGATTAATCCAAACTTTTTTGGCGACCTGGCAAAATACTACCATTTATCATATCAAAAAGTCTCAGATGACCTTAAAACCACATGAAAGTTTGGTTTAACTGTACTGGAAGTGGCGACAATTTTGTTTGGATTAACTGATACTTTGGATTAACCGACTTTGGTTTAACCAACTTTTTTATATGATAAATGGTAGTATTTTGCCGGGCCGCCGAAAAAAGTTTGGATTAACCGATCGTTTGGTTTAACCGAGCTTGGATTAACGGGGTTGTACTGTAATATAGTCACACAGAATTAAAAAAATTGATTAGATTGTTTTAAAATAACAGTAAAATGGTCAAGCGCCTCTTTGTTTACATGCCACATAATTATAATTGTGAACATTGTATATTTTAATATTGCACAGCTATTGCCAGTTAGGGAGTTTGGCTCCCAAGGGTCAGAGGTCAGATGGTGCCAAACTCCATATTAGGGAGCCATAGTGTTTGATTAAATGGCTTTACCTGTCAAACCTTAGCCAATTTGATAATTACTAGTAAATGCTACAATTTAAATGTTTTTCAACCAACCATAAACAAAATGCAAAAAAGTGATATTGAACCAACCAGTCCGATATCACTTCTATCGGATCGTTGTATAAGGCGATTTGGAATCACCAAAGTGAGATGTGGACAATGCGTTCCCAATTAATCGTTTAAACAAAGAACCATCAAAAACATCTACTCTCAATCCGTTTTAGTAGTTTTATTTCCGTATGCCTGAAACAAAAGCATCTTTTGTTTGACTATATAGTTGCAGGATATACTTATGTGCAGAGTTGTGTGACCTGGCAAATGTTCTTCACAAGGTCTTTGCATACCCTCCCTTTTTATCTATATAACCAAACATGTGTTGGGAGCGTGATAAAAACTAATAAGTCAGCAGTTTCTAGTGTTTTTTTTTGTGATTGTGTGTTCACTAATGGATTAATCAGGGGAAATTTCAATTGCAGATAATTGGTTTGACCCATTCCACTGCTCATAGCCCTATGCTAGTAATGCCAAATGCCAAGCTAGGTAGCAACAAGTGTAATTTTATAAGTCATTGGTTTGACTCGACCAGGGTTCGAAACCAGGTGTTCTAATCCCATTACCCACCAAAGCAGGAGGCAGAGGCAGAGATTCTTTTTTGTAGGGTGGAGGGCTCTTTGGGGTAGGGGAGGGGGGAACAGTTAATTAAATGGCATTGAATGATCTCAGGCGGTCTTGGGGGTGTTTGTAGCTAGCCTACATCTGCGAACATAATGTACCAACCAATATCAAACATAATGCTAGCCTGAAATTGCAACTCACTTCCTTTATCATATTATTCATCGCATTCCTAACATCACCAGTTCTTATGCTAAGATTAGAAAGCTTTTAATCTGGGTTCTGACTTGCCACAGTTGGTCCTCCAAATCTATTTATGGATGCACTATGTGCTTGCTTTCTACCTGCATGAACCAGTCAGAGAGGGATGCCTTCCTTTGTCACCCTGCTACTTCCTTGTCACCCTTGATACTTGTCACCATGGTCTTCTAACTCACCACCAAAGATTTGCAATTCGTCACCATGTTCCATGTAATTCCTCAGCTAGCCCAATGCAACCCACCACCTAATTCCCTACAATCCACCACCTAGCCCCCTACAGTTCGTCAGCTATTCCCTACTATTCGTCACATAATCCTTACAATTCGTCACCTAATTCACAACAATTCGTTACCTAATCCCTACACTCCGTCATCTAACCCCTACAACCCATCACTTCCCCCTGCAATTCGTCACCTAACTCGTACAATCCATCATCTAACTATCTACAATTCGTCACCTAGCCCCCTACAATTCGTCACCTAGACCCATGCAATCCATCATTTAACCCCCTCCAACCCATCACTTAATCCCTACAACCCATTACCTAACCACTTAGCCACCTACATTTCGTCACTCAACCTCCTACAATTCGTCATCTTACCCCCCTACAATTCGTCACCTAGACCCATACAATCCATCATCTAGCCCGTACAATTCGTCACCTAGCACCATACAATCCATCATCCAACACTTTATATTTCATTATCTAACCACCTACAATTCGTCACCTAACCCAATATCATTCGTCATCTAACCCTATTCAACCCATTACTTTCTTCATACAACTTGTAGTTTCATCTGATTCAGGTTATCATCTAACTCATGCAATTCGTCGCGTAATTCCACACAATTCACTACTTAACTTCATACAATTCACCAACAAACCAGTGCTGTCCACGTGACTCATCACCCATCCTCCACAATCCGTCACTCAGCTGCTGGGACTTAGCATATCCGTGAAAATCGTTACCCAGTCCCATGCAATTCATGACACAGTCACTGCAACTTGTTATTCTGCCTACAACGCGCTACGCAAAGCAGTACACTGCAGTCTTACAATTCGTCACATGACCCAATTATTTGCACCTTGCCCCATAGGACTGTAACCCAACACACATTTGGTGCGACTCGTCACCTAGTCACTATGATTCACCACACATCACTTTGTTTCGATTGATTGATTGATTGGTGGTTGCTTTACGCCGTGTCGGCAGCATAGGCCATATTCACAGCGAGAAATGTTTGTTTTTTGTTCAAACCATCGCTTTTACATGTAAAAGCAGACAATCAATTATGTGCCAATATACACTTATTAAATTAGAAAGCTCACAATCATATATTTGTGGTCAAGAGAAACAAATTCCCATAGAAAAAGAAAACTTTTATTAATAATTGATAGAATGTATTTAGTAAACTATATGAGGTGGTACAGTCCAGCTGCCCTCAAAAAGGCCAAAATGCTTTCTTGTCATACTTTAGTAAAAAGGTCATGCATACTGTCTGCAGTGTAGAATTGTTGGCGCAGGGCCAACAAATCAACGCAACTTAGTAAAATGTGTTTGAGTGTCAGCCGGGACTGACACCCAATACATTCAGGGGGAGTTTCCCCTTGAGCAGAAAAGCATTGTAAGCCACGAGTGGCCAGTACGGCAGCGGCTAAGGACCACTTGGTCCCGCCGACCTCCCGCATGAGTCTGTGGTGGTTTTCTCAGTTCAATTTCTTTAAGTTTATTAATGTTTTCACCCCACTCATGTTGCCATTTGGATTTTATGTGGGTGGCTATTAGTGGTTTCAGATCAGAGTGATGGATCAGACACGGTTCAAGATCACAGTTCAGGGCCTTCTTCACAGCCCGATCAGCTCGTTTGCTTCCTTGTATGCCGGCATGGCCAGGCATCCAGCACAGGTGGATGTTTCGTCACACAGCTACTGTAACTCGTCACACGATCACTTCAATTCGTCACATAACACTGTGCCTCGTCACACAATTACTACAATTCGTCACACAACATTGTGCTTCGTCACACAATCACCGCAATTCACACATCTCTATGCTTCGTCAGACAGTTACTGCCACTCGTCACCCTATCACTACATTAATCGCTACATAATTGCTAGAAGTACTTTTTCAATGATGCCAAACTTTTATGTCAATATAAGTGTTAAATACATAAAATCAGCCAATCGGATACATGAAAATGACACTTAAGTATCCTGAAGTCATTGAGGATATCTCCTAGAAGTCGTCCATTTAAAATAAATATACCCCTTTCAATGTTTATAAACATCGAGTATGCGCGTGCACCTTGTCTGCAGAACGAAGGCACAATTTGCCGATACACGCACTGCAAAACGTCAGTTTTATTCAAAATTAATAGAAATGCAGAACCCTAATCTTATAAATTTAATATAATCTGTTTGTTTAACATGGTATCTGTTTGTGTGCCAAGCAGTTTGTTTCTAGGTGGTTTGGTTTTAGAGATATTTCACTTTTTCTGTAGAAAGATTGCTCACGGCCATTGTCAATGCATTGAATTTGCCGATACATGCAGTACAAAGCGTCAGTTTTATTCAAAATTAATAGAAATGCAGAACCCTAACCTTATAAATTTAATATAATCTGTTTGTTTAACATGTTTTCTGTTTATGGGTCAAGCGGTTTGTTTCTAGGTCGTGTGGTTTTAGAGATATTTCACTTTTTCTGTAGGAAGATTGCTCACAGCCATTGACAATGCATTGAGTTTGCCGGTACGCGCAGTGCAAAACGTCAATTTTATTCAAAATTAATAGAAATGCAGAACCCTAACCTTATAC
The DNA here is from genome assembly GCA_030323885.1 of Branchipolynoe longqiensis. Taxonomy (NCBI): domain Eukaryota; kingdom Metazoa; phylum Annelida; class Polychaeta; order Phyllodocida; family Polynoidae; genus Branchipolynoe; species Branchipolynoe longqiensis. The sequence continues at coordinate 26,164,876 of CM059201.1, read as the reverse complement.
ATTTAATATAATCTATTTGTTGAACATGTTATCTGTTTGTGTGCCAAGCGATTTTTTTCTAGGTGGTGTGGTTTTAGAGATATTTAACTTTTTCTTTAGGAAGATTGCTCACGGCCATTGACAATGCATTGAGTTTGCAGGAGTAGCAGGAAATCGCAAACCCTGTAAATCGCAAGCCCCCACTTGTGATTTCCTAGGAAATTGCAAACCCCCATGCCATATATGGGCATGGGGGGGCATGGGGGGGTTTGCGATTTCCTAGGAAATCACATATCCCCCCTGGAGATCGCAAACCCCCCATGTTTGGCAGTCTTTATCCTAATGACAACATCTTTGCGATAGTCCAGTTTGTAATTCTGACTGCACATGCACTGAAAACGGCCTTTATTCACAGATGTCGCCACTGTGGCCATTGTAAAGACCAGGTAAAGAGTAGTCGGGTTCCAGTACCAATGTTTTCCACTAGGTGGCAACCTCTGTTGAAACAAAGGCCAGGGGACCAGGCTAGGTAAAGATGTGCAGCAATATCCGGGTATTATTTCTCAGTTTCAGGATCAATGTTGTTACCAAAATGGCCTTTATAGTTCCAACTTCAGTACCTGCATACAGTAAATAGAACCATTTTAATTTTCCAAATTCTTATTGCGCATGCACCAAACATCTCAATGAACCATTATTTACTAGTGTGTTAGTTGAATATTACAAAATGCTACAAAGCATGGGGGGTTTGCGATTTCCAGGGGGGGTTTGTGATTTCCTAGGAAATCGCAACCCCCGGGGTGTGCAATTTGCAGGGGTTTGCGATTTCCTGCTACACTGGTACGCGCAATGCAAAACGTCAATTTTATTCAAAATTTATAGAAATGCAGAACCCTAACCTTATAAATTTAATATAATCTGTAATGTTGAACATGTTTTCTGTTTCTGTTCCAAGCAGTTTGTTTCTAGGTGGTGTGATTTTAGAGATATTTCACTTTTTCTGCAGGAAGATTGCTCAATACATTGAATTTGCAGCATGACCACGTGTCGTCCTGCAGCCAAGCTGCACGTGCACTGACCTAAATACCTATGCTGACGTCATATGAAATCGGCCTATAGACCCACGTCGTACGACAGCTTTATTTTCTGTCTGTTTATTGGGGTTTTACGTCCTAGCTCTGGTTCCAGGTGACTCACCAAAATGAGGCTAACTCGACACAAGCACTTTGTCCAGTGGAGAGTGCAGTGACTGGGCCATTCTCGACGTGGAGAGTGTTGCAGCGAGTCATCCATCTGGTCATTATGTCATATGTAAATATTATATTATCCACCTGAAAAATGAAATGCGAGAAAATCTGTAGACAGTTGAAGAGTGTCTACCTGTGTAACAAGAACATTATGAGTGTGTATCAGTGACATATATACGACAATGTTGACCTATATTTGCATTTTTGTGTCAGTGACATATATATTATATGAAAAATGTTTCCCTATATACACGTGAATACATAAATGTCAGTGACATATATTTGACCATCCTGACCTATATTAATTTTACATATATATGTATATATATATGTAGTATGCTGCACTGATCTCTCAGGCAAGTAACCACATAGACAGGTAGGCGTGGGTAGTGTGTTGATATCAGGGAGCGAGCCTAGGTGATGTAATGGTTAGCACACTGGCCCGGAATGCAAAGAGATGGGCGTTCGATTCCCACTCTAGGTGCAATATTTCCCATTTTCATCACCCCCCACTACACTGGTTGCCGTAACCATGATCCTGTACAAGCTATGCACTGTATGGTTGTTGAACCTACCCTGTGTATGTATGTGTAAGTGCATTGCCTGTATGTATGTAATTGTAAGCATAAAATGACCATTTAAAAGACTTACAATTCCAGGGGGCGAGTGTAGTAGTCTGCACTGACCTCTCAGGCAAGTAACCACATAGACAGGTAGGCGTGGGTAGTGTATTAATATCAGGGAGCCTAGGTGGTTTAATGGTTAGCACACTGGCCCGGAATGCAAAGAGATGTGGGTTCGAGTCCCGCTCTAGGTGCAATATTTCCCACTTTCATCACCCCCCACGACATATATATATATGTAACATTTATATGGCAATGTTGACCTATATTTATATATATATATATATACATATATATATATATATATATCAATAACACACATTTGGCAATGTTCAACTGTATATATATAAATAAATAATATATATAAAAGGGTATACCAAATTCCTCCAAGCGAGTGGAGGATAGGCCCCCGCGCAGGAGGCGGAGAGGTGCATGATGGTACCTCACCCGGATAGGGGGGGGGGGGGGAGAGTGCAGGACACTACAGGCATTATTACAAACGATAAAGGGTTTATCACTATCCATATATGGATAGTGATAAACCCTGTAATAATGCCTGAGTGCAGGACACTGCAGGCATTATTACAAACGATAAAGGGTTTATCACTATCCATATATGGATAGTGATAAACCCTGTAATAATGCCTGAGTGCAGGACACTTACAGGCATTATTACACACGATAAAGGGTTTATCACTATCCATATATGGATAGTGATAAACCCTGTAATAATGCCTGAGTGCAGGACACTGCAGGCATTATTACAAACGATAAAGGGTTTATCACTATCCATATATGGATAGTGATAAACCCTGTAATAATGCCTGAGTGCAGGACACTACAGGCATTATTACAAACGATAAAGGGTTTATCACTATCCATATATGGATAGTGATAAACCCTGTAATAATGCCTGAGTGCAGGACACTGCAGGCATTATTACAAATGATAAAGGGTTTATCACTATCCATATATGGATAGTGATAAACCCTGTAATAATGCCTGAGTGCAGGACACTTACAGGCATTATTACAAATGATAAAGGGTTTATCACTATCCATATATGGATAGTGATAAACCCTGTAATAATGCCTGAGTGCAGGACACTGCAGGCATTATTACAAACGATAAAGGGTTTATCACTATCCATATATGGATAGTGATAAACCCTGTAATAATGCCTGAGTGCAGGACACTACAGGCATTATTACACGTGATAAAGGGTTTATCACTATCCATATATGGATAGTGATAAACCCTGTAATAATGCCTGAGTGCGGGACACTTACAGGCATTATTACAAATGATAAAGGGTTTATCACTATCCATATATGGATAGTGATAAACCCTGTAATAATGCCTGAGTGCAGGACACTACAGGCATTATTACACACGATAAAGGGTTTATCACTATCCATATATGGATAGTGATAAACCCTGTAATAATGCCTGAGTGCAGGACACTACAGGCATTATTACAAACGATAAAGGGTTTATCACTATCCATATATGGATAGTGATAAACCCTGTAATAATGCCTGAGTGCAGGACACTACAGGCATTATTACAAACCATAAAGGGTTTATCACTATCCATATATGGATAGTGATAAACCCTGTAATAATGCCTGTAGTTTCCTGCACTCCCCCCTATGTATATATGTAAGCGATTAAGGAAGGGCAAAGCGATAGGTGGTAGGTGTAATTTATTAGTAGTAATAAACCGGGTTACAATAAGGGTCCAACGATGGAACCAATAATCGTTGCTCTGGGCACATTCCCAGAGAGTAATGCCCGGTACACACCTAGCGTATACGATCGTTTTCCCGCACCCACCTAGCGTATACGACCTAAAACTGCCCCAAAATCGTGAGGTGTGCACTCCCCTAGCACACCTACCGATTGCGATTCCCGATTTTTAGGGCTAAAACGGTAGGTGTGCGCTAGGATTACGATTGCGATTCCTGATTCGAAAAATGAATCGGCCCGATTTCAGTTTTAAGCGGATCGGGAGTTTTAGTGCGCGAATCCTATACGCTATGTGTGTACCTGGCATAACTCTCACATGAGAGGTCATAAATCAAGTGGTAACCCGGAGTAGAGATTAATCAAACAATGATCATCAATAAGTAGTAATAGAATCAATAATATATTTAATTCTAACAATAGCATAATTAACACCTTGGCTGGGCCAACGCCCTACCGGTAAGGAAAGAGGAAAAAAAACCCCCAAAACACAGTAAGGCTGAACTGGAGCCTCCGAACGATAGAGGAGAAGTGAGAGAATGGGAAGACGAAGCGGAAGCGGGGGTCGGATCACCCGACCAGAGGCGCCACCTGGAGTCGAACCAAGGAAGATAGGAACCAACCGCCTAGCGGAAAGCCTAACCCCATCGCCCTACACATATATATATATATGCCCGAGTGTATATATTTTGAATATATATATATATATATATATATTTACATGTTTATAATAGAAACTCAAAACTATTAAATCGTGCAACTTTAAAACCAATGCATTATCATATCGGCAAACTGTCAACAAATGTTTGAAAGACACCCCTCCCCCGCCCCAAATAGAACTGAGGCCCACTCCTTCCTCACCTGTCAGTGTCACGCCCCTCTGTCAACCTCTGGCGCTTGCTGACAGGGCCCGTTCTCACAGACGTCCGACTCGCGCGGCTTTCTGGTGACGTCACAGTGAGGCGAGGGCTTGTTGTCACGGTAACAGGCCACTTTGCGGACTCGAACTCCTCCCTCCCCGCAGGACTTGGAGCACTGTGGATTGGAGGTTGGTCACGCCTTACACATAGTTGAACAGTCGCCTCTAGCATAAATAAACTTCTTTAAAAAAAAAAATTATATTGACAAATTATTTTTTTTAAGCCTCGAAAATCTTACTTCTGGTAAGCGTTTCTCTGGCAGTGCAAAGCTTATGAGGGGCTGTCTGCTTTTTTCATGGAAAATCAGTGAAAATGGTGAAATCTGTCATCTGTTAACCTTTACTGTAGTTTCGTGAATTAAAGCTGCATAGTCTGATGAAAGCCTAAACATTTTAAAACCAAAACACTTACCTAGATTTGATCTGTTTGAAGTAATTTAGTATAAATTGTGAAGACATGCCAAATTAATTTTGGCAAGCATGTGAAAAGTCTGACACAGTAGACTTCAGCAGGAATACTAACATGTAACAAGTTCTATTAAATTTGCTTAGTATCCCCTTATAGGCAGTGACAAATGCTTAAAGTTGCATAGTCCGATGGTTTTGAATATCTGTATTTTTTCTGAGATAAATATATTAGATCGATCACTAGTATCTACTTTACATTAGTTCAAAGTTACTTTTATTTTAAATGGTACACTTTTGAGATATTTTGAGTGCAAACATGGAAAATTAGTTTTGGCAAGCTTGCCACAACTCTGACACCATAGACTTTTGCAGAAACAGGTTCTGTTAAATTGACTCAGTATTGCGTTCTACGCAGAAACAAATGCTTAATAAGCACATCAGTATCTAAGTTAGATATGTAAAATCAAATCTAGATAATTGGTGTGGTTTTGAAAATTTGATATTTCATCGGACTATGCAGCTTTATTAAGTACACCAGTACCTAAGTTGAATATATAAGACCAAATCTAGGTACATGTTTCGGTTTTTTTAATTTGACACTTTCATCGGACTATGTAGGGCCTATAGCTTTAAACTACATCACTTGCACACAGCCGAGTCGAGTTATTTCAGCATGTCATTGCCCCCTAACCCCACCCATAATCCTGCCTCAATAGACTACATCGCCATTCCACCGGCGCGGTGCATTGTGGGATGCGTCAAAGCAAAACAAACCCACAAGAAGCACATGGCACGTGCTAATTCACTGGGTGCAGTTATGAAATGTGCTAGTTTCAGCTCATCTCAGCTCTTGTTTGAAATATAGAATACTAACTCATAAAATATATATAATAAATTGAGATATTAATCTTTTATCCAGCATTAGATTTACATCAATATAATCAGCACATCTCATGCCATGTGGATTTAGATTTAGACAAATCTGGGCACTCAGACTAGTGCTACTGTTAGAGCCATAGCCGGAGTCAGTTTTACTTATTTTATTCATGTTTATATTTATATCCTATGGTTAATGACATATGTGGAAATATAAAATGAGTAGGATTAATCAGATATTGGTTATATATTTCTTTGAAACAAGTTTTTGTTGACACATTTGACATTTTAATATTTAGAACAAGAATTACTTATGCCTAATCAATGGTGATGTAAACATCAGCCTGTAAAGTGACTGAAATTGTCTGTTTCTTAGCTCAAAATGCTTAATTATGGAGAGTTGTGTCTTAAACACATTCATTATATTATTATATTGCATCCATCCATCCATGTTTGTGCCAAATTGTTATGCCGCTACACTGGCCTTACCTGTGACCACTCTGTTGTGTACCAGCGAGCTTTGCACGGTGGTTCCCGGCATCCGGCGCGCATGCGCGGCCGCTTCATTTTCTGGCAGGCCGAGTCAGCCAGCTTCCGCCATGTCCCATCATGCATCTCGCCGCACACGACGGTCCGTGACGTCACGCCCCTGTCGCAATCCACGGAGCACTGGGTGTGTGGGTGGGTGGGTGGGTGGGGGGGGTAACAAGATGGCAGCTGATATAATGTACAGGAGAATACATATATATATATATATATTTATTATTATTATTATTAATATTATTATTATTGTAGTATTGTCATGGGGATGATGAAAATGGGAAATATTGCCCCCAGAGTAGGACTCGAACTCACACTTATTGCCATTCTGAGGATAGCGTGCTAACCATTACACCACCTAGGTTCCCTGACGTAATCACCCATATTCACACCTACCTGTCCATGTGACTCCTTGCCTGAGAGGCCAGTGCAGACTACTACACTACTAATGGTGATGCGCAAAAAGGAAGAAGCAAGGCGGGGATGGGAAAAAGAGGCGTTTATTGAAGGCGCCTCTGGCAACAGAGGGGTTAGACAAGGGTACATAGCAACAGTGGAAAACAATGGAAGTAAGGACAAGTAAGGTTCCTGAGGAGCAGAAACAGGATGAATACAGCAGGGGCTCATGAGGAGCCATGTCCGAGGTAGGTAAAGAGTTCTGGTGAGGGGGGGGGGGCCGAGGAGCCCTCCACCAGCTGAAGGAGAAGAGAGGGGAGGAAGAAGAGTTGGGTGGGTGGGTGGAGGAAAAAGGCAGAGCGTGGAGGTGGCTGGAAGGCGAATGACTGAGGGAGGCCGGCGGGCGGCCTTATAAGGGAGGGCAGGAGGGCGGAGACAGGTGAGGTGCGAAAGCAAGGCGCGGGGAGGGGGGAGGAAGAAAGCTGAGAGGCGGCCATCGCGCGAGGTGAGAATGCTGCGCGACGACCGGGGAGGGGGGGGGAGGGTCTCTTCCTCTCCTCGCATCAAGCGCAATGCTTCGCATTACGACCGATGCGCGAAAAGGAAGAAGCAAGGCGGGGATGGGAAAAAGAGGCGTTTATTGAAGGCGCCTCTGGCAACAGAGGGGTTAGACTAGGGTACATAGCAACAGTGGAAAACAATGGAAGTAAGGACAAGTAAGGTTCCTGAGGAGCAGAAACAGGATGAATACAGCAGGGGCTCATGAGGAGCAATGTCCGAGGTAGGTAAAGAGTTCTGGTGAGGGGGGGGGGCCGAGGAGCCCTCCACCAAAAGGAGGAGAGGGCTCGAGGCGTGCCCGAGGCGGGGGGCCGGAGTTGCAGGTCTGGGTGAGAAGAGGGTCCGGGGCCTACGTGGACGGGGAGCGGGCGGCCAAAAAAGGGGAGGCCCGCTCCTGAGGCCTATGGGGAGGAGGTCCGGCGAGGGTCGAGCAGGGGGGCGGCGAAGTCCTCGGGGCTGGGCGGGGTGGGAGTCGGGGTCGGGTCGGGCGGGTTGATGAAGGCGGTGTCATGAGGGTCGGCGGCTAGGCTGTCTGGGGAGGGTCCCTCGTGGAGCTGGGCTGTGTCTGAGGTGTGAGGTGCGAGGTGATGATCCCCGGCTCGGTCTGGGCGGCGTTTCGATCGGTGGTCGCTGAGGGGTTGTCGGTGGAGGTCACGGGGCTGTCGGCAGTGGTGTGGGTGAGGCGCCGGGGAGGGCCCCCCGGACCGGCCGGGGGGGGGGGGGCGGCGGATCAAAAATCCGCCGAGGCGGCCGGGGTCTGGCGCTCACGGGCTTGCTTGGTGAGGCATCCGGCCTCGCTGTGCATGGTTAGTATGCGCCGTACGTTGGCGCAATAGGCGCACACGTGCCGGTGCCTCTCTCCCCCCTCGCCGTGGGCCTCCCCGATGCGGGCCCGATCACACGAGGTGGGCTCGCGGTTCCAGGCGGGGCAGGGGGCCCCGTGAGTCTGCCTGTCATAGGCGGTGCGGGTGTCGACTTGGGGCCGGGGCAGGTGTGCGCCTCGGGCCCAATCCTCGCCTCGGGGAGCTGGTGTTTCTGGGGCGGCGGGGGTGGTGAGGGAGTCCATCCTCAGGGTGTTGAGGGCCACCGGGTCATGCCATCCGTGGGGAAGTCTGCCGTCCGCTATCCAGGTGAAGATGGCCTCGGAGTAGCGGCGGACGGTAGGCCACGGATGCACCAGGATGTCCCTCATCACGGTGAGGTGGTGGTGGTGTAGGCCCTGGACGGAGTGCGCGGGGAAGGCTGGGTGGGTGGAGAGGGTGAGGAGGGCGAGGTTGTATTCGTCCCTCCCCCCTCCTCACGGGCTTCCGCTCGGGACCCCTCTCCACGAGGTTGGAGGGGAAGATGTAGCCCGAGGGGATGCCTGGGCGCCTGGCGGTGTGGTGCGCCTCGGCGGAAGCGAGGATCTCGCGGACGGCGTCGGCCGCGGATGCTGGGGTGTGGTCCTCGGCGACGTCCTGGAGGTAGGCCGGGGGGGGGGAGCGGGCCCGCCTCGGGCGGCCAGGCGGTCGTACTGTTGATAGTGGGGGTGGGCTGCCCCGGGCAGAGTCGCTTGAGGTGGCGGCGGGGGCCGGGCGCCGGCGGCGGCCCGCGCCCGAGGTGCTGGGGCGGGCGGCGTGGTGTACGCCGCCTGCAGTTGCTCCGGGGCTCCTCGGGCTCCCCCCGACTCGAGGGCGTCCATGCGCGTAGTGAGGTGCTGCAGGGCCTCGAGAATGAGGGCTGTGTCGGCGCCCGAGGTCGCCGAGGGGAAGGCCGGCGCCGGAGGTGTTGAGGTGTCCCCGGGCGACCCCGAGGCGGGTCCCGGCGTGGCCTGGGCGGTCGCCCGGGAGCTCTAGCGGCCTCTTCCCTTTCCGTGTCCGGGCATAGTGTAGGAGCCTGAGGCGGGGCGGTGGTCCGAGGTGAAGCAGCAGGGATGAAGAGCCAGACAGGAAAAAGGCAGAGCGTGGAGGCGGCTGGAAGGCGAATGACTGAGGGAGGCCGGCGGGCTGCCTTATAAGGGAGGGCAGGAGGGCGGAGACAGGTGAGGTGCGAAAGCAAGGCGGGGGGAGGGGGGAGGAAGAAAGCTGAGAGGCGGACGTCGCGCGAGGTGAGAATGCTGCGCGACGACCGGGGAGGGGGGGGGAGGGTCTCTTCCTCTCCTCGCATCAAGCGCAATGCTTCGCATTACGACCAATGCACGCAGCTATTGGTCTCAATAAGACATGTCAGAAAATGTCCACCACCGACCCGCCCTCTGGAAACAGTGGGAGGAACTAATGGTGTTGGTGGAAACTCACTGTGTGCAGCATGCTTTGTGGAATTGGTCTTATATATAGAGGATTTTCATTGCCCATCCACCCTCTGATATCAGTGGGAAGAAGTAACGTTGGGGGCAACAGCTCGTTGCGCATGCTTCGTGGAAAAGGTCTATACATCGGTCTAATATTTATTTCCGAGATAGCAAGGATGGGGCACAACAGGACACTATAATCAGACTGCTGCTGATGTTGATGAAGCACACTGGATTACTCTGGATAAACGATGCAGTGTGCATGCCAGACACAAGGGACATGCAGTGTGGCACTGTGCGTGTGGTGCACTGGAGAATAAACCCTGGATTCTGCTTATTTGTTTGTTGGGGTCTTGCATCCTATCAACATCTAAGGTCATATCAGGAAGAATATTGACTTATGACCATGTACACTCTTGGCGACTTTATAGTGTTGTCCCATGGGGAGACTGACCCGCCAGCACCATGAACCAATATCGCACTCAATCACATTATCCCAATACTGAACAAACCAGCCGTTGCTCTATCCTATTAATGCCAAGCACCAGGCTAGGTAGCGACAAGTATACATTTTAGAAGTCATTCGTTTGACTTGTTCATTGTTTGAACTCACAAGACCTCCTGCACAGGAAGCCGGGAAGCACTCTTACCGATTAGCCAGGCTGGTTCGTTGGGTGGGTGGTTGGGGTGAGGTACTTACTATGATTACAAATACCGCGTAGTGCTAGAACCTGCATCTATAAATATATGAATATGCTACCCCTATGTAATAGAACTGATTGTGTGTGTTATATTATATATATATAACTCTGGCCGCAAGCCAGCGCTGGAAAAAAGAGATTTGTTTGAATAAACATCTTATTTTTGCTAGTTAACAAAAAAGAGGTTGGGACCGTCTGAGGGTGAGTGAGGGGTGTGTAGCGAAATGATTAAAATAACTGTGCATTGTGAAATGCTCGCCATTATAGACCAATTTCATATGACGTCAGCATGACGACATACTGTCACACTGCAAACTCAATGACTATGAGCAATCTTCATAGAGAAAAGGTGAAATATCTCTAAAACCATGCCACCTAGAAACAAACCGCTTGGCACACATACAGAAAACATATTCAATGAAAAGATTATATTAAAATTATATGGATAGGGTTCTGCATTTCTATTAATTTTGAATAAAATCGATGTGTTGCACTGCATGTATCGGCAAACTCAATTCATTGTCAATAGCTGTGAGCAATCTTCATACAGAAAAAGTCAAATATCTCTCAAACTGCACCACCTAGAAACAAACCGCTTGGCACACATACAGCAAACATATTCAACGAAGAGATCCTATTAAATGTATAAGGTTAGGGTTCTGCATTTTTATTAATTTTGAATAGAATCGACGTGTTGCAAACTCAATGGCAATGTGCCATCGTTCTGCAGCCAAGGTGCGCGCGCATACATGATGTTTATAAACATTGAAAGGGGTCCATACACACCTACCACCCTCCCCCCCCCCCAACCGTTTTGATATGACCTTAGATGTTGCCAGGACGCAAAACTCCAACAACCAACCAACCAAACCCCACCCCCACCCCACCAAAGAAAAGAGAGAAAAAAAAGCACCCCCAAAACCCCCACACACAATGAAACCCGAACTCCAGTTACTTACAACTCCCCAGTCCTGTGGTACCCATCGAAGCCGGCAGGTGGCGTCAGGGTGTGCGTCGGTGCAGGCCTCCACCGACAGGGGGCGCGTGTGCTCGTCACAGTACTTGTCGTGCAGGAAGTTGCCCTCATCGCCCCGGCAAGTCACCGACCGCTTCCGGGTCCCCGTCTCACACCCACCGGAACACTGTCGTGTCACAAATGTAAAACTCTACCGGCACTGCCTCAAACACTCAGGTCATCCGGTCAGACAGTATTACATACTACATGTCCCCAAGTCAAATCACATGGCGATAGCGCCTTCCATGTGGCAGGGCAGGCAACCTTAAATGGCTCCTTCCGATTGTGTTTGTTTGTTGGGGTTTTACATTCTAGCAACACATTAATATTAGAATTGATACTAAATTGTGACAGTGAGTTATCATGGCGACCTTATAGTGCTGCGCCACAGTGAGATCAGCTTACCGGCAACATGACTTAATATCCCACTCAGTCACATTATCCTGTTACCAAGCGAAACAGTCCTTGCCCTATCCCATTAATACTAACTGCCAGCCTATTTAGCGGCAAGTACCAATGTTGTAAGTCATTGATTTGATTCGGCTCCGGTTCACATGCACATGGAGCCGGACAGCGCTCTTACCAATTCGGCCGCCCCGTCTGGTCCATCTGGTTGGTCACCGATGACATGGCTCATATATACTTGCTTTACACAATGGAGGCCCAATTAAACAACATTTTAAATTGTGTCCCTTGATGATGTCAATATGTTCCTGTAAGTTGACCAGGAGTAGTTAGTTTCTCCTGCAGCACTATCTGTGACAAGGCTGCTGAACAACCCATTAGAAAAAGTGTCAGGAGGCTGGGCTGTGGAAATAACCACATGAATTTGCAATCTAATGTGCTATATATATTTATTCAAGTACATATCTACCTAGTCTTTTACTTTTATAGTGAAGAATTTAAGAAATCATGTAGATTATTAGAACATTCAGTTTCCACCATCTTTTTTCATTTTTTTCTTCCATTCTCTCTCATTTCATCAACTTCAATATAAATAAACACTGGAAGCTGAAACTAGGAGCTCCACATCTTGTTATTTATTTATTTTTTATAATTTGTTGTGTGTGATGAATTTATTTACCCTGCTCATAATGGATAAGTGTGCTGATAATTGTTTTCACCGCTGGGCAGCACTAGTCCAATTTGATTCAAATTTGTTGAATTTAATTTGAGTAATAACTGTAACCTTGTTTACAGTTGATTCATTCCAAAGCAGTTTTTACTCCGATTTAGACATGGTTATTCGGAGGTGAATATGTTATGTACATTATAGGAGAGGACCTACCTCCGTCCAGTCTGAAACGACCCACTTATGAATGCAGGGCCCCAGGCGACAGGGCCTGTGCATGCGTGGGCGGGTTGTGACGTCACAAGGTGACGTCGGCACCTGAGACGAGCACCGGACGTGCCGCGTCTGGACGCTGTGCCCACACTTCCTGGAACACTGTCACAATTATAAAAAAAAATTAAAAAGAAAAAGAAAAAATGGGTGTGTGGGGGGTGCGGGGGGGGGGGGGGGTAATGGGGCCATGAAGACCTTAGATAGTCCATGTAGTATGGCACCAGACCCGCTAACATTTCATGTTAAAAAAAGAAGAATAGAATCCATGGAAATCAAAATAGTCCATATCGCATATTTGTTTCATTTAACATTTCTTCATGCACGTTATGGGTACATACACGCATGCACAGACAACCCAAAAATAACAGTATTTTAACGATAGCAATCTTTACTGAACCCCCCCCCCCCCCCAACTCCTCCCCCAATAACATTAATTAAACCATAATGATCTTTGCTTAAAACTCCCATACTATCATTATTTTAAATATTATATTTTGTTGTTTTATGTTAGGTCATTAAACAGGGGAATTTTCAATCGCGGACAATTGGTCTTCTTCATTGCACTGCTCCTTGCCCTATCCTAGTAATGGTGAGTGCCAGGCTAGGTAGCGACAAATATAAACTTTTAAATCATTGATTTAAGTCGGCTAGGGTTCGAACCTAGGGGTTCCAGCAGAAAGCACTCCTGAATCAAAATTAAATGTGTGGACGTAGGGGCTCGAATCACAACACCTCCCAAAGCGTAGCGGCAATCTCAGCAACATTGTACTTCACCGAAAACAAATGTACATAACTAACTCGCAAAATCACTAAGACATGGTAACCTACTAAATACATTCTATTATGCGTAATCTGTAGATTCAAAAACCATCATATGTTATGTGACTAAATCAACAATAAGTACTAAATATTCGGAATACTGTATTAAAGAAAATATTAAAAAATATTTCTTTAAAAAAAATATAAAAAAAATAAAAAAGTAGCGTTTTGGTGGAATAAATTATATCATCCGTGGAATGACGTAATCAGAGCCTCGAATTCGGAAAGATTTCGAGGAAATCAACAGGCCACTTCTCTCGTCCATTCTAAACTATCACCCACTATCTACCACCACCTCTCACCTCGCAACGTCTCTCTTTCATTCTCCGTGGTCCTCCAATTTAGTTTCGCATTTTTATTTTTTTATTATAGTTCTCGTTTTATTTGTGGGCTTTTTATATCGCGTTTGTTATTGTTGTTCTAAATATAGTTGATTCATGAAATACAGTGTTTATTTCAGCACTAGGACATTGGTCTTCCAGATATTGAATTGAATTTGATTTTACCTTAAAATATGGTAAGATGGATTTGGTTGGCATCCCACAAGGGGGTCTTCCTGCCTGTACGCCGAACCGAATCGTTGTTACAGGATAAGTATTTATTTCCAAAGTGAATAAATTATTGTATGCTTAGTGTGTAATTTTCTTCATTTGGCAAGTCAGTTTTAGAAGAACGATTAAAATGGGAGCAGACAAAGTAAGAATGGGTGGGAAATGCGGCTTTGTTTGTTTGTTGGGGTTTTATATCCTGGGGTATGCAGGTATTGCAGGTATAGCAATACCTCAGGGAGTTTGACGCCCCTACCCTGGAGAGTTGTAAACCACTGCCTTGTGGAACAGGTTCTTGACAGAACCGAAGGCTAAGGGAGCAAACCCTAAACAGAAAACCATGTCACTATGGCAGCATTAAGGGCGGTTGATGTATGGAACTCCCAACATTTTCCTGACCAGTGAGGCAGGGACAAATAGTTTTGCGCCTGTGTTGACATGTTCTTGCCGGTGTGAAACCTCTATTTGCTCCCCGAGAGAGTGCCACTGGTAACTTGCAAAAGCCAGCAGCACTTCAACACTTTTGCAGGCAGCTTTCATGAAATGTAATTAAGACCGATTCATGGACACAACTCTCACAGCAGAGAGCTAAATGGAGAGCGGCAGTCAAGTAATGAAAGCAGTCTTTGTCGCATCACGACTGACAGCATGATGATGATGATGATATCCTGGCAATATTTAAGCACATATTAGGACTGGTACCGAGTTGTGACAGTGCACACTTATGGCGAGAGTATAGGGCTGTCTCAGTGGGAGACCAGACTGCTGGAACCATGACCTAATATCCCAGTCAGTGACATTAGCCTGACACTGAGCTAACCAGTCCTTATCCTCCTATTTAATGCTGAGTGCAAGGCTAGGAAGCAACAAGCATCAATTTTCTAAATCATTGGTTTGACTCGGTCGGGATTCAAACTCCCAACCTACCGCACGGGAAACCATTGCTCTTACCGATTCGGCCACCAGGTCAGGTATGGGAATTAGAGTTTGAGCTGACTAAGACTAGTAAGAGTAAGAATGTGACTGACAGTGACACTAGATATGTGTGTGACTGACTACTGACAGTGACAATAGATATGTGTTTGTGACAGACAATCTGAGACCTACCTCTCCCCACTGCGACGTTTCCCACAGCGGTCCACAGTCAATCTCCTTGCATGCCCGAGTAAGGTATGGCTTAGCCAGTGTACTACACAGGTAGTCGTGTACCTGCCAACATTCACAAACACACGCTGGAACAAGCGCGCCGATATGGAGGTTATTTGCTGCAGTGTCAATTGCTTTCTGGTCCTGCTTTGAGCTACTAGAACTTTTATGGTTAAAAGTTGATTGTCGGAGGTTTACGTCCTGGCAACACCTGAGGTCATAATATCATGACCTTTTAATGGTTAGAAGAACGGTATTAACATTTTCATTATATTTAAAAGATATCAACAAAAATATATGGTATTCTCTGTGGTGAAGTGGTGGAGTGGTTAGAGTGTCTGACTTTTTTCTAGGTCGGACTCCTAATCTGAAGGTTGGTGGTTCGATTCCCCATGCCCCGACCTCTGCCAATTTGGATTTCCACCCATGTGTATAACTTACAGTGTCAGCAAAGGCCAGTTGCTCTCACACCACGTCTATGTGGTGTGGGAGCTTAAAAATCCTTTGGGTCAGTAAAAGTGTAGGCCTGGGCTTTCTGTCGACAAACTGTCTAATGGTGAAAACAAGTCTATTCAGACTTATCCATGATAGGCAGTATAAATCTTCAAGAAAAAAAATTGATCCTACATGTTCAACTTAGATACTGGGGTTTTAATTAATCAATCATGTTAATGTGGTATAGGACTATTACGTCAATGGGGAACTCGGGCTTACCGTGCTGTCAAAGCCAGGCGCCATCATCCTCCAGCAATGCACCGTCCTATACTGGTGCCCCATCCCGCAGCTCATGGAGCAGGCACTCCACATCGAGGCTTGCCACCTGTGACGTCACCACACAGTATTACCAAAACAACTCCTTTTCTCAGTTACTGTCCACTGGTCTCTAGGGACGGACTGGACCTGGGCCCGTATGCATGAGCCAATTTTTTAACCGGGCCGGGGTTAAAGGCGGGTCCCGGGTTAATTAACCCCGGAGTTCGAAATGTGTCACGGGGCATGTATATGACCAAAGCGCGCTCGGGTTAGTTAACGTTTCAGTTATTTAGCAACCTAGGGGGCCTCGCTTTGTTTACATTACATTCGTCGATTCGAAAATATTAATATCGCCGTCGTTATGGCATCAGCGTTAATCTCGCTTCGATTTTAGGGTTAATTTAATTAAATTTCACTTATTGCGTATGTAATTCTGTTAAATATGATCGCATTGAATAGATTTGGGCGTAAATAATTAACGTTTCAGCTATTTAGCAACTTAGGGGGCCTCGATATCGACGTCGCTGCGGAGGCAGCAATTTGTTTACTTTACATTCGTCGATTCGACAATATGAATAACGCCGCCGTTTTAGCTGCTACGTTAATATTGCTTCGAATTTAGGGTTAATTTAATGAAATTTTACTATTTGAGTATGTAATTATGTTAAATATGATCGCATTCAATAGATTTGGCCATAATCGATCCCTAACCCCACCTTTAACCATCCTTTCGCTTGGGGTTAGTACAGGCGATTTTAACCTCGCCGAGTTAGTTTAACGCGGACACATGCATACACATTTTTCGCCACTAACCCGGCCAACCCGACGAAAACCAGCTTCGAAGCGCTAACCCAGACATATGCATATGGCCCCTGGGACCTGGAGTGTTAACACCTGTCCCTAAGTTCGACTGTTCCACACATTTGCTAGCAGTAGCAGCCACTCCCCCCCCCCCCCCCCCCCCCCCCCCCCATCCTCCCCATCATAGGTTACACGTGACCCAACTGGCCAATGGCAGGTCACTTCTATTCTGATCTAGGCGGAACAAACAGGGGAAGGTCCATAGGGACTGAATCATGTACGATGTGTCATTCCCTTCTTTCAATACCCCTAATATCTTTAGAATCTGGTCCGTCACAATATGGACCTGTTTCCGGTTGTAAGATGATTATCCAGTGCGCATGCGCATTGCTATTCATCGGCCAAAGCCTGTGTGTATGGAAGTTTGCCAAATAATTGAGCACATCTGCGCATGCTCACTGGATATCACACTGCACTGTTACGGGGCTGAGCAGTGTTATAATATGACAATATAAAGTTGCTCATACTTAGGGTCCTTCACAATTATCATCATTTTCACAAGTGTACAAAACATATGTTGGGGGCGAAGTAGCTAAGACCCACCATATGCTTTAAACAATTAATAAAAGTGTTGGTGAAATTATTGTAAAATATTAAGATTTTTATTGTACAGTTTGTGGGGAGAGAGGGGGGGTAGTCATGAAAAAGTATTTATTTTGTACACTTGTGAAAATATTAACAATTGCGAAGGACCCCTGAGCGGCCCTACCCGTATCGGCAAAGTCAATGGCTGTACGCCTTTGCTTTGCTGCCAGCGCCGTTTTCAGCGCATGCTCACTCGGAACGATGATCTTGTCTGTTGTAACGGACCAGATACTAAACATATTAGGGGTATTGAAAGAAGGGAATGACACACCATAGATGATTCAGTCCCCAGGGACCTTCCCCTGTTTATTCCGCCTAGATCAGAATAGAAGTGACTTGCCACGGCAGAACTACTTTCTCAGCACAATGTAAAATACATGTTGACCAGGATGCTCAAACATATTTAGGTCATAAATCCCTAACATTACAATCATGAGTGCATGTGCAGAGGCATTATGTCCAGTAATCTGATTGATATTCACATAACTAGTTTATGCTTTGTGTACTTAGTTTGTCAGGGCTCTAACCTCGGGCTGCACGGACGACCGTCGCAGGTCACGTGGGCGGGTTTGGGCCGCTGGCTGTCCTCGCAGAGGGCGGTGTCCACAGGAACGTTGTCACTCCGGTAACACTGGGCCATCCGTGACTGGACACCTTGTGAGGAAAGAAGAAATGAGAAGATTGTGGTGGAAAAACTTCTAGTAAATAGGCGAGGACCTGCCGATATCTGGTGGAGAAAAAAGAAAAAGTGGGAGATTTTGTTTTTGTATGGTGGGGGGGGGGGCTCTCTAGGGCCGTAATCGATTAACACGACCCGGGCAACTCCGGTGACCCGAGTCGTCAGAATTTCAAATCGAACACCATGAGTAGAGTCGACAAATACACGTGCCGTGTGCAAAACGACCCAACCGCAGTAACCCACCTCTTGGCTGGGGTTTGCTAGGAGCGATGACATCACATCTGTGCTGGTACCTGTACGATAACAGCTACCAGTACAAGTCCTGCATGTTGTGTTAAGGGTGCTTTTTTTAAATAACCCGGATTTTCAGCTTATACGATCATGAACTACTTTAAATCAAATTTTGCTGTACTTGTATCGGTTATTAAAAAAAGATATTACGTTTTAGATTAAGTCACCATTTTTTTCACCCCGAGCGTGGAGAAGGGTATTCGATTATTCGACACGAGTCTGTAGGATGTGCGCATGCACCAAAAAGTGGCTCGGGTGAACTGAGTTGATTAATCGATTACGCCCTAGGGAACAGGTGAAGACCTGTCGACAGGAAGTGGAGAAGAAGGGGGGGGGGGGGAGATTGTGGGGGAAAACCCTGTAGTGAACAGGCAAATACTTGCTGACAGTTGGTGGACAGGGATCCCATTTCTCAGCGAAAAACTGATTTCAGCGAAAACTGAGTTTCCAAATCAATGGGAAAAAAATCCTGTCCGCTAAAAAAATATTTACTTTGAATTATTTGTTAGTCCTGAAGTCTTAAAACAGTTGGAATTTCAAGGCTAAAATCTGTCAACGGAGGTGCCAGATTGCATCATCTTAATTTTAGGTTTAAAAAGAAATTCCTGGGGGAATGCCCTAGAATTGGTAAAGAAAAAGGAAAAAGTGGGAGATTGTTGGAGGAAAACCTGTAGCGAACAGATGAAGACCTGTCGACAGCTGGTGGAGATAAAGGAAAAGTGAGAGATTGTGGGAACAAAAACTTGTAGCGAACAGGCGAAGACCAGTTGACAAATGGTAGGGACAAAGCGTAAAGCGGGGGATTGTGGGGGGTCCGGGGGGGGGGGGACTTCTAGCAAATAGTTTGGGTTTGATAAATTTATGTTTTCAGCAGACTTTTACAATTAGCCAGTGTACTACACTCAGTGATTAGTGATTAGGTTTGCAGTTGGATACTGGTTCTATAGAATAGTAGTTTACTTGTGTTTTATATCCTGGCAACATCTAAGGTCATATCAGGATGGGTATTGAGAGCACCAGGCTATATAGGACAAGTATCAATTTTGTAACTCATTGGTTTGAGTCGGCTGGGACTTGAGCCCCCCCCCCCCCCCCCCCCGACTTGTCGCACAAGAAACCAGCGCTCTTAACAATAAAATTGACACTTGTCCCCACCTAGCCTGGTGTTCAGCATTAATAAGATCCGTTAAGGAGCAGTGGAATGACAAACTATGCACACAAATATAACCGGAAGCAAAACAAATTGGAAACTCCCCGATTGACACCACACACAAGTCTACAGAAATTATTAATAAAGGAAATCAATCCATATGGATTATGACCACTACTGCACAGTGGTGAACACAATTGCATGTACTTAACTGTCATGAGCAGAATAAAGACTTTTTTTTTTTTTAATGTAAAAAAGGAAAAATACCAAATTTTCCGCGATTGAGATTTCCCCTGTTTAATCAACAAATGTAACTTTGTTAAAAACCAATAAATTTTAAAATCTTAATTCGAGGAAAATGTAGTTTCTTACCGGAAGTGCAGGTGGCGCTACAGGCGGCGAGTTGGTTTAGTTTCCAGAAGTACCGGTAGGTGCCCTCGTTGGTCTGTGGGTTTCGGTATTTGCCACCCACAATGGCCGGAACGGACTCACCTGGTAAGATATCCGAACACGTTTAATATTTTGACTTCCATAATCAAGTGACTCCCCAATCACTTTATTATGCATAAGAAAGCAACTCCTCCTATCATATTGTGACTCCCCACCAAGATCCTTTTCGTAAATGTTTAATTTTTTTTCCCTAATATGAATTGATTGTTACATTTGCTTAAAGGCCCAGTCACACCTTACCGGACTGGGGAACCGGACGAGAACCGGACACTGTCCGGTACTGTATGGCGGTGTCCGGTACATGTTCGGTACCCATCCGGCGGTGTCCGGTGGTGTCCGGTACAAGTTTTGAACATGCACAAAACTTCTACTGGACACCGCTGGACTGACGTGTCCGGTTGGTGTCCGGTTTGTCCAGTACATGTCCGGTACCCATCCGTACATGTCTGCTACCCATCCATTGGTGTCCGGTTTGTCCATTTTGTCCGGTACCCATCCGTTACGTGTCCGGTTCTCATCCGGTACATGTACGGTACATGTACAGTACATGTACGGTACTTGTCTGGTCGCCCAGCGGCAATTGACCCATTTCCGCTTCATTTCGATACATTTCGATACATTTTGTGTACCGGAGAGCACCGCACTAGGAAATATTTTGTCCGGTGGTCTCCGGTACTCAGTCCGGTATGGTGTGACAGGCGCTTAAACGAATCGCAAAGACATATAAACACAATTTTATTTTATTTTGAACAAACCATCTTCTATAATATATATATACACACATGTACATCGTATTCATAAAAAATGAGTAGCTATATAGGGTATTCATGTGCCGTCATCAACCGGATGTGTGGCCATTGTGGCGATATCAAACAGTAAACAACCCATAGAGTTTGCCTGTATGCGCAGTGCAAAACATTAGTTTTATAACAAATTAATAGAAATGCAGAACCCTAACCATATGAATTTAATATAATCATTTTGTTAAACATGTTTTCTATGTGTATTCTAATCAGTTTGTTTCTAGGTGGTGTGGGTTTAGAGATATTTAACTTTTTCTGTATAAAGATTGCTCACTGCCATTGACAATGCATTGAGTTTGCCAGTATGTGCAGTGCAAAACGTCAGTTTTATTCAAAATTAATAGAAATCCAGAACCCTAACCTTATCAATTTAATATAATCTTTTTGTTAAACATGTTTTCTATGTGTCTTCCAATCAGTTTGTTTCTAGGTGGTGTGGGTTTAGAGATATTTAACTTTTTCTGTATGAAGATTGCTCAAAGCCATTGAGTTTGCAGTGTGACAGTGCCTTTATTATTGTGGTTACTATCGCCACAATGGCCGCACTTCCGTTTAGCGTGACGTCAGTGCATACCCTGTTTACATATATCATGCAGAGATCCCATTTCTCAGGAAATCACCGATTTCATCGAAAACTGAGTTTCCAAATCAGCGGGGAAATAATCCTGTCCACAAAAAAACACAACCATTAATTCCCCCCTCCCCCAAATTGGAAGTTTGTTCAGCGTATAAAGACTGAAAGCAGTGGTTAACAAATAAGTCAGTGGGGCTGGTAGGGGGGGTATGTCCCCGACACCCCTAGTTTTTCAGGATTTAAAAAATGTTTTGTCACTGGGACTCCCCCTGATCATGTCTTAAAAATAATAAATAGAGTTGACATATCCCGTAGCCCACAACACAGATTCATGGACTTAGACTCGCAGTATTACAGGGGGAGTCGTTTTATTATGCATAATAAAGTAACTGGGGAGTTACTTTATTCTGGGAGTTAAAATATGTTATGGGGTTCAATTTAACGCGAATATCGATATAACACAATAACTTATTGGACCTGGAATCATTTAATTCAAAGGTAATTCAGTAAATTGAACCCCACATTTAGCGCAATGCCACTTTTTTTAACGATTATATTTCATGGACCCAAATGATCGTTTTAAAACGGGGCCATACTGTACATCAGAAATTTTATTTTGGTGTTTCATTGAGAGGAACATGGAGTTGCAACTTGGGGGTGAGTGTCTCAGAATTTGAAGTATATTTTATAGTCTTCCTTCGAAGCCCGACAACCTGTAGATCTATCCATCTGGTGGCGATTGTTGGAACCAATCAATCACTGAGAATACCCCCCCCCCCTCCCCACCTCCTACCTGGGCGTCCTACGTCACCCGTCTCTGAGAATGACGTGTCCGTGCTGTTATCGCCTGACGTTGACGTGCTTGGGTCCGATGTGGTAGCCTCCATGGAAACCGTCTCCCCTAGCAACGAAAAGATAGATCGCAAGGGACCATGGTCAAATCCCGGCGATAGAGCGCAAGCCAGGTACCCTTAGATATTAGTTGTTACTTCAGATGCTAACAAGTACCACTGCCAGGACATAAAACCCCAATAACTCTATTTAACCAAGTACCAGGACATAAAACCCCAAAAACTCTATTTATATACATGTAGTTGTTTGTTTTTGTTTGTTTGTTAGGGTTTTACGTCCTAGTAACATCTAGGGTGTATGAGGACGTTCTCCGACTTGTGAAAAAGGCCACTCACAGCGACTTTATAGTACTTCCGCATTCGGAGATCATGTCATCAGCACCATGACCTGATATCCCACTC
Organism: Branchipolynoe longqiensis; assembly: GCA_030323885.1. NCBI lineage: Eukaryota > Metazoa > Annelida > Polychaeta > Phyllodocida > Polynoidae > Branchipolynoe > Branchipolynoe longqiensis. Next base: position 26,142,343 of record CM059201.1, on the reverse strand, counting down.
ACTGACATTATCCTGATACTGAGCTAACCAGTATTTGCCCTATTCCAGTAATGCCGAGCATCAGGCTCGGAAGCAACAAGTATCAATTTTGTAAGGCATTGGTTTGACCCGACCGAGATTCAAACTTCAGAAGATGGATACAACTACATAGATCTATTCCCTTCATGCCTAAAACCGATATCGGGCAATAAATTATAACGAACAATGTTTTCTGGGGGATAACAAATAATACCCCTTAAAGGAACAAAAAAAGAAACATATCTACATTTCTCTGACAAAATTGCTCATAAAGCCACACGCCCCCTTACCCATTTCGGTCCCCGCTTTGTCGTCTGCTCCGTGCGCTTGCGCGTTCCAGAATTCCCGCGCGCCGTGGGTTTCCCGCGTATTTTCCGGTACAAACACCGGCTCCAATGTCGTCTGCGGAGCTGCCTCGTAACTCAGGCTCTTGCCGTCAGGTGGCGCGTGTCCGTTTCCGGTCTGGTTGGTGGCGTGGTGGCCGCGGTCACTGCGTGTCGTGTCCCATGGGACGCTGTATTCGTAGGACACGTGGATCTCTCGTTTGGCCTCTGGTTGCAAGATCTACCAAAATCACCCCCCACAACAAATAAAATAATCATATATGATTATGAAACGGAAATAACAAGCAATATCAAAGCTGCTGGGAAGAAGGTTTATGACACTGAAAAAATCTATGCAAGAGTGATGGCACTGTAAAGTAGTGTCAGGGGTTTCAATAACAATGATCTTATGGCTCGCAAACTCTCTCCAGAACCAGCCTCCATGTTTAGCAAGGAACATATGAGGACATCCACCACTAAAGCAACCCTGAAGAACAAACTAAAGGTTGAGATCTCTGCTCGCCATGTTGCTATTGATGTTACATTCTGAGATGGATGTGCAGTGTTGTGGGTTGTACCTTGGCCATCTAATGCAACAGTTCAACACTACCTGGACAACTTTCGACGCCACATATCTACCTATCTGCAGAAAAGTCCTGTGAGCAATCTGCTTTTGGCTTGACTCAAGCGGTCAATAGAGTCACTAACAGATTCCTCTGGAAGCTTTTCAGGCTGTATGAGTATCATTGCTAAAGAATGGGTCGATAACTTATCATTTGGTGAACTAATATATGTGTCAAAGTTATCCACAATGACCTGAACCATGGCGTCATTTGCGCTGCTAACACCATGAAGATCGGAACTTGCTGATGCAGCTTTTGCAGCTGATTTCTTGAAATGTAGAACTTCATCATAACTACATATGATACCGTAGTCGTACATGTACCCAATTAATGTCTTTGAATCATGCAAGAGTACACCTAACGCAACCTGGAGATCTGTGGGTTTATTCCTTATTATGGCAGTAACCATATTTCCTATCATTAGTGCAGGTAATGTATGCAACAGTTTTGGTGATAGAGCTGCAAGAAGAGTCATCATGGCATCTGATACTGACTCCTGTGTGGTGGGAACATCTAGGTCCAGTCTGGAGGAAGATCTGTTTAGATGTATATCTTTGCACTCCCTTATCACTTCCTTGGCTACTTTGTGGATCTGGCTTGATACATCTTCATTATCATCATCTTTGACAATTTTAAAATGTAGGGCAGCTTGAGATCGGAAAGCTATGATATTGGCATAACCTGGTGATGAGAGAATGATTAGATCTCCAAAATGTTTCTTCAGGTTCCGTATCACAGCCCTGCGGCACATCAATTCACCTGTATGACTTTGATATTCATTGAAGATTTCTACAGAATTCTACATATGTAACATATCTTCTTCCATCAAGGCAATGGCATGTACAACACCAGAATCTGCACTGTGTTGTACCTGTTCTGGAGAGCCATTTTACATTCACCTTTAGAAAGTCGATGGGTCACAAATTTGGAAAAGTAATGCACGTGATATCGAGCCTCAGCCGCATGCAGGTCATTGACGGCTCCCTCTACCCGTACTTGTACCTCATTACCCCATTCATCATCTCGTTCTTCACAGATGTCCAGAATATACTGCTTGTATGTTCTCTTATCAGTTGCAGATACCGTTGACCGACATTGGTATGCTTCCTTCCATCTATCAGGGTGCTTGGGATCCTTGACAAGATCACATTTGTCACCACAATAAAGACATTGTTCTAGGAAAGTGAATGTTGTGTGTGATCGGCGAAGCTTCTTGGTCGGTGGCTTGTGTGCTTCAACATGCTTGGGAAGGTTTGACGTAGAGGTATAGCGCGACAAAGAATTCTTGTGATAGTATATTAGCAGATATGGGTCGACAGCGAGCTGAGGTTCAAGTTGTTCGTCTAAGTTGTCTTTATATAATTCACTTGCATGAATAATAGTATCAATTTGTGAATGATCTAGATTCTCCTGAACATAATCCGGAATTACATTGATACTTGAAGTTGAAGACACACTCCTGATGCTCCATTATTCAGGGTTATGAAAATAGACAACCACAACCATGCATGTATAAACTAGCACCATGAAATATTAAAGACTATCAAACACCCGTACAACATATTCTTCACAAACATTTTCAGTATTATCTGACAATATTAGAACATAATATCAAAATAAATTAGGTTCCTATTGCCCCAATGTTTTGGATATGTGTTGTAGAAGTTTTTTTGTCAAAACATTAGTTAAATTAGGCGGCCATTTTGAATTACAAGATGGCCGACAAACATAGGCAGTTTTTGGTTGCTCCATTGGACAGCTGAGTATAGACACCAAATTTACACCTCTGTGTGCCCTAGAAACAAAGTTGTGGCCAAAATCTGATTTAATTTGTTGAAGTGACCCCCATGGTGGCCATCTTGAATATTCCAAATTTCCTAAGGGTGAGAACTTCACACCCACCTGGAATTATTCACAGAAACACTATATTTGAATAAACAAAAGAGAAAAAAACTTTAACAAGCCATTTGAGGTTATGGTAATTTTGCCAGTCTCACTGCCGGACTAAAGGGCAGTGGGTGGGAGAGGAAGCGGTGGGATGAGAGTGAGGGGTGAGTGGGGTTGGGGTGAGGGTGAGGGTGCCAATCACCACTCCCTGATGGTTGCATCTGATAAGGGGCTTATCGTTGTAGCGGGGTGGTTGTGGTATAGCCGGTGTTATTGTAATTATGTTGGTTGGTTGTTGGAGTTTTATGTCCTGCATCTAAGGTCATATCAGGATGAGTACCGACTTGTGACAGTGCACACTCATGGTGGCTTTATAGTGCTGCCTCACTGGGAAATCAGGCTGCGGGCACCGTGACCCAATATCCCACTCAGTCACATTGGTCGTAATGTTCGCATTGCGTTTGATTCGTGGCGGGGGAGGAGCACCCCCCCCCCCTTCATCCCTCCCCGGCCGCGACCGTTGGCTCGCTGACATAACTCTTCCCCCCCCCCCCCCCCCCCTCTCTCTCGGCCCCTTATAACCGGCCGCCCTAGCTGCTCCTAGCCACTCGCCTATCTTCACCCTCCAGGCCCGGACCATATAGTGGCTACCTCATTGACCCTCTTTGTACTCATACACTTCCTCATATTGCCTTGTCATCTGAATAACATGTTTTTATTCCAACTCCTCTCTTCTCTCCTTCCTCGTCACGTATCATCCTGACACTGAGCTACCCAGTCCATGTCATATATCCTATTAATGCCGAGTTCCAGGCTAGGAAGCGACAAGTATCAATTTTATTATAAGTCATTGGTTTGACTCGACTGGGAACCAAACTCCCCGATCTCCCGCACGTGAGGCCGGCGCTCTACCAATTCGACCACTGCACCTGGTTATTGTAACTACAGTAAAACCGCTCTAACCGACCACCTCCACAGATCGAGCACTCGTCGATATCGATCGCTTTATTTGGGTCCCAACAATACCATTGTAACCATATTCTCACTCCCTAAACCAACCACCTCCCTAAATGGACCACTTAAAGCTGCATAGTCCGATGAAAACATCAAATTTTTTAAACCAAAACAATTATCTAGATTTGATTCTACACATCTAACTTAGATACTGCTGCACTTATTAAACATTTGTCGCTACATAGGAGGGAATACTGTGTCAATTTAATAGAACCTGTTACTGCAGAAGCCTATGGTGTTAGAGTTTTGGCAAGGTTGCCCAAATTAATTTGGCATGTTTACACTTCAAATATCTCAAAAGTTAACCATTTAAAGTATAAGTTACTTCAAACTAAAGTAAGGTAGATTATAATGACCAACATAACATATTTATCTCAGAAAATGACAGAAACTCAAAACCATCGGACCATGCAACTTTATAGTCAGTCCCAAGGTCGGTCGATTTAGAGAGGTTTTACTCTATATGTAAGGGTATGTAAAGTGGTATGCGGGTAATTCAGGACAGGAGGCGGACTACATAGTATGGCAATTTATTCAGAAGAACAGGCAATGTAATAGTCAAGTAATGGTAATCATAGGTGAGTAGATCAATGTTAAGTTGCATAGGTCATTAAGGCAATGTAAGTGTAATGGATAGAGTAGTGAATGTTCAAAGTCAAATGTCATATCGCGGTAGTGTCATTTATCGTTAGTTAGAGTCTTATGTGACCCGGGCCTCAACCCTATCGGAAAGGTGGGTGGGTGGGATGGTGAGAGTAGGTCTTGTCGGTGTGGTTGGAGGAGGAGAAGTGGCCGAGGTGATGGGGAGGCGGAAGGAAGGAAGGGGGGGGGGGAGGTACCAGCGGCGGGACCAGCGGGGGAAGGAAGTTGTGGTGGCGGCATCTGGAGGGAGTGGGGTGACTGAGGCAAGGGAGGTGGTGGCGCCATCTGGGTGGGTGAGGGTGTGTGGGGAGTGGGTGAATGAGTAGGAGGGGCGGTAGGGCCGGGGGAGGGTGGTCGTCCGCCTCCCCCGAATTACCCATATTGCCACTGCAATATGGACAATGCAGTACCTCGGATACCTTAGGTGCTAAAATACCTCAGGGAGTTTGACGCCCCTGCCTTGCAAAGTTGTAAACCACTGCCTTGTGGTACAAGTTCTGGTTCTTGATAGAATCAAAGGCTAAGGGAGCAAACCCTAACAGAAAACCATGTTATCGTGGCAGCATTAAGGGCGGTGATGAATGGAACTCCCAACATCTCACAACCAGCCACTGCAGGGACAAATAGTTTGCACCTGTCTTGACATGTTCTTGCCGGTGTGAGACCTCTATTTGCTCCCTGAGAGAGTGCCGCTAGTAACTTGCAAAAGCCAGCAGCACTTCAACACCTTGGAAGCAGCTTTTATGAAATGTACAACTGCACAAAGTGTCGGTTAAGTAATGAAAGCAGTCTTTGTCGCATTGCGACTGACAGCATGATAATGATGATGATGTACAGTACCATGACATAGAGGACCTGGTCGGTTTTGCCCGTTGCCTCGAGTCGCTCCAGCTTGGCGGATGAATACAGAGCGTGGTAGTAGCGGAACACCACACCGGCCACGTGGCGGTAAACAGTCGGGTAGGACTCGCTGCTCCGTCCGTTCACGAACAGGATGCCCTCGTCACTCCGAACGGCTGCAACGTGAAGACAGGAAACGCGTAGCAGACGGGGTGGCCGAATGAGTAGGGCACCCACTTTCCTAGATAACAGATTCACCCTGTACTTGTAGTACACGGGTGAATATCAACCCTATATAAAAGCTGTCGAAAAAGTGGGGAGATGAAATGAGAGCCTAAATTCATAACCTAAGAAGCAAAACTTCTTTATTTATTCCTTCATATTTCCCCGCTACCTTTGAGTTGAAAAATATAATAAAACATATAGTTTACTAGAATTTAAAGGTGAAATCGACGGCGTTTTATGGCTGCCATCTTGTCTTTTTGCATTCTCTCCCATTTCACCAACTCTGTGCCAATATAAGTACCCATTTGATACTAGAGCCAAGCATTCTACTTCCTGTTCTATACTAAAGCTATTTTCGCCAGTATTTAGACTATGTTGTCTTTCACCCTTGTACTCCAAGTACGGGGTGAATCTTTTATCTACCGCTTTCCATGCACGCGATCGTGTGTCCCGATTTTCTGGCCGACTCAAAACAGAAACTTCTAAAATGTTAGACTTGTCGCGACCTTGCCTGGTGCTCATATAACCAGGTTTTAAAGTTAGGGGGGGGGCCCAAACACATAAAGAAAAGGTGCCACGATGCATACCAAATAATTTTTAAATATTTGTATTTTGTATTTAGCATCAAAACACAAGGAAGATACAGTTTTAAAGGAAGTACATAATTGTTATTTTGTATCTAAGATCAGAACGCTCGAAAGATAGCAGTTTAATGGAAGTACATGATTGTTATTTTGTATTAACATCAAAACGCAAGGAAGATACAGTTTTAAAAGAAGTGCCAAGCTTCGGTTTAGCTCTAGTTTAGCCACCCACCGAAGACGGCGCTGCTGTCGACTGTCTCCACGACCCGGATGTGGGAGGCCCCCGCCGGTATGGTCACGAGGTTCGTGTAGCCTGCAAAGGGGCAGTGGGCAGTGCACTAAAAGTAAATAAAAACTTTCCTCCCAAATAAGTAGAACCCAGTCTTTTCCCCGCACGAGGCAAGGTTATTGCAGGGTTCTGGTAAACTTTGAAAGTTTTTGAAATTCAAAATAAACTGTTGGGGAATTTAAAAGTAGGTCTACTTGAGAATCAAATTTGATTTAATAGGGTAAAAAAAGTTTCGGGAAAGTCATAGCATAGGCGGCACTCGGGTGAAGGCTTGATCATTTCACATATCAGATTACATGTAAATTGTTTTGGTGCAAAATAAGTGATGCCATTAAAGAACATGAAAATAGGTTTAGAAATACTGGAAAAGAGTGGCCTGTGGCCCTGGAAAGGTATTGGGAAATGGTGGATTTAGATACTAGAAAGTTATGGAATTAGGTTCTGCCAAGATGTAGGAATCATCTAGAATGATATGGGATCAATACCTGGCTGAGTCATAGCAAATCAAATTACAAAATTGCTATTTGTCGCTAGCTTGCCTGGTGTTCCGCATTCCTAGGATAAGGCAAGGAGCAGTAGAATCAGGAAAACCAATTGCTTGCAATTGAAATATCTCCCGCTTAATCAAATAATGTTTACATTTTATTTACATACTATTTCTTAACCATTGTCATCGTTGGTGCATGGTCAATCGTTGTCATTTATCGTGCATGACCAACACTTGTCATTATTGGCGCATGACCAGCACCGATCATTATTGGTGCATGACCAGTACTTGTCATTGTTAGTGCATGACCAGTACTTGTCATTATTGGTGCATGACCAGGACCTATCATCAGTGGTGCATGACCACTGCTTGTCATTGGTGGTGCATGGCTACCCCTTCCATTGTTGGTATATGGCCACCCCATGACATTGGTAGTGCATGACCACCACATGACATTGGTAGTGCATGCCCGACGTTGGTTCTGCTGTGAAACATCAGCTTAAAGTGCCTGTCACACCTTACCGGATTGAGTACCGGACACAACCGGACAAAGAATTTTATAGTCCGTTGGTGTTTGGTATCAAAATGTACCGAAATATGTCAAAATGTTGCAAAGGCCGCCTGATGAAACGGACGGTAAACGGACAAGGAACGTACATTAATGAATAGCCACCGGATGATAACCAGATGACACCGGACGACACTGTATCTAACCGGACAAGCAACGGTGAACCGATGGGCGAAAACCGAATGTCAAACGGACGGACCGAACATCAACCGGACACATACCAGACTGTTAATGGATGCACCGAAAACATATAAAAAACCGATGGACCGAATTCCCGCAACACAGTCAATGGACTATTCAGGAAGCAAACCGGAGATGTAACGGATGGGTACTGGATATGAAACGGACAAAACGGACTAAGCAGACTTAAACCGGACACCAACCGTACACGTCAGTCTGGCGGTGTCCGGGACAAGTTTTGTACATGTTCAAAACTTGCCACTGTACAAGCCAGACACCACCGGACAGAGAACGGATACACCGGATGCGTACCATATATAAACCGTACATTGACGTATTTCACCGGACAATGTCCGTTTTCTATCCGGTACCCCAATCCGGTAAGGTGTGACTGAGCCTTAATATAACACCCGGCCGCCTGAATGCACTTACTTACCCATGGAGACGGGTCTTGTGATATTACCGGAAATGACATCACATGAACTGTTGTCACCTCCACACACCCCACAGCGGTCATGTACTCGGCGTGAGTATAACTTCCGGTCACACCCGATTCTCTGGAATTGAACTACCTTCGTTATCGGTACAAGTGAGAGCGTTAGCCAATGCGCATATAAAATACCTAAATGACTGCAGTCAAATATTACTTCCTAGGATTTCTTTTTGCAGTAAGCAGTTGTTCAATCACCTTTAAATATTCCACTTCTACTGATCAAAATGGCTACAGTTGATCACTAATCTTAAGGTAATAAATTCGTTATTGTCCTAACTGAAATTTGAGCCTCCCGGCTGCGTGTTGTGCCTTGACAATGGCGTTGCTATGGTTATTGCTGATCCTAGAAACTCTCAAACCTTAAAGGGGCAGTAACATGATCAACATATCTTTAATTATTCACAAATGGCGTGATCAAACGTGACTATTCATAGTTTACATATCTTGAAACTACCTGGGAATTTGCTTAGGTACCGCTGTGGTCAAGCTATATGAATATTACATGTTTTGGCCCCAATGGCCGTCCTCTGTTACAGTGACGTAGGCCAGGGAAGAGTTACACAGTTCGATAGGGTTCCATTATGAAATAGAACTGAAAAGTACTGTCATGGGGGGTGATGAAAATGGGAAATATTGCGCCTAGAGTGGGACTCGAACCCACATCTCTTTGCATTCCAGGCCAGTGTGCTAACCATTACCCCACCTAGGCTCCCTGATATCACCATACTACCCCCCCCCCCCCCCCCCCCCCGCCTACCTGTCTATGTGGTTACTTGTCTGAGAGGTCAGTGCAGACTACTACACTCGTCCCCCTGGAATTGTAAGTCTTTTAATGCTTACAATTACATACATACAGGCAGTGCACTTACACATACACAGGGTAGGTTCAACAACCATACAGCGCGTAGTCATGGGGGGTGATGATAATGGGAAATATTGCGCCTAGAGTGGGACTCAAACTCACATCTCTTTGGATTCCAGGCCAGTGTGCTCACCATTACACCACCTAGGCTCCCTGATATCACCATACTACCCACGCCTGCCTGTCTATGCGGCTTTGAGCTCCAGCCCAGTAGGTAGGAACTGATCTATATAGGAGCTCTAGATGGAGTATTCTATGGCTGTTCTCAGTAGTTCTAAGTGCAATGCAGCTGCTTTGTCTAAAATACAAATATTGTGCTAAGATATAAATCAATCTGTTAAGAGTAAGATATAACTTCTTACGTGTTCAATTCAGGTGACCAGATCTTTAAATCCCATATTAAAGAGTAGCTGGTTAATACATATATATATATCTATATATATCTATATATATATAGATAGATATCTATATATGTATCTATATACACCCCCAGAGTGTGATGCGAGGGGGCGCCCGCCCGGCAATTACCCAGCTGGGAGGGGGGGGGGGAGAGGGCGCTCCACCAATGCACAAGAGGAAATATAGGATGTACATGTTACCCTTGCATTTATACTCGCATAATGCATTATACATCACATATGTATTATATAATTTATTATGTGGATATAAATAACGGCAGCCCCTTAATGTTTCTATCTAACCACATTAACTTCCATGTTATTCACTGCAGAGCGGGCATTCTCTCCTCCCCGCCTCCTCTACACCATGAGCCAACTATCACTCTATCATATTTTCCCTCAATATATAATTGTGATAGTGTTGAAATGTATCATTCAAATTTGGTCTTAAAAATAGTACAAGCGCTGTCACTGCCATACCACCGTACATTACATATGTGCAATGATTTAAAAAAAAGAAACAATGTATGCATGCTATTATAGTATCAGACCCACTATTTCTATCCTAGGCTCATGTCTGATTTAGGCCTGGGCCTATATCTGTCAGAATTATTGTAGAACTTACAGTGCAAGTACCATTGATGCAGACACCGGGGTTGCTCCCATCCTTCAGGTCAAGATCACATGACGTTCCATCTCTGACCTTGAGTGAAAACCTGACGGCGAAGTGGGGCAGTGAGAAACCGGAAGTGCTGCAGACGAGCGCGCAGGGGCTGATGGTTAGTGAGTTAGCGCCACCTGCAGTGGAAGTGGAGTGAAGTTGGCAATAACAGTGATTCAGTAAATGTGGTCCGCATTTGGCGAGAAACTAGCGTAGTGAGACTCACCTCCCTAGGTGAAATGTCACATGTACAGAGGTAGGTGTTGGTAAGTTGAATGCATCAGGGCGCTAATTGTCCCGGAATGGCAGAAGTGTGGGTTCAAATCTCACTATAGGCGTAATGTTGTCATTCCTTTGCGAAAAAAACCCATTCACATTAAATTGATGGAGTGACCAAGATTCTGTCTATGCTTTCCCCTGTAGAGTGTTCAATCATCTCTGTGTATGTATTATATGGTTAGCACTGCATTTTCTTTCTGGCGTGGTGAAAGTGATAAAACCATCATCATAAGGCATGACCTCAGATATTGCTAGGACATAATACTCCATCATTCAGTTACTCTATGCAATGATAACTTTCTGCTTTTGTGTCTGAACACCCACCGGTTTAATCCTTGTTGTAATTCGAGTTAAAAACTGCATTTATTCGATGAAAGCATCAATCTTTCTAAACTGAAAAAGGTTACCTTGATTTAATTTTATTTAGACATTGGTTCAATTTTCACCTATTAATCATTTGTTGCTGCACAGCCAGAATAGTAAGCCAGGTTAATAGGACCTGTTATTGTTGAAGCCTATGGCTTCAGCATTTCGAAGTGCATGTCAAAATTAAATTAGCACATTTTCACTTCAAATATCTCCGAAGTTATCCATTTATAATAAAAGGTACTTCAAACTAAATTAAGATAGAGTATTACTGTGCAACAATAAACACATGCAATCCCCAGTAACTATACACATGATCATGTAGATTATTACTATGCAACAATAAACACATGCAATCCCCAGTAACTATGCACATGATTATGTATTGATTTCATCTGCACACATCCAGTTTGATTTATTTTTATTTGAACTTTATTTGTTGTCATTATTTGGTAGCAGTTCACTATGCATGCTACGCCGAAATGATCTCTTAGAAGATTTTCACAACCAAGCCGCTTGTTAATGGAAGTTATCTGAGTGTTCAAACTCTGTGAAAGAGGTCTATTGTGTGATATTCCCATTCTACTCCATTTCCATTTTTTTAAATCTTTTTTATTGAGGCTGTATTTATACTGTCCATAGCATATAAGCCTGGGTATTCAGGCTTGTTTTCAATGCTGGCCAGCTGTAGTGTCAGTGTTATCTTATCATACAGTAGCTGCTGATAAGGTATTTGATTGCCTGCATTTCAGCAGCAGATAGATAGTTGGTTGGTCTGGTTAGTAATCTATGTTAATTTTGTTTGATTTTCTTGGCATATATGTGTTTTATTCATTATATCGTTTGTTTGTTGTTGTTTTACGTCCTAGCAACATCTAAGGTCATATCACATCCAGATAAACTTGAGTAAGACACAGATACCGAGTTGGTCTACAATACGGGTGTTCCGATTTTTGCTGGTTCCTCAGGAAGGACTGAAACTGCGACCCAGCATGTTAGGTCGATGCTCCAGCTTACACACTGGAAGATGGGCTTGGTACCACTTCCAGTCCTATTCTTTACTGAACAATTATTTACTTTCAACATGCATGCCTCCTGATGAGCAAACTTTGTAGCGTTATTGCCATACATTTGTTTCTGATATAAATTGTAATGACATTGTCCTAACACATATTTTGGATGAGTTAAAATACCACTTCCTGTATCATGATGTATGCGCATTCACCACCTTCCCCACCTTCCACCATGGAAGCTCTAGCTGTGACCCTGCATGCTGAGTCGCATCTACAGTCCTTCCCGAGAGACCAGCAGAACTCAGAACACCCATATTCTCAATTGTTATTCGATGATGCGATATAGCGATATAGCGATTGGTAGGCAGGAAGTGTGAACACTTATTTGTCTCTCATTTTTGCTTGAGTGCAAGTAATTAGCAACACAAGGAATAAATTAGTAGCATGTGGTGAATAAGGGGTCAAATTTCCCTGGATCATCAGCCCATGCTTTTTCTAATCTGTTCTTGAATGAATTTATTGAGCCGGCATCTATAACATTTTGTGGGAGACTATTCCATGTATTTATGATCCTGTTTGAGAAACTGTGTTGCCTTAATTTTGAAACGGCTCTGGGTTTTACTAGTTTGAGAGTATGGCCCTGGCTGCCTTCTCTTTTATTCAAGGTGAAAAATCGGTTCGTATCTATTTCATCAAAACCTTTCATAATTTTAAATACTTCAATTATGTCTCTTCTTTTCCTTCTGTAGGAAAGGGTAGGAAGTTTCAATTTCCTGAGCCTTTGTTCATAGGGTAAGTCCTTTATAACTGCAACTAGTTTCCTTGCACGTCTCTGAACCTTTTCTTTGCGCCCCATTTCAAACTGACCTTGTTCTCTCTTGTAAGGCTCCCATTCGTAGTGGTGCCCCCTATACGGTTGACTGTTATAGGCTGCGCATTGCTGGAACCGGAAGTCCTTCTCATCTGTGCTACACTCCTACTGGGCGATAATACAGGACACTAACTGTGAATTATATATAGTGAGTGATAATCGGGGATATTAACTGGATGGTGTTGCATTATGAATGAAAATAGCATACACTAACTGCGTAGTAATGCAGCGTACTGAGCGATAATATGGGACACAATGCAGCAAGTTGGATGGGGAACTGTGACTTGAACTGGAATTGATTGATCTTGATAATAGGGGGAAGTAACCGGGCCGTGCTACAGCATGGAAAAGGACGATAGAGAACATTGGTGATATTGTCAAGTGGGCGATAATAGAGATTGGAACAAACAGCTCTAACCGCTGTATTAACTAAATGGGTGACTGCGAACCGCAAAGAAGTGAAATAAATGTTTCAAGCACTAAAGGGTCCACCTCTGGTTCTGCTAACCATTTCGAGGTCTGGCCCGCACACCCGTGAGTGGACCTGTGACCAGGAGGAGAGTGAATGGGCGCCAAGTGGTACCATGTCCTACCGGTAGGTGGCTGCAGGTCTCGTAGCGCCGCTCTGTTCCGCCACACTGCAACCCACTTCCAATAACTTCCCCCAGGCCGCCTTCTCTGAAACAAAGCAGCTCCACATCAGGGCCGTAGCTAGCGGGGAGGGGGAGGAAGTTTCCCCCCCCCCCCCCCCCCCCCAACAAAAAACACAAAACAACCCACAACTAAAAACCCACAAGAAAAACAAAAAACAAAAAGAAATCCCAAAACAACGGGAACCCCCAAAACTCATGTTATGTTTAAACACAAATAACGCGAGAATTTCCTGCTGGTTGATATAAACGTTTTCTTTAGTTTTGTTGGTACATTATTTGATTTAGCTGCGGAAATTTCAATTGCGGTCTTCCTCATTCCACTGCTCATTGTCCTATCCAACGTATGTAACTTCCCTGAAATGGCTGGAAATGGCCTTTCAGAGCCTTTCCTGGAGGCGGGGGGGGGGGGCATACCTCCAGATCCCCTTAGTGCCTTGCGCCTTCGGCATTCGTCTATTCCAAAATTGTATCTGTTGCTCCAAACACAAATTCAGTTATGGCCGTGCACATATCTACGCAGACCTTAGATCTATACAAGCCGCACCCTTCTTCAGCCTGGTGTGATCCAGTTACGTGTGTTTTCGAGTTCCGCTGATCCCTCAGGATGAATTTTAGATAAAAGATTCGCCCCTACCCAGAGTAGGGGTAAATGACAATCTAGTTTCTAATCCGTGACTTGGTATGAATCACCTTAAAGTTGCATAGTCCGATGGTTTTGAATTTCTGTATTTTATCTGAGATAAATATATTAGATCGATCATTAGTATCTACTTTACATTAGCTCAAAGTTACTTTTATTTTAAATGGTAAACTTTTGAAATACTTTGAGTGCAAGAATGGAAAATTAGTTTTGGCAAGCTTGCCAAAACTCTGACACCATAGACTTCTGCAGTAACAGGTTCTGTTAAATTGACTTAGTATTGCCTTCTATGCAGAAACACATGCTTAATAAGTGCATCAGTATCTAAGTTAGATATGTAAAATCAAATCTAGATAATTGGTTTGGTTTTGAAAATTTGATATTTCATCAGATTATGCAGCTTTAAACAAGTTGTGGAGCCACTGGTTCAAAAACATGTAATGTTGATTTATATTGGCATAGTGTTGAGGAATTGGGAGAGAATGCAAAAAAAAGCAAGATGGTGGCCACTAGACAATCTCAATTAGATTATTAAATTCTATTAATCTACTTGATTTAATCAATTCTTCACTCCAAACATAGCGGGAAATGATAAGGGATGAATATTTGATATAATACGGCGCTGCCACCAAGTGGCTCAGATCTCCCCGAGTTTGACCTTAGGTTTTGTTAGGATGTAAAACCCCACCAAAAAACAGCAACAACAACCAATTCAATGAAATGCTAAGAAGTGATACCATAACTGTGATAGCTAAAGCTAGCCGCTACCTGATCTCATCAGCTGAGTGGATCTGCAAAGCCAGACGACCATTGTGGAACCGAAACTTTGCTGTGGATAAAGAATCTTATTACACAATGATGTGTCGCGCCAAGTTTCCCCAACGAAGTTTTTGTGTACGTGCCGTTTTGTAAGCGTCGCCTTTCTTAGCCATGGCTGACGCGCTGTTCACTTTGAACTTGCTTCATGTCGACCACAACTGGCGGCGAAATTCAGAGAAAAAGCAGAGAGAAACTGAACGCGTGATTAGCGGTACCGACGTAAGGGGCCGTCCAAAGTTTTCAATTTCTTTTTGTTTTGTGTGTGTGTGTACATTAGTTGATTGAGAAGGGGAAATTTCAATCACAGACTATTGGTCTTCCTCATTCCACTGTTCCTTGACCTATCCTAGTGATGCCGAGGGCCATGCTTTGTAGCGACAAGTATCACTTTTTAAGTCATTGGTTTGACTCTGCCAGGGTTCTAACCTGGGATTCGAACCCCACGACCTACCAGAATGGGAGGCGGACGGTCAAAAGATTCGGCCATCGCGTCTATCGAATCTCACTATAGGCGTCTATTTTCACGGTCGTACAAAGTGTATGGTGGAGGGAAGGGGGGGGGGGGTAATGTCAGTCAAATACGACAACTATCAGTTAATAAAATGTTATTTAACAGATTCATAGTCTTGTATTTGTATGTTGTACTGAAATGTTGATGTGTACTACCTTGGGGTGCGGGGGGGGGGGGGTGTGACTGGAAAAGTAGTATGCGTTGTACGACAATGAAACTGTTGAAAACGTTGGATGGCCCCTAACTCTCCTTGACTGGTACGGTTTTGTTGTTTTTTTTGTGTACGAGAGCGCCTTTTCCTCAATTCGCGCTAACTAGAACCAGAAGGAGTTTGATCGAACTTCTAGGAAGTGTTTTGTATAGATAGTACTGGGATGATTGGTTAAATTTGTCTTTGATTGTCAATGTGTACTTTAGTGTCCATCACAATTATCAACATTTTCACAAGCCTACAAACCATACTCATAGTTTGAATAGTGTGAAAAGCAGCCTGGAGTGTGACAACACCAGGGGCCATATGCAGGAGTCAGTGTTAGCGGGGTTTGGTGTTAGAGCCTGTTACCGTTTAGCTATCACCGAAGTCGGGACCTGTGTCAAGTCGTATGCAGGAGCGCGTAACACTTTCATTATAGCTAAACGTGAAGTTATTTATAGATTTGGGAAATCCCTCTGTGTCTGTACCCATATACTAGGCTTAAATATATTAAATGCTATCATATTTAACAGAATTAGATACGCAATAAGTGAAATCTGATGAAATTAACCCTAAATTCGAAGCAATATTAACACTGCTGCCATAACGGTGGCGATATTAATATTTATATTTTCGAATCGACGCGCGTAAAGTAAACAAATCGCTAATACATTGCCGCCAATATGTCGACGTCAGCCAGTATGGATGTCGACGTCGACGCGACGGCGGCGATTTGTTTACTTTACGTTCGTCGATTCGAAAATATAACTATTAATATTGCCGCCGTTACGGCGGCAGCGTTAATATTGCTTCGAATTTAGGGTTAATTTGCTGAAATTTCACTTATTGCGTATGTAATTCTGTCAAATATGATCGCATTGAATAGATTTGGGCCTAATCGGTGCCTCACACCAACCTTAAACCACCTATGGATCACAGTTACCCTAACCTCGTTTAAGGTTTTGGTGTTAGGCCTATCACTGACTCATGCATACCGACTTTTCGGCGCTAAACCAGAAATCCCCTCTAAACACATTTTGGCTCGATTACACTGACTCCTGCATATGGCCCCAGGGTGGTGTGACTGGTAGAGTGCGGTGTTACAAATACAGGGTGGCGTGAAAGGTAGCCCGCCGAAAGCTGGCAGCCATCGCTCCCAATATCGCTCTACAGACGTTGCCAGCGCCACCTGTTGAGTTCAAAGAGCAACTCGAGAGGTCCCTGATGCGCCTGCGCATGTTGCCATAACGCGTCCTGATGGCTTCAAGAGTTGCCATAGTTACGCTCACGTGATCTATTGTAGTTCCGGTGTCGGGCGGCAGTTGGCCGCGTTTTGACAACAGATAGCCGACCAGTTTTTCGCAAAGTGATAGCTAAATAGTGTAGTATGTGGTCTTTTAGAAGCAGCAGCCAGCGCCATGTCTGCATCCGGGCAACTTGCATGGGAGTCTAAAACTACTTCCGGTGGTCAATCAGAATTAAAGTTGCAAAATCCGATAGTTTTGGGGCTTCTGTGATATTTTATTTAGATAAATATATCAGGTTGATCATTATGTATCTACTTTATTTTAGTTTAATTGCTTTCACTTTTTAAATGGTTAATTTCAGAAGATATTTGGAGTGAAGACATACATTGCGATTCATGCACACGGAAATGCTGGACACAGGCTTTGCTTAAGGTTGCATAGTCTGATAATTTTAAGTTTCTGTCATTTTCTGAGATAAATATGTTAGGTTGGTCATTATAATCTACCTTACATTAGTTTGAAGTAATGTTTACTTTAAATGGTTAACTTTTGAGATATTTGAAGTGCAAACGTACAATATTAATTTTGGCAAGCTTGCCAAAACTCTAAGACCATGGGCTCCTACTGTAACAGGTTCTATTAACTGACTCAGTATTCCCTTCTATGTGGCGACAAATGTTTAATAAGTGAAACAGTATCTAAGTTAGATATGTAGAATCAAATCTAGATAATTGTTTTGGTTTTGAAAATTTGATTTTTTCATCGGACTATGCAGCTTTAAGCTAAGATTCCTTACACGCGGTATGTGAATGCGAATGCGGCAAAAAATCGAAACGCCTTGAAGTCAATGGGCTACATCCCTTACACGCGCGGTATGTGAATGCGAATGCGGCAACTCGATCGGTCCCTGTAGCAATCGGTGCGGCATGCGGCACACGGTATGCGAATAGAAACATCAGTCACACTTGTCCATTAGTTTTAGACGAGGAGAGGTGACTGAGCATTACGGAACGGTCACACAACACAAGGGTGCAGAGGGGAAACATATGGTAGTGGTGGTGGTGGGGTTACGAGTTTGTAAAAATGCTACCATAGCCTCAGAAATATGAATACTTATCTATAATTTGGTAATTATAAAGGTAGGAACCCCCATGTGACATACCAAGAGGTACATAGATATAAATGGCATATTAGGCCATATACAGTGCAGTATGGAGTATACTTGTTTATTTTTATTTTTTAAATATAGCCAGTTGTGTGCCGCATGCCGCATGCCGCATACCGTGTAGAAGGAATCCTCCCATTCACATACCGCATACCACATGCCGCATACCGCATTCCGCTTAGAAGGAATCTTAGCTTAAATTAATCACTTTCGAGTCTAGCACTGGAGCGCCACTCCGCAATATATAGTTCATGAGTGCTTGGATATGTAGGATCAAATCTAGCTGAGTGTTGTAGTTACCGAAAGTGATGCTTTTATCAGATCATGCAGCTTTAAGATTAAGACAGTGCGGGAACAAGCTGGGCTGATTTCGGGAAGTTGAGGGAAAACCAGCTGAACTGTGGGGGGCGAGCTGCCCAGACGGCTACGATGGGTGGCCAGGCCGACCGAACTCTCCGAGCGGAGTCTCGGTGTGGCACTTGCAGTGTGTGGAGAGGTGGACTCGGTATCCGGTTGGAGAGTGTCGGGAGAGCGCATGATGTCGGATTAGTGGCATCAAAGAGCGGTTTGTTTGTTGTCTGAAGGTTGATCGTGAGCGTTTCCTTCGGTTTTGTGTGTAGCACTGTGCTTTATTTATGTGTTGTAGAGTTTGTGTGCAGTAGTGTTTTATTTGTGTGTAGTAGTGTTTTATTTGTGTGTAGTAGTGTCCTGTATTTATGTGCAGGAGTGTGTCCTCTTTGTGTGTAGCAGTGTGTTTATTTGTGTGTGGCAATATGAGTCACTATGCTCGATTGGTATGTACCAATGTGCTCTATTTGTATGTAGTAAGGTGTTCTATTTGTGCATAGCAGTATGGTTCTGTATGCTCTATTTGTGTGTAGCAGTGTGTTCCATTTGTGTGTAGCGGTGTTTTATTTGTGTGCAGTAGTTTTTATTTGTATGCACTATTGTGTTTCATTTGTGCGTAGTATTGTTATGTATTCATGTGCAAGAGTGTGTCCTCTTTGTGTGTAGCAGTGTGTTTATTTGTGTGTGGCAATATGAGTCACTGTGCTCTATTGGTATGTAGCAATATGCTCTATTGGTATGTAGCAATGTGCTCTATTTGTATGTAGCAAGGTGTTCTATTTGTATGTTGTAATGTGTTCTATTTGTGCATAGCAGTGTGGGTCTGTATGCTCTATTTGTGTGTAGCAGTGTGTTCCATTTGTGTGTAGCGGTGTTTTATTTGTGTGCAGTAGTTTTTATTTGTGTGCACTATTGTGTTTCATTTGTGTGTAGTATTGTCATGTATTCATGTGCAAGAGTGTGTTCTCTTTGTGTGTAGTGTGTTTATTTACATGTAGCAATGTGTTTTATTTGTGTATAGCAGTGTTCTCTGTTTGTACATAGCAGTGTGTTCTATTTGCATACAGCAGCGTGGGTCTGTATGTTCGATTTCTGTGTAGCAGTATGTTCTATCTGTGTGTAGCCGTTTGTTCTATTTGTATGCAGCAATGTCTTATATTTATGTAAATAATGTGTTCTATCTGTGCATAGCAATATGTTCTATTTGTGCGTAGCTGTTTGAAGAGAACTAATGAATGCTCTTATAAGAGCACATCATATTTAGACGAGAAAGCAGACGATATGTGTACGAGAAAACAGTGAGCAGACGACATTTCAGTGAGAGATCAGACGACAAGTAAACAAAAATCTAGACAAGAATGAATGAATGAAGGGGCTGATCCATCCAACAGGTTGGAGAGCTTACCTCGTTTTAGCTAAGGTGGTCATTTGAACACCGAGTTAATTACCAAGATCAAATTGTATGTAAAATTAAGTAGTGAAATAGCATATATATGCCTGTAGCACAATGAGTTTGGGCTAGTTTTACTACTGGAACATATCATGCGAAAGGAAAAAAATTATATTAGGATCCCTGATTAGTGGCAGGATATTTAGTTAGGGAAGTAATTTGTAAAACAACATTAACATATTAGTGCTTAATGCTTATAAACCAAATCCCGTGTGTTAGTTACTGAGTTGGTATAACCAACCAACCACATCACAATAGGGGTACCTCCAGTCAGCTATGGGTATATGCTGCTCAGTGGCAATCCCTGTGTGACTGCCCCCCCACACACCCACACACCCACAAACACACCCTTTACACCGCTTCCTATGCAGTGGCCAGCTTACTGGGGTTGGGGGTTAGTTCAGAGGGAGAACAGGGAAAATGTCAGATTAGGTTCACTAGCTGTATTAATACCTATATTTGATCAATTATTATTATTGTCATTATTACTGTCATTATTATTAGCATTATTATTAGCATTATTATTAGCATTATTATTGGCATTATTATTGGCATTATTATTGGCATTATTATTAGCAGTATTATTAGCAGTATTATTATTATATATATCATCCTTATTAATGTCAATATTAATGACACTATTATCATTGTGCCAATACTAATGACACTATTATCATTGTCATTACGAATATGACGAATATAATGACGAACATAATGACGAATATAATGACGAATATAATGACGAATAAAATGATGAATATAAGTCTTATTGGATATCTACCTAATTACATTATTTATATATTACATAAATCTAACCCGGGCGTGGTGGCCTAATTGGTAGAGCGCGGGCCTCACGTGCGGAAGGTCGGGAGTTTGGTTCCCGGTCGAGTCAACCCAATGACTTTAACATTGGTGCTTGTCACTTCCTAGCCAGGCACTCAGCATTAATAATATGATAGGGCAAGAACTGGTTAGCTCAGTGTCAGGATAATGTGATTAAGCAGGATATCGGGTCATGGTACCAGCAGCCTGATTACAAGTGGGGCAGCACTATGAAGTCGCCATGAGTGCGCACTGTCACAAGTCGGTACCCGTCCTGATATGACCTTAGATGTTGCAACAAACAACAAACAAAACATACATGTAAAGTGAAAAGAGACTTACCAATCTTCCTGGACATAGGAATGACTGGACCACGTATCTCGCTGCCCTGTTACATCGTAGTGTGACAGGGGTATAAGGTCGAGACGGGTATGGTCGAGACGGGTATGGTCGAGTAGGGTAAGGTGGAGTCGCTTAAGGTGGAGTCGGGTAAGGTCGAGTAGGGTAAGGTGGAGTCGGGTAAGGTGGAGTCGGGTAAGGTGGAGTCGGGTAAGGTGGAGTCGGGTAAGGTGGAGTCGGGTAAGGTGGAGTCGGGTAAGGTGGAGTCGGTTAAGATCGAGTCGGGTATGGTCGAGTCGGGTATGGTCGAGTCGGGTATGGTCGAGTCGGGTATGATGAGTACTGCATGCCGCCCGCGTGACGCCCATGTCCTCTCTGTCCCTAGCTTAAAGTTGCATAGTCCGACGGTTTGGAGTTTCTATAATTTTTCTGAGCTAAATAGATTGTACTGATTATTATAACCTACCTTATTTTAATTTGAAGTAACTTTTATTTTAAATGGCTAACTTTTGAGATATTTGAAGTATAAACATCTCAAATTAGTTTTGGCAAGCATGCCAAAACTCTGACACCATAGGCTTCTGCAGTAACAGATTATATTATATCGACTCAGTGTTCACTTCTATGTAGCAACAAATGTGTAATAAGTGCATTAATATCTAAGTTAGATATGTAGAGTCAAATCTTTATAATTATTTTGGTTTTGAAAAGTTGATGCTTCATCGAACTATGCAGCTTTAATTAGACCTTCACTGACAGCTGAGCTCACTGAGTGTGAAGGTGTCATAAGTGATGCCGTTTGGAATAGGTGTGAGGGTGGATTGAATTTGGTTTCTCAGGCCCTGTGTCACAGTGCACTGCACACACACACCTCTGGATGCACATACTACCCATGGGTCAACTTGTTATTAGCAAATGGAGGATTACTGTGCAACATATCATGCAGTCATCCATACACTTACTCTTTTGTAACATTGGTAAGTTCTTCTTCACTTTATATTAATTGTTTTATTATTATTGCTATAGGTGGTGAATAATTACCATGGTGAATCTATGTTAATAATAATGACGTTAATAATGGCATTACTAATGTCAATAATAATGTCAATAATAATGACATAAATAATTACATTAATAATGACATTAATAATGGCATTAATACTGACAGTAATAATCACAGTAATAATGACATTTCCCACGGCAGCTGGCGGGGGATGGGGTGGTGGGCGGCGGCGATTGACGGGAGGAAGGGCCGATGTGGGGATAGGGGGGGGGGGGGCGTGCAGGGGAGCACAGCTCTCCACTCCATGCCTCATTCGTTGTCTATCCCTGAGAGCACCGACGACAATAATAATAATTACAATAGTAATGCCAACAATAATAATGACAATAAAAATAATAATAACGACAATGATAATAATATCATTAATATTTACATTAATTCCCTTCACTCGGACAAGAGAGACAAGAGTAGAGATATAAATTTGAAAGATTGATTAAATAAAGAAAATAACAATCAGGACCTGTAGACAGTCTAATGAAGTGGGTGACAGGGACCCAGTAATCTGAGTGCTGGCAGGGGCGATGAGTTGTAGGTAGTCTTGAATTGTCAGCAGTGTTCAATCGAGATGAGGGGAGAGGTCAATCAGCGGTCACCCCCCTAGGAAGTGGGAAAGCGAAGTGCAGAGGTAGAGGCGCAGGGGCAGAATGACAGGAGAGAGAGACGTGGAGAGTGAGGAAGACAGGAATAGATCAGCCTCATTCGCAAATTATGCATGTTAGCCTCGCCAACATGCTCAATTCGCTTCACTCAGACAAGAGAGAGACAAGAGTAGAGATATAAATTTGAAAGATTTATTAAATAAAGAAAATAACACTCAGGACCTGTAGACAGGGTAATCAAGTGGGTGACAGTGACCCAGTAATCTGAGTGCTGGCAGGGGCGGTGAGTTGCAGGTAGTCTTGAATCGTCAGCAGTGTTCAATTGAGATGAGGGGAGAGGTCACTCAGCGCTCACCCAATAGAAGGGCGAGCGCTGATGGGGCCTCTCGCACCTGGAGCAAGGAGAGGTAGGACCCGAAGGCCCTACTCTTCCAGGTGCCAGCTTGGAGGACGGCTGGGATCGAGAGTCCTGAGGCGTGACACACCTGGACAGTGCCTAGCGAAGGCTGTGGAGGGTGACCGTCGTGAGAGGTAGAGCAGCGCTAGTGGCGGCTCACAGCGTTCTTGTAAGGAGCTTGATGGTGAGGGGAAATCAGAAAGGGAGAGGGAAGGCAGGGTAATCAGGGGCAGGTGAGACCCTGGTTAGGTAGGCATTCCAGGCATGGACAGGGCAGCAGGAGGAGGTAGAGATTCTGGGCAGGCAGAACCGGACAAGGCAGGAGGATAAGGAGCAGGATGAGGAGCAGGAGGAGGAGCAGGATGAGGAGTAGGAGGAGGATGAGGACTGAAAGGAGGTTATAGATGGACGGGGATAACTGGGAGACTTTGTGACACTTGCAGAACTGGAGGTAGCGCTTAAGATGTGAGCACTTATTCTGCCATTGTCAAGCGGCCAGGGCAGTCTTGTAGGCATTCAGGAGGCTGGCATGGCGCCTCAGCAAGTAGCCTGGAAGATAGAGGCAGACAAAGTACTATCTTCCAGGCTGGATGCAATTACAGGTCAAAATCAAGTATATTCAATGCGAGAGTTACTTGTATTTCTGTTAGATATCAGGGCGGCTTTCCGCTTAAGGTTGTGATCCGAAAAGGAACGGCTTACAGCATCCGCTAGTATTATATCCTTACCTGACTTATGTACGGTTTCAAGCTCACTGTTATGCATGGCCACCAATAACCAGAGTTGTCACGCATGCCCAGAGGGTCTTTTGTTTCTCTTTTCCTGATGAAATGACCTGCTGGGATGGGAGGTTATCTGTGTTTACTGTGATTACAAAATTACAAGGATCAGGGGGAGAAAAGGGGAGAGACTGCAGGGACCAAATTCAAGGCTTCTAGCTGAGAAATGGGCATGTTCATGTTGAGGAGTTCTTCCGAAAACTCTACTGCATAAAAGGCAGTGGGTGAGAAAGCACCTGCCAGTGTGAGTGTAGCATCACATTCAATAAGCCATACCAATCTAATTTGCGACGGGAGTAGTTAATAGATATTACAATATGTGGATAAGCTATTCTTCACCTGGCTCCTCAACTCTTTTGAATTTGTCAACCAACAATTTACTGAAAATTGATGGGATTCATTAACATTTGGTCCTCAACTCTTTTGAATTTGTCAACCAACAGTTTACTGAAAATTGATCAGATTCATTAACATTTTGAGATATTCATATTTGAAACGGCTATATTCATTTTATTGCATACCTGTTTTCTATCTATTTATCAATTTCATGAACATTGGGTGATGATGAGATGCATTTTGAGGATGCGCAGTAGTTGATGTCAAGAAAGTCTCTCCCCAGCCACTGAGTTCACTCAGTGGCTGGGGTTGCTCGATTTGGGGGTCACAGCTTTAGCAGTTTACTATAGCACAGGGGCCAAAATGGTACAGATTTTCCTAAGTTCAAATCCACATAACTTCCTTAATATTATTTTTAGAAAATTATATGGCTACCATAATCAAGTTCCATTCAAGCTCTTTCATTGATATATGTTCCATTGAGATAAAATAGAGAGTCCTAGCATTAAAGAAAAATGAGCCGGCGGGCGGCAGTCACTGCGACTGCGATAAAGAGCATGAAACACATTAATAAAACAAAAAGCATAACAAACTTCAGTGTCCAGATTAAATTCTGGTACTTGGGACTATTCACTGCTAAGATCGAATTATGTAATGTGTGATGCGAGCACCAGTCACTGTCAAGATCAGCTATTCAGTAGAAGAACCAGCGGTAAACAGGCAGAAGCATAATAAAACGAAAAGCAGAACAAATGTTCACTGCTTCAGATCAAGTTCTGTTATGTAGGAGCATGACTAGTCACTGCTAAGATTAAATTCTATTAATTAAGAATGTGACTTCATGATGAGACTGCTAAATTGGAAGAAAGTGAGCTGGTGAGCGGCAGCCACTGAGTGTCTCCATGGTAGACACATATAAGCCAATGTTAAAACAAAAAGCATATTGAATTGTTTAATGCTTCAGATCAAATTCTGTTATTTAGGACTAATTAAGACTATTTACTGCTAGGACCAGATGGGATGGCCGAATAAGTTGACCATCCGTCTCCTGTTTTGCGAGATCGGGGGATCCGAACACATGGTTTTGTGGGTTCGAACCCTGGTCGAGTCAAACCAATGACTTACAAATTTATACTTGTCGCTTCCAAGCCAGGCACTCTACATTATTAGGATAAGGCAAGGACTGGTTGGGTTAGTGGCAGGATAATGTGACTGAGTGGGATATCAGATCATGGCAGTGGTGGTCGGGTATCGCAGTGGGGCAGCACTATGAAGTCGGACAAGTCGTCACCTGTCCTGATTCTGCCTTAGATGTTGTTATGATGTAAAACAAGAACAAACAATGACATTTACTGCTAAGATCAAATTTTGTAATTGTGGGCGTGTCTATAAGAAGAGTGCTAACATTTTAGAAACATGAGCCAGCGAGTAGCAGTCACTGTCAACATCGGCTATTCAGTCGAGCCAGGGGTAAACACGTGAGGAAGCGTAATAAATGAAAAGCATGATAAATTTGTACTGTTTCAGATCAACTTCTGTTATGTAGGAGCATCACTCTTCACTGCTAAGGTTGTTTTACATTTTTTTAATTTGTTATAGCTTTGTCTTTGAGTGATTGGTGGTTGCTTTACGCCGTTTCGGCAGCATAGGCCATATTCACGGCGATGTTTATTGGCTAATTATTAGCATGACTTAATAATGAGAGAGTGCTAAACTCCTAAAGTGAAGAAAATGAGCCGGCGAGCTGCACGGGGGGTGGGGGGTGGGGGGTGGGGGGGGGGGAGACGGGGTAGGCAGGAACTGTTGAGGCGAGACAAGTGGTTGCCACATTAGTGGAGCCTCAGAACGTGAGTCGGGTAGGGCAGGCATCGCGAGTGTACGTAGCGGAATGTCCTCGCCTGCTAAAGGGGCTGTCACATTAGGTTTTTTGCGGGAGCGTACGGCGGCGTAGGCGCATTACGTCATATACGTCGACATACGCCGCCATACGCCGCCATATGCTATGCATACGCTATGCATATGCTACGCATAGGCCATCATGTGCCGGCCTATGCCGCCGTATGCCGTTGTACGCCGCCATACGCTTTCTCCTGTCCGTCCGTCCAAATTTGTTTGTGCATGCTAAAAAAATCTCGACCTATGGGAGCGTATGGTTCATACGCTACTCATACGCTACTCATATGCCGGGGTACGCTCCTCGTATGCCGGTGTATGCTCCTCGTACGCTAGGGGTGTGCCGGCGTAGGTTACGCATATGCTCAACTTGCATCACCAGCGTATCTCTTGCGTATGTAGCGTACGCATAACCTACGAGTTACGTATGGGAGTGTACTCCTAGCGTATGCACAGCGTATGCACAGTGTATTCCAAGCGTATGCCATAGATCTCGACATCGATCTTGACTCATACGCTATTCATACGCTCATACGCTATGCATACGCTATGCATACGCTACGCATACGCTATGCATACGCTACACGTAGGTTCCATATGCCAATCAAAACTATAAAAATATGTCACAGTACGCTCTTATACGCTCCCCGTACGATCCTCGTACGCTCCTCATAGGTTACGCATATGCTCCAAAACACCCGATAGGTCACCAAAGGTCATGATAGGCCGGCACGTGCAGGACTTACGTAGGTTTTCAATACGCTCCCGCCATACACCGTAATGTGACATGGCCTTAAGATTAAATTCTGTTCTTATAAGTCTGACTTAATAATGAGAATATGCTAAAATCGAAGAAAAGAGCCAGTGTCACAGTTTGAAAGGGGCCTGGTTAAACGCGCCTTATCGCAATGGGCATGCGTCAAAATCGAACAGCATTTCCACCAGATTGAGGTTGGACCCACGGTTAATAACTTGTTAACTTGGTGCCATAATGCAGAAGGTAATATAACTATCAAGCATAAAATAACATGTATGTGAAACGGTCCTCCGACCGAGGAAAATATCATCACCAGGTAGAGAAAATGTCGTCTCTTTGTGTGGAAAGTGATTTTATTGTATCTGGTGTCGTTTTCGAGATATTCTGATTGATTTGTCATGTGCTGTTGTTTAAGCCCCAGTCACACATAGCCGGACGAGCCCCGGATTTTGAGCCGGACCACCCATGAACCAATGGCCCGGACTGTCCCGGACCACTACGGATAAAATCACTGTTTTCGACGATTTTTGCCTCGCAGTCACACTTTCCCGCACGAGCCCCGGATGAGCCCCAGACCAAAGGCCAGACTACCCCGGACCGCCCCATACCACCCCCGGAATGGCCCCGGACGAGCCCGGACTGGGCCGGACCAGCCCCTGACTAACCCGGATGAGGCCAGACCACCCCCGGACTGCCCCGGACCACCCCCTGACTATCCCGGACCACCCCCAGACTATCCCAGACCTCCCCCGGACCACCCCCGGCTGTCCGGGAGTGGTCCGTGGCTAGGCCGGGGGTAGTCCGGGACAGTCCGGGGATGGTCCGAAGATGGTCCGAGTCAAACAGTGGCTCAAAATGACCCCGCACCACCCCCAGACAGGCCCGGTCCACCCCAGACCACCCCCGGAATAGCCGGATCACCCCGGACCACCCCCGGACCACCCCCGGATTAGGCCGGACCAGGCCGGATTGAGCCTGGATCACAAAATCCCCCGGACCACCCCGGATGTTTTAAACATTTTAAAACATCCGGGGTCGAGCCCGGATGGCACCGGATGAGCCACGGATCAGGCCGGATCGGGGGGTGTCGGCACGGACGAGCCACGGACGAGCCACGGATCACCCTGGATCGCCCCGGACCACCCCGGATGGTGATCCGGGGCTCATCCGGCCACTGATCCGGGTATGTGTGATTGGGGCTTTACACTTACATGATGCAAGCGGCAATCACTGTCACGAGCACATTAATAAAAGAAAGAGCAAGCTGAATGTTCCACAGCTTCAGTCAAATTCTGTTGTTAAAGGCCCTGTCACATTATGGCGTATGGCGGGAGCGTATTGAAAACCTATGTAGGTCCTGCGCGTGCCGGCCTATGATGACATTTTGTGACCTTTCGGGTGGTTTTGAGCATATGTGGAACCTACGAGGAGCGTACGAGGAGCGTATGAGGAGCGTATGGGAGCGTGCTGTGACATTTTTTGACGGTATGGGCCATACGCCCTCATAGGTCGAGATTTTTTGAGCATGCACAAACAAATTTGGACGGACGGATTTATGAAAGCGTATGGCGGCGTATGCCTCATACGCTTCACATAAGCCGTCACCTGGCGGCTTATGAGAAGCGTATGAGTAGCGTATGCGTAGCGTATGAGTAGCGTATACTGCGTATGCCGACGTATATGACGTAACGCGCCTACGCCGCCATACGCTCCCGCAAAAAAACCTAATGTGACAGCCCCTTTAGCTAAGAAAGAATTCTGTTAATTAAAACCATGATTCAATAAAATGATAGAGTGGTACAATGCAGAAAATTACCGGCTAGCGGCAGGCACTGTCACCGCCGCGAGACCGCGGTAAACAGTCCAGACACAAGCACGTAATAAGCAAACAGTATAATGAACTTCCACTGCTTTAGGTCAAATTCTGTATTTATGAGTGTGATGGTTCACTGCTAAGATCAAGTTCTGTTATTTATGACTGTGACCTAATACTGAGAGTGCTAGATTGAAGGAAATGAGCCGGCGAGCAGCAAGGCATACTGTCACCTCGGGAAGCACGGAACGCGATGTGGGAAGCGAAGTGAAGAGGCAGAGGCGCAGAATGACAGGAGAGAGACGTGGAGAGCGAGGAAGACAGAAATAAGCCCTGTTTACACGGGCGAGTTAAGTCGGCTTAACTAATTCGCCTCCTTTAGTTCGACTCAAATTGGTCGTGTGGTCACTACGCTGAGGCGACTTAAGGCTAAGTCGCCTCATCTAGTTTGCTTCAAGTAAACCGCGTCGCGAGGTAGTATTGATGAAGCGAACTAGCTTAAGTCAGCCCATCTTGCCTGTGTGGACAGTAGCGGTTTACTTGAGGCGGATTAAGCACGTCACACTATATAATATAATTTGGTCTATGAACCTGCTAGAGGTGCACATATTTTTTTCATGATTTATTTTAAGGTTTCCACTGCCCAGCAGAAGTTTTGACCGTTCCAAACCAATACGATTCAGTCCATACATATCTAGGTCGA
Source organism: Branchipolynoe longqiensis (assembly GCA_030323885.1). NCBI lineage: Eukaryota > Metazoa > Annelida > Polychaeta > Phyllodocida > Polynoidae > Branchipolynoe > Branchipolynoe longqiensis. The sequence goes on along the minus strand of CM059201.1, from coordinate 26,113,193 downwards.
ACCCACACTCTCTCATGGCGACGTCGACTAACCGAAACTGGCGCTGGTTAGTATGGACTTGCTGATGCGCAGATATCGATTTCCGCCTTAAACCGCTCTGTGTGTGGACACGACACTAGTTCGCCTCCTCTAGTTCACCTTATCTAGTTCGGCCTAAAGTTGTGGGTGTAAACACGGTTATAGACCAGCCTCGTTTGCAAATTATGCATGTTCGCCTCGCCAACATGCTCAATAAGGATTACAATCATAATAATGCTAATAACAATAATTATAATGACAGTAATAATTGATAAAAAAAGTATAGGTACCAACACACCTAGTAAAACTAATCTGGCATGTTCACTGATCTCCCTCTCTGAACTAACCCCCGACCCCAGTAAGCTGGCCACTCCATATGAAGGAATGTAAAGGGTGCATGTGTGTGTGTGTGGGTGTGGGTGGGTGTGGGGGGTAGTCACACAGGGTTTGCCACTGACCAGCATATACCCATGGCTGACTGGAAGGACCCCTATTGTGATGTGGTTGTTTGGTTATACCAACACAGTAAATAACACAGGGAACCTGGTTTATAAGCATTAAGCACAAATATGTTAATGTTGTTTCACAAATTACTTCCCTAACTAAATATCCTGACACTAATCAGGGATATTGATATAATATTTTCCTTTCCAGTGATATGTCCCAATAGTAAAACTAGCCTAAACTCATTGTGCCACAGCCATATATGTCATTTCACTACCTAATCTTATATCACATTCAACCTTGGTAATTGAATCGAACATCCAATAACCCCCGTAGCCCAAACGAGGTTAGCTCTCCAACCTGTCCAACATATGACGTAAACCCCGCCACGTGACGGATCACGCGTGCGCAGAACGGTACCGCAGAACGATCGGCGCAGCTGGCGCCAAAACATAGCTCCCCCCCCCCCCCCCCCCACCGCCACCCTCCGACCACGTCGCCCCGCTCCAATCTACAGCACTCTCCAAACGGAGGCGGTGCAGACGAGGCTTGTAATTGAAGCGCAGTGGGTGTTCAACCCTGGCAGCTGCTTGGAGACTGGCCCCAGCAGACTGCCGTGCGCATGCGTCGTTGCAATCAAACTCCCCGCACCGGAAGATACCCTGGATGGTGTTGGGATATGTGTGTGCGTGTGTGTGTGTGTGTGGGGGGGGGGGGTATCATGGAAGAGCGGGATGGTGAGGAGGGGTTAAGGAGTTGGAAGGTGTGGGTGGCGGGGGATAGGGTTGATGCAGCTGCAGAACCCTGTACAAAGGATTTGCCGACACAGGGGATATTTATTTTACAGGATGATTCTATTTTATTTGATTTGAACGGAACTCCAATAGCTATATATATATTGCCACACACACACGCTCTCCTCCCTAAAAAACACACCAAAAGAAGTTTATCATACTATTGTTAAAAAAAATGCATAATTTATTCGAAGAAAGCTGTGATGTAGCGTCTGCTAGTTCCTCGCTTCGACGCCAAGTTCCAGGTGCCTGAGCGATAATAGGGGGTTGTCTGGTGATATTGGAGGAATCGGTCCAGGTGGGAAAAGGGAGCTCCCTAATTAGATCCGGTGGGCGTGGTTTTAGTTCAGGGTCAAGTCAGCAGATGGCGCCAGGGTGTGCGAAATTATCCGTGCGATATCCTTAATATAAACACCAGACGCGCGGCACGCCCCCTGTCGGGAGAAGACCCAGACAGACTCAGGTCACCAGACAAAAAACATCTAGTTTCACCGTGTCCCTTGTTCTTGTTCTTGTTAACAAAATGTCGATACTGGTATTTAAATTTCTTTATATTACATATCGCATGTGTTAAATGTTAAAGCTGTATAATCTGATGAAAACGTCAACTTTTCAAAACGAAAACAATTATGTAGATTTGATTCTACATATCTAACTTAGATACTGGTGCACTTATTAAATATTGTCACCACACAAAATGAAATACGGAGGCAATTGAATAGAACCTGTTATTGCAAAAACTGATGGTGTCAGAGTTTTTGCATGCTTGCCAAAATTAATGTTGCATGGTTGCATTTCAAATATCTCAGAGGTTAGCTGTTTAAAATAAAAATTACTTCAAGTTAAAGTAAGGTAGATTATAATGATCACCCTAATATATTTATCTGAAAAAAACACACATACTGGAGGTGTTATTCTATCTCATGTCAAATATTGTTCCTGACAACTTCACTACAATGTACATTAGAAGCATATATATCTATATTAATCATAACCAGACCAGTTTGGTCATCACGAAGCATATGGCTAAATGTGTAAAGTGAATTTAAAGTTTCAGAGTCCAATGGTTTTGAGCCTCTGCAATTTTCTGAGATTACTTTACTTTATTTTGAAGTAACCTTTATTTGAAATGACTAACGATTGAGATATTCAAATTGAAAACATTCCAACTAAATTTTCGTAAGCACACCAGCATTCTGACACCATAGGCTTCAGCAGTAAATAACAGATTCTATTAAATTGGCTTAGCATGCCCTATACCTGCTATACAACAACAACAGCTTAATAAGTGAAGCAGTATCTAAGTTAGAGATATAGGATAAAATCTAGGCAAGTGCTTCGGTTTTGAAAATTAGATGCTTTCCTCGGACAATGCAACTTCAAAGTATAGAGTAAAGATAAGCTGGAAGGGCCCCCCCCCCCTCCCGCCCCCCCCCCCCCCCCCCCCCCCCCCCCCCCCCCCCCAACTTCCGGTGTGTAAACACGCTGGGTCACAGCTTCAGTCCTTCCTTAGAGACCAGCGGACCGCCACAAAGAATACCCCTATTATATTATTCTATTCATGGAATCTTCAGTTAATAACTTTGTAATCACATGAACTTAAGGTTTGAGTGCCTACTGATATGACCTTGACCTTGTACTTACGTGACCTTGTAGCAGACCCGCCGTCGGTAGCGAATCGCCAAACCACAGGTTTGTGTGCAGGACGTCACATGACCCCAGGGTCCCCAGCTGTGAGGTTCTGCCTGAGAACAGACGGAAGCGGAGTCTGAATAGAGCCAAGCACACAAGGTGATTGATGTGTGTGTGTTCAGGGTGAAGCATGCAGTATTGTCAAATGAGACACAGCTAGCTAGAGTGACTGGTGTGGAGGTTAATATGAAACACGTGAAATTGTGTGTCCCTGACATGAGATGCGCCAAGTGTTGTGTAATGAACATGAAATGTGCAATGTGGGGCCGCAAAATGGGGAGGCAGTATGGGGCAGCAATCAATAAGCTTGAGGCAGGTTATTATTCCAAAGCATATAGCTATTTGAATGTTCATAAAGATATGGGGTTTAATTATAGATGAATAGCCAGCTAGTTGTTGGGTAATTTTCCATGTACATTGGGCGATGTGGCAGAGACCACTTGGGTTTGAAGGTAGAGGTGGTAGCATCAGATCACTACAAAGAACTCTATAACGTCTGGGTTCAGCTTAAGACTAGAAATGAGTGTACCAACTACTTTGCATGAATTAGCCTCAAGGGGTTCTCTAAGAAGTTACATATGCCCTGGAATATATCAACTTTAAGATCAACTCTAGATCAACTCTAGATCAACTCTAGATCAACTCTAAGTGGTTAGGATGCTAGCTTCAGAATGGTAGAAGGGTTGAAATCCCACTCTCGGCACAAAGTTTTCTTCCATTTGGAAGAACCCCCCCCCCCCCACACACACACATGATGCTGTGACCATGAAGTTATACATGCTGCACACTATATAATGTTGAACCTTTGATGTGTGTATACTTGAAGTGTGCTACCTGGATATTTGTAATTTTAAGTATGAGACTTATAATTCCAGGGGTATGAGTGTAGTGAGCTGCACTGACCTCCCCAGAGGAAATGTTCCATACACAGGTCAATCAATCAATAGTTCCCTCCTCTAGTTGAGGGTTGGATGCAATGGTTCTCCACTTGTCCCGATGGTGTGCTGTTCTGATAGACTGTGAATAATTCAAGCCTGTCCACTGTGAAATATTTGTAAACCATGATGTTCTTGGTCTCCCTCTCCCTCTGCTGCCATTCACCTTCCCTACCAACAATGTACAGCATATTGAACTCTGACGAATGATGTGGCCAAAATAAATAAGTTTCTTTGTCTGTATAGTGGCAAACAAGCTTTTCTTAGTTTAAATTTTTCTAAGAACTTCTTTGTTGGTGATCTTCTTTGTCCATGATATTTTCATCATCCTTCGATAAGTCCACATCTCAAATGCTGCTAAACGTTTGTACATTTTCTTAGAGATTGTCCATGTCTCAGCCCCATACATTAGAGTAGACCACACATAACACTGAAGAATACGCTTCCTTGTTTGTATTAATATCTTACTTGATGTTAACACTCTATACATTTTGGAGAATGTTGTTCGGGCTATTGTTATCCTTCTTTTAATTTCTTCCTCACATCTCCCATCATTTGTAAGGTAGACATGAGAATAGGTTCATTGGATCAGGGGAGCCTTAATGATTCGGATGCTAGTGTTAGAATGGCAGAATTGGGGGTTCGAGTCCTACTCTAGGACAATATTTCCCTTGGTTTGCAAAGACACCTTCTGCTCCACGATAGATGCAATCTTCGAACTGTTTATTAAACAACAGCATCAGCGGAACTTGTACTGATTCAGCAGAATGGGTCCTTTGACGTAACTATTCCGCGATGTGTGTAGGTGTTTGTGAGATGCAGGTGGCCAGCTGCACATTGGTATAACATGTAGCTACAAATGTATAAATATGTAGACAAATGTTTTGCAGACTATGTCTACTTGCTTGCTGCTGAAGCCTCCGGACCCATGGGGAGAGGTGGAAGGCTTTCTGAACGGGGCCACATTCCACGTAGTGCACGCTGTATGGGGGCGGAGGGGGGAGAGGTGATGGGAGGAAGGGGAGGGGTTGAAGAGTGGGAGGAGGGAAGCGAGGGAGAGGAAAGCGAGGGGAGAGAGATAGACGGGAAGAGAAGGGAGAGGGAGAAGGGGGAGGAGCGGGAGAGAGAAGGGAAGACAGGGAGGGGAAGGGGAAGGGAGGAGGAGATATAAGTGAAGAGAGGGAGGGGAGAGAGGAGGGGTGGAGGAATGGGAGGGGGGAGGGAAGCGAGGGAGAGGAACTCGAGGAGGAGGAGGGGAGAGAGAAGGGAAGAGAGGGAGGGGAGGGAGAAGGGGGGAGGAGCGGGAGAGAGGGGAAAGGAGGCGGAGAGAGAGAGGAGGGGTGGAGGAAGGGGAGAGAGAAGGGAAGCGAGGGAGAGGAGAGCGAAGAGGGGGATGGAGGAGGGGAGAGAGAAGGGAAGAGAAGAAGGGGAGAGATAAAGGGGGAGGAGCGGGATAGAGAAGGGGAAGGGAGGAGGAGATAGAAGTGAAGAGAGGGAGGAGAGAGAGGAGGGGTGGAGGAAGGGGAGAGATAAGGGAAGCGAGTGAGGGGAGAGCGGAGAGGGGGATGGAGGAGGGGAGAGAGGAGGGAAGAGAGGGAGGGGAAGGAAGGAGGAGATTGAAGTGAAGAGAGGGAGGAGAGAGAGGAGGGGGTCGAGGAAGGGGAGAGAGAGGGGAAGCGAGGGAGGGGAGAGCGAAGTGGGGGATGGAGGAGGGGATAGAGAAGGGAACAGAGGGAGGGGAGGGAAATGGTGGAGGGGATACGCAGGAGGGGAGGGGAGGCAGGGGGCCGGGAAGGGGACGACGGGGGAAGGGGAGAGAAGGGAAGACAGGAGGGGAAGGGAGGATGGGTGGAGAGAGGGGAGAGGAGGGAGAAGGGGAGGGGGATGGGGGAGAGGAGAGGGGGGAGGAAGGGGAGGGGAAAAGTGACAGCTGGGGACCAGAGCGGGTTGTGGATAACGACTGGTAGGAAGGAGTGGGAGGCAGGGAAAAGTGGGAGGTAAAAAAAAGGGGGAAATAGATCAAAGTTAGAGGCAGGGATGTGGTCAAGTTGTAGATGGGTCACAGCTACAGCTCACACACCGGAAGGTGGGGTTGATGCCCCTCCTAGCACTATCTTTCACTGTAGACACTAGTATATGTCAAACTCACTTTGCACCGATAACCACATGTTTCCGGAAAAAACCAAACTTGATCGTGCGCTCACCATATTTCTAATGCAAATTGCAGTAGAGTTGAGATCAAATACCATTTTGTGTATGTCTATTCACCTCCTCGCACACCGTCCAGTGTGCAAACTGAAGCTGCGACCAGCGGAACTCGAAATACCCGGTAGCCATATTGGTCAAATACCATCTACACATATTATCATAGATGCACAATATTTTGGTTAGTTTGTTTATCTCTTGGTGCTTTATGTTACATGCTAGCAACATCTCGGGTCATATGAGGACTGGTACTGACTTGTTTCAATGCTCATTCATGGCGACTTTATAGTGTAGCCCCACTGGAAAACCAGGCGACCAACACCATGACTTGATATCCCACTCATTTACATTACCCTGACACTGAGATAACCAGTCCTTGCCCTATCACATTAATGCCGAGCGCCAGGCTAGGTAACAACAGGTATCAATGTTGTAGGTAATTGGTTTCACTCGGTCGGGGTTTGAACCTATGGCATTCCGCACGGGAAAACCAACCAGCGCTCCTACCGATTCGGTCATCCCGACCGGTTAATATATTTGTGAATGTGAATTGCAAATCTCAGCAATTCTGATTCAGTAAATCCGGCTTATATTTTATGTGTTTACGCACCCAGCCGCAATTGCGGAAGTAATGGTGCAATAATAGTGCATCAGTATATGTGCACTATTGCATGTGATAGCTTATGGAAGATCTTCTGATCAAAAAGAATCTCTGGTGGACTGGACACCTCATGAGGATATCATCAGACAGGCTACCAAAGCAGATCCTTTACTCTCAACTGTCTTCTGGTTACAGAAAGAGAGGGCGCCCTGGTCTCAGGTTCAAGGATAACATCAAGTGAAACCTGAACCTGAGAGACATTAAGACTGACTCATGGACATCACTCTCACAGCAGAGAGTTAAATGGAGAGTGACAGTCAAGTAATGAAAGCAGTCTTTGTCGCATCGCGACCAACAGAATGATGATGATGATGATGACTATTGCATGTCATAGATTATGCAGTAGCGCACATTTAAAGGGCCTGTAACATCACCAAACCACCGGACGAGATGGCCGAATCGGTAGAGTGCAGGCCTCCCGTGCAGAATGTCGGGAGTTCAATTCCGCACGGGGTTGGGATTGATGATGATGACGATGATGATGATGTGCTGGGTCGCAGCTTCAGTTCTTGCTGAGGGATCAGCGGAACTTGGAATACCCGTATTGTGCTCATGCAGCACTAAGGCACGGCATGAAGCCAGTTCACCACTAACTGGTTAACGATAGACAGCGAGGTTGCAGTGAAGAGCCAAGGTTACACAGCATGCATCGGGGTCATTAGGGCAACTTACGGTATGTTGAGCATGCGCAAACACCGCTGTGACGGCCACTTACTGAACACTGAGCTACACCTACACAGTCTCACACTCAAGGCCTGCATACCTTCCCCGATTTGAGGCGATTGCAGCGAGGTTTGTTCAAAGACCCTATAACATTAAGACGGCTCACTCAGCCTGTACTGTGTAATCAAAATGATCAAACCCACCACTTGGTGGCTGGCTGACCTCTTGGTTAAACAGATGCTATCATCATCATCATGCTGTTGTTCGCGATGAGACAAAGACTGCTTTCATTATTTGACTGCCGCTCTCCATTTAGCTCTCTGCTGTGAGAGTGATGTCCATGAGTTGGTCTTAATGTCTCTCAGCTTCAGATTTCTCTTGATGGTATACTATATGTATAGATGCTATATTATATGCATAAATGTATATATGAATGTGAAAAATGTGTGATGATGGTGATGACGATGATGATGCTGATGATGATGTGTATTTGTTCATAGCAATTTCATATTGATGTGTATTCATACTTACCTATCTCATGTATAATATAATTGTATGTGTTTACATGTGAAACACCAACCAGCAGCCAGGGTGATCAAACCCACCACAAGGTGGCACTGCAAAATTTACATTACCATGGGAGAGATAGGGAGTGAGCCATCTTAGTATTATAGGGTCTTTGGTTTGTTCGAATGCACTGGCGTTCATTGCGACAGTCACAAATCAGGTTAATACCCGGCGATAGTATGAGTGAAATACACAATATTATATGTGTAGTTATATGGATAGGGAGTTAGAATATGGTTACAATGGTATTGTTGGGACCCAAATAAAGTGATCGATATAGGAGAGTGGTCGGTTAGGGAGGTTTTAACGTAGTTTGAATGGGTGGGTGGCGTGACTTCAAATGGGTCAAAGCCGAAGGCTGAGGCCCATTTGAAAGCGCTGAATCCACCCACAAGGACTATTAAAGTTGCATTGTCCGATCGTTTTGAATTTCTGTATTTTTTCTGAGGTAAATATATTAGATCGATCACTAGTATCTACTTTACATTAGTTCAAAGTTACTTGTATTTTAAATGGTAAACATTTCAGATATTTTGAGTGCAAACATGAAAAATTAGTTTTGACAAGCTTGCCAAAACTCTGACACCATAGACTTCTGCAGTAACAGGTTCTGTTAAATTGACTCAGTATTGCCTTCTACACAGAAACAAATGCTTAATAAGTGAATCAGTATCTAAGTTAGATATGTCAAATCAAATTTAGATAATTGTTTTGGTTTTGAAAAGTTGATATTTCATCGGACTATGCAGCTTTAAGTATTATGATGCCTACACATATGTACAATCATGTCTTTCGTTCTATATTCCCCTTACTATTATCATGGGACGAGAGGGAGGGGACATTAAGCTTCCAGTGGAATCGTTGGAACCTACCCTTCCGCCATTCCGAGGCTAGCATCCTAACCGATCGCCTATCTAGGCTCCCTAATGCAATCAACCTATGTATGTGTGGATCTTCTTTATACACACTCACCTACATATGTGTCTGGAAGTTCACCTCTGGAGGTCAGAGTGAGCTATATGAGCACTATTGACTATATAGTACTTGTATCATTTGCACAGAAAAGCAACCCTGTATCAAAGTGACGAATGTGCAATGAACTATCAGATGACACAAGTGAACCCCCATTATAAGGCGCCCTTATTCGGATATAATGTGATGATTTATTGAGCCAAGAATTCTTTAATTAAAATGTAATTGAATACACTGAACTCGATTTAGCGCGACTTCACTGTTTTTGCAATGACATTTTATGGACCCCAACAGTTGCTTTATAATCGGATTTCACTGTATTATGACTTAAAGGGAAATTATTAAATAAGAAGAGTTCAGGCGCAAAACCACGTAAACGCCAATCCAAAAATGTAGTTTAAATAAAAGATTTTTACATGAAAATAATATTAAAGCTCACTAATTCCATTTTTTATATGATCACATGGTTCTGGAGCAATGAAAAAAAGAGTAGGAATATACAAAAATAAATCTTTGAAGGTTTGATTCCAATGTTTATCAAAGCGGTCTGCACAGACCCTGGGAAAGGTGGCGCGGTCCAAAAAGATCACGGACAATGATGAAAAGGAATACATTCTTTTCCTAGCACCAAAACCTATCAAGGGCAAGATGTTCGGTGGACAACTGCAATACTTGTTCAAACAAGTAGAGACTAGCTCCAAGTGGGGAAAACACATGGAAACCGACAAAAAGAAATTGGCTGATGGCAACTCCGACCGCTTCAAGAAGCTGAGGCAGGATTTTCGCAACTGAAGAACCGGCCAACGAGGAGGCTGGTTCGGATCCAACTTCAGCTTCCAAGCCAGATGAAGGGGCCAGAGGCAGTCGTTCGGTGGGAAGGGCGGGAACAGGCCCTTCAAGAGGGAGTTCAACACTCAGAAGCCATTCCCCCACCCAGGGAACAAATAGAAGTGGCGACTCAAACAATGGCAACCGAAACAGTAAGCAATACCTTTCAAGCTGGTAACCTCAATAACTGTCTTTCGGAATGGAATAAAGTTACAGATAACTTAAATATCCTTAGCCTAATAGAAGAACCTATTCAAAATAGAATACAATTTCCATATCATTTTCATGCTTCAGAACGTGAAGCATTAAACAATCAAGTCCTAAAGTTTTTCGAAAAGGGCATTATAGAACCAGCACTACACGTGGCTGGCAAATTTATCCCGAATATCTTCTTAAGACCCAAACCAAATGGGGATGTTAGACTAATTTTAGACCTAACCTTATTTAACAAATTTGTAGAATACAAACACTTTTAAATGTTTTCGTTAGAAACAGTGAGAGTCTTAGTCACACAAGGTACTTGGCTAGCCAGCGTTGCCCTTAAAGATGCATACTACACAGTGCCCATCTATAAACATGATCGAAAGTATTTAAGATTCTGTTGGAATGGAGAACTTTATGAGTTCACGTGTATGCCGAATGGACTGGCGTGCTGTCCACACATTTTCACAAGGTTACTCAAACCAATTTTTTCAATCATGGCTAGGAAAGGACATATCATGTTCCCATGTATTGACGATTCATTTATTGACACGCAAACACTTCCAAACAATGCCAAGCAGCAGTAGATAAATTATGTAAACATTTACAAAGCTAGGTTTCTACATACATGAAACTAATTCACTACTGACGCCAACAAACAAACTCAAATTTCTGGGTTTCTTCATTGATACCATAAAAATGACAATTTCGTTAACAAAACAAAAAGTAGATAAATTTACAGCAAACCAATTATTACAATTGAACAAACCAAAAATACGACAAGTCGCAGTCTTGATAGGAATAACGGTAGCCTACCTACCAGCTATTTTATATGGCCAGGCCCATATCAAATCCGTAGAGATAGATAAAAACTTGGCACTGGCTCGCATAAAAGGAAACTTCGAGCGGCCCATGACAATTTCGCCAGAAGGCCAAAACGATATAATTTGGTCGCTTTCACACATAAACAACTCACCCAACCCGATTAGGATGGGAGAGCAACACTGTCACAACAGATGCTTCCTTGGAAGGCTGGGAGGGGGGGCCCATAGAGACCAACAGACAACAGGTGGCCGATGGATGGAAGATGAAATCTCCGACCACATTAATGTACTAGAGCTTAGAGCCATTTACCTAGGACTCCGCGGGCAGTGGTGCACATTCCTAAAAATCAGGTAAGACTTCTAACAGATAACACGACAGCTATGGCTTACATTCGTAATATGGGAGGGACTTGCTCCAAACCATGTAACAACCTGTTAAAACTTATTTGGGATTGAGCAGAGAAACACAAGATATGGCTAACAGTAACAGTAGCACATATTCCAGGCAGCCAAAACAATTTGGCTGACAGGAAAAGTCGACACTTCCATGACCATTTAGAATGGTCATTGAACCACAATATTTTCGACATTATTTGTCACAAATGGGCCAATCCAGACATTGGTCTCTTTGCAACCTGCAACAACAAAAGGTACAAAAATATGTGTCTTGGCATCCAGAGCCAGAAGCCTGGAGAGGTGATGCATTTTCATTAATTTGGAATAATAAATTCTATTACATATTCCCCCCATTCAGCATTATCAGCAGAGTGTCCAGGAAGATCAAGATGGATCACACCCACGCAGCACTAATTGTACCAGCATGGGAAACACAATCATGGTTAGCGATAATAACATCAGCAGCAAAAGACTTGATGAGCTTCCCAAGGGAAAGGAACAACCTTCAACATCAAGGACCACTAACAGTCCACGAAGACGTGTTGACAACACCCCTTTTGGCATTCCTTTTCTAAGAAAACATTTGGAACAATTTGGATTAGACAAAATAACAAAAGAAAGACAAATATCACATGCCTGGAGAAAAGGAACAGTTAAATTATACAGACATTATTTAAAGAAATGGGGCCTTCATTGTCTTTTCAAAGGAGTCAAACCTTTAAAACCTACAATAGCTCAAGTGTTACGATTTCTGAGAATATTAGAAGATGAAGGACTAGGATTTGGTGCTATTAACGCAGTTAGATGTGCCCTATCCATTATTCTACCAAGAATAGATGGACAAATAGTTGGGAAACATCAGTTAGTACACTGGTTTATTAGATCGGTATACGAAAGAAACCCACCCAAACCTAAATATAATAGGTTTTGGGATGTATCAATAGTATTCAAACTATTCAAGTCATGGCAAGTAGTACCAAGATAAAATAGTATAGTTATATGAATCTTACCTGGGTACAGATGATGGATAACTGGTGTTTTCCCGAGGTGCTAGCTTAGGATAGTTGTAGGTCAGGGCCTACCCACCCTACCCTACCATCACTATCATTTTCGCTAGAACCAAATCGAAAACACAATAAGTATCCATATAGAGTTACATCATATTTTTATCCTAAAAAGTATGTAAAAGATTGCTGGACCAGGATGTGCTTCCTTCTCCCTGACCCACAACTATCCTCGGGAAAACACCAGTTATCCATCATCTGTACCCAGCTAAGATTTGTATATCTATACTATATATATATATATGCTTGCCTAAGGCTCATTAAAGAGGCAGTAAAATGGTCAATAAAACTTTACTTATTCACAATACGTACATGCATACATGCATACATACATATATACAAGCATAGATATACACATGTAACTTGTAAGCACACATACATACATATGTACATACATGCATACATACACATATATGTGATGTATAACGAATTATGCAAGTATAAAGATACGTAAGGGTTAATTATTACTATTATTTGTTATATTCCATAAGACCAACCCAACACTGTACCGGTGGCTCCACCTACCCTCCTCGCCTCCACCGGATGTAGACCAGTGTCAGTCGCACCGGAGGAGACGGGGTGAGGGGAGCAGTGACTCCTTCTTTTTTTAGGGGCAAGGGCCTATAATCCTTGCCAGAGATTAAAACTACTCAACCCACTACCTCTTTGTTTCTCCCCCATTTGTACTGGAGATATGTTTATATAAATATATGCATACATACACATACACACATGCACCCATACTTACACACATACACACAAATGTACATGTATACACATACATGCAAACATACATGGACATGTGATGTATAAGCATTATGCGAGTATAAACGCACGTAAGGGATTATATGTTTTATTTCCTACCCTAAATATGGATGGGGTGGCTTACTTGTTGTATGGCCCCCCCTGACCATGTGACCGGTGGCTCCACCCCCGGCGCACCTCTATCCTGGACGCTACACTGTCACTTGCGCCCGAGAGTTTTTTTCATACATACATTCATACATACATCTACATTCATACATAAACGCATACATATACACACACTCACAATACCCTGTCAACACACACCGGGTTCACACCAACCTGGTTTGCACTTGGTTCTGCAGCTCCTGCATCAGCGACCGTTTCTGTGAGTGTCACATGACGTGGCGAGCGGTCAGGTGTGACGTTGCGAGACGTTGCGGGTAAAGGGTTCGCGGCGTCCCCACCAGATGGAGCGGTGAGCAGCGTGCCTAGAAACACTATCACAGGGAGCAGTGACCCGAGACGAGGTGAGGGGAGCAGTGATCCGAGACAGGGTGAGGAGGGCAGTGCCCCGAGATGGGGTGAGAGGAGCAGTGACCCGAGATGGGGCACAGTGAGCAATGACCCAAGGTGGAGTGAGGGGAGCAGTGACCCAAGACGGGGTGAGGGGAGCAGTGACCCAAAACGGAGTGAGGGGAGCAGTGACCTGAGACAGGGTGACGGAAACAGTGACCCAAGACAGGATGAGGGGAACAGTGACCCGAGATGGGGCACATTGAGCAATGGCCCAAGATGGGGTGAGGGGAGCAGTGACCCGAGATGGGGCACAGTGAGCAGTGCCCCAAGATGAGGTGAGGGGAGCAGTGACCCAAGACGGGGCAGTGTGAGCAGTGACCCGAAACGGAGTGAGGCGAGTAGTGACCCAAGACAAGGTGAGAGGAACAGTGACCCGAGACAGGATGAGGGGATCAGTGACCCGAGAAGGGGCATGTGGAGCAGTGATCCGAGACGGGGTGAGGGGAACAGTGACCCGAGACTAGGTGAGGCGAGCAGTGACCCGAGACAGGGTGAGGGGAACAGCGACCCGAGACAGGGTGAGGGGAGCAGTGACCCGAGAAGGGGCATGGGGAGTAGTGACCCGAGATGAGGTGAGGGGAGCAGTGACCCGAGACAGGGTGAGGCCAGCAGTGACCCGAGAAGGGCCACGGAGAGCAGTGACCAGAGACGGGGCGAGGGGAGCAGTGACCCGAGACATGGTGAGGCTAGTAGTGAGGCAAGACGAGGCAAGGAGGGCAGTGGCCCGAGCCTGGTCTGTGATTCGAGATAGCGCGGCAGTAGCAGTGACCTTGACCTGAATTGGGACTGGGAGATCAGCATCCCAATTAGAGGCAGAGAGTGTAGGGGCAGGAGAAATGTGGGATTTGTTGTTTTGAGCAGTGGAGCGGGACGATGCTTGGTGAGCAGTGGTCCGTGACGCGGAATGGGGAGTCCGGGAACGCGGATGGAACTTCCGGAACGATCACAGACTCGCGGACTGTCGACGCGCCTGTTGCCGCGTGTAAACATGAACACTGATGACGTCACCCACGCGCTGACACAGTCCGCCAATAGGACGCCGAACAGAAGCGTCAGTGCCCCGCTGGTTGCCAGCAGGCCGCGGTCAGCCCGTGTCCACTCAGCCGTGACAGGTTCCAGGTGCGCGCATTTATGTGTGTCCTCTGTCTGAAGCCGGCCACGTGACAGCCTGTCCAATTGTCTCGCCTGTCGATTTGTTGATTTGTCTACCGGTCCGACCTGTCCATTTGTTGATCTGTCCACTTCTCCCACTTGTCTATTTGTTGATCTGACTACCAGGCCGACCTGTCCATTTGTTGATCTGTCCACCGGTCCCACCTGTCCATTTGTTGATCTGTCCACTTGTCCCACATGTCCATTTGTTGATCTGTCCATTGGTTTCTTCTGTAGGGTTTTCTTCACATTGCAGCTGCCCCTTATTCCCCTCTTTCCATTTTCTAACCTGTCCAATGGTTTCACCTGTTCATTATTCGCCGCGTTGCACCTGTCCATTTTTCTCACTTGTCCAAATGCTGACCTACTTAGTGTTCTCACCTGCCAGCGTGGTGACCTCCGGATTAACCTCTCCAGTGCGAAGGACAGCCTGTCCGTTTTCATCACATGTCCACGTGCTGATCTGTCCGTTTTCATCACACGTCCATGTGCTGACTTATCCACGAGTCCCACCCATCCACATGCTGTCCTGTCTGTTTTTCTCACCTGTCCATTTACTGACCTGGCCAATGGTATCATCTGTCCATCTGCAGATCTGCCCACTGGCTGCATCTGTCCATTTGCTGACCTGTCCGCTGATTTCACCTGTCCATTTGCGGCCGTGCCCACTGGATTCACCTGCCTAGCTTGTGACCTCTCCTGACCACCCTGCGCCCTCCCCCTCTCATCCCGCATCTCCTCCATGGTGGAGCCCTCCATGGCCCTTAGCCTGTCCTCTGACCGCACCTGAAGCCCCGAGGAGCTTTCACCACCACGCGTTCCTCCAGTGATCTCGTAGCGTCACTATGGTTTCCATGCAGCCATGGCAACCGTCTCCACAGCGGCTAGCTTGGGCTCCCTCCTGTTTATATAGCACTGGAGGAGTAGTAGTAGTACAACAGAGTGTGTGAGGGGTGTGAGAGGGGGTGGGGGAATGAGGGGGGAGCGTGGAAGTGGGTGTGTGCAGGTGTGTGGCGGGCGGGACGGCGCGTGAGCGGATGGGTGTATGCGGTATGTGTGTGTGTGGGTGAGTGGGGGGTTAAGTTTGTTTGTTTGGGCATGTGGGTGGGTGTCGGTGGGTGGGGGGGGGGTGTTGACTGGGCAGTTAAGTGGTCTGTGGTGGGTGTGTGGTGTGTGGATGGGCGGATATGTGTGTTGGTGTGCGTGTGGGTGGGGAGTGTGGTGTGTGCGCGTGTGGATGGTGGGATGTAGGTGGGTGAGTGGGTGGGTGGATATATGGATGAGTATGTGGGTGGGTGGTGTGTACGGATTTGTGGGGTTGGAGTGACTGTAGATTTTGGTGAGTGGGTGACTGTGATGTGTGTGGGCGTGGTTGTAGACGTGAGTGAGGGAGTGGAGGGAGTGAGGGAGTGAGGGAGTAGACGTGTGTGTGGGTGTGGGGTGTGGATGTGGGTCAGTAAGTCACTGATGTGTGTGTGTGTGAGGGGGGACAATGTATATGTGGATGAGTGGGTGATTGTGTGGTGTGGGGGTATATATGTGGTGTGTGGGTAACTGTGTGGTGTGTGGGGGTGTGGATGAGTAAGTAAATGTGTGGTGTGTGGGGTGTGGATGTGGGTGACTGGGGGTGGGGGTGAATGTAGATGTGGGTGAGTGTGGTGTGTGTAGGTGTGGGGGTTGGCGTGAATGTATGGGTGGGTGAGTGAGTGAATGTGTGGGGGTGGGTGAGTTGGTGGTTGTGTGGTGTGGGGGCATGAATGTATATGTGTGTGAGTGGGTGACTTTGTGGTGTGTCGGGTGTGGAGGTTGGGGTGAATGTATGTGTGGGTGAGTGGGTAACTGTGGGATGTGGATGTGGGTGAGTTGGTGATTGTGTGGGGTGTGGATGTGGGTGAGTTGGTGATTGTGTGGTGTGTGTAGGTGTGGTGCTTGGGGTGATTGTATGTGTGAGTGTGTTGGTGATTGTGTGGTGTGTGGATGTGGGTGAGTTGGTGATTGTGTTGCATGTTTAGGTGTGGTGCTTGGGGTGATTGTATGTGTGCGGGTGTTGGTGATTGTGTGGTGTGTGGATGTGGGTGAGTTGGTGATTGTGTGGTGTGTGTAGGTGTGGTGCTTGGGGTGATTGTATGTGTGGGTGTGTTGGTGATTGTGTGGTGTGTGGATGTGGGTGAGTTGGTGATTGTGTTGCATGTGTAGGTGTGGTGCTTGGGGTGAATGTATGTGTGGGTGTGTTGGTGATTGTGTGGTGTGTGGATGTGGGTGAGTTGGTGATTGTGTTGCATGTTTAGGTGTGGTGCTTGGGATGATTGTATGTGTTCGGGTGTTGGTGATTGTGTGGTGTCTGGATGTGGGTGAGTTGGTGATTGTGTGGTGTGTGTAGGTGTGGTGCTTGGGGTGATTGTATGTGTGGGTGTGTTGGTGATTGTGTGGTGTGTGGATGCGGGTGAATTGGTGATTGTGTTGCATGTGTAGGTGTGGGGGGTTGGGGTGATTGTATGTGTGCGGGTGTTGGTGATTGTGTGGTGTGTGTAGGTGTGGTGCTTGGGGTGATTGTATGTGTGGGTGTGTTGGTGATTGTGTGGTGTGTGGATGTGGGTGAGTTGGTGATTGTGTTGCATGTGTAGGTGTGGTGCTTGGGGTGATTGTATGTGTGCGGGTGTTGGTGATTGTGTGGTGTGTGGATGTGGGTGAGTTGGTGATTGTGTGGTGTGTGTAGGTGTGGTGCTTGGGGTGATTGTATGTGTGGGTGTGTTGGTGATTGTGTGGTGTGTGGATGTGGGTGAGTTGGTGATTGTGTTGCATGTGTAGGTGTGGTGCTTCGGGTGAATGTATGTGTGGGTGAGTGGGTGACGGGTGTGTGGATGTGGGAGAGTTGGTGATTGTGTGGTGTGTGTAGGTGTGGGTGAGTGGGTGATGGGTGTGTGGATGTGGGAGAGTTGGTGACTGTGTGGTGTGTGTAGGTGTGGGGGTTGAGGTGAATGTATGTGTGGGTGAGTGGATGACTGGTGTGTGGATGTGGGTCAGTTGGCGATTGTGTGGTGTGTGTAGGTGTGGGGGTTGAGGTGATTGTATGTGTGGGTGAGTGGATGACTGGTGTGTGGATGTGGGTGAGTTGGCGATTGTGTGGTGTGTGTAGGTGTGGGGGTTGAGGTGAATGTATGTGTGGGTGAGTGGATGGCTGGTGTGTGGATGTGGGAGAGTTGGTGATGGTGTGGTGTGTGTAGGTGTGGGGTTGAGGTGAATGTATGTGTGGGTGAGTGGTGACGGGTGTGTGGATGTGGGAGAGTTGGTGATTGTGTGGTGTGTGCAGGTGTGGGGGTTGGGGTGAATGTATGTGTGGGTGAGTGGATGATGGGTGTGTGGATGTGGGAGAGTTGGTGATTGTGTGGTGTGTGTAGGTGTGGGGGTTGAGGTGATTGTATGTGTGGGTGAGTGGATGACTGGTGTTTGGATGTGGGAGAGTTGGTGATTGTGTGGTGTGTGTAGGTGTGGGGGTTGAGGTGATTGTATGTGTGGGTGAGTGGGTGACGGGTGTGTGGATGTGGGTGAGTTGGTGATTGTGTGGTGTGTGTAGGTGTGGGGGGTTGAGGTGATTGTATGTGTGGGTGAGTGGATGACGGGTGTGTGGATGTGGGTGAGTTGGTGATTGTGTGGTGTGTGTAGGTGTGGGGGGTTGAGGTGAATGTATGTGTGGGTGAGTGGGTGACTGGTGTGTGGATGTGGGTGAGTTGGTGATTGTGTGGTGTGTGTAGGTGTGGGGGTTGGGGTGAATGTATGTGTGGGTGAGTGGATGACTGATGTGTGGATGTGGGAGAGTTGGTGATTGTGTGCTGTGTGTAGGTGTGGGGGGTTGAGGTGAATGTATGTGTGGGTGACTGGTGTGTGGATGCGGGTGAGTTGGTGATAGTGTGGTGTGTGTAGCTGTGGGGGTTGGGGTGAATGTATGTGTGGGTGAGTGGATGAGGGGTGTGTGGATGTGGGAGAGTTGGTGATAGTGTGGTGTGTGTAGGTTGGGGTAAATGTATGTGTGGGTGAGTGGATGACTGGTGTGTGGATGTGGGTGAGTTGGTGATTGTGTGGTGTGTGTAGGTGTGGGGGTTGGGGTGAATGTATGTGTGGGTGAGTGGGTGACTGGTGTGTGGATGTGGGTGAGTTGGTGATTGTGTGGTGTGTGTATGTGTGGCGGTTGGGGTGAATGTATGTGTGGGTGAGTGGATGACTGATGTGTGGATGTGGGTGAGTTGGTGATTGTGTGGTGTGTGTAGGTGTGGGGGTTGGGGTGAATGTATGTGTGGGTGAGTGGATGACTGGTGTGTGGATGTGGGTGAGTTGGTGATTGTGTGGTGTGTGTAGGTGTGGGGGTTGGGGTGAATGTATGTGTGGGTGAGTGGGTGACTGGTGTGTGGATGTGGGTGAGTTGGTGATTGTGTGGTGTGTGTAGGTGTGGGGTTTGGGGTGAATGTATGTGTGGGTGAGTGGATGACTGATGTGTGGATGTGGGAGAGTTGGTGATTGTGTGGTGTGTGTAGGTGTGGGGGTTGGGGTGAATGTATGTGTGGGTGAGTGGATGACTGATGTGTGGATGTGGGTGAGTTGGTGATTGTGTGGTGTGTGTAGGTGTGGGGGTTGAGGTGAATGTATGTGTGGGTGAGTGGATGACTGGTGTGTGGATGTGGGTGAGTTGGTGATTGTGTGGTGTGTGTAGGTGTGGGGGTTTGGGGTGAATGTATGTGTGGGTGAGTGGGTAACTGGTCTGTGGATGTGGGTGAGTTGGTGATTGTGTGGTGTGTGTAGGTGTGGGGGGTTGGGGTGAATGTATGTGTGGGTGAGTGGGTGATGGGTGTGTGGATGTGGGTCAGTTGGTGATTGTGTGGTGAATGTAGGTGTGGGGGGTTGAGGTGATTGTATGTGTGGGTGAGTGGATGTGGGGTGTGTGGATGTGGGTGAGTTGGGTGATTGTGTGGTGTGTGTAGGTGTGGGGGGTTGAGGTGAATGTATGTGTGGGTGAGTGGATGACTGGTGTGTGGATGTGGGAGAGTTGGTGATTGTGTTGCATGTGTAGGTGTGGTGCTTGGGGTGAATGTATGTGTGGGTGAGTGGATGACTGGTGTGTGGATGTGGGTGAGTTGGTGATTGTGTGGTGTGTGTAGGTGTGGGGGTTGAGGTGAATGTATGTGTGGGTGAGTGGGTGACGGGTGTGTGGATGTGGGTGAGTTGGTGATTGTGTGGTGTGTGTAGGTGTGGGGGTTGAGGTGAATGTATGTGTGGGTGAGTGGGTGACGGGTGTGTGGATGTGGGTGAGTTGGTGATTGTGTGGTGTGTGTAGGTGTGGGGGTTGAGGTGAATGTATGTGTGGGTGAGTGGATGACTGGTGTGTGGATGTGGGTGAGTTGGTGATTGTGTGGTGTGTGTAGGTGTGGGGGTTGGGGTGATGTATGTGTGGGTGAGTGGATGATGGTGTGTGGATGTGGGTGAGTTGGTGATTGTGTGGTGGGTGTAGGTGTGGGGGTTGGGTGAATGTATGTGTGGGTGAGTGGTGACTGGTGTGTGGATGTGGGTGAGTGGTGATTGTGTGGTGTGTGTAGGTGTGGGGGTTGAGGTGAATGTATGTGTGGGTGAGTGGATGACTGGTGTGTGGATGTGGGTGAGTTGGTGATTGTGTGGTGTGTGTAGGTGTGGGGGGTTGAGGTGAATGTATGTGTGGGTGAGTGGATGACTGGTGTGTGGATGTGGGTGAGTTGGTGATTGTGTGGTGTGTGTAGGTGTGGGGGTTGAGGTGATTGTATGTGCGGGTGAGTGGATGACTGGTGTGTGGATGTGGGAGAGTTGGTGTGATTGTGTGGGTGTGTGGTGTGGGGGTTGAGGTGATTGTATGTGTGGGTGAGTGGATGTGGGGTGTGGATGGGGTGAGTGTGATTGTGTGGTGTGTGTGGTGGGGGTGAGGTGATGTATGTGTGGGTGGTGGATGATGGTGTGTGGATGTGGGAGTTGGTGATTGTGTGCTGTGTAGGTGTGTGTTGGGTGATGTATGTGTGGGTGAGTGGATGCTGTGTGTGGATGTGGGTGAGTTGTGATTGGTGGTGTGTGTAGGTGTGGGGTTGAGGTGAATGTATGTGTGGGTGAGTGGGTGTGGGGTGTGTGGATGTGGGGTGAGTTGGTGATTGTGTGTGGTGTCTGTAGGTGTGGGGGTTGAGGTGATTGTATGTGTGGGTGAGTGGTTGTGGGGTGTGTGGATGTGGGTGAGTTGGTGATTGTGTGGTGTGTGTAGGTGTGGGTTGAGGTGAATGTATGTGTGGGTGAGTGGTGTGGGGTGTGTGGATGTGGGTGAGTTGGTGATTGTGTGTGTGTGTAGGTGTGGGGGGTTGAGGTGATTGTATGTGTGGGTGAGTGGATGACTGGTGTGTGGATGTGGGTGAGTTGGTGATTGTGTGGTGTGTGTAGGTGTGTGGGTTGAGGTGAATGTATGTGTGGGTGAGTGGGTGACGGCTGTGTGGATGTGGGTGAGTTGGTGATTGTGTGGTGTGTGTAGGTGTGGGGGTTGAGGTGATTGTATGTGTGGGTGAGTGGATGTGGTGTGTGGATGTGGGTGAGTTGGTGATTGTGTGGTGTGTGTAGGTGTGGGGGTTGAGGTGAATGTATGTGTGGGTGAGTGGGTGACGGGTGTGTGGATGTGGGTGAGTTGGTGATTGTGTGGTGTGTGTAGGTGTGGGGGGTTGGGGTGAATGTATGTGTGGGTGAGTGGGTGACGGGTGTGTGGATGTGGGTGAGTTGGTGATTGTGTGGTGTGTGTAGGTGTGGGGGGTTGGGGTGAATGTATGTGTGGGTGAGTGGATGACTGGTGTGTGGATGTGGGAGAGTTGGTGATTGTGTGGTGAGTGTAGGTGTGGGGGTTGGGGTGAATGTATGTGTGGGTGAGTGGATGACTGGTGTGTGGATGTGGGAGAGTTGGTGATTGTGTGGTGTGTGTAGGTGTGGGGGGGTTGGGGTGAATGTATGTGTGGGTGAGTGGGTGACGGGTGTGTGGATGTGGGTGAGTTGGTGATTGTGTGGTGTGTGTCGGTGTGGGGGTTGGGGTGAATGTATGTGTGGGTGAGTTGGGAACTGGGTGGGGGGGTGGGGGGTGAATGTATGTGTGAGTGAGTGGGTGACTAGTGGTGGGTGAGTGGGTGTGTGAATGGATTTATGTGGGTATGTGCGAGTTGTTGTGTTGGTGTGGGTATATGGGTGTGTATGTGGGTGAGTGGGTGACTTTGGTGTGTGTGTGGAAGTAGGGTTTGGATTTGGGTGAGTGGTGAATGTATGTGTGGGTATGTGCGGGTTGGTGTGTGGGTGTGTGGATGTGTCGGGGTGGGTGTGGGTGTGGGTGTGTGAATGTATTCATGGGTGACTATGTGTGTGCATGTATGGGTATGTGTGGTGTGTGTGATCAAGAGGTGCTGGCTGGTGTGCGGGGGGAGGGGGGCGTTAGGTGGGACCTGGAGAAGGCGGCAGCCCTGGGACCCTGGATGAGTTTAGGGTATTTCGGTGGTAGCCAACCGGTGTGTGAATGGTTGGGTATGTGTGGGTTGGAGTAGTAGTAGTACTACAGAGTGTGTATATTGGGGGTGGGGGGGGGGGGGGACATCTACCTCCCCCCACCCCCCACTGAATGTAATCTTTCCTCGCCGTAGAAGCACTAGTCTTCTGGCTCTGACCAAGCTTAGTTTCAGTCATTTACAAAATATTGTCTTGGCTTTCTGTGCAGAAGGTCGTGGGTTCAAATCCCGATTAAGTCAAACCAAAGTCATATAATTGATACTTGTCGCTACCTAGCCTAGCAGTCGGCATTCAAGTTGCATATGGAGCGGGATGTAGTTTAGGCGGTAGCGTGTCCACCTGTGAAGGTGTGGGTCATCTGATCGATCCTGCTCAGTGGATCCATTTGCAGTTTGGGCTATTTTCCATTCCAATCAGTGGTGCACAACTGGTTCATCAAACGCTGTGGTATGTGATGTCCTGTCTGTGGGAAAGTGCATATAAAGGACACCTTGCTGTTTATTGGAAATAGTAGCCTGTGTGGCGGCAGCGACTTTCCTCCAAAGAAAATATGTCAGAATGACCAAATGTTTGACGTCCAATAGCCGATGATATGAAAATCAATGTGCCCTAGAGGCATCATTAAATAACACAAGCTTTACTTTTTTTTCAAGTTGCATAGTCCGATGGTTTTGAGTTTCTATCATTTTCTGGGATAAATACATTAGGTTGGTTGTTATAAAACTAAAACTTCGCTTAAAATTGAAGTCCAACGGCTTTGAGTTTGTGACACCTTTCTAAATATAAAGCCTTTCATCATATATAAAGCCTTTAGGGTTTTTATTACATTAAAGTTGCAATTTCCAATGGTTTTTGAGTTTCTATCATATTTGAAATAAATAATATTAGGTTGATTGTTATTATCTACCTAACTTTAATTTGAAATTTGTAATGACAAATTTTGGTGATTTTTCAAACATGAACAATTAATTTTGGTGTGCACATCAATAATCTGACATTGTCATATGTTATCTCTTAATTGTGAAGAAGTAAAGTTGTGCTGGTCATGTTATTGTCCTTTTAAATGCTATTGAATTGATAAATTAACAAAAGTAGTTTCAGCTACTGACTACTACTACAAATCTGCATATCGATAAATGAACAAAAGTAGTTCCAGCTATTGACTACTACTGCAAATCTGCATATCGATAAATGAACAAAAGTAGTTCCAGATACTGACTACTACTGCAAATCTGCATATCGATAAATGAACAAAAGTAGTTCCAGCTATTGACTACTACTGCAAATCTGCATATTGATAAATGAACAAAAGTAGTTCCAGCTACTGACTACTACTGCAAATCTGCATATCGATAAATGAACAAAAGTAGTTCCGACTGACATACTGTATGCATATTGATAATGAATTAAAGTAGTTCCAGCTACTGACTACTACTGTAAATCTGCATATTGATAAATGAACAAAAGTAGTTCCAGCTACTGACTACTACTGCAAATCTGCATATCGATAAATGAACAAAAGTAGTTCCAGCTACTGACTACTACTGTAAATCTGCATATTGATAAATGAACAAAAGTAGTTCGCTACGACACTCTGCAATCTCAATTGATAATGAACAAAAGTAGTTCCAGCTACTGACTACTACTGCAAATCTGCATATCGATAAATGAACAAAAGTAGTTCCAGCTACTGACTACTACTGCAAATCTGCATGTCGATAAATGAACAAAAGTAGTTCCAGCTACTGACCAGTATTGCAAATCTGCATATCGATAAATGAACAAAAGTAGCTACTGACTAATGTTGTAAATCTGCATATTGATAAATAAACGAAAGTAGTTCCAGCTACTGGCTACTACTATTAATGTTCATATTGATGAACGAAAAAAAGCATTTCCGACTGCTGGCTACTACTGTAAATCTCCACATTGTTAAATGAAAAAAAAGTTCCGAATATTGGCTATTACTGTAAATCTTCACATTGAAAAATGAGAAAATCACTTCTGGGCTATTACTCCCAGTCGTGGGTTCAAATACTTACCGAGTAAAACTCACTTACAAAAATGAATACTTGTCACTACCTAGCATGGCACTCAGCATTAATACTAGGATAAGGTAAGGACTGTTTTTTTTAGTATCAGGATAGTGTGGTTGAGTAGGAAATTGGGTCATGGTGCCATCGGCCTGATTTTCCAATGGGGCGAACACTATAAAACCGCTATGAGTGTGCATCATCGCAAGTCGGTACGAGTCCTGAGATAACATTGGATATTGATAGGATGTAAAACCCCACAAATATATATATATAGATATATCTATATTTTACCTCGGTAAACAGCCTCAGGCTAGCCTCAGGCTAGGGAGAGGTAAGCACGTCCGGTACCAGCAATTAGCATATACAACTCACGACTGGATAACGTGTCGTTGGGTTGCTCCGGCAAAATTAGTCTACATACAAGCAAATACGCAGTAAGTATAATAAAAACTGTGGTTAGCTTAATTATGATGCATTAGAGCATCAATATGGAAAGTTTAGACTTTCGTTGGTCCAATTTGGACGAGTTATTTGGTTATAAACAACCAAGGATAGAACACTCGAGTGGGTTTTCTCGAAGGAACCAAACCGGTCATTAGCGGTTCTGTCAACACCCGGGTCACCGTGTGACTATGGGTAGAGATGTGGGTTTCGCCCTATCTCATGTGGAAATTCTCTCGTACTCTAATAGAGAGTAATGTTGGAGATGCTCCTGGGTTTCTTTTATAGACTCCCCTAGACAAAAAATTTTCAGGCGTTTCTCCGAGTTTCGTAGCATTTTCTCCAACTTGTTGACGTAGTAGTCACAGGTGGGAGAAGTGTGCGGAACAGAGGGATGGGCGGGCCGATACACTGGTCCCGACCCCGCGTAAAGATTTGGGTTTGACCCACAATCCACGCACAAATTTAGCTTATTACGCCTGTGTTATAACGGTATAAACACGTTCTCTAACACCACCAGATGTCCAATTGAGTTTGAAACAACCAAATTGTGACAAATATATATACCAGGACTGACCAAAAATCTTTGTTTACAGTTCCTGATGGCCACGAAGCGGAGTAAGCGCGGTGCAGCAGCAGCCGAGGGGCGTGTTCCGAGTGGAGTGGACGAGGAGTACGACTCCTCACCTGTGTTGTCGGCAGGGCCGTCGACACAGCCCCGGGCGCATATCCTCTCCGACCCGGACGAGGACGCAGTGCCTGATGTGCCTGCGCCTCCAGATTGGGAGGCTCGCTTTGCACGGTTGGAAAGCCACATCTTGACTTCCAAATCACCCGTGTCTCGGAAGCGGCGTAGGCCGAGTGTCCAAGAGGATTCGTATGAGGATTTCTTGGACACAGACTCAGCGGTGGAGCTTAAGGCTCCTCCTCCTCCTTCTCCTAAACGGAGGAAGAAGAAGAAACAGGTGATTTCTTCGGGTGATGAATTCACCAAGGAGCGGGCAGAGACTGGTTTTCGCAAAAAGCGGAAGACTAAGTCCAAAAAGAAGAAGAGGAAGAGGAAATATTCTTCTTCTGATTCGTCCACTGAGTCTACTTCTACGGAATCAGACTCAGACACCATATATGAAGGTGTCTATGCGGACATTGGCACTAAAGTGGCTAAGAAGGTGGAGAAGCCAAAGGCTAAGCGGGTTAAAACCACTACGCTTATGCGCGAGACCGTGAATGGTCATTTCCGCACGTTTAAACCGGCGGAGGTTATCTCCAAGTTAGGAGATGAGTTAACAGGCATAAAGGGTGTTCCCAACTCCATCATTAAAGAAATGGATCGGGATGTCAATATGACGGATGACCGTAAGAAGTTTGAGGATGTGTTGCACACAGTGCATAAGGCAGTGTTGGCTACCCTAACAGCTATTGTTCCTGTGGCTAATAGGATGCAGAGTGAAAATAAGTTCTCGTCTTTGGCTAAGACAATGGACAAAGGCATTGCAGTGTTAGCGGCGGCAGGTAATTACCTGTCGTATCGAAGATATGAAAATGTCTTCAAGTCAGTTTGCACAGATGCTGGCAAGGAAGTGGCTCGCTCTAAGAAGGTTACCGATAATGAGGGGAAGGAGTTTACGCTTTATCTTGCTCCAGAGCCGATTAAAGGGAAACCCTTAGATAACACCAAGATGTTTGGCGGTCAACTACAATACCTCTATAAAGAGGTAGAGACTGCAGCCAAGAGTGGCAAAAACATGGATGGCAAGAAGAAACAGGAAGTTCCTCGTTTCAAAAAGTCACGAGGGGATTTTCGTCCACGACGGTTCACCAGAGGAACCAGACCGAGTTCAAACTTCGGTCAAGGGTTTCGGGGCCGGGGCGCTCGCCCAGGCTGGACCGACAACACCGCACGGCCAATAGGCCGAGGGGTCAACTCGTCGAGACCTTTCCCCAGGGGCGGGTCCAAGTAGAGGTCCAAACACAAACTTTACAAGTCCCTGCAGCCTCTAAAAACACACAAACTGTAAGCAACTTTGTGGCTGGTAATATTAGTAATCATATTTCTGAGTGGCACAAAATTACTAGTGACCAAGAAATTTTAAAAATAGTTAGGGGTGTTCACATTCCCTTCACACAAATTCCTGTACAAAGTATAATACCTTTTCCATATAACATTCAACCAGTTGAACGAGAGGCACTAACTAAACAGGTACATAAATTCTTTGAGAAAGGAATTATACAAAAAGTGACACACTGTTCAGGACAGTTTATTTCAAACATTTTCTCGAGACCGAAGCCTAATGGTGATGTTCGAATGATCCTGGATTTAACAATCCTTAATAAAAGGGTGGAATATCGACATTTTAAAATGTTCTCTCTAGATACGGCACGAGATCTGATTACACCAGATGCGTGGATGGCTAGTGTTGATTTACAAGATGCATATTATACGCTTCCCATAATGGAACAATACCGAAAATTTCTTCGATTTATTTGGGATAACCAACTCTATGAGTTTACCTGCATGCCAAATGGCTTAGCTTGTGCGCCTCGTTTATTTACTAAATTGCTTAAACCGGTTTTCTCGGTAATGGCGAGGAAGGGTCACATAATGTTTCCATACATAGATGATTCTTTTATTATAGCATCAACACAAATTGGTTGTGTGAATGCAGTTTTGGATTTATGTGCATTACTCAATAAATTGGGCTTTTATGTACATCGACAAAAGTCAGTGTTTAAACCAACAAAACAACTCAAATGTTTAGGGTTTATTCTGGATACACAGTCCCTTACAGTGTCGATAACAGAACAAAAACTAATTAAGTTTTATGACTACAGCGACTCAGCTTATTAAGTTATCAAAGCCTAAAATTAGACAGGTTGCTGTTCTTATTGGCATAATGACATCATATGCACCTGCTGTGTTATATGGGAAGGCCCATATTAAGTCGCTAGAAATAG
Organism: Branchipolynoe longqiensis; assembly: GCA_030323885.1. Lineage (NCBI taxonomy): Eukaryota > Metazoa > Annelida > Polychaeta > Phyllodocida > Polynoidae > Branchipolynoe > Branchipolynoe longqiensis. The sequence continues at coordinate 26,085,486 of CM059201.1, read as the reverse complement.
ATAAAAATTTAGCGTTAGCACGAACTAAAGGCAATTTTGAGCGAAAGATGTTTATTTCGCAAGAAGGGTTACAGGATATTGGATGGTGGATGCAACATATAGCAAGTTCATCAAATCCAATCCGCATGGCGGAACCTAATACAGTAATTACTACTGATGCTTCGTTAGAAGGTTGGGGAGCTCATCGAGATGGGGTCACAACAGGAGGTAGATGGCTTGATGATGAAAAATCAGACTATATTAATGCACTAGAATTGCGTGCTATTTATCTGGGCTTACGTAGTTTAGTAAAGATAAATAAATCACAGGTTAGAATACTAACTGATAATACTACTGCCATGGCATATATTCGTAACATGGGTGGAACCAAATCAAAGTCTTGCAATCAGTTATCTAAACTGATTTGGAACTGGGCACAGGCTCAACAAGTCTGGCTGACTGTAGCGCATATTCCAGGGTCACAAAATACACTTGCAGATTATAGAAGTAGAAATTTCCATGACCATTTAGAGTGGTCTCTCTCTACACCTTTGTTTAACTTCGTTTGTGAAAAATGGGGTACACCTGAAGTTGACTTATTTGCATCACGAAATAATAACAAGTTACCCTGTTATGTTTCTTGGCATCCTGAACCGGATGCTTGGAAAGTAGATGCGTTTGCTATTACCTGGGAAAATAATTATTTTTATATTTTCCCACCATTTAGCATTATCAGCCGAGTAGTGAGAAAAATCGGCTTGGAAGGGACACATGCGATACTGGTGGTGCCCGATTGGGACACGCAACCTTGGCTGCCAGCAGTTTCACAACTGGCAAAAGATCATATACGATTCCCAAGAAAACTCGGGAATCTGACGCACCACGGACCGCTAGTGGTTCACGGCGACGTGTCAACGACGCCCCTATTGGCATTCCTTTTCTAAGGAAGCAGCTACAGCAATTTGGATTGGACAGAATTACTGAGGATAGGATAGTATCGGATGCCTGGAGGCCAGGAACTGTCAAAATGTATACAACCTATTTAAAGAAATGGGGTGTACATTGTTTGTTAATGAAAGTTAAGCCAACAAATCCAAAGATTTCACAAGCAGCTCGGTTTCTTCGTTCTCTAGAGGATGAAGGACTTTTCTTTGGATCGATTAATGCGGCGAGGTGTGCGTTATCAATTATATTACCTAGAATTGATGGCGAACAGTTGGAAACATTATGTTCTTTGTTATTTACTTCGTTCAATTTATCAAAGGAATCCTCCAAAACCAAAGTATAGTCGGTTTTGGGATGTTTCTATAGTATTTAAGTTGTTTCAGGCTTGGCCTCACAACTCGTGGTTAGATATAAAACAGTTAGGTTTTAAGGTCGCGGTCCTGTTATTGTTAGTAACCGGACACAGAGGACAGACGATTGTTGCTTTATCCTTAACTGGATTAGAAATAGACAAGGAACAAGCTACGTTTGATTTAGAAAAATTGCTTAAATCGAACACGTTAGGTGACCCTTTATCAATGGTTCACTTAGACTGTTTTCCGAATGATCGGAAATTATGTGTTGTGTCGGCCATACGGGCTTATATATACAAGACAAAGGATTTACGTGCATCACAACAACTATTAGTGAGCTTTATAAAGCCACATAAGGCGATTTCACGAGACACACTTGCCAGATGGACAATTACGGTGTTGAAATTGGCTGGAGTGGATACGAGTAAATACTCTTCCCACTCAACTAGAGGAGCCATGGTCTCCAAGGCACGGGTGCTTGGTATTTCTGTGAAAAGAATACTAGCGCATGCAGGCTGGAAGACGGCTAAGTTGTTTGCAAAACATTATAATAAACGACTAGAAAAGCCTACCGGCGTTGCAAAGCGTCTTCTCGCCAACTAACAAGAATAGGTGAGAACAAAAATTTAGAATGTTATAATAATAAGAAAGAATGATATTAAGGATAAAAATGAATTATGTAAAGGTCTCCCTAGCCTGAGGCTAGCCTGAGGCTGTTTACCGAGGTAAAATAGTATAGTTATACGAGTCTTACCTTGGTACAGATGATGGATAACTGTTGTTTTACCGAGGTATAAGCCTCGGATAGATGTGGGCTAGGGCCCTCCCGCCACACCCTGCCACATCTATTCCGTTGGTGTACCTTTTCGGTAAAGTAATAGTATCCATTGTTTGAAAGTCATTTTTATCCTCAATAAGTAGGTTAAGATTGCTGGTACCGGACGTGCTTACCTCTCCCTAGCCCACATCTATCCGAGGCTTATACCTCGGTAAAACAACAGTTATCCATCATCTGTACCAAGGTAAGACTCGTATAACTATACTATATATCTATATATATATATCCATATATGTGGATATAGATAATTATATATATATATATATATATTTGGTGGGGCTTTCCCATATATGTATATATGTATATATATATACATATATACATATGTTATACATATATATATAAATATATATATAGTTAGTATATTTATATACGTGTATAAATCATCGGTATGAGGTATTTTCCTATTATTATTATGATCCCTTATCGTCCATTAACAGACTCAGATTGATTTGCTGTGGCACATTCGCCTACGGTGGCGCCGCCACCAGCAGTTCTTTGTACTTATTACTTGCTGTGAATATATATATATATATATATTTATATATATGTATAACATAACCTCACGTACTGTAGTGGTATAAGAGAGCACTCCCTCCACTGGAAACGTGTCGTTGTGCTTTGAAACTACAAGGCGATCGTCGGGGCACTTTGTATTCCAGTCGCTAAGTGACGCCTACAGACAACCGTCTGAACCGGAAGTGACGAGCCCACCCACGTGACGTCTCACGTGGCCACCCGCGGTGTGTAGTAAACGTCGCTCTCGCTAGGGAGAGCGGCCGTCGTCCGAGCAACAACAAAAAACACACAGAAAAAAAACTCTACTCGCAGCGCCGTCTGGGTCTAGACAACTGAACTACACACAAGAAGAACTCCCCCAGCCCCGTCTGTCTTAAAATATTTACAAAAGTAAATATCAGTTCTTCTCTCCCCAATTTCTTCTCGCATATATTCCCATTCTTTGATCTGCCAGAAGAAGACTTTTAATTCAGTGCGCGCGGGGTTATTTTTCTCTCTACACAAACACAACAGACAGTTGAAAACTATAATTTTTTTAGCTCACTCACTCACAATGTTTGACCCACGCAGTGAGTGTCTACTGGCCAGGGGAGGGTGAGGGGGGAGCGGGGCTGGTGGGTTGTATGTGTGTGTGGTATGGAGGTTGTAATAGTTGTAGAAATCGTCTTTTAGTTATTGTTGATAGTGGTATTGCTAGTGAAGATGGTAGTAGTGGTGTTGCTAATGTGGGTTGTATTACTATTAGTTGTTCTGCTGGTGTTGCTGCTGGTGTTGTTGGTACTGTTGGTAATCCTTGTACTGCTGGTATTGGTGTGCTAATACTGCTGCTAGTGCTAATACTGCTGGTATTGGTATGCTAATACTGCTGCTAGTGCTAATACTGCTGGTGGTGCTAATACTGCTGCCAGTGCTAATACTGCTGGCATTGGTGTGCGAATACTGCTGCTAGTGCTAATACTGCTGGTATTGGTGTGCTAATACTGCTGGTAGTGCTAATACTGCTGGTATTGGTGTGCTAATACTGCTGCTAGTGCTAATACTGCTGGTATTGGTGTGCTAATACTGCTGCTAGTGCTAATACTGCTGGCATTGGTGTGCTAATACTGCTGCTAGTGCTAATACTGCTGGCATTGGTGTGCTAATACTGCTGCTAGTGCTAATACTGCTGGCATTGGTGTGCTAATACTGCTGCTAGTGCTAATACTGCTGATGGTGGTAATATTGCTGGTATTGCTAATACTGCTGGTAGTGCTAATATTGCTGGTAGTGCTAATATTGCTGATCGTGCTAATATTGCTGGTATTGGTGTGCTAATATTGCTGCTAGTGCTAATACTGCTGGTGGTGCTAATACTGCTGGTAGTGCTAATATTGCTGATGGTGCAAATACTGCTCGTAGTGCTAATACTGCTGGTAGTGCTAATATTGCAGATGGTGCTAATATTGCTGGTAGTGCTAATATTGCTGATCGTGCTAATATTGCTGGTATTGGTGTGCTAATACTGCTGCTAGTGCTAATACTGCTGGTGGTGCTAATACTGCTGGTAGTGCTAATATTGCTGATGGTGCTAATACTGCTGGTAGTGCTAATATTTCTGGTAGTGCTAATATTGCTGATGGTGCTAATATTGCTGGTAGTGCTAATATTGCTGGTAGTGCTAATATTGCTGGTAGTGCTAATATTGCTGGTGGTGCTGGTATTTATGAGGTTGCTGGTAGCCTACTGTTAGGTGGTGCTTGTACTGCTAGTTGTGCTGGTGGTGCGGATGTGCTAGTACCTGTGGTAGAAGTAATACTGTTGGTGGTGCTGGTACTGGTGGTGTTGCTGGTACTATTTGGTAGTGCCTGTTCTGCAGGTTGTGTTGGTGGTGCGGATGTCCTTGTATAGCTAATACTGTGGTGGTGCTGGTACTGGTGGTGGTGCTGGTACTCTTGGTTGTGCTCAAGGTACTGATGTGGGTACTGCTGATGGTGTTGTTACTGCTGGTGGTGTTGGTACTGTTGTGCTGCTGGTACTGGTGGCGCTGCTGCTGGTGTTGGTACTGCTGTGCTGCTGGTACTGGTGGCGCTGCTGATGGTGTTGGTACTGCTGGTGGTGCTGATATCCCACTCAGGCACAATATCCTGACACTGAGCCAACCAGTCCTTGTCCTATCCTAATAATGCCGAGTGCCAGGCTAGGAAGTGACAAGTATACATTTTTAAGTCATTGCTTTGACTTGACCAGGGTTTGAACCCACAAACTCATAGGTTCAGATCCACCGATCTCCCAAAACAAGAGACGGACGCTCAACTCATTTGGCCATCCTGTCTGGTCCAATGGCGAAGTGACAGTACTGGCAGTAAAATGTCTGATTCTTAGATGCTCACAGACTGACAGTAGCGACACCAGTATGGAGTGGTAGAACTTGTGAAAGTATGACGTCTGAACACTTTGACTTCTGGATACTGACCCTGTGCATCTGACGTCATCTCATTTACATATTCCTTTGTTCTCTGCTCGTGCCTGGATGTCTTTTACGCATATATTACATCCCCCCTTCACAAGTATATTTTTTAGATATAAACATATATTTTTAAATGGTTACATGTACATTGGGTTTACAGGTTAAAGCACAATATGAAAATAACACATAGTGACATAATGCCGTAATGTCTTAGTCTTTGACCATGTTTAGCTAATGTCCTCATGTACCCATTCACTCATGTCCTTTGGGTTATTGTCTGGCTACGTAGCCTCCCTATGACATAATGTGAACTTTGAAATAAACAATGAAAGTATTTTCTGAAAATAAATCTTAATGCTAACATGCACATAGTTTTAGTGTGTCATTACAGCTGGCAGCTGTCTAACCTTTAGAGGTCTAGCCTGTCTGGAACCTAATCACTCGACCTGACCTAGTTAGATTAGCTGCATTGTTTACATCTCTGACTTGTCGGCACGTTCTGTGCCTGCCTGACTGGTTTGGGCTGTATAGCCTCCGGTGCCCTTATGATTTCTACTGTTTCTATACAACATGTTACCCGACTCATTCAGAATTTGGTATTCTCTTCGGAAACTCCTGTACACCCAAAAATCATCCCTTTTTTCCATTCCTCCCGCATGGTTTTTGAATTTCACATTATCACCAGTTCTCAATGGCTTGTGTGCTTTGCCACACTTTTTGTTGTGAAAACCTTTTTGACTCTGTTGACATTTCGTCATTTGTGATTTCTTTGGATTTTGTGTTTTGGGTATCAAATTATATTCGGACATAGGCAGTCTCCCTCTTAGCCTCCTGCTCTTGAGCATCTGAGCTGGAGATGCATTAAGCACGGGCAAGGGAGTATTCCTATAGTTGAGCAATGACAGCTGAAAATCTGTTTTTCTGTCTAAACATTTTTTTAGCATGTCTTTTATTGTTTAGACAATTTGGCCGTTACTGCGGGGATACTGGGGACTCGAGTATGTGGCTATAAACCCATAATTTTGTGCAAATTCTTTGTATTCATGGCTCTTAAACTGCTGACCGTTGTCCGAAATTACCTGGCTTGGAATACCATGCCTTGCGAAGTTATCCTTCATAGCTTCGATCACCATGGCGGATGACATATCCTTCAACAATCAACACTTCCGGGTATTTAGTGTAATAATCTACCATCATTATGTAGTCTTCATGATATATTTCAAATAGATCTGCAGCTATCTTTTCATAAGGTTGACATGTTATTGGGTGACTTATAAGCAGTTTATTATGTAAGCTTTTCCGATTATTTTGGTATGTGTCACAACGACTGACTTTTTCCTCAATTTGTTTATTGATGTTGGGCCAGAACATGCAGTCATGTGCTAGCCGCTTGGACTTAGCGATACCTAAGTGTGTCTTGTGCAATGCTTCAATCATTTCACCACGGAGCTTTGGAGGTACTATGACACGATTGCCCTCCATTACCAAGTTGTTTTCTACTGTGAGTTTGTCTTTGCATGGAATGTACTGTCGTAGGCATGGCGATGTTTGTGCATGTGTTATTAACATGGACATGGAGATATCGTCTTCATATTCTTTGACAATTTTACTTAACAGACTGGACGATTGCATGTCCACTGCAGTGACGCTGAGTGTGTCAACAAATAGGTCAGCATGACCTAATTCTTCACTGTGTGCTCTGGAGAGCGTGTCTGCAAAGAACATTAAGGACCTCTTAACATGGCATAGCTGTATGTTGTAATTTTGCAACCGCATTCGCATTCTTTGCATACACGCTGACAGCTTATGTATCGGCTTCTGCATGATGGCCACTAATGGTTTGTGATCGGTTTGAATTTGAACTTCTTTGCTGAAGATATAGTCATGAAACCTCTGGCAGCTGAAACATATTGCGAGCATTTCTTTTTCGATAGTGGCATAGCCACACTGCGCTGAATCTAGTGCATGAGATGCGAGTGCGATTGACGTGTTATCCTGCATGATACGAGCACCTAGACCTGACTGACAAGCATCTACTTGAATGACAATTGGCTTGTCTACATCATAATATGATAATACAGGAGCAGTTCTCAATTTTTCTTTGAGTTTGTCATATGCGACTTGCTGTTCGTTTTGCCAGTGCCACGCGATATCCTTAGCAATGAACGTACGTAGTGGTTTTGCAATCTCGGACATGTTTGGTATAAACTTGTGAACATAGCCAACCATGCCCAGGAACCTCTGCACACCTTGCTTGTCATGTGGCTTTGGCATGTCTACAATCGCCTGTATTCTGTCTGCCTTGTCGGGTAAGTTGATGACCTACATATTTCACTGTTGTTTTGCATATAAAAGATTTTGAATCATTTAGTTTTAGATTTACCGACCTGGCTCAGTCAAGCACTGCTTTCAGTCTGTCGTTGTGTTCCTCAACGGTTGACCCATATACCAGAATGTTATCTGTCACTATGCCTATCCCAGGTATATCGCCCATGACATGGTTCATTTCCTGAATGAAAATGTCACCGGCTGTTTTGATGCCAAATGGTAGACAGGTACCGGAGTATTAAACGTGCACAACAGTGAACTTTCGTAGTCTAGTGATTTGCCAATACCCTGTCATGGCATCTAAAACTGAGAAATATTGTGCGTTCGCCGTTTTGGCAATAATTTTGTCAATAGTTTTAGTTGTGAATGGGCCTCTTTTAATGGCTTTGTTCAATTTTGTTGGATCCAGATAGATTCTTATTTTGTTAGGTTTTTTAACAATGTGAAAAGTTTGTGTATCTCAGAAATTTGATGTTATTGAAGTCTACTTCCAAATCACTTGTTGGGCTCAGTACCTAAAAGTATCACACAAGAAAAACACAATATTGTACTCACATGGTTTAATCCCAAAACTAAAATGGCTACCGACACATGTACACAGTCTGGGCTGGCTGGTGGCAGTGGTGAGAGAGGGCGTGCACATGCCATGCACCCTTATTTATAGATTACAATCCAGGTACCAGTCAGGTGACCCAGCCTGTACCCAGCAGGCCCTTGGCTGCAGAGTATCAATACAACAAGGTACCAGCCAGGTGACCCAGCCTGTGCCTGGCAGGCCCCTGCCTACAGAGTACCAATACAACCAGGTACCAGTCAGGTACCTGGCCTGTACCCGGCAGGTCCCTGTCTGCAGAGCATGAAATATTAACCCCCCGAAAATTCCCAAATATTTTACAGCGATAAATCGCCCCTAGAATCATGGATGTCTACCGTAGACGTTTTTTTTTTTTTTTTTTCTCATTCCTGTACCATCCAGCGCAGCCATGATTCTAACAAATAGAGTCGGAAAATATCATATAAAAATGTTTACATAATAACTTGGCTCGTCATCTTATTCTTTGTTTACAATAATAGAGTGCCCTGTGCACAGCTATAAAAAAATTGAACTAGAACTACAGAGTTATCATACGGTGATATGAGGCTCCCCACAATATATTAGGATTGTGTTAGCTACCCTTACTCCTGCTAAATTTGGAAGAATTCTTGGTTTCCATCATATATTCCTCATCAACTGTATGGTCTTCTCAATCATCTTTAACGATCACTTTATATTGATATCTGGTCGGCTGGTCCACCTTGACGTACCTGGTTCCCTTCTCGAATGTTTTTATGGTACGAGTGGTAATCCTTGGAGAACCTAGTCATGACACCACTTGTAGACCTGGGCCGGTTCGGTTGTGGAATCTTGGAACTTGTCTTCACCAGCTTCGCCCCAGCCCTGTTACCCAAGGGGGTTTTATTGGCCACTTCCCATAGGTGAATGTCTCTGGGCCTTACCACCCCCTCAGTCATGTGGCTGCTTCTTGTGCAAGGCATACCTGTGCTATCCTCAATAGATGCTTACAGGCAGACTTGTGTTGCTGCTGATACCACATTCGATGCCCTATGACCAGTCCTTGACCATCATCCCACGTCTTCGGTTCTCTCGCTCCACTTCAATTGTTCATACTGAGACCATTCCTCTTCAATATATATGCCTGGTCACCAAGTTTCCCACCCACCAATTACTTTGCACCTGAATAATTAGTTTAGTACCTCATAAAACCGTAATCACTCTTTGTATTGTCTTAATACATAGCATAATTTCTTGACTGGTTCACTTAAACAACAATGCTGTGGTGTGATGTCATCGGAAACCTGTTTAGCTGTTGGTTCCAATGAAGACCTTGTCAGTTTGGCATGCATCACTCTGCTGATCTGGACATCTCTGGTGAGATTCCATGTTTATGGCGGTAAACATCTGATCAGCTCATTGTCTGTGAACCTGTGTATTAATTAAAATACATATTCTTTTAATTATCATGACACATAGCAAGTTCCCTTCATCCTGTGGAATATACTCATTAAATAATACGCCCCTTGAAAATAACAAAGGAAAAAAAAACCATGAGTTTGAAAACCATGAGTTCTTTTTTTTTTTTTTTTTTCTTTTCAACTTTCAAATATTTAAGTTAAGCACATTGTTAAATGACAATCTATTCATATTAACTAATATTTACATATGTTTAATATGGTTATATATTTATGCATCCCATTACTGATACTATTCCTCCTTCAACAATCGGTTAATGTATGTTTACCATATTTATATTATGTATGACTGGTAGTGATATTCATTACTATATATCAGATCACCATACTTGTATACAATATGTTTACATTAATCAAACCATGCACAATTAATTAAACCAGGCATGTATGTTGTTATTTCAGCATTATGTATGACTGGCAAGACCTCCAGTTTTTATGCATCAGAAAACCACATTTGCAACATATATTAAAACCAACATACAAAGTGTATTGTTTTTTGTTTTTTTGTTGTTTTTTTTAATTGAATTAAATTGACTTTATATAGCCATTTCCCAATACATTTACCATGCAAGCTACTAGAAACCACAATTTATATGGAAACCTACCTTTGTGTGAAACAGCATAGGCACAATGCATGGAAGTCAACAATTGCTAAAGATTCTGTCAGACACCATGAACACAATGCATGTAGGCCTATGTCACACATCTTTTCTGTTTGTTTGAATACATTCTATTTCACTGGAATGGATATCAATGGACACCTTCGATAGGGCTGAAACATAGTAGTCACATAGTTGTTATATCAACATGTTATGTCAGTATCAATAGAAGAACACCTTGTGTTGTGGTAGTGTTTTTTTTTGTTTTGTTTTAGGCAGAACTTCATGAACAGTCCTCATCATGTCAATGCCAAAATTGTTTATGCTGCAATATGTTTTTAGCATTCCCTATATTCACATGAACTGCTGTCAATCCAATATTTCATTTGGCAAACATTAGGCCTAGGCCTACAACACCATGTGGCATGTCAATTTCCAAAAGTAAAAAGAACCAGTGAAGGACAATATAATCATAGTTTAACACATATAAATTATATTGGACACCTGAAATGCATCTAATTCCTATTTTATCAGTAGGTATGTGACAATTTAAAAAATATTTTGCTTAAAAAGGAATGTACACTATCTCAATGAACAAATAGCAACAGAAATGGCTTGGACAGATCTTAAACCTGACAGTCATACAACTTTCATAAAGTAATATTAAGAAAGTTATAGCAGTTTAAATTAAAGAAAATATGTTCTGTAAAGGCAGAGTGTTCATGTCTTGCTTACAAGCACCAACTGCATTTCAGCATGTAAATAAAACATTGTGAATGACATAAATATCAGAAAAATAATGTATGCCTACCACAAATGCAATCATACATGTCAACCCAATGTGAACCTCACACACTACACAGAACAAAATTACACGTCGCACACCACACTAATGTGCGCGTACGTGGCACTCTCCACACAACCACCAGTCAGCCCATGTGAAACCAACATGCGCATACAAAAAAAATGTCTATCATGTGGACAAAATCAGACACCTAGCCCAGAAGTTGGAGTTAAAATCATCGTGGTCACCACTGAAAAGTTTGTGTATCTCAGAAATTTGATGTTATTGAAGTCTACTTCCAAATCACTTGTTGGGCTCAGTACCTAAAAGTATCACACAAGAAAAACACAATATTGTACTCACATGGTTTAATCCCAAAACTAAAATGGCTACCGACACATGTACACAGTCTGGGCTGGCTGGTGGCAGTGGTGAGAGAGGGCGTGCACATGCCAGGCACAGGCTGGGTCACCTGGCTGGTACCTTGTTGTATTGATACTCTGCAGCCAAGGGCCTGCTGGGTACAGGCTGGGTCACCTGACTGGTACCTGGATTGTAATCTATAAATAAGGGTGCATGGCATGTGCACGCCCTCTCTCACCACTGCCACCAGCCAGCCCAGACTGTGTACATGTGTCGGTAGCCATTTTAGTTTTGGGATTAAACCATGTGAGTACAATATTGTGTTTTTCTTGTGTGATACTTTTAGGTACTGAGCCCAACAAGTGATTTGGAAGTAGACTTCAATAACATCAAATTTCTGAGATACACAAACTTTTCAAATGGTTATAGAATTTACCCATTCAGTTGGCTCAATTTGTTAGACATTAACACCCATTTTTACCATGCGTTTTCGTTTGTCATGCACCTTATTTTGTATTGCATACGGAATCCTCCTCGGTGGGTCGACAACAGGTTGTACAGATTTGTCAATATGAATGACAGCATTCAATTTTATCAAGCCTAAACCTTGAAAAACATCTTTATATTTGCTTACCAGATCGTCGGCTCACGGGTTGTGGACGTTGTTCGGGGTAGAAATGTTCGTCGGCATACCAGAGTTCACCTCATCAACCCATGCCAACAGGTTCACAACAACAGAAGCCCGTTTACCCAAAATAGGTTGGCAGTCCTGCACCACTTGGAATACAAAGTCTCTGCCGTCGATCTCGACCGAAGCCTCGCAATCGGGAGTGATCCAATGGCCCGAGAATGTCATGAGCGAACACCTGGTGTTCGTCAGTCGCACCGATGCGATCCTGTCGAAGACGTTCCTTGGAAGAACATTCGCCTCTGAGCCTGTGTCGAGCTTGAACTTGACTGGATGACCGTTTACTCGGACAGCCCCATACCATAGCTTGGTGTCTTGTTCGTTGTTGCGGTTGATAACACCGACAAACATATCCGTCATCAACACATTGACTTCCACCGGATCTGGGTCTTGTTCGATGTTGTGAGGGTCGGGTTCTTCCATGGTCCACTCATCGACCCTGCCAAGTTTGCTCCGGCTCCACGTCGGTGTTCGTAGCCACAGTTTTGACATTGAATCTTGAATTCGCTTGCACCGGTGGTGTTTCCGACCTTCCAAGATGGCAATTTCCAAGATGGCGGCCCAGCCGGATGAACCACTGGTGCACTGGTATGTGCATTTGCATATCTGTTCAGAAAATCAATTTCTTTGACCTCCAAGTCCGATTTTTTTTCTTCCAACTGGTCTGCACTAAATTCACTGAGTTCACACATATTAATGGACTTTTTGAAGCATCTTGTTTCTCAAAGTCATGTTCTTGACACCAGCAACCAAACGATCATGCCAAAGCGATTCTTCAATCGGTCCATATTCACAATCTTTCACTCTGTCCCTGAGGGCCGTGATATATGTGCACATATTTTTGCTGGCTTGATTATGTGAGTTGAAACGGTAACGTATTATTATTAAGTTTGATTTACCAGTACAATATGCTTGAAATGCCTCTGTTAAAGGCCTGATCTTGTCCTGCTCGTCAAGCGTGATGGCCATGTTGGCGAAAACTTTCTGGGCTTCTTCGCCCGCGACGTGAAGGAAGATACAGCATTTCACTCGTTCTGTTTTCGTAATGACTCCTGAAGCCGTGGCATATATATTATATGCTCCTATCCATGTTTTCCAGTTCAATCATGCGTTGTTGTAGAGGATGAGCTGACCTGGCAGCCTGAGGCCCAGCAGTGTGTTTGCAGGTGGCATTGTCCTTATCTGACACCATGTGAAAGTATGATATCTGAACACTTTGACTCCTTGATACTGAATCCTTTATTCACCGTCCAGGGACCTGAACCGCCGGCACCCTGTGCTTCTGACGCATATATTACAGTACTGACACGAAAATGTTGACCACCCTGGTGGAGTGGAGAGGCGGAAGGGGGAGGCAGAATTTAACTGACTGTCACGGTCTTACGGGAAAAATAATCCTCATTATGCCTATAATATGAAGAACACTGTCCTGCAACAAGACAGCTATGAAAAGGACTTGGGTGTAACCTTCGACTCCCAACTCTTCTTTGAGAAACACATGAGAACTATCATCTCAAATGCTAACCAGAGAGTAGGAATAATTAAAAGAACTTTACATCGCCTCAACAAGAACAATTTTCTCATTCTATTTAAGTCTCTTGTTAGGCCAATTTTGGAATACTGTCCACAAATTTGGAGCCCAATTTTTCGGAAAGATTTTCTGGAGATCGAAAAGGTTCAGAGACGTGCAACAAAATTAGTTGCAGATATAAAGGACTTACCCTATGAAAAATGGCTTAGAGAATTGAAACTTCCTACCCTTTCCTACAGAAGGAAAAGAAGTGACATAATTGAAGTATTTAAAAATATGAAAGGTTTTGATAAAATAGATATGAACCAATTTTTCACCTTGAATAAAAGAGAAGGCAGTCGGGGCCATACTCTCAAACTAGTAAAACCCAGAGCTATTTCAAAGTTAAGGCAACACAGTTTCTCAAACAGGATCATAAATATATGGAACAGTCTCCCACAAAATGTTATTATTGCCGAGTCAATAAATTCATTCAAGAACAGATTAGAAAAAGCATGGGCTGATGATCCAGGGAAATTTGACCCCTTATTCACCACATGCTACTAATTATTCCTTGTGTTGCATATTTACTTGCACTCAAGCAAAAATGAGAGACAAATAAGTGTTCACACTTCCTGTCTACCATTCGCTATTTCGCTATTTCGTGTGGAGTGGAAGAGGCAGGCGAGGCGGTGGCACTTCTTACATATGGCGAATACTCACGGGACTCTTTAATCCATTTGAGGCGACATGTTACACACTGAGGCTAAAAGCCAAACCTAAGACACTTTCCGCATGTTCTGTCGTGCTCGGGTCGAATGCAAAATACTCCCGTCCCTCTACAATAATACCACACAGTCATAAGTTACCAACAGCACCAAATATAGACATTACAATGGAATAGTTTCAGACCTGTAAGAGACCAGGCAATGCTTTTAATTATCGTTGGGACTATTTGATACAGCGAGCAATGATTGCGAGGCGCCCACCCAGGACAGGTTCGAACCTGCGCGCCCACCCCCATTATAGTCCCAAGGTCACGTGACTAAGGCGTGTGTTTGGGCTGGTGCTATCTGCAATACAGACAGGTACAAATATACCACTGCTCGCACGACCTTGTCCTCCCCAACTAAGCTCAATATCGACTAACATTCTGTGAGCTGAATATCTTTCCTGAGTTACAAAGAATAGCTATGTGTAAATAACGCTCAGTCTTTTGCTCAGTATGAGATGCACTATCTTATTGCTGTGTTGTTCGGTTATTTATTGTGATCAACTTACGAACTACACCTGGTGAGATGCTCAACTGGGTAGAGCACTCGGTACTTATGTGGGGTTTGTCAGTATTGCTAATAATCGATTAGTGCCTCACTTTTTATGTGGGTGAACGACCACCTGCTAATCCCCACGTTATGCCATTGGATTAAGAGCCTATGCCAATATGGGCAGGAACATATCGATATAAATGTATATACAGTACACCCTCCCTAACCGATCACCTCCACAGATCGACTACTTCCCTATATCGATCACTTTATTTGAATTCCAAATGATAGCCCATACAATAAATACCATTGTAACCATAAAACGAACTCCCTAAACCGAACACTTCCCTAAATGGACCATTTAGAATTAGAGTAGGTCCCATGGTCGGTCGATTTAGAGAGTTTTTACTGTATGTAGATATGTGTTCCATATATATGTTTGTTGTTGTTTGTTGTTGTTTTACGTCCTAGCAACATCTAAGGTCATATCAGGACGGGTACCGACTTGTGACAGTGCGCACTCATGCGACTTTATAGTGCTGCCCCACTGGAAGACCAGGCCACCAGCACCATGACCTGATATCCCACTCAGTCACATTATTCTGACACTGAGCCAACCAGTCCTTGCCCTATCCTAATAATGCCGAGCGCCTGGCTAGGAAGCGACAAGTAGCAATTTTTAAGTCATTGGTTTGACTCGACCAGGGTTAGAACCCACGACCCCTCGATCTACCAACACGGGACCATATATATGTGTATGTTCCATATATGAATATGAATATAATGTGTTCCTGTCCACATTGACATATTGACAGTATTTGCGGCACTGGTAGCGGTGGTGCCACCTGTCCCACCGTGAAAAGGGGGGGGGGGGTCACCCATAAAGTAGTACACAACATTTGGGTGACCAATGTAGGGAATCTTCCCTTACCCGCCTTTATACTCACATAACTGTTATCCATCACATATATATATATATATATATATATATATATATATATATATATATATATTTAAGTGGCCGAGTAGTCAGATAGAGGCATGGAACTAGCAGGGAGAGACCAATACTGTGCAGAGTTAGGGGTGTATCTAAGTTGGTAGTTTCATATTATTGACAGATTATTACAGAAATATACCACATGTTGTTTTTTCTGTTATTTATATCCACGTTTATAATAAATAATAGAGTACATATTTTCAGGAGGTTCATTATATGCAGTAGTATATTCATATAAGTAGGTTCATTGTTCTTTACTCATATATAATATATGCAGTGTCATGAATTATGCGAATATAAATAGGTGGGCACATATTTGTGGAAAGACACTGTAGGCAGGGGGTAGTGTCATATAGATATTTGCTGTAGTTATTATTCTATAGACAACATTTATATATATATATATAATAGCATATATATTTATGTATATGAGTATGTAAGCAAACGGAGGCAATAGTCAATCAAGCATAAGGGCGATATCAGTTTATTCCACTTGCATAAGCATAATAAAGACATGATAACCAAACAGCCTTGCATGAATATCAGTGATGAACAACTAACATCGGTAACTTGCATAAAATAATAACAATGTCGATAATCAAACACATATCAAACATATAGTCACAGTGATAATGATATCTGGCTGGGCCAACTGCCCTACCGTGAAAAAAATAAAATCAGTAGTTGCGTTGGGTGCGTCTGGAGGCCGAGTGACGCGTTCAGTGCACCTTCGTCAGCAACAGGGCATCTGTGAGTGCAGCGCCAATAGCACCCCTGGTATCGAACCCGGGAACCACAATG
Source organism: Branchipolynoe longqiensis (assembly GCA_030323885.1). NCBI lineage: Eukaryota > Metazoa > Annelida > Polychaeta > Phyllodocida > Polynoidae > Branchipolynoe > Branchipolynoe longqiensis. Next base: position 26,069,040 of record CM059201.1, on the reverse strand, counting down.
GTGTCAACAGTGGCAAAGTATTATAGCCAGAGTCCTTCTTGCCTTACAGCCGCATACAGTCCTGTATAAGAGTTATATATGAGTATATATATATTTTACCTAGGTACTACCCTCTGGCTACTCATAGTCCAGGGAGAAGGAAGGACATCCGGGTCCAGCAATTAGCATAATCAACTCACAATGGGAGGATATTCGTTGAGTAGCTCTGGCAGTTTTCTACATTAACTACAAAACCAACCAGGTTATTATCATTTTAACTGGATATGTTGGTTTAGTTCATGATAGCATTTATGTACAACAAGTTTTGGAACTTTTCATTAAGATATTACTGTTTTACAGCTTAATTATGATTGTTTATGTAACATCATTACAACAATGCAGCCATTGTTCATTTGATAATGCCACCATATGCCGAACGGAGAGATGTTTGGCAGGAGCCATTTACATTGATAGGATTTATTCCTGGGTTTCTTTTAGATTCCCCAAATAGTTTTATGAGTCGTACCTCCGAGTCCTATAGTATTTTCTTCAACTTGTTGGGCAAGAAAGCCACAGGTGAGAGAAGTTTATAGGACAGAGAGTGTGGGAGGGACCGCTAAACTGCTCCCTACCCCTCATTTGGTTTCGGTTGATTGTCCATATCGTTTACCTATGACTGTCTATTAACCACATACCTGTGTTAAAAAACAGTTTAAATACGATTTAACACCATGATACACACTTGAGTTAATTTTGTGTTAATTACCTGTGTGAAATTCAGTCGAATTATGCCTAATATTTGGGTTTTGGTGTTTTACAGACTCCGAGCCTTGGCTACGAAGCGGAGTAAGGTTTACACACCTCAAGTGCTGAGTGAAGACAAAGACCGCTGGTTCGGGTACAAAGGTTGCCAGAACAAAGAGATTATGACGAGGCGGGGGAGCTCCGAGCCCAACCCAGCTGACCTAGATCAACGAGTTCCGCGCTTAGTTCAACAGAAAATGGAGATGCTTCCCTCCAAAGTGCCTGCTAGGAAAAGCAAGAAGCCAGTCCTAGACTCAGAAGATTCTGATTGGGAGGATCTTTCAGAGGATCAAGCCTCTTCGGACGATGAGTAGGAGGAGGAGGAGGTCGTTGTGGTTGTGCGCAAACGCAAACACAAAAAGAGGGCACAATCATCAGATGGAGATGAGTTCAACAGCGCTCACAAGAAGAAGCTGCTGGTGAAGAAGAGTAAAAAGAAATCCAAGAAGAGGAAGAAGAACAAATCCGCTTCTTCTGACTCTTCGTCAGACTCGTCTTCAACGAGCTCCAACTCAGACACTAAATGTGTGGGTAAATACGCAGAGTTCAGTGCTAAGGTGATGAAAAAGTGCAAGGTTCTTCAAAGGAAAAAGATTCATACCACCACAATGATGAGGAAGACCATCCAGGGGCACTTCAACACCTTCAAGCCAGCTGAAGTGATTATGAAGTTGGCTGAAAAGTTCACGGGGATCAAAGGGATCCCGGAATCTGCCATCAAGGAGATGGATTCCAATGTGAAGCTGATTGAGGACCGTAAGAAGTTAGAAATGGTTCTTCACACGGTACACAAAAGTATACTCTCAGCTCTCTCGGTCATAACACCGATAGCTAACAGGATGATGGCTGAGAACAAGTTCTCTCCGCTCTAAGAAGAGATGGATGGAGGAATTGCGCTACTGACAGCAACCAGCAACGTCCTTTCTTACAGACGCTTCAAAAACGTCTTTAAGGCTGTCTGCACCGATGCAGGGAAAGAAGTGGTGAGATCCAAGAAGGTCTTGGATAACCACGGGAAGGAATACACGTTATTCCTTGCCTCGAAGCCCATTAAGGGGAAGCCACTGGACAAGACCAAGATGTTTGGTGGTCAACTCCAGCACTTGCTTAAACAAGTGGAGACCGGATCCAAGTGTGGGAAACACATGGAAACGGACAAAAAGAAGTACGCAGACACAAATTCTACCCGCTTAAAAAAGACGAGGCAGTATTTTCGAAGCCGTCGAACTGGACAATGAGGAGGCTGGTTCAGAACAAACTACAGCTACCAGGCCAGGGGAAGGAGCCAAAGGCAGACCTTCGGTTGGAATGAAGGGAACAGACCCTTCAAGAGGGAGTTCAATGTTCAGAAGCCATTCCCCTGCCCAGGGAACAAATAGAAGTGGCAACGCAAACACCAGTAAGCATATTTAATTTAAATATATGCTTACAGTGTACTTACCGATTTGATGATTCAGAACGTGAGGCATTAGACTATCAGGTCCTTAATTTTTGTGAAAAAGGCATTATGGAACCAGCACTTCATGTGGCTGGGGAATTTATTTCTAATATTTTCACAAGACCCAAACCAAATGGAGATGTAAGACTAATTTTAGATCTAATGTCATTTAACAAATTAGTAGAATACAAACATTTAAACAATGTTTTCATTAGACACAGCTAGAGACTTAGTAACACAAGACTCCTGGCTAGCCAGTGTGGATCTCAGAGATGCATACTATACAGTACCAATCTATAAACCTGATGAAATCTCCGATCACATTAATGTAGTAGAGCTTAGAGCTATTTATCTAGGATTACGTAGCCTAGATCACCTACCTAAAAATCATGTAAGGGTTTTGACAGATAACACAACAGCTATGGGTTACATACATAATATGGGAGGGACTCGTTCCAAACCATGTAACTATTTAGCCAAACTAATTTGGGACTGGGCAGAGGAACATGACATATGGCTAACAGTCGCTCATATTCCAGGCAGTCAAAATACTTAGGCTGACAAGAAAAGCAGACATTTCCATGACCATCTAGAATGGTCATTAAATCAGAGTATTTTCAGCCACATTTGTGATAAATGGGGAAAACCAGAAATTGACTTATTTGCATCACGCAACAACAAAACGTTACCCAAATATGTGTCTTGGCATCCAAAGCCAGAAGCCTGGAGAGTAGATGCATTTTCTCTGATTTGGAATAATAAATTTTATTACATATTCCCACCATTCAACATTATCAGCAGAGTGGCCAGGAAGATCAAGATGGATCACTCACACACAGTACTGATAGTACCAGCATGGGACACACAACCATGGCTAGCGGCAGTAACCTTAGAAGCAAAAGATATGCTCAAGTTTCCACGAGAAAGGAACAACCTACAACATCAAGGACCACTAACAGTCCACGGAGACGTGTCAATGACACCCCTTTTGGCATTCCTTTTATAAGAAAACACTTAGAACAATATGGTTTAGACAGAATTCCACAAGAAAGACTTATTTCACATGCCTGGAGGAAAGGAAGGTGAAATTATGCACAAGTTATTTAAAGAAATGGGGACTTCATTGTCTCCTTAAAGGATTCAAACCATTAAAACCTACAATAGCCCAAATTTTAAGATTTCTAAGAATGTTAGAAGATGAAGGCCTATAAACTATGTAATAGATTGCTGGACCCGGATGTTCTTCTTTCTCCCTGACCCACGACTATCCGAGGCTAGTACCTCGGGAAAACACCATGTGATATTACTGAATGCCCGGCCACGTTTGGGACACCAGATAATATGACAAAACTCTCCCCGTCATTATCTCTTATCTGTCAGCTCATTTAACCAATACTAAGGAAGAATGAAGACAAGTCACTCAGATAAACAGTGGGGAAGTTGTGCTTTATTAACACCGACTTCTGTCCACCTACCAGTGACCTATCATCCACTCCCCTTACCTTCTAGCCACACAAGATATCATTACCTCTTTAGCCTGTATAGAAAGCAGTGTACACAGCCCATGGGACAGGAGTCCTATGGCTGTGTTCCACTCAATTGGAATATATGAATTTTGCCAGCATCAGACAGAGTGTCTGGGGTTCCTGCTCAAGAGTAGGTGTGTCTCACTCAAGAGCCAGGAGTAGAGTGATCTCTCTCCAGGGGGTCTGGAGCAGAGCCTAGAAAATATGATCTTGGTTTGAGGCTAGTGTGGTCAGAGGGCCAATGGGAAGTGGGTGACTGGGCAGTCCTCAGCCAGCCAATCAGGCACCTCCACAGTCTGGGTGGGTGGCACCCCCCCCCCCCCCCCAGTAGGGGTGGCTGTCACTCAACCAAGCTGCAGGTGGTGCCCTGTGTGTATATGCAGATTAGGCTGGTGGGCCCACCCAGTGGTCATGTAGGGACAGGTAGCTGCAAACAGTTACAATAGATCTCTGTTAAAATGGTCTTTTCTCCAATTGCACTCTTTATGAATGCATTGAGAAGTATTTCAACACTCATGTACTGTCTCTTATTTAGGAACATCTCTTCATTAATCTTAGGCATCATGTATGAACATATATTTCACATAGCTTATATCATGTCATAATGGGAGTGGGATATTATTACTTTTAGTTTACATAACATCGTCCACACTCCATCGCCCAAGAATAATAATGCTGTCTACCAATATACAATTCTAAACCGAAAATCCGTATATTTTTACAACCAGTTATCCATCATCTATACCCAGGTAAGACTTGTATAACTACACTATATATAGTGAGTGGCGGTTACAGTGTGAAAGGGGTGGTGGCAGCACCCTCGGAGCTGAGGTGGGGAGGTTGGAGTAGTAGATGACTATGAGAGACTCCCACAGTCCATGGAGCTGAGTGGCCGATGAGGGAGAGGAGGGATATTCTAGGTTATTATACTCGTATAATTCTTATACAGCATATATATATATATATATGATTATATATAGTTTACTCATTCATACATTATATACATATTGGTAAATTTACAATTAATCTACACCAGCCCCCCCCCCCCACTTCCCACACACGCATCATGTTACTGTGCTAATACTAGTAATACTAATAGGCAATGCCTAACAAAGCAAGTCTGGCTCTCCGACTCTGCTTGTCATCAAGTCTGGTCCCTATCACCATGTTGGAAGACCTAAGTTGGCAATGAACGATAGAGACAAAACTGACACCTTCTTCTAGGATCCAGCTACGTCTGAATTACTTTCATCTATTCATCTGCAAGATGTTCTGCACAGATGTGAAGAAGAAGAAATTGTTTGTATGCTTCTAAAACACAGTGTATGGGATTTGTAGCGACATGGAACTACAGATAGAGCTGCAGTATCTGCCAGAGTACACGTTCGGTAAGGTGCTGCCATCTGGTGGATTAAAAGAACAGTAGTCAATTGCTTCAGCAGTCATGTTATCATTTATACTAGTTAAGACTAATAGAGAGAAAGTAGCAACAGGAATGGAAAAATATAAATTAGTCTTCTTGTGTTCAAATAGCATATGTTAGCTTAGGCCCGGTGAGAGTAATAACATGTTTTTTGAATCATGAAAAAACACCAATAATATCCAGAGCTATGTTAGAAAATGTGATATTTTTCTACATTAGAATTGGGAACAAAATAAGGACCTTCAGCCTATGTCTTACGTATAGGAAAGAATGGGTCTCCATGGACAGGAATATAATGATTTCAGACAAAAAAGGGAATATTTAAGATTATATAGCCAAATACACATATGCTGTTTCTCATAGAGGGTATGGGGAGTCGGGTGAGTCGGAGTCGGGTGAGTTGGGGTCGGGTGAGTCGGAGTCGGGTGAGTCGGAGTCGGGTGAGTCGGAGTTGGGTGAGTTGGAGTTGGGTGAGTCGGTTTGTTTGTTGTTTTTACGTCCTACCAATATCTAAGGTCATATCAGGACGGGTATCGACTTGTGACAGTGCGCATTCCTGGTGACTTTATAGTGCTGCCCCACTGGGAGTCCAGGCCGCCAGCACCATGACCTGATATCCCACTCAGTCACATTATCCTGACACTGAGTCAACCAGTCCTTGCCCTATCCTAATAATGCCGAGTGCCTGGCTACGAAGCGACAAGTATAAATTTTTAAGTCATTCGTTTGACTCGACCAGGGTTCGAACCCATGATCCCATGGTCTACCAACATGGGTGAGTCGGAGTCGGGTGAGTCGGAGCCGGGTAAGTTGGAGCCGGGTGAGTCAGAGCCGGGTGAGTCGGAGCCGGGTGAGTCGGAGCCGGGTGTGTCATAGTCGGGTGAGTCGGAGTTGGGTGAGTTGGAGTTGGGTGAGTCGGAGTCAGTTGAGTCAGAGTCGGGTGAGTCGAAGTCGGGTCAGTCGGAGTCAGATGATTTGGACTGGGGTGAGTCAGAGTCGGGTGAGTCAGAGTCAGGTGAGTCGGAGTCGGGTGAGTCGGAGTCGGGTGAGTCGGAATCGGGTGAGTCGGAGTCAGGTGAGTCAGGCCAGTGAGGGTAGAGTAAGGCCAGTGAGGGGTAGAGTAAGGCCAGTGAGGGTAGAGTAAGGCAGGTTGGGGGTGGAAACAGATGGTGTCTTGTATCGGAGACACTGGGCGACCAGGGGGGGTGAGCGGTTGCAGAGGGTTACACACACAGCCTGACCCAACGAATAGAAATAACTCCTAATATTGCAGTAGCAAAATCACAATGTTGAGGTCAATTTTAGTGCCACATACAGGATCAAATAAGATTTGGAATCCTTATTTTATGAGCTTTAAAATGGTTATAACTTACTGCGTATTCTGATCCTCTACGCTTGCACCCCCAAGCATAATTTTATCATTTAACCTTGTCCACACTTATAGTAGGCCTAGAGAATCCATCGGTGGACCAATGTATACCCTTGCTAATGAGCTACTGACCTAGACTTGACCCAGATGCATGCTGCTCTATCTACAACCCGACATCAAGGCTGGAGACAGGGTGTGGCCTCACACACAGTCCGTGGGCATGCCCGAGCTGTCAGGTCAAGGAGTACCACATGACCGTACTTCCAGGGTTATTTATAAATAGTAAATATAGATCTATACACAAACTCTTTTACTCCATAATAGATATATTACATGACAGTTTATTGCATGGCGATCTATGAATAACTGAGAGAGTTATGATGAATAGTCAGATAGTAGTCCATAAGGTCGGGATGTGCAGAGCCCCGGCTATGTAGCGATATTTATCCAGTGACTTAAAATATATATATATATATATATATATATATATATATAGATGGGGTCAAGGTCGCTTCTTGGTTGGCAGCAAGTTAGCAATCTGTCTCTATTATTTCAAGCGACACCAGTGTACAACTTAATATAACTGATCACTCTCCAAACACCAAATCCTCGATCTAAAGGGCGCATTCCATATACGCGTAATGCGTAATGCGAATGCGAATGCGACAAAAAATCAAAATGCCTTGAAACCTATGAGGTACATTCCATACACGCGTAATGCGTAATGCGAATGCGTCAGAAATTCATTATCCCGATCGCTCCATGTAGCGATCGGTGCGTAATGCGTTATGCGTCAAGCTGGATGTGAATAGAAACCTGAGTCTGAGGTGTCCATTAGTTTAACAGCAGGAGAGGCGACTGAGCATTACGGAACAGTCTCACAGAGGGGTGCTAATTGGAAACACATGGTGAGCTGGGCACCAGGGAGACATACGGTTAGGGGAAAGCTAAAAATGCTACCATATGCACAGAAATATGAATACTTATCTATAATTTGGTTATAATAAAGGTAGGAACCCCCATGTGACATACAAAAAGTTACATAGATATACATGCAATATTTGGTCACATACAGAGCAGTATGGAGAATAATTGTTTCTTTTTATTTTTTAAATATAGCCAGTCGTCCGCCACATAACGCATTACACATTACGCATATATGGAATGCTGGCATTCGCATAACGCATAACGCGTAACGCATAACGCATTACGCATTACGCGTATATGGAATGCGCCCTTTAGTCAATCAGCCTATCTCCGCTAGGAGAGCGCGGCGTCTTCAGGAGCTCAACGTTACTTCATACAGATGTTTCGTTCGTCAACGCAATGCGCCTCGGGTGGCCTGTCAATCAAATCAGAATTAGCTCCGCCCCCTTAACGACTTGGCGACCCTCCCATTGCCCCCCCCCCCCCCCCCCCCCCCACCCCACCCCCACCACCCACCACCCACCACCCCACCACCACCACCACCACCACCACCACCACCACCACCACCACCACACACATCCGCTCACTTCGCCCCAAACAAAATGGCGTTTTGTTGGTCCACGCAGTCATTAGCGTTCTGACGTTATTTTGTGCACAACAATAACGAGAACTCGAGCAGACGTTGGATTATTGATATTTTAACCTCGGGGATTCTTCAACATGGCGTCTACATTATCCACGCCGGACTGAAGGTGAGTGAAGTAGATCTGATTCTCAGTTCCAGCGTGTGAGCTGTTTGCAAGGTGTTCATAAGTTACTATTAATACCATAGACTATTGTATAGTATATTATAGCATGGCATAGTTTAGCGACATACTAACAACTGACAATGGCGTGAAATAAGACTGCATACCAATATGTTTCTATCCGCTCTGGTTCTTAATGTGCTGCAGCACTTGTTGGAGGTGACTTGCTAACTGGATCACTGTGGAACTCTGAACTCAAGGAGCTTCGACCGATTGCCCGCTTGTAATTTGTATGCTACGTAGCGATATTCATCCAGTGACTTAAATATAATATATATATATATATATATATATATATATATATATATATATATATATATATATGGAAGGTAGTCCCCTGTATGTACGTTGTGTGTGTGTATATATATATGTACACAACGTACATACAGGGGCCTACCTTCCATATATGCATACGCAGCTGCGTAGCACCTGAAATTACAAATATTAAAAAAAAAAAAATGTAAAACATATGTTTGTGCTACCTAGTACTACTGTGTTATTCCATCGTGTTATTCCATTATTCCAATATCGTTTTATTTCATCTGCGTACCACCTGAAACTTCCAAGCTAGGTCCCTGTATATATATATATACATTATATCAGTTACTAGATTTCCATAAGTTCCTATTAGCGCGAAGGGACATATTGACAGTTTGGTGTTGTCACAATAATGGAACGTTGCGTGTGTGTTGTTTGTGCACTGGGTCTTAATGGCTGGCGCACACTCGACGACATGCCGCCGTGCATCGACTCTTGGTTTTCTTTCCTTCTTTTTAATAATATGTTTTAATTTGTTTTTGTTGATTAAACATGGATAATTCCAATCATGGACATTGGGTCATTGGTCCTCCTCATTCCACTGTACGTCCCTTGCCATATCCCAGTATTGCGTCCGTTTCCTGACAGTTTTCAGATTTATTATTAAATTGGGAAAACACAAGTAAAGAGCGGTAGCGCTACCTTGAACGCAGACCAGACGGGATGGCCGAATGAGTTAGAGCGTCCGTCTCCCGTGCTGGTAGACCATGGGGTCGTGGGTTCGAACCCTGGTCGAGTCAAACCAATGCTCAGCATTATTAGGATAGGGCAAGGACTGGTGTGCTCAGTGTCAGGATAATGTGACTGAGTGGGATATCAGGTCATGGTGCTGGCAGCCTGGTCTCCCAGTGGGGCAGCACTATAAAGTCACCATGAGTGCACACTGTCACAAGTTGGTACCCGTCCTGATATGACCTTAGATGTTGCTAGGACGTAAAACAACAAACAAACCTTGATGGCATAGAGTCTATAGGAAGGCTCCAAGGGAAAATGTTAAATCTCCCTCGGGGGTACTCATGGGTATGCGGTGGCCTAATCGATAGAGCGCAGGCTTCCCGGTGTGGAAGGTCGGGAATTCGAATCCCGGCTGAGTAAAACCAATTGCTTATAAAATTGATACTGATCGCTACCTAGCCTGACGCTTGGCATTGCTAGAATATGGCAAGGACTGGTTAGCTCCGTGTCATGATAATGTGACTGAGTGACAGTATATCCGTTGTAAAAAAAAAAAAAAGAGAAAAAAAAGAAGTTGATGGGCAAATGCTACCTCTTGAACTGAGTTTGTGGTAACTCTTTGCAAGTGCAATAGTATGTAAACAATTAATCCCTTATTAAAGCTGCATAGTTCGATTAACCTATAAAGGGGAAAAACAGCCTTTTAATAAAAAATAAAAAGAACTAAATAAATGGCATTAACGCTAACATTGCATATGCAATGCCAGGGTGGTAAAATGGCGTCATGCAATGCAACCTGGGTAATTTCCACCACGAGCACCTAAACTGGTGACGTCAGAGAAGAGAACTGATTGCCTCTTAATTGTGTTGTGACGCCATTGCTCACTGAGCTGGTATCTCTACGCTGGTATCTCGACGTCTTCTTAGATCTTATGACGATACATTCGTGTGTTGTATGGCACCTTATACATCAAATACCAATTGTGACTTCCAAGGCAACTGCCACTCCCCCCCCCCCCTCCCTTGCCTTTCCCCGCCACATAATATAAGCCAGCATTGCTCGTTAGTTATGTTGGATTGTTGGATCCGTCGGGATTTCCCCCCGTGATTTAAAGCTGCATAGTCTGATGAAGCATCAAATTTTCAAAACCAAAACAATTATCGAGATTTGATTCTACATATCTAACTTTGATACTGATGCACTTATTAAGCATTTGGTGCTACATATAAGAGAATAATGAGTCAATTTAATAGAACCTGTTACTGCAGAAGCCTATGGTGTCAGACTTTTGGCATGCTTGCCGAAACTAATTTGACATGTTTGCACTTCAAATATCTCAAAATTTAGCGATTTAAAATAAAAGTCACTTCAAACTAAAGTAAGGTAGATTATAGCAATCACTTTAATATATTTGTCTCAGAAAAATGTTAGAAACCCAAAACCATCGGATTCTACAACTTTAGACCTGGTTAAGTGTGTGGGTAGCATGTTGACAGTTGCTCTGCACTTTGTTAGATTTGTTTGTTTGTTGTTGTTTTACGTCCTAGCAACATCTAAGGTCATATCAAGACGGGTACCGACTTGTGACAGTGCGCACTCATGGTGACTTTATAGTGCTGTCCCACTGGGAAACCAGGCCGCCGGCACCATGACCTGGTATCCCACTCAGTCACATTATCCTGACACTGAGCACACCAGTCCTTGCCCTATCCTAATAATGCCGAGCGCCTGGCTAGGAAGCGACAATTTTAAAGTCATTGGTTTGACTTTGTTAGATCGGGAGAGAGGAGATTGTGACATGTTGGTGATGTTAGAATGGGACATTATTATTATTACTTACCCAGGTATTTATCGTACAACTTCCTCAAAGTGCCCTGTTGGAGTTTCATAGTGATGATGGATTTATACTCCTGCCTCACTGGGATACCGTCCTCACCAGCATCACGATCCAATTGCCCACTCAGTCACATTATCCTGAGACTGAGCCAACCAGTCCTTACCGAGAACGAGGCAAGGTAGCATGGAGTTGGCAACTCTTTGGATTCATAGTGATGATGGATGGTTATACTCAGACATCCCGTCTCTTTGAGTTTCCCTTTGAGTTTCCCCAAGAGTGTTGTTCTAGGTAGCAGATCAACTTTTCTGTTTGGGCTTTCTGCTACAGGACTAATATAATTCCCGCCATAATTTACTAGTACTACACGCAACTGTAGAAGCGCATTTATGCATCTACTTTTTATAGCATCGAGTAATACCTACATGCTCTCACTAACCACAGCAATTTATATATTGATTAATAATTAACACCATTCTATTGTTGGTAACAATAACAGTCATTATTATAGGTATGTTTTTGCTCCATATGTGTTTAATATGACTAAATCATCAACATTTTAAAACCAGGACACTTACCTAGGTTTAATCTGACATATATATCAAACTTAGATACTAGTGCGCTTAACTGTATGTAAATGTATACAAATGTGTATAAATGTATATAAATGTACATAAATGTATGTAAATGTACGTAAATGTACATAAGTGTGTATATCTGTATATGTATATATGACGTGGGCATGGCTGAAAACAAGTTAGCAGTTTAGGGCTTGATCCCCTCTGGTATGGGATTTGCTGGCCTGCAGGCACAAATACTCTAGCACACACGTGAAGGCCTACTTCTTCCTTCCCCCGCTAGGTGGCACCTTACAGGTACAGTATATATATTGGCCCACCTACATAATGGAGGGAGTTGAATGAGTGATGTATTGAACTTTAATTGTTCTCACTCCATATAGAGTAGAACCAGACTGATTCGCCTTTGGTTGTATTACCTCCTTGGTTATATGTTGACACATCCTGTCAGGTTGGAGAGACTGTATTCGCTGAGTGGAGCACCTTGGCATTCCGTTTTGTGACTACGGTTGAATATAGTAATATTTAAGTAATACACAAATCTCATGCTTCCTTTGCGGCATGAACAAGTAGTGACGATCCTTTGTCGGTTGATTGACACAATCAAGAGTGAATGGACTGCACTGGTATAGTGGCTGAGTCCAAGCCAGCGGCTCTCATAATCCGGTTAACTATATATACAGATGGGTAATAGATATATATATATATATATAGGTAATACTGTATTACTGTATATGTCACAATAGATGCGCACTGCACAAGTGCAGACACATGGATGCATGTCTATTCAAAGTTAGAGAATGTCATGGATTTGTTTTTGTCATGCCTCTGAAATACAGTGAGATTGTCTTATTTTATGTGCATTCAGTCTGAATATGATCGTAAATTTGTGCATGCTTTCAATCTTGAAATGGGGTGTGTGCTTCTATTGGGTAGCGTGCTTCTATTAGGACATATACAGTATATATATGAGACTGTCTCAAAAGGTGCTAAGCAATATGGGACAAAACTTTGTCCATAGTAATGATCAAGACACTATAGTATATCTACTTATGCATTTGCTCAGGATAAACTGATTTGTTTTTTACATGGTGTTTCATAATCCCAATAGAATACATATTGATTTGAAGCAAATGTCCTTGTCTTTTCAGTGTAACCGTTTCTGTGCTGTTTTGTGTCAATCGTTACTATGGACAAAAAAACGAAGAGCTGGCACCTCTTGAGACAGGCTCATATATATATATATACTGATTGCATAACCATCTCTTGTGCTCATTAGTTATTTCTTTGTCTAAGAACACAGTCTTTCTCTTTTCTCTTTTATGCCATCTTCAGAACAAGCAAAACACAGGTGTACATATAAGGAAAAACCCTCCAAGTCTTCAGATTGACCTCTAAGATAAAAGAAGATGGCGGAGACTGAATACGCTTGCAACGACGACCAGCAGATGGATCAGAAGGAACCAGAGTTCCCAGAACAGGAAATTATGGACAAGGAGGAAGTAAAAGAAATGGCGCAGATGTCTGAGACAGCTGCGGCAGCCCTAGAGGAGCATCTGCTGCAGTCGGAACCGTTGGACGACGACATCAGTGGTGACGTCACCGGCAAAGTCTTCAACGCCGTTGGAGACGCCGAGTTGCCGACGACGACACGGACACCGCAGACGACAACGGCGTTGCCGACCAGTGCCAGTGGCTGCTCACAGAGGGCGCCACGGGCCGCTGTCAATGAACGCCGATTCCCGAGCCTTACTCCGAGTAAGGCGCACATTGCGCCTCTGCCTTCACCACGAGGCACCAGGGGGCGCCACCGAGTCACTACCTCCAAAGTGCAGATCATGACGATGCACACGCTGAACGGCAAGATGACCTTTCCCCCCAGGGTCACAATGGCAGCCAGGTAAGCATTCCACTGCACGCTTAGATGAATCTGGCATAGGCTGTTGGGACTGGAGCGGTACTCCGAAAAATGCTCTCCAAGCACACTTTTGCTTTGTTTTTCAATTTATGCAACCAAATATGTGGAGGGAAAGTGCTGACATATGTAAATGTATGAATTATGTCACAGGTGGGATTCCCTTATCGCAAGACCTACAGGGGTTCCCACAGACCGGAGAGAACACCAGAGAATCCCTCTAGGTTGCACTTGCGCACTAGCTATCATGAGCACTGACCTCAGCACTCTTCATCCACATATGTTTTTCCTTTTTTTCCCTTGAAGATTTATACTGCCTATTATGGATAAGTCTGAATAGGCTTGTTTTCACCATGAGACAGTTTGTCGATAGAAAGCCCGAGCCTACACTTTTACCGACCCAAGGGATTTTTAACCTCCCACAGCACATAGATATGGTATGAGAGCAACTGGCCTTTGATAATGCTGTAAGTTATACACAGCGGTGGAAATCCAAATTGGCAGAGGTGGGGGCATGTTACACAAACTGAAAAAGTGTGCTTGGAGAGCATCTATCGGTATGTACGGTTCTACTAGTCTCAGCGGCGTATACCAGATCCCGTTAATGGTCTCAGTGGGGAAGACAAACTAGTCAATTGCAGATTAAACCCCCCACCCTTCCTTTATTTGAGGCAGTTGTTCTATTTCAGGAAGTTACATCGTACTGCCCCCAGTGTTGATAATTATAACCTTCTCCCGTGCCCACCAATCAGAATATTTACTGAGGAGCACCGTGTGGTTTCTTTCTGATCATGTAGTGGCTGTTTATAAACACTGAGTGGACAGTTGCTATGATGACCGATCTATCAATCACTAGTTCTACTGGTTTTGGCTATTTGAATTGAAATTGTGTATTCATGACCATAGTTTAAATTATAGCCATTAGGTCACTATTTTGAAGCACATAGCTATTTGTGTGCGCTGAACGTTCATAAAGACATGCATTGGTACCCAGAACAAAGGTAGTAGAAAGTAAAATAGAATGTAAATTTCAAATTTAATTGCACATTTTAGAATGGCAGGGTCGGTGCCAGTTTATTACAATTGAATAGTGCGATGGTTTTGAGTTTCTGCCATATTTTATGATAAATATATGATGTTGATCGTTGTAATCTGCCTTACTTGAATTTAAAGTAATTTTTATTGCAAATGCCTAAGTTTGGAGATATTTGAAGTGATACCATGACAAATTGATTTTGACATACGATTATTTTGTATGTTGCAATAAAGGCTTAATGAGGGATTCACTACGTAAGTTGGATATGAAGGATAAAATTTAAGTCAGCATTTTGGTTTACAACATTAGTTTCCATCGGACTATACAGCTTTAAATGCATTACTGTGTGCAACTTTTCTGTCAACTATGCATCTTTAATATAATAATAACCAGCGTCGTTCAAACGAGGTAGGCTCTCCAACCTGGTGATGCAACCATAAAGCAGCTGTCACACATCATTGGATTGGGGGAAATGGACAGAAACCGAACAAAGTCCGGTTTGTGTCCGTTCAAGTTTTGAACATGCACAAAACTAGGAACGGATACTGCCGGATTGATGTCTATGGTGCTCGTCCGGTTTGAGTTTGTTTTGTCCATTGGCTGTCCGTTTCATGTCCATTTCATGTCCGTTCGTCTGGCTGGCGGCCTTTGATCTGATGTCGCAAAACTTTGACACATTTTAATACATTTTGATACTTATCACCACCGGACTAGACAATTCTGTCCGTTGCTCAATCCGGTGATGTGTGACAGCCGCTTAATAAACAAATATCAACAGTTACTTCTCTTTTTAAATTTGTTTAAATAAACAAAGTGTTTGATGTGTGCTGTGTCCGCAGGGCCAGCTTAAACGTGTCTCACCCGTCCAACTACGTGACAAACTCTCGGCGCACGCGCAAGGTGGTCACGTGGGACGTGGCGATGGGTGCGCGGCCCCCGCTGCGCATCGACATGGACGGCCCGACACCCTGCACCTACTCACCCAGCACCATGCCGCCCTTGGCCACCAGCGCCCCCAAGTGGACATTCGGCGCAAAGACATTCGTTGAAAAGAGTAACTAATTTCCTATTTAATTTGAAAACATTTAAAGGGAAATAATATGTATTCGTTGAATAAGATTTGCTTGTCAAATAGTTATAATCCACTTGTCTTTAGTTTGAAGGCATTTTTATTTTAAATGGCTAACTTTGGAGATATTTGAGGTGCAAACATGCACCTGAAATATACATAGAAGGGCATGCCAAGTAAATTTAAGAAAACCTATTATTGCTAAAGCCTGTGGGGTCACACGTTTTTTACTGATCATAGCAACCAAATTCAGAATTTGTGTGAGAAGAATAAGCTGGTTGTCACATGACGAGGTGACTAAATAGTTGTTTCCCCACTTACCAGGTGGCGGGTCGCGTACCTCCTGGGAGAAAACCTGGTTCCAGTCGGCAGACGTGTGGACGCAGAAGGCAGATTTCCATAGCGACAGGCATGTAGGTACCAGCGTAAAATGGAGCGCTATTTAGACACATCCCTATCCACTTTATGGAATATGTTTTGAGATACAGGTAAGAAGCATCTCTTGAAAGAAAAAACAATTATTTTTGTGGTAAATGAAATTTCTTTATCCTTCAACTGATTTTAATGAAATTGTAAATATGTCATTATCAGGTTTTATTGTACAGTGCCTTAGTATAGCTCCCAATAGTGAGAATGGTTTACTAATTTGTCATTCTTCTTCTTATTATCATATATTCCAGGCACTATTCCGATAGAGCAATATCTTTATATGATCTTTGTGGTGTTGTTCAATTTGTACAAGGGAGAGATTTGTCCCATCCAGCCCCACACTCAAATCCCTTCCATGGGGTCCCAATAAAGGTGACCAGACATGATGGCTGAATCGATAACAGCGCCGGCTTCCCATACAGAAAGTTGGGGATTCAAATTGATACTTGTCACTTCACTATCTATCCTGGCACTTGACATTAATAAGATAGAATAACGACTGGTTAGCTTAGTGTCAGGACAATGTGACTGGGTGAGATATTGGGTCCCGGTGCCACTGGTCTGGTCTCCCGGTAACACAGCACTATAAAAAGGAAAGTTTGTTTTATTTAACGATGCCTCTAGAGCACATGGAATTTTATTATCGGCTATTGGCCATATGGTCATTCTGACATATTTCTTTGGATGAAACCCACTGCCGCCATATACTATAGGCTACTCTTTTTGATAAGGAGCAAGGGGTCTTTTATATGCACGTTCCCCACAGACAGAACAGCACATACCACAGCCTTTGATGAACCAGTTGTGGACCATTGGTTGAAACGGAAAATAACCCAAACTGCAAATGTGTCCACTGAGCAGGATCGATCGAATGACCCAAAACCTTCACAGGTGGACACTCTACTGCCTGACCTACGTCCCGATCCCCCCACAGCACTATACACTCACCTGGGGCGTAATCGATTAATCGACTCTGGTCACCCGAGCCACTTTCTGGCGCATGCGCACATCCCGCAGACTCGGGTCGAATAATCGAATAAGCTTCTCCGTGCTCGGGTGACAAAAATGGTCGCCGTTTTATTAGTTTTTTTAGTAGCCGATATAATTACAGCAAAATATGATTTAGCTATTTTTATGATGGCATAGTTTAGTGATATTTCCATTTCATTAATCTATGTTATTACCAAAAAAAAATCTGTATGACTGGTACCGGTTGCTGTTATGCTGCAGGACGGTACCAGCGCAAATGTGACATCATCGCTCCTTGCAAACCCCAGCCAAGAGGTGGGTTACTGGGGTCGGGTTGTTTTGCACACGGCACATGTATTTGTCGACTCCACTCGTGGTGTTCTATTTGAAATTCTGACGACTCGGGTGACCCGAGTCGCCCGGGTCGTGTTAATCGATTACGGCCCATGAGTGCACACTGTCACATGTCGGTACCTGTCCTTATATGACCTTAGATGTCGCTAAAATGTAAACTCAAGCAAACAAATCTTGGTCAGGTAATGCTAGAGGGGTGGAGTGATTTGAAGTTTCTCAATGCCCTTTTACTGTCTCCTCCAGTGGCCGCCTCCCAGTGAGTACAAGAACCAGCCTGCCCTTGGACCTTACCATCCGGTCGCTAAGGCTGGGCATGCGCACACCATAGGAACCCGCACAACGCTCAGCATCAGCAAGAGAGGTATGTAGTCACAGGGCAGGCAATAGCACACTGGTGCAAGTAAACGCCAGCAATGTAGCAGTTTTTCTGGCATATTAGTAAAAGAAAGGTACAGTATGACCCCGTTATAACGCGATCGTTCATGTCCATATAATGATTGTTCAAAATATTGGGGTCGTGCTAAATCAGGGTTCACTTTACTGAATTACCTTTAAATAAAACAATTCTGAGTCCAATCAATCATCGTGTTATATCCGAATTCACATTAATTCGGGGCGCGTTATAATAGAGTTTCACTGTATGTTAATATGGAGCAGACAATAGCTCATTGGTGCAAGAAAACTTCAGCAATGTAGTCGTTTCTATAGGATATTATTACAAGAAAGGTATATAATCATGGAGCAGGCAATAGCTCATAGGTGCAATAAAAGATGGGGAATTTATCAGTTTCTAAAGGATATTACTTATTAGTATACGAAAGGTATTTAATCATGGAGCAGGCAATAGCTCATTTATGCAAGAAAGGGTCGGGAAGGTAGCAGTTTCTATAGGCTATTGGTACAAGAAATGTGATAATTGGTGCAAGAAAAGGTCAGGAATGGAGCAGTTTTAATAAGATATTGGTACATGAAAAGTAGGTAGTTGTGATCAGGTAATAAGTTCATTGGTACAAGAAAACATTGGTAATGGAGCAGTTTCTATATGATATCAAAGACCCTATAATACTAAGACGGCTCACTCAGCCTATACTGTGTAATCAAAATGATCAAACCCACCACTTGGTGCGCTGGCTGTTCTCTTGGTTAAACAGGTGCTATATTATATGTATAAATGTATATATGAATGTGAAAGATGTGTGATGATGGTGCAATGCTGATGATGATGTGTATTTGTTCATAGCAATTTCATATTGATGTGTATTCATACTTACCTATCTCATGTATAATATAATTGTATGTGTTTACATGTGAAACCCCAACCAGCAGCTGGGCTGATCAAACCCACCCCAAGGTGGCACTGCGAAATTTACATTACCATGGGAGAGATAGGGAGTGAGCTGTCTTAGTATTATAGGGTCTTTGATGATATTACTACAAAAAAAAGTATGTAGTCATGGTGCTGGTAATAGCTTATTGGTGCAAGAATAGGTCGGTAATGGAGCAGTTTGCATAGCACATATATGTGCGAGAAAATTCTCCAATAGACCAGTCTGAATAGCCCCCTTAGGACAGTCTATTTAGCTCAGTAATGCAAGAAAGGCCTGAATTAGCTCAGTGTGTGTGACACATTTGTGTAAGGAAGTTTGAAGTCAGGGAGTGTCAATAGCATATTGGTGTCAGAAAGGTCAGAGACGGAGAAGTCAGTATATATTTAGAGGAAAGAGAATGGGCAGGAACTAGCAACCACTGAATACAATTTTAGAAATGCATGTGTTGACAAATTTACAGGATGGCTCTTTGGATACACATAAGTAAGTAATCATCATCACGTATTACTTACCACGACATCATGATATAATTCAACCTGATTGTGGTGAAACTATTGCTTGTTTTTGTCATTGGCAGGGTCTGAAACAGAACCTTCACCGACTGACTACAACCCGCAATTATCTGATGCCGCCACCCATCCTCATGCCCCAGCCTTCACACACAGTTTCCGACGAGGCGGCACTGTCCTTTGGTCTGTAGGAGGTACAACACTGCTTGATATATACGTGAATAGGGAACTGACAGAACGTCGGTGTGTGATACAGCACTACTTGATATTCTTGTGCAACAAATTTGTACATAGAATCTAGATTTTATGCAGTATCACTTAAAATACTTGTACAGCAAATTGTGCCGAAATCAGTATATATGATATAGACCTAGTTGATGTACTATTTGGATAGCAAACTTGGGCAGAAAGTCAAGTGTGTGAGCAACCATTATTTTACTATAATACTTTAAATAATATGGCACAATACCCCTCCCTCACCACACCACTCCCTCATGAAACCCTCCCTTACCACACGCACCCTTACCACACCCCTCCTATACCCCTCCTATCACCACCTCCTTACCACACCTCCCTTGCCACCCCTTACACACCTCCTTACCATCTACTTTACTACACCCTCCCTCACCACACCCTCGCTTACCACACCCTCGCTTACCACACCCTCCCTCATTACATCCTCCCTTACCACACCCTCCCTTACCACACCTTCCTTACCACATCCTACCTTACCACACCCTCCCTCACCACACCCTCCCTTACCACACCCTCCCTTATCACATCCTACCTTACTACACCCTCCCTCACCACATCCTCCCTTACCACACCCTCCATTACCACACCCTCCCTTACCACGCCCTCCCTTACCACACCTCCCTTACCAGATCGAACCTTACTACAACCTCCCTTACCACACCTCCCTTCCTAAACCCTCCTTCACCACGCACCTCCCTTACCACACCCTCTCATGCATGTATTTCATTGCTGTATTCCACACACACACACTGCGCATGCTCCAATCAGCACTTGTTGATTGCAGAGTCGCAGGATAACCCCGGGCCGGCCGCCTACACGCCCCGCTCGACGTTCGTGGGCACGCGCCGTCCCGCCTACACCATCCAGGGTGTTCGGCGCGACAAGTCCTTCATGCTGGGGCCGTATGCCGCTTTTTGACACTGTTGCCACGCAGATCTACACCTTCTGACGATGTCAACGCGCGATCCTACACGTCCTGACATTCAGCAGACAGCTCTGCACCTTCTGACTTTGTCAACAGGCGGCTCTACACCTTCTGACACTGTCAGAAGGCAGCTCTACACCATCTGATACTGTCAACATGCGATCCGACACCTTCTGACAGTGACACTGTAAGGAGGCAGCTCGACACCATCTGACACTATCAACATGCGATCCTACACCTTCTGACAGTGACACTGTAAGCAGGCAGCTCGACACCTTCTGATACTGTCAACATATACACCTTCTGACAGTGTCAACATGCATCCTTACACCTTCTGACTCTGTCAGCAGGCAGCTCTAGACCTTCTAATTGGCACTGCCTCCTGGTGGTTTAATTTACCTAAATTGTACATGTTGCTAGTAAACACGGGTACTTCATAACGTTGGAAACCATTTTAGTGTTGCCTAATGAAGAGTACCTACCAGATACAAGTATAACATTCAAGGGTACCTGACACCTTGGCGACAGCTGGTAAGGTATCCAAGCATTAATGCGTCGCTATGGCAAAATAAGGCTAACGCATTTAAACTAATTCGAACTCCCATTCAGTAACGGAGCATGGAACAGAGCGGACCGATAGACTCAGCTGCATATTGCCATTATTTCAGAAATAACTTTACCACCCACTGACCCTACATTATCTGACTCTGTTTATTTCATAGGGCTGAGTGTCTGGTCTGTCTCTGTATTAGGATTCGAACCTGGTGAATTAATTCCTAAATTGGAAGAATAAGTTCAATTAATATGTAAGAATTTCCAAACCGGATAATATAATGAACCAGTGTCTATGTAACATCAGTAGCGTTCTAATAAAGCTGTAAGATGGGTCCGTGTATATAGAGTATTGTGTATTAGATATATATGAGTATATATAAATAATATATATATATGTAATGAAAAACCAACAAAAAACAAAGATCTATGAGCATCAAATGTGTACTGAATTCTATGTCTGTTAAAGCTGTATGTGTATAAATTAATATATTTGTTACTGTCAATACATATCATCGGTTGACTGCACTAAAATTCCCTGTGTTTCCAGCGTTATGAATTACTAGTTTGGTGTAAACCCTTCTACTAGTAACTATATTATTCTCGAGATAACGGATTTTGCTTGGACAAAAGCATAAGCCAGAGTTGGTGGGTTGAATGATTTCACAAAGGCTGTAGTCAGGACCTATGAGACCCAGAAAGCCAAGATGGGGGTGGGGTGGTGGTGGTGGTGGGGGGGGGGGGCTGTGAATCCCTGAAGGGCCCCTCTCAGCCTGCCCCGTGGGCCCTCAAAGCAGTCTTTTACTATCTTGCAAAAGTTCTCTTGGAGGCCCTGCCCTGGCTGTAGTCCATTGGGAAACAGTCCATCAATCCATGGGGACTATTTACACACGTTTTTTTTTTGCGCTTTATTGTACAGAGCTATTTTACTATTCGCTATGGAACTGTGTTCTATTGACTTTATAGAGCACTAGTGCTATTCAGCTAAGCAAAAGGCAACCATATATAAAGTTGCACGCGTGTCCTGATATTGACAGATAACAGTTACTGTTAATGCTTAGTAAAGGGCTGTCCATAAGCGCCAATGGCGTTCACACTCATAACGTTAGAATTGTGGCTAATTCGCTATGGTTGATTGGTTGGGGGATGGGGGGGGGGGGGGGGGGGGGGGGGGAGACACGCACCTAGGAAGAGCTTCCAACCACCTTCTGGACTCGCACTTCCTGTGTTTATGCCCAGCCAACCAGGACCCTTCTGCGAGGCACCTCCAACTCATTTGGCCATCCCATCTTGTTCAACATTAAAAGCATAGATACAACTAGCCCCCCCCCCCCCCCCACCAAAGATATCGATGTTATACAAATAATAAAAAATGGAAAGGAACACGTAGCATATTTCAAAGATATCAAAACTTTAGGAAAGCCTTATGCCTACTGTTTGCTAGATAATTAATTTGTAATATTTACACCATTGGCCCATACCTAATTTGGAAAAACACACACAAATTCATTCCTATAACCACTGCAACACATTCCGGAAATTGATAAGCCATAATGTAACACATTATTTGGTAGGTTATTCTTTTATAATAAAATGAAAGTGTTTAAATGTTGTATTTGTTTAAACTTTTGTGTGCCAGTAAAGTAGGAATATCTTAAAGCACTTTGCTAAAGATGCCTTTGTCGTTGAAATATTGATATCAGCCCAACTAGGTTGATAAATGTCAACTGATTTAAAGTCGCCGGGTATACCTCACCCAGATACAAACCAATCCAGCATCAAAAGCTCTCCAAACATACCTTTGCTTAGTTTGTTCAGTTCATGCCACTGAACATGTGGGAGGAGAGTTGAGGTCTGTGATGTATGAATGACATCATAGGTGGGATTCCCTCATCACATGACCTAGAGGGGTTCCCCACACACAGGGGAAGCCATGGCAACCACCAAGATGGCAGCCACAGAAAGCTCTCAATTCAACTTTTAAAGTCTACTAATCTACATGATTTAATCAATTATTCACACAAAAAGTAGCTGGTTATGATAAATAAACATTGAACTTTATATTTATCATTTTAGATTGCGATTTCTAACATTTCTCTCTCTATATGGTTGTCTAATAATGTCAGTGCTGCTGGACTAGATAAAATACAACAGAAGCAACCAATGTCAGCACTCTCCCCCCACATATGTAGTTGCATAAACTGAACACTGGCAAACGTATGCTTGGAGAGCATTTGTCAGAGTATGGCTAGTGTCTCAGCGACCTATATCTGGTCCCTTTAATGGTGCGATATAAGTTAGATTAAAACAAAAGATGGTTGATAATTATTGTGGGATGTTTAATTATGACACCATTAACATTGCACAAAAAACACACAATATTATGAATAGTAGTTAATTAACACCCATGTTTACCTTGTTCAACAAGTTAGTGGTCATTTAATGTTACAATACCATTGAGAATAAATGGTACCTAATCAATATCAATATAAAATGGGTAAATATTTAGCATAGTGTTGATATACATTTTTAAAGTATTGGTTACAATTATAATTAACCAATTATATCAATATGCCATGTGTTCTATACTAAGCAAGCGTAGCGTCCATATTTCTCACTTTGGTTACATTAATTTTAAAGACAAAGTACAAATCAATATTATCGAGTCCCGTTTCAAAACTACCACAATTCGTTTGCACAAGATGGCGCCACCAGAGCTAAATGATATCAGAGAGCGTGTATATAAACAGTTTATATACACGCTCTCTGATGATATCCACTAAGACATCTCGTGGTAACTATTGATAACAAGACGAAGAACCCAGATATCTGAAACCTTATTTCGTATTTCCGATTGTTGGAGAACTATTAATCCCGAGTATCTCTGGTGTTTGGTGATGTTACTGTAACTACAAGATATGCCAGAAAACAAATAGTTTGCCTATGACTGTAAAACGAGTTGAAAGTCTAATCCGTTAGATGGCACCACCAGCTGGGCACCACAATAGCCGAAGCCTCGCGAAGGCAAGGCGATACAAAGAAAGGAATATAAACTGACAACGATCTGTGCATTTATTACTAAGTTCACTCATTTTCTAACCTTCAATTAAATAGTTTAAAAGTACCAGTAAGCAGCACATTTGTGTCTCACAGAAAGTATCCACAAGCTACAACATGGAGTAGCGTAGTAGGACCTAGATGACGCCCGGACCACTGTATTAATGATAATGCCATACCGACACGAGTCGTATTAAACTGATATAATTAATTGCACACGTTCTTTTTCATGCCATCTCATTCGTGGGTATGCTATCCTGCATCTGAGATATAAATCACTCTTTTGACAATCAAATGTTAAAACACTGCAATTAGCACCGAGAGTTTCCGAGACTCCTCTCGAGGCGGGTGATTAATTAGCTTATGAGCAAAGCTGTGTACAATGTAGAATCCTCCAATGCGCAGTTAACCAAATGTTGACATAATATCGCGCGCATGGAATTGAATAAACAAGAAACAACATTAATCTACATCATTTGTGTTAGCCTAAATCACTAAAACATCTCTCCATGATATGTTGCATTTGAGCAATCTCGTGATGATGTTTGTAAATTAAATTTTATGGAATGTCAGGGATTAAAGCTTAACACTACATGATGGGCACAGGGGTTGGGGGGGGGGGGGGGTGCCCATGTGTATCGAATTTTGAGTGCGCGCCAATCGCCATTTGTCTGTATGGCAACGCAACGTCACTTCCGCCGGCCATGCGGCAAAATCCAAATCAGCTCAGACCGTCAATTTACAAACGCTCTCATGGACAGATAATGGCTTTACCACCTTCGGGGCAACGCTTGGAATAGACCAGCCGTCGAGACACACAATCAAAGGCAAGTCAAAGGACTAATTCAGGCGGCAGTGTGTTGCCAAATGTTAGGCGTGAATTGGCGAGAGATGCTAGCGTTGTGGCGAGGTGCCGACGTAACGACGTTGGTTGGACGAGGAGATGTGAGTCCATCTGCTGCTTCCCGGTCGGGAGTGCAGGTCCCAGCCAGGCCAGGGCATAGCTGTGACGGCTACAAAGCGCCGTCAGAGCCGGGGGCCTCACTCACAGTGTCGGGGCATGGGAGTATTGGGGAATAGAGGTCAAAGGGCAGTGCTATTTGCTTGTTCAATCAGCCACATTGCCACGTCACAGCCTGTCGCCCTGTGCAGGTCACTCAGACTACCATGCCCATGGCATGTGCGTCTAGTCCACGCTGATGATTGTCAATTGATGTCATTCAAAAATAGCCACATACAGAGCTATTAAAATCTAATGCAAGGCTCTCACCAAGAAGATAGCCGTAGAACTTGCCCAACTAATCTGGCATCGACTGCCGTGTTCTTAGTTTTTCTGATGCCATTAAGTTACTAAGTAGGATGATTTAAAAGCAGAAGTACAACCATTCCTGATTACCTAAACAATATACAGATAAGTATAATTCTAGATGAAAACCTCAACTGGGATGAACATATTGATAACTTAAATAATTCAATCATTAAAACAGCTAAAGCTAAGATTTCATATACGTGGTATGCGGCATGTGAATGCGGATGTGGTATATGCGGCATAGATATATGCCAGCCCCCAATAGCCGGTGTTTACTTTTTGTTCTGGGGGGTTGTTAAACAAACAAACACACCAAAAAAGATACCCATGGCATTTTTGGGGTTTTTTGCTCCAAATTTGTGAAGGAAGATCAAAGTTACTATTGTTTTCTATGGCAAACGCAGCAGTATTCACATTCGCATTCACACCGATCGCTCCATGGGTCGATCCATTTGCCGCATTCGCATTCGCATTCGCATTCGGAAATATTGAAGCACTACTATGCCTTTACATGCTTTTCGATTTGTTGCTGCATTCGCATTCGCATACCTCGTATATGAAATCTTAGCTTAACTCATTCTAAATAATCAGATGATGGGTACATGAGGAAAATAAAAAGTTACTATGCATATGTTTACTCCAAAATTCAGTATGGTATGGAGATGTATGGGAGAGCCAAGTTATCAACCCTAAAAAAGGTACAGACACAACAGAACAGAGCCCTGAAAATACTGTATAGCAAAGACTATCTCACCCCAACTAAATCACTTTATAAAGACCTGGACTTACTTATGGTAACTGACATTTATAAAATATACATTGCAAAATTTGTTTACAAGCAAAAGAATGGCCTCCTCCCTGAAATATTTGAGAATAATTCAAAGAAAACAATCAGGTCCATTCCCATACACGCAACAGATAAATAACATACATCACAAACACACTAGAAACAAATATGGCTAAATAACAACTGAAAACCAAGGAACCAATATCTGGAACTCAATAACAGTAGAAATTAGAAACCTTAAAACTATGAAAAACTTCTGTAAAAAACTAAAGATAAGCTATCTCAATACACACTAAATCAATTACCAGTAAAGAATATATATAATAGGACGTAGTTGTCATTAACTAGTCGCATAATTTTAAATATCAAGTGGCAATGGCAAAGAACATAAAATTTACCCCTATTAACATATATGCAAAATAGCTACTGATACTGCTTGTAAGTACATGAATCCATGGCACAACATACATATAATATTCCTATCATTACTTTGTTTTTTACTAATTGTGAAGAGATGCATCAGTATCTCATCATAATCATTAATTAAAAATGTAGCTTAAGTTTATTCATCTGTTATTGTCATCATTTGTTCATTCACATCATGGAGAGCAGCTAGATAAGCATCGCTTTTCTGGGATCCTTTCTGTCTGTAAGGAATTTGTATGCATTTATTGTATCACCTCATTTTATTGTAAACATACCTTGCAGAGAGTTAAAATAAAAGAATTGAATTGATTTGTATAGAAGATATACTGATAGAGACAATCGGCGCTAATTAAAACACAGGATAATTTTAATCGCGTGGAAACAATGAGCTATTAGTGTGACTGTTGCAGGCAGCAATTTTGAACAGAGTGCCAGTTTGATTATGGCAGTGCAGTCACCAAGGCAGTAAGGGAGACGGGGTGTACCTAATTAAATTTGATCTAACATTATTGGCTCTCAGTTTTGCTTTTGCAGATAACTACCAAATATTCACTGTGATATTAAGTTCAATGTGTTTAACAATAACGTGCTTAACAATGCAGCTATAGTATATGCCAACCTTCCATACAGTACTCGTGTTATAAACACGCTCATTGAATCTAAGTTTCATTTATTAATTCGTGGATGTCTGCAATAAGCAGTGACTGGCTATAATGACATTATCAAATACATAGACTCATAGTCATGTAAAATCTATCATGAATTCTAGATTTATTAATTATTTTTTAGGCAGTGGCTATTCGTACGGGACCGTATCAATAGCCAGAACACTTATTAGTATGGCGGTAGTCACGTTTTGATCCAATCATAGATGAAAGTGTTTACAGCTAATCCTAACCATAACCATATCCTAACCCTAACCTTAACCTTAACCTCCGGTTACGCGACAGTCATACAATATCGTTTTGTTATTTTACGTCCTAGCAACATCTAAGGTCATATCCGGACAGGGATACGACAGGATACAACGTAATAAAGGAGTGCCGTACTAACAAGCGCTCTGGCTATTCATACGGTCCCGTACGAATAGCCACTTCATATTTCTTACCATATATATATATATGTAATATATCCCAGCTGTGTGGCGTAGACAAACAGCTGCACACATCTATCTAGACTGCAGATTGGTGTGCATAGACTCAGAACACGTGTGCAAACATCAATGTGTGGAAGTTCTGTTGCCAGCGTTACTGCTCATATCCATCAGTTAAACTTAACTAGTTTTACCAAACGCCATGGCCGAATCGGTGGGAGTGCAACTGAAACCAATGACTTACAAAATTGATACTTGTTGCTATCTAGCATGGCGCACGGCAAGGACTGCTTAGCACTATAAAGCCGCCATGAGTGCGTACTGTCACAAGCCGGTGCTTGTCCTGATATGACCTTAGATGTTGTCAGGACGTAAAACTGCAACAAACAAAACTGGATTCCAGTTATGTACTCTGACAATTGCTCGATAGCAGCTCTTTCAATATGTTCCCACTGGGTTGTGAATCTAATATGTGTCAGGGTTTTGAGCTTGAGATTACTGAATTAAACTTCTTTATTATTTCTTCGCAGTGGGCGAAAGAAGGATGCCCTTGAAGCAGAGTGCATTTGTGTTGTTTCTGATATTATTTAATTGAAAAATAAAATTCTATGCTAGGTCAGTTGAGGGTTTGAACTCAAATGTGATAAATAGCATATAAGCTATATCGGTATTACCAAGCTAAAGTTATTTATTACCAACAGCCTGGTATGATTTACAGTAGGTTGTTGATAGTTTCTTGGAACATACGACTTTAGGTGAAATGAGGTTCTTGGAAAGTACGACTTTAGGTGAAATGACGTAAAGCAAAACCAGTGTTACCATAGCCTAGGCTCAATGATATTACAAGAGTTAAGTTCCCACAGCATTTTCCTAGTCACAAAAACATCATCATCATCATCATCATCATCACGCTGTCGGTCGTGATGCGACAAAGACTGCTTTCATTACTTGACTGCCGCTCTCATTTCATGAAAGCTGCCTGCAAAAGTGTTGAAGTGCTGCTGGCTTTTGCAAGTTACCAGTGGCACTCTCTCGGGGAGCAAATAGAGGTTTCACAATGGCAAGAACATGTCAAGACAGGCGCAAAACTATTTGTCCCTGCAGTGGCTGGTCGGGAGATATTGGGAGTTCCATACATCAACCGCCCTTAATGCTGCCACAGTGACATGGTTTTCTGTTTAGGGTTTGCTCCCTTAGCCTTCGGTTCTGTCAAGAACCTGTACCACAAGGCAGTGGTTTACAACTCTGCAGGGCAGGGGCGTCAAACTCCATGAGGTATTGCTATTCATGCAATACCTGCATACCTACAAAAACATCACTAGACTTATAAATAAAGACTTAAAATTAAAGCACCTCTAATTTTAAACATTAAAATATATGTGTGCTGTGCATACATTCATAAGAAAGATGAATAAAAACCAATATGATACTTATTTACTCAATTACCTGTACTATACAGTATTGGTGAATCAGTGAGTAGCAGAGGGATTAAATTAGTCAATATCGATTATTTCTGAGTGAAAACACTCCCTCCTTTTGCTTAGCTGTTTCTCACGACAATTCAGTTCTACTTCTAGATCACCAATATTATCTATGGAGCAGCGCTATAAAGTCACCATGTGTGTGCATAGCCACAAGTCAGTCTATTCAGGATATTACCTCAAATTAAAAGCTTACTTTCGTGAGATTATCTTAAGGGATTATTCATAAAAATTGCCTAAATGTTTGTTTTTTTATCTCGCCCCGGCTGTTATATTGTAGAGCCTGAGGGATGCCAGTATGTTATGGGATATGCGAGAACCAGTCTATTATATGACAGACAGGAACCAGTCTATTATAACAGACGTGAACCAGTCTGTTATATGATAGTGTGTTAAATGATAGACGGGTACCCGTCTGTTTTATGACAGACAGGGGCAAGTTATATTACAGATGGCTGGGGACCTGTCTATTATATGAAAGACTGGGACCAGCCTGTTATCAGGTTATATTACAAACAAGATCCGGTCTACCTGCAGGCGCCCACTTGGCATTCACAATAGGGTATGATTATGAGCGCAACAAGCGGCAACTTGTAGGGCCGAAACCCCAAAAAGAGAGACTTATCTGGCAAATTATAGGGCAGGGGTCTAAAAAAAAGGGAACTTATTTGCATTAGGCATTACTAGGATATGGTAAGAACTTATTGGCCCAGTATTAAGATAATATGACTGAGTTGGGTATTGTTTCATGGTTCTGGGATTACAGTGGACAAACTACTGACTATGAGTGCTCACTGTCATAAATAAGTCAGTACCCATCCTCATATGACTTCAGATGTTGCTAGGATAGAAAACACCAATCAATCCGTCAATCAATCAAGTTCATCTTAAGATCTTGATTCGAGGGCTATTTCTTGGACCTGAATCCCTTTAGTTGAAGTTGTAAGCCTTTCATAGAAGTGTAATCCACTAGTACTAAATGTCATCTGTTATTGCATAAAGTTCTGCTTACACGTTTTCTTTTTCACCTTTCACATGTTCAAGTAATTTTGTCTTATGGGTGAAACAGGTGGCAGTTGCACCTGGGGGTGTTTGTTCCCAGGACCCTGGCTATTTTACCTCTCATGATATTTCATGGTTACTTTATGCGTCGACATGTGATGAAAACCAACCATTCATGTGATTGGCTCATCCGAATGGTTAGATATTGTGCTGCGAATGTGCCAACACGAAGGCATGTTTTACAGAAGCACAGCACTCTGAATACGAAATTCCATGCGGTGTTTGCTGACTCACTGGTCAGTTGCTTAGGGAGTCACTTTGAGTCGCGCGTTTAATTTAATATATATATCAAGGTCATTTCTATTTCAGGGATGAAGGATCTCCGCGGTTTCAGAGATTTCAGCGATTTTTGATAATCCCCAGTTAACTATCACAAAATGCCATGGATAATATATATAAATATATATATGGCAGTAAATTCCATATTCTTTGATATTGCTATGATATAAAACCGAAACGAACAGAAAAGCAAGGAGTGATTGTGTGGAGAGAGACACAGGGAATTGGCAGTATGGATGATAATGTTATCACAACAGGGACAGTGGACAATGGCTGATTAGCGGAATTGAGCTAGGATAGTGCTTGGAGAGTAGTGGATGAAACCTGACTTCTGGGAATTGTCCACAATTCCCTGACAGTGGGAGAATATTCGTGTTTTCATGGAACTTTCATGACATTGTCTAGTATTTCTGTATGCTCGGCCGTCATGAACACCAGAGAATGACATAAACCCTCCCCATGCAGTCCCACCTGATGCCTCCCTTAAACAAACCCTTAAACAACCTCATAAGGAAGAAAGGGAAGACAAGTCACACAGATTGACAGTGAAGATGTTGTGCTTTAATGGCATCAACTCCTGTTCACCTACTAGTGACCTGACCCCTTACCTTCTGTCCACACAGAATCTCATTACCTCTTTAGCCTGTCTATGAATCAGTGCCCACAGCCCATTGAACCGGAGTCCATTGGTTGTTGCACTCAACTCAATTTAGATATATGAATTTTGGCAGCATCAGACAGAGTGTCTGGGGTCCTGCTCTAGAGTAGGTGTTTCTCACTCAAGAGCCAGGAGTAGCGTGTACTGTTTCCAGTGTGCCTGAAGCAGTGTCTTGCATAATTAATCTCAAAGTGAGGCTCGTGTGGTCAGAGGGCCAAGGGGATGCAGGTGACTGGGCATCCCACAGCCAGCCATTCAGGCACCCCCACAGCCTGGGAGGGTGACACCCCCCAGTAGGGGTGGCTGTCACTCAACCCAGCTGCAGGTGGTGTCTATGTGTATGCAAATTAGGCTGGTGTGCTGGCCCATGGGCACTTATGGTAACAGGTAGTTGCAGACAGATACAAATATATATATATCATGTCCTTTTCCTCCACTTGCACTCTTTATGGATGGATAGAGGAAACATTTCAACAAACATGAACCGTCTCTTATATAGGAACATCTTCATTAATCTCAGGCATCATGTATGAACATATATTTCACATAGCTTATATCATGTCATATTGTGAGTGGGGCACCACTGCCTTCAGATTACATAACCTTGTCCCCACTCCGTTGCCTAAGAATAATAATGCTCTCTGCCAATATATAATTCCGAACAGAAAATCCGTATATTTTTACAATTGGACAATGTAAGACAATAATTACTAGCATAGTTGCATGCGGATACTATTATTGGAATAACATTCTGTTTTTAGTGTTCTCGGTTATTTACAGATTCCTCTCCACAGACCTTTGCTTTTATTGGGGGGGGGGGCAGATTCCACTTTCATCTTTGCTATTTGTTTTGACCAGCCTATTATGTAACATAATGTGCATCGTGATTCAGCTAAAGAACGACAGAACAGAGTAGTGCAGGCAACACTTGTGTATTAATCATGGCGTGCTGGGGGCGTCCAGGTCAAGCCCTACACTCAGGTACACAACTGGTAGGGTGGGTGAATGGAAAGTGTATGTGTTGCCAGCTATGTGGAGAATGACAGTAGGTTAGTGAGTTGTGGGAAAGGTGTGAAAGCCTGCTGTTCAATCAGGTGGACAGGGGGAGAGGAACTCGGCCATCCGCCTGAAGACGAAGTCCTGGCAGAGCGGGCAGGGGAGGAGGTAGATAACAGATTCACCTGGTACTTGTGTAGTACACGGGTGAAGGACAACGTAGTCTAAATACGGGTGAAAATAGCTTTAGTATGGGACATGAACTAGAAATTGTGGTTCCAGGATCAAATGGCTACATATATCGGCACAGAGTTGGTGAAATGGGAGAGAATGCAAAAAGACAAGATGGCGGCCACAGAATGCTGTCGATTTCACTTTTAAATCTTATTAAACCAGATGTTTTATTATATTTTTGAACTCAAAGGTAGCGGGTAAATATGAAGACATCTACAAAGAATAAATGTTGCTTCTTAGATTGTAAAATTAGGCTCTCATTTCATTAACCCGCTTTTTCGACCGTTTTTATATAGGGTTGGTATTCACCCGTGCACTGCGAGTACCGGGTGAATCCTTTATCTAGGGAGGAGGGGGTGTTGCATTCCTTCCGAATTACCTACAATGCAACCATTACAAATAATGTAAAAATGAAATTTGTATGCATCACTAAGACTCGACTCCTTTTTCAATGACCGGACGTGGTGGCCGAATCAGTAGAGCGCAGGCTTCCCGTGCGGAAGGTCGGGAGTTCGATTCCCAGTCGGATCAATAAATGGCATACACAATTGTTACTTGTACCAAAGTTGTAGCTTCCTAGCAGGGCGCTCAGCATTAATAGGATAGAGCAAGGACTGGTTGGCTCAGTGTCAGGATAATGTGACTGAGTGGGGTATCGGGTCATGGTTCTGGCAGCCTGATTTACCAGTGGGGCAGCACTATAAAGTCACCATGAGTGTGCCCTGTCACAAGTCAGTACCTGTGCTCATATCACCTTAGATGTTGCCAGGATGTAAAACTCCAACAACCAACCAACCTTTTTCAATGTGCGACAAATATATGGTTTCATGCATATTTTACCCGAGCTCCGATGTCATTGAGAGCCCTGGAACGAGCCGGCTATATTTTGGTGCAACATCAGCCGCCGTTTGTTATGGTTTCAGCCTAGAGCAGTGCAAGATGAGATATGTATCTACTCATCTTCTTGTAGCGTGCCACCAATTGATATGATGGTGCGGGTTGGTTATGTGGTGATTGTAGTGATGACATGAAACCATCATGAGATGGGTCAGTCACCCAACGACAGTATCCTGTCGTTGGGTCACTGACTAATGTAGTGTCAGTTGGGGGGCGAGGTTGCAGTATTGGCGGGGGAAATGACAGTTTTGGAGAAAATGACAGTATCGGTAGGTGCATAATACAATATCAGTATCAATAAGAGAAATTACAGTATTAGTGAGTGAATAATGACGCGTCAATTGGGAAAATTACAGCATTGGGAACGCCCCCACCACACACCTACACCCCCACCACATCCCTAAACCCCCACCACACACCGACACACCCACCACATCCCTAAACCGCTACCACACACCTACACCCCCACCACATCCCTAAACCCCCACCACACACCTATACCCCCACCACATCCCTAAACCCCAACACCCACCTACACCCCCACCACATCCCTAAACCCCCACCACACACCTACACCCCACCACGTCACTAAACCCCGACCACACACCTACACCCCCACCACACACACACCACACAGCACACACCTATACCCCCACCACATCCCTGAATCCCCACCACACCTACACCCCACCACATCCCTAAACCCCCACCACAGCTACACCCCCACCACACCCCTAAACCCCCACCACACACCTACACCCCCACCACACCCCTAACCCCCACCACACACCTACACCCCCACCACATCCCTAAACCCCCACCACACACCTACACCCCACCACATCACTAAACCCCCACCACACACCTACACCCCCACCACACACCTACACCCCCACCACATCCCTAAACCCCCACCACACACCTACACCCCACCACATCACTAAACCCCCACCACACACCTACACCCCCACCACACACCTACACCCCCACCACACACACCACACACCTACACCCCCACCACATCCCTAAACCCCCACCACACCCCTAAACCCCCACCACACACCTACACCCCTACCATGTTCTCGCCACCGGACTATTCCAGAAGCAAACCAGACACATAACGGATGGGTACCGGACATGAACCAGACAAACCGGACCTAATGGAAAGAAGCAACATGAAAATACATGAGATAAGTGTACTAACCATGGCAGCACATGCCTGGAATAAACAAAATGGAAAATTACGGGCAATCCGTAACCCTGACCACTACAAAAAATTCCTAAAGAAAACAATTACTTACTGACACAACAAAACCGCACCTGCCCCTGAGCGCAGTGAAATCTTGCTGTGTACTGGCACAGAAAGCAAAAGACAGGCCAGGAAAAGTGGTAGGCACTAAACAGAAGAAATAGGAAAATTAGCCCTCCTAAGTATAAAGGAAATCAGGAAAGCTATCACCACATGGCACAGTCCACCTGGGTATGTGTAATGGCACAAACCAACACAGAAATGGACAGGCCACGATCATGCAACTGATCCACCTTGAAATACAAAATGGCTAGACAAACAACACAGCCATCCCACCTGGCCGCAGTCCTAAAGGGTTCGAGTGTGTTCTAGCACACAAGTGCACTATCTAAGGACAGGGTTTAGGTGAAAGGATGCTGTAACAAATAAAAAAAATCTGAATGGAACGGGATCCTCTCCTGCAAGCCTGCATGTCACCCAAGTAGATGTACATAGTAGGCTAAGGTATCATACTCAGACTAGACAAAAAAACTGGAAAATTACAAAAAAACTAACATAGACTATTACTAAAAACCAAAATTGTAGAAGGCTGACCTGAGCAGACACAGGTAAACACTCCTGGGCAAAGGAACAGATCAAGACAGCACCACAGCTGTCCAGCATTGAAAACAAGCACCATGACGGGAGCTTATACGCTACGGGCAGAGTAAATACCTCGTCAATCAAGAACAAAAACAAAAACAACAAAAAAGCCTACCGGACACCTCAGTCCGGCGGTGTCCGGTAGAAGTTTTGTGCATGTTCAAAACTTGTACCGGACACCGCCGGACACCACTGGATACCGCCGGATGGGTACCGGACATATACCGGACATTGCCGGATTTCACCGGACAGTGTCCGGTTCCCCAGTCCGGTAAGGTGTGACTGGGCCTTAAGTACCAGTGAATAATTAATGCAATATCACTGGCGAAAGTTACAGTATGGGGGTGTGAATGATACAGTATCAGTGGGGGATATTACAGTCCGATTTGCTGAGGGGGAATATGTGTGCAGTTTTAATGTTATGGGGGGTTGGGGTGATAGGTGGATGAAGATTGCGCGAAATTACTGTGTGAATATTAATGTGAGAATTACTCATTGACGTGTGAATATTACAGTATTGGTAAATAATAGTAGGTACTCCAAAGTCGGCGTATACGGTGTCCGCAGCACGAAATTTGACCTATTTTAACCGTTTCAAAAAGGCTTGAATCTCCACTAATTCTGCTTGGTTTGAAATAAAAATTATATCAAATTAAAGCTTGTTCTTTTGGCTTTTAGGTTGTCTGATTTTTAATCATCATCATGAAATAAATCACAGTCAATGGACACTTGTTGGCAGGTACCATCGGCAGCTCTGAGGATGCTCGCCGATTTTGTTTTCATCCAGTCTGAGCTACTCCCTTCCCTAAACTTGATGGCTTGGTGAGTACATTGACCTGAGCTAAAAATACCCACCAATAAAAGATAGAGAAGAATCTAGGCTTCATTAGCATATCAAGCATGAGTGTTTCTGAGTGGGAAATTTGATTGAACTGAAGGAGTGAAAACATTAAGACATTAATACTCCTTGAAAATTGATCAGGATCGTTTTGAAAATTATATCATCAGAAAGCTTAAGTCTTCCTTTACCTAACCAGAACAATATTTGGTTGAGATTTATATCATGCGCGTGAAGCTTGGTCTGAGAAGTGACTGCTGCAAGAATTTGGCTATTGTCAGCTCGCGATGCTTAAAAGTGAATGTTGTCTTTCTTTCTCTGATCAGTTAGAAAATGATGTCATCATGTAGAGCTTTTAATTCTGGTTATTTTGGTATAAAGAGTGCAGTGATCGGACAATTAGAATGGGAGTTATGCTATTTTTCTTAATTTTATTGTCAGCTCGCGATACCTAAAATTGAATGTTGTCTTTCTTTCTCTGATCAGTTAGAAAATGATGTCATCATGTAGAGCTCTTGATTCGGGTTATTTTGGTATAAAGATTGCTGTGATAGGACAAATTAAGGAATTTAGCAAGTTTGACATGAAATTTCAGAAAGAATACTAACAGTGATGGTCTGTAAAAAATTGAGCTTCTTATTTGTACTATAGAGAATGAGATTCTTTAATATTGGACAGATCATATGCAAAATAGCTTCCAGGTGGGACCCTAAAATCCAAGATTTGGCTAATTTGGAAATGTGCACAAATCGGGGCAAAAAAATCAATCTTTAAACACTCATAACTTTGCAGCTATTCAATCGATCTAAATGTTTTTTATATCATTGAGATCCAATTTAAGAGATCTGTACAGATATATAAGATGTAATACTGACCTGTTGAAAATAGAAAAAATCACTTTGGAGTACCTAATAATAGTCATGGTGTGAAGTGGCACGTATATTATGTCAAATGGTATCTTAGGATTGTAGTGTGGTTCTCAAAACGTTGCAATAAAACCCAGATGCTAACGCCACTCTTGGGATAGCAGATTTGTTTCATTGCTTTCATTGGGTTTCACATCCCAGCAACATCTGAGGTGCAATGAGGACGGGGACCCACTTGTGATTGCGTGCCGATAGTAATTAGTATTCATCTATCGACACTGAAGTATTCACCCTCGGGTATTGTAATATTCATGCACAGGTCCACACCATCTTATCCAAAATCCTTGGTTCCAGTTGTGTTTCGGAATTCAAAAATTTTCAGAATTCAGAATAAAGGTCGTAATCAAACATTCATGCTGCAGTAAAAATGAATGATTACTCTCACTAAGTGGGATAAATACAGACTACAAATACTAAATTGCGTTCTATTTGTAGAGTAATATGCTGATAAATGAAAGAATGGGCTAATTATAGCCCATATATGAGATTGTCTCAAAAGGTGATAACTCTTCTTCCTTTTGTCCATTGAAACGATTGATACAAAACAATGGTTACACGAAAAACACAAGGACATTTGCTTCAAATCAATATGTATTCTATTGGGATTATGAAACACCATGTAAAAAACAAATCAGTTTATCCTGAGCAAATGCATAAGCAGATAATATTTTGATCGTTACAATGGACAAAGCTTTGTCCCATATTGCTTCGCACCTTTTGAAACAGTCTCATTTACTCCAATACATTTTATTTCCAACAAAAACATTTGGAAAAATTTAGTTATACAGCTTCAATCAATCAATCAATAGTTCCATCCTCTAGTCGAGGGTTGGATGCAATGGTTCTCCACTTGTCCCGATGTTGTGCTGTTCTGATAGACTGTGAATAATTCAAGCCTGTCCACTGTGAAATATTTGTAAACCATGATGTTCTTGGTCTCCCTCTCCCTCTGCTGCCATTCACCTTCCCTTCCAACAATGTACGGTATATTGAACTCTGACGAATGATGTGGCCAAAATAAATAAGTTTCTTTGTCTGTATAGTGGCAAACAAGCTTTTCTTATTTTTAATTTTTCTGAGAACTTCTTTGTTGGTGATCTTCTTTGTCCATGATATTTTCATCATCCTTCGATAAGTCCACATCTCAAATGCTGCTAAACGTTTGTACATTTTCTTAGAGATTGTCCATGTCTCTGCCCCATACATTAGAGTAGACCACACATAACACTGAAGAATACGCTTCCTTGTTTGTATTAATATCTTACTTGATGTTAACACTCTATACATTTTGGAGAATGTTGTTCGGGCTATTGTTATCCTTCTTTTAATTTCTTCCTCACATCTCCCATCATTTGTAATCTTTTGTCCGAGATATATGAATTCGGATACTTGTTCTATGTTTGTGCCATCTATGGTTATATTGACATTTGGTTTATCTGTCTTTTTACTTATAACCATTGTTTTGGTCTTCCTGGCATTCATCTTCATGTTGAATAGTATTCCAGCTTTATTGATTCTATTCACTATATCTTGTAGGTTTTTCTCACTGTCTGCTAGTATTACACTGTCATCGGCATATCTAAGATTGTTGACGTTCATGCCACCTATTGTCACTCCCTTGCAATCTTCAATGTGTCTGAAAATCATCTCTGTGTACAGGTTAAATAGACATGGTGACAATACACACCCCTGTCAAACTCCTCGTTTAATCATAACTTCATCCGATAGGCCCTGCTCCATTTTTATAAATGCACGTTGTGTCCAGTATAAGTTCACAATTAGTTTAATGTCTTTGCCATTGACACCAATATCTTGTAAACATTTGATTAACAGTTCATGATTGACTCGGTCGAAGGCCTTCTCATAGTCAATAAAGCAGGCATAAACATCCTGGTTCACTTCACAATAACGTTCACAAATCATTCTCATATTGAAAATCCCTTCACGTGTACCTCTTCCAGATATAAACCCACTTTGTACGTTACTGATTTGTTCTTCAATTTTCTGTCTGTTTCTCAGTAAAATTATTTTCAGGATCATCTTCAACATAGGACTCATCAGGCTTAGTGTTCTGTACTCAGTACACAATGTTGGTTTTAGCTTCTTTGGGAGTCGTACAAATATGGATTCATTCATATTCAATGGTATAAATCCAGTCTCATAGATGTCAGTTACTAGCTTATGAATGATTTGAATCCCCACTTCATCTAGTCCTTTTATCATTTCTGATGTTACCTGGTCACTTCCAGGAGCCTTACCTGCCTTTAGATCATTGATAGCCTTCTCAACCTCTGATACTAATATAATATTCCCATCTTCTTTCTCAATTGTGGGTGGGTTCCCTCTGTCATCATTGTATAGTTCGTTTACATATTCTTCCCATCTGGACTTTATTTCATCTTCTTCAAAGAGCATTTTGCCGTCTTTGTTCTTGATACATTTACTGCTTCTCTGTCTGTATCCTTGACCTGTTATCTCTTTCACTTTCTTGTGCATCTCTCTTGAACGATGTTGAGACTCAAGTTGTTCCACTACTTCACACTTCTTATTCCACCATTCATCTTTAGCTTTTTTGCATTCATCTTCTATTTCATTCTTCAGGTGTTTGTATTTAGGTGGATCAGTGGTTTTCACTTTCTTCCTTTCTGCCATCTTTTCTAGTATGGTTTGCGTCATCCATGATTGCTTTGTCTCTCGTTTTTTATTTGGTAACACCTCCTCTGCTGACTTGACCATGCTTTCTCTGAGAGCTTCCCATTCCATTTCAATGTTGTTATACTCTCTCTGAGGAGTTTCTTCATTCATCAGTACACTGAATTTGTTATGAA
Source organism: Branchipolynoe longqiensis (assembly GCA_030323885.1). Lineage (NCBI taxonomy): Eukaryota > Metazoa > Annelida > Polychaeta > Phyllodocida > Polynoidae > Branchipolynoe > Branchipolynoe longqiensis. Next base: position 26,029,259 of record CM059201.1, on the reverse strand, counting down.
CAGATACATTATACTTAGTTCTGTATTTTGCATCTTTTAACATGTTCATATCCATTTGAATGTTGTTTTTAATTTTGTTCTGCTGTTTCAATTTCACTACCATACTGATTACTACTGGATTATGATCCGAACATATGTCAGCACCTGGATATGTCCTTGCCTGTTTGATACAATTTCGATATCGTTGGTTGACAAGAATGTAATCGATCTGGTTCAGACATACATCACCAGGGCTCTTCCATGTATATAGTCTTCTCTTTGGATGTTCAAATAAGGTGTTAGCAATTACTAGTTTTGATGTCAAACAGAAATTTATCAAGTATTCACCACGATCATTTCTCTCACCTAAGCCAAATCTTCCTGTTACTGGATATTCATGTTGTTCTCCAACTTTCGCATTCCAATCGCCCATAACAATTGTTATTTCTCCAGACTTGGTGTATTCCATTACCTTTTTGATGCTGTCATAGAACTCGTTGACTTCTTCATCATCGTGATCTGAGGTTGGTGCATAAACTTGCAGAATGTTTATATTGAACGGTTTTCCCCCTCAGCTTCATCATAATAATTCTGTCAGATACTGGCCAGAATCCAATCATTGTGGCGGCAATGGACTTCTTCATCATAATTCCAACGCCATACTGATGTTTTTCATCTCCAGAATATATCATATCTACCTCACTATCACCTATCCTCCCGTCACCCGTCCATCTCGTCTCAGCTATACCTAGGATGTCAAGGTTTAGCGCTGTCATTTCCACTTTCAGGTTGTCATATCGGCCTGGTTTGTACAATGTTCGTACATTCCATGTACCAATCTTTAGCACCTTTCCTCCAGTTTTCAGTTATACAGCTTCAAAAGAACCATAATTAAACACTTTAATATTTCTCCAGAGAAACGTATGAATATTCACACTAATTTAAATAAATATAGACCATTTAAGAGCAATAACATTAGTAGATTTATATGCTGTATTACAAGAACTTTGGTTTTTGGATCTTTTTTGGATTTCAAAATTTCGGATAATGGATTATGGACCTGTATTTTTAATGTAAAGCATTAACAAATGTTTCTGATTGGCGGCAAGCAAAATACGTAGGGTAGGTATGCAGGGATTTATTTAGTTATTTTTCACAATAAATCCTTTGATCGTGATGTAATGCGACATACACAAAAGGTACAACTCATGTTTTTTCTCAGAAAATTAGCTTTATTTCTAGAGATTTCATAATTTCATCAGAAAATAATTATGGTCAGCAACTTCTTGCAGGGTCTGTCGTGCAACAGGACACCTTTTTTCGTTGTTAGGTAACATATTCTACACATTCAAATTTCAGTTGTAGTTCTCCCTTGAGCAGAACATGTACGATGAGTCAACCATGAGTGGCCAATGCGGCATCTAACTTTGTAGATATTTGAAGTGAAAACATGCAAACTTTGTTTTGGGATGCACGTCAAAACTTTGACGCCGTACCGTTCATTATTACCAGGTTTTTATTAAATTGACTTAGTGCAGTGAAACCTAGATAAAGGATTCACCCCGTACATCCAGTAGAGGGGTGAAAACCAACATATTAGAAAAACGGGCGAAAGATTTCGACATGGCGGGGAATTAATTGAGCTGGTAAATTCTTAATTTAAGAAGCAAAATATATTCTTCACATAAATCTTCATATTGACTGCTACTTTTGATTTGAAATATATAATAAAACATGTAGTTTAAGGAATTTTACAATTAAAACCAACGGTGTTTTATCGCCGCCATCTTGTCTTTTTGCATTCTCGCCCATTTGACCAACTCTGTACCGATATGGGTAGGCATTTGATCCTGGAGCCAGAGTTTCTACTTCGTGTTCCATACTAAAGCTGTTTTCGCCCATATTTAGACTACGTTAGGGTTCACTCCTGTACTGTAAGTGTGGGGTGAATCTTCTATCTAAGTGAAACCCTGATTTTACATGCCCCAATGGCGTCATGCGAATTCAGATATAATAATATTATATCTGCACTATAGTAGTAGTAATAATAATAACGACAAGACACAAATGCAATTTGGAGTGAGTAATATCCTCTGGCTGGCCTCTAAGACCCCAATCTCTTTATTTAAAAGAAAAAATCAGGCAGAAGTGACCAACCGGTAGTGACCTGATATCCCACTCAGTCACATTACCCTGACACAGAGCACACCAGTCCTTGCCCTATCCTAATAATGCCATGCGCCTGGCTAGGAAGTGACAAGTATAAATCTTTAAGTCATCGGTTTGACTCGACCAGGGTTCGAACCCACCATCCCATCGGTTCGGATCCCCCAATCTCCCAAAACAGGAGACGGATGCTCAACTTATTCGGCCATCCCGGTGTCGCAGTTTCAGCACCCGGTCAGTTTCAGCGCCCGGACAGTTTCATGAGCATGCGTCAAAATCTAACATCATCGTCACTAACCTTATAAATTTAATATAATGTTTTTGGTAAAGATGTTTTCTACATGTGTACAAAGCGATTTGTTTCTAGGTGGTGTGGTTTTAGAGATATATCACTTTTCCTGTATTTTCTGTATGAAGATTGCTAGCGACCATTGACAATGCCTTGAGTTTGACGGTATGCACAGTGCAAAACCTTAGTTTTATTCAAAATGAATACTAATCAAGAACCCTAACCTTATAAATTTAATACAGTCTTTTTGGTAAATATGTTTTCTATATGTGTACCAAGCGATTTGTTAATAGGTGGTGTAGTTTTAGAGATATTTCACTTTTGCTGTATTTTCTGTATGAAGATTGCTCATGACCATTGACAATGCCTTGAGTTTGAGTCTATACGGGCAGTGGAAACTGACCGGGCGTTGAAACTGCGACACCGGCTTGGTGAATTACCAATTAGTGCTCTAATGGTGAAAACAAGTCTATTCAGATTTATCCATGATGGGCAGTATAAATCTTCAGGAAGAAAAAGTGCTAATCCAAATTTGAAATGCAAGATGTAGATATTTGTGGATTTTAAATAGAAAAGAAAGAGGAGCATGCTATGAGCTTACAGTAGGTCAGAAGATAAGAAAATAATTAGTTGTTAATGTGATTCTTTAGATTGGCTCGCATGCAATGTGTGTGATAAGGTGTTTTTGTTGTTGTTTTTGTTGTTTTTTCTTCACCAACCCGGTGTGGTGGTTTCAGCGTGTTCCCGTGCTCAGACGTGTCCCTCGCTTCTGCGCATGCGTCAGAATCTAGTAAACATGGCCGTAATCGATTAACACGAACCGGGCGACTCGGGTGATCCGAATTTCAAATAGAACACGCGAGTGGAGTCGACAAATACACGTCCCGTGTGCAAAAAAAGAATAACTTAGATTAATGAAATGGAAATATAGGTAAACTGGGCCATGATACAATACTTTAAATCCTATTTTGCTGTACTTTTATCGGTTATTAAAAAAAAAAGAACAAACTGTCCACCCGAGCGTATTCGATTATTCAACCCGAGTTTGTAGGATGTGCGCATGCGCCAATAAGTGGCTGGGGTGACCCGAGTTGATGCGAAATCCGCGCATGCGCAGAAGCAACGGGACATGTCTGAGCACGGGAACATGCTGAAACCACCACACCGGGGCTCCCTGTAGGTAATGGTAATGGCACTGGTCGAACTCAGCCCACAGACATGTGAATGTGGTCGGAATCGCCCAAGACAAAGTTTCTCCTTATGAAGAGATGAATGTGATTGTTTGATGTACCGACTTGTGACAGTGTGCGCTCATGACAACTTTTTAGTGCGGCTCCACAGGGAGACCAGTCTGCTGGTACCATGACCTGATATCACACTCAGTTACATTATCCTGATGCTCAAAAACCAGTCCTTTGACCTATCATATTAATGTTAAGCACCACATTGCTGCGATGACAGGTATACATTTACATGATTTAGTAAACCATTGGTTTGACTCGGTCTGTGTTCGAACCCGCGACCTCCTCTTAGTCTTACTGACTTCCGATGCACACTGATATCCTTTAATAAAACATCACGAATCCCACTCCCAGTAAACGCCATTATCGGTTGGTGTCTGGCGGGCATTAACAAAAAAAACCACAAAAAAAAACAAGCACAACCTCAGTCTGCGGCGTTTCTTTGCTCAGCGTACGAGCGGGCGCTGGTTCCCTGGGGTCCGGGGCGGACAAACCGTAGCGGATCGCCGAGAACCAGCCCCGGGCGGCGGCCGGGGAGCATTTATTAGCGGGGAGACAGCGCGGTGAGGAATAGGGTGGAGTAAGACAGGTTAAAAAAGCACCCGAATAAAAAAAACCACCTCCTTCAATACCATGATAATGAACAGAAGCAGATGGGAATTGCTGCAGTTCTACTGGCATTATTTTTGTTTGTGAGTGTGTCTGGTGGGAGTGGGCGTCTGGGGGTTATTGATGTGGGATTAGTGTGGGGTGGCTTAGTTTAAGAAACGGTGAATTTTCCAGTTTGTAATAATTTGTATGCTTCACGACTGACACTAACCTTCGATCTCAATCACCGACCTGCCCTCTGGCGGCAGTGGAAGAACTAATGTTGTGGGTAACGGCATAGATTTCTACCACCAACTTGTGCTTTGATGGCAGTGGGAAGAACTAATGTTGAGGGTAACAGGTGAAGCATGCTCTGTGGGAAGAGGTCTTATAGAAGATTTCTACCACCAATCTGCCCTCTGACGGCAGTTGAAGAACTAATGTTGTGGGTTACAGGTGAAGCATGCTCTGTGGGAAGAGGTCTTATAGAAGATTTCTACCACCAATCTGCCCTCTGGTGGCAGTGGAAGAACTAATGTTGTGGGTTACAGGTGAAGCATGCTCTGTGGGAAGAGGTCTTATAGAAGATTTCTACCACCAATCTGCCCTCTGACGGCAGTGGAAGAAATTAAATATTATGGGTACCAGCTCACTGAGCGTGCTCCATGGAATATGTCGATTTGTAGGGTCCGGTTCCTGCCATCTCGGTGTAGATATTGGGAACTGAAGGGCTCTAGAGAATTTATTCATACTATTCCCTCATTGTCATTTGACCGCGACCGAGTTAGGAGTCAATCCCAATGGGCAATGGACTTTGGCCATCGTCCATGGTCCAGGTGATTTAAATCCCCTTCTGAATACTTGTTGTTAGTGTTTTGAATATTCATAAAACATGTAGCCGACATGTTTACATTGTATTTATACTATTATTTATAAAAGACTCAAGACAAGTCAATCTGATTGGTTGAGAACAAAACCTCTGGTTGGCTCTCCTTAAGGGATCTTCCCTTTATTAAAGCTGCATAGTCCGATGAAAACATCAAATTTTCAAAACCAAAACAATTATCTAGATTTGATTCTACATATCTAACTTAGAAAACATTTGTCTCCACATAGAAGGGAATACTGAGTCAATTTAATACAACCTGTTACTGCAGAAGCCTATGGTGGTAGACTTTTGGCAAGCTTGCCAAAATTAATTTAGCACGTTTGCACTTCAAATATCTCAAAAGTTACCCATTTAAAGTAAAAGTTACTTCAAACTAAAGTAAGGTAGATAATAATGACCAACCTAACATATTTATCTCAGAAAATGACAGAAACTCAAAACCATCGGACTATGCAACTTCAACTGAAAGTCAAAATTAGGGCCCGAGTGAAGGTCGAGCCTCATACTCGTGTCCACACGTGAACACCTCTGAGCTGGGGATCGCTGTCTTTGGTGGAAAATAGCCGATGCTGAGACCACTCAGAGTGTCAGGTGCGCGGATTTATTTTAATTTTAATTTGGTGTATTACATTCATTGATTAAACAAGGGAAATTTAAGTCACACACATATCAGTTTCCCTCATTCCACTACTTATTGCCTTATTCTAGGAATACCGAGTGCCAGACTAACCAGCGTCAAGTATCACGTTTTAAAACATTAGTTTGACCCGGCGAGGGTTTGAATCCCACATATTTGAATCCCACCAACCCACGACTTGCGATATGGAAAGGAGATGCTCATCTCATTCTGCCAAGCCTGGGCTACTGGGTTTGAGCTGAAATAAGTCAATTATTTATCAGTTTGAAGATCAATTGTATGGAAGTCAAATCTAAGTAAGTGTTTTGGTTCAGAAAATGGTGTCTTTTTATCAGAATAGGCAGCTTCAATCCTAATCCATTTGACCTGATTCCCGTATGAAACCAACGTTGGCTGTGATATCTGACTGAGCCTTTGCGCAAAGTGCTCTGAGCAGAGAGGGCTACGCTTGGAGAATGAACTAGTTTTTCTTTTTTCCTTCTTTCTTTGGCATCCCACAATGCACTGCGGTTGGCTCCTCGATACAGTGCGTTCACTCTCCCGGCTAGGTAGTAGATTGCGACCGGAGGGACACCAGCTACTAGGCCAAGATGGCTACCTTCATATGGCTTCTTTTGCGCAGTCTTTGTTTATCGATTTCTCCGAGGCGGTTTTATATACATGTGCTGTGGTCTCTTGGGTGCTGCCTCCTGGAGCTAGTTATATCCTGTACAAGACTATGTGACGTGAGCAATGTTCGGACCTCCCTCCATCCCTCCCTTCCTCCCCCCTCGCTCCCTCCATCCCTCCTCCCTCCCCCCTGTTCCCCTCCCGCCCTCCATTCCACACACTCAAGCTAAGATTCCTTACACGCGGTATGCGGAATGCGGCATGTGGTATGCGGTATACGAATGGGAAGATTCCTTCTACGCGGTATGCGGCATGCTGCACACGACTGGCTATATTTAAAAAATAAAAATAAACAAGTATACTCCATACTGCACTGTATATGGCCTAATATGGCATCTATATCTATGTAACTCTTGGTACGTCACATGGAGGTTCTTACCTTTATAATTACCAAATTATAGATAAGTATTCATATTTTTGTGGCTCTGGTAGCATTTTTACCAACCAGAACCCCCACCACCACCACTACCATATGTTTCCCCTCAGCACCCTTGTGTGAGACCATTCCGTAATGCTCAGTCGCCTCTCCTAGTGTTAAACTAATGGACACATCAGACTCAGGTTTCTATTTACACCCTGCGTGCCTCATACCGCATGCCACACCGATCGCTACAGGGACCGATCGAGTTGTCGCATTCGCATTCGCATTCGCATTCGCATTCGCATACCGCGTGTAAGGGTTGTAGCCCATTGAGTTCAAGGCGTTTCGATTTTTTGCCGCATTCGAATTTTGCCGCATTCGTTATTCCCTGTACTAGATTCTGTGAACAATGTTCAGACCTCCCTCCATCCCTCTCTTCACTCTCTACCTTTCTCCCCCCCCCCCCCCCCCCCCCCACGCCCCCCCCCCCACCCACCCACCCACCCACATACATTGTAATACAACTCCAATGTTATATTCCGTGTGAGCAATTTCATACCTACGTACCCCGCTCCCTTCCCTTCCACCCTCCCTCTCTTCACTCCCTCTACCCCCCACACTCTCTCTGCAATGCATTGTATTGCAACTCCAACGTTATGCTCTGTGCAAAACTATAAGCAATGTTCAGGCCTACCCCGTTCTCCACCACTCCTCCACCCACCCATGCACACATAGCATACCTTCTCTCCCGTCCACTCCCTCCCGCCCCGCGCCCCGCCCCGCCCCCCGCCGCCCCGCCCCGCCCCCGCCCCGCCCCGCCCCGCCCCGCCCCGCCCCGCCCCGCCCCGCCCCGCCCTTCCTCTTTCTCCACTCTCTCTCCTCCGTCCCAGCGCCCCTCTCCTTCGCTCCCTACCACTTCCCTCCCCTCCCTTTCGCTCTACCCTCCCTTCACTCTCTCCACTCCTCTCTCTCCCCTCCGTCCTCTCACTCACTCCCCTCCGCCCCCCCCCCCCCCCCCTCTGCCCACCTCCCCTTCTATCCCCTCCGCCCCCCTTTTTCCTTCCCCCTCCCCTCGCTTAACCTCACCCATCCACTGAAAAACTCTCCCTCACTCCCCTCCTTTCCCCTTTCCTTCCTCCCATCCCTCCCCTTCCTCCTTTCGCTTAACATTACCCCCCCCCCCCCCCCCCGCCAAACATACGTAGATGGCCATATATATGCGACTTCAACGTTACAGCCTGTACAATACTCAGACATGTCTGGTCTGCCTCCTCCCCCATGTCTCCCCCTGTCTCTCTTCACCCATTACCAGTACACACACTGTCAGCAATGTATTGCCAATGCAACCTCGCACCCATCACATTCATGCCCCATGGGGGTGGCCCTGGGATGGGGCTGGGGGTGGGTGACCGAGTGGTATAGCACCCGCTTCCTGTGCTGGAGGTGGTGGGTTTGATCCCTGGCCGAGTCAAACCAAGGACTTAAAAGGTTGTGAGAGACCATGGTTCCTGGATATATATATACCATCGCCCCAACAGCCTATCAGCGATGTTTGCGATGTTTTGTATTCTAGATGCATGATGGGAATTTTAATCTTGTGGCAATTGAGTTAATACCAGATATATGAACAGGAAGAGCACCCCATGGGAGGTATGAAGCAGGTAGCGAACAGTTTAAAAATGATTGATTTATTACTCCTAATAATTCAAATCAATTCTCGATCAATATATTGTTTAACAGATCGCTAAGTCAAACCCTGGTTAGGGCGGCCCATGAATATCAATTTTGTTCACAATCCGACCAATTTGCGCAAAGGGCGAGAGAGGGGTTGCTTTATCGGATTGCTTTTCAGTCTATCGCATTGGCCAGATTTAGGATTAGGGACGTGTGGAAGGGGATCAAACCATGTAATCCTAACATTGGTGGGGCGATGAAAACAATTGACATTTATGGACTGTCCCCTAAGTCAACCCAGGTCAGTAGTGAATGGTAATAAGCTGTAGTATGCACCACCCCACCTATGACATACACAAAAGAACCAAAGTGAAATTACTAGAAAATAGGAGAATAATTCTTTTGAAAACATTAGCATATAGCTATAGTCAAAACAATAAACTCCTAACTAAAGCAGACCAGAAGCCAAATAAAAGCTCATGAGAGAAACATGCTGGAAATGGCTGCCAAGGTGTGGAATGCCCAAACGGTAAGGGAACAACAAATTCCTGACCTAAAAACGTACAAACAATATCTGTGCAAAATAAGGCTGGGAAACCCCCACTAAGCTGCAATGTCACGGCCCACCAGCGGGATGCCCAATGGAAGGTAACATGCCAAAAGTAGCCAGATAACACACCACTCAGCTACGTACAAGCCTATGATATGTAAATAGGAGTAGGCTAGTCTAGTAATAAGAGTAGAAAGAAAAGAAAATACGTATATGCCAAGAAAATCCAAAAGAAAGAACAGAAGCTACTAACCATACCAACCATCTATCTGCTACTGAAATGCAGGCAATCAAATACCTTATCAGCAGCTACTGTGTGGTAAGATAACACCAACACTACAACTGGCTAGCATTGAAAACAAGCCTGGGTGCCTGGGCTTATATGCTATGGACAGTATGAATACAGCCTCAATAAAAAAAATTAAAAAAGAAGAAATAAGTAGTGGAAACAAAGGGGTATAGTTTAACGGTATGGTGTCTACATCGGATGGTGCACTGATCAGTGAGTAGGGCGTTGGCGTTTGACGTCCTGGCAACGTCAGAGGTCCTATCAGAATGGACACCGACTTATGATATCCCACTTTTGATATATAGCTATGCATAGTGATAGACAGTTGTGTAACTATTCAGGAAGGGGCCGGTAATGATAATAATATTTTGCGAATTCCATTATTCGCTGAATCAAATGATCATTTACCAAAAAAAACAACCAACAAAAACTAACAGTAACAATATCGATATTATAGAGCGTCTTTACTAGCAAGAGCCACAGGTTTACTTGTATATTTAAAAAACGCAAGCATTTAAAAAATAGGATAACTTGGTCAACAACTCATGCAAACATTATTAATTACCTCACAAATTTGCCCTGAATGCAACTCACCATAATAAATAGTTGCATAGTCCGATAAAAGCATAAAACTTTCGAAAGCAAAACACTTATCTAGATTTGAACCTACATATCCAACATAGATACTGGTGCACTTATTAACTATTTGTTGCTACATGTATAGAAGGGGCGTACTCAGGGATGATATTTTCCCGTTTTAAAGCTGATTTCCGTGTTTCTGTCACAGCCTGGGAGCATTTTACAGGGATGAAAGATCTCCACGATTTCGCGGATTTCCGGGATTTTTCCTGTAACTATAAGTGTATACTAATATGTTGCACCCGTCCTGATATGACCTTAGATGTTGCCAGGATGTAAAACTCCAACAACCAACCAACCAATACGTTATTTTACGCTGCAGCACCATCAGTGTATACTAATATGTGGTGCAAACGCCGCAGCACTAGCAGCGTATACTACTAATTGGCTTCAAACACCGCGGCAGGGTCAGCATATACCGATATGTGGTGCAAACACCGCAGCACTAGCAGCGTATACTACTAATACGTGCTTCTAACGCTTCAGCACTATCAGCGTATACCGATATGTGGTGCAAACACCGCAGCACTAGCAGCGTATACTACTAATACATGCTTCAAACAGCGCAGCACTATCAGCGTATACCAATATGTATGAAATCCGACTTCCGGGAATTGTCAGCGATTCCCTGACAATGCTAAGCCTATGGGAGAATATCAGCATTTCCGCTTCTTTTCCCGGAGACCACTTTCATCCCTGATTTTAATAGAACCAGTTAGTGCAGAAGCGTATGGTCTTAACCCGCTTGACAACATTAATTTGGTATGTGTTCAGTTCAAATATCTGAAAAGTTAGCCATTTAAAATAAAAGGTACTTCAAACTAAATGAAAGTAGGTTATGATAATGAACCTAAGATATTTATCTAAAAAGTGAAAGAAACTCAACACCATGCGACTGCAACTTTAAAAAGTGCACCAATATTGATGATGGATAGGTAGGTTCAAATCTAGATAAGTGTTTTGCTTTTGACAATTTGATGCTTTTATCCGACGAGGCAGCTTTAATACCTGTGGCATTCTCATTGCGATAAAGTGCGGCGCGGTCAGTAGGCTATGGCTGTATATAAATATTTGGGAGACAAATCTTTTTATAATCTTTTCTTACACCATTAGTTGATTAAGCAGGGGGGATTTCAATCGAGGTCAATTGGAGGTACATTGGTGATTTGGGGCGTTGGTGTGGGGAGTAACTCTGTGTATGTATGAGGGGTACATGGGGGTACCTCTGTGTAGTGGTGGGGTGGGGGTATAAAAGGGGGGTAGACTGGTGTGTGTACAGGGGAGGTATATAGGGGTACATCAGTGTGGTTGTGGGGGGGGGGGAGGAGGTACATGGGGTGGGGTACACGAGTGTGGGGGGGGGGGGGGGAGGGTACACCAGTGTGTGTATGGTGAGGTGCATGAAGTAACATCGGTGTGGGAGGTGGAGGCACATTGTGAGTGTGTGTGTACACCAGTGGGAAGTACATGAGGGTACATGAGTGTTGGGGGGTGGAGGCACATTGTGGGTGCATTGTGGGTGCGCGTGTGTGTACACCAGTGGGAAGTACATGAGGGTACATCGGTGTAGGAGGTGGAGGCACATTGTGAGTGTGTGTGTACACCAGTGGGAAGTACATGAGGGTACATGAGTGTTGGTGGGGTGGAGGCACATTGTGGGTGCATTGTGGGTGCGCGTGTGTGTACAGAGGCACCGGTGTGTGTACAGAGGGAGGCACAGTGCCGGTTCGGTAGTCCTTCCCTGGGAGCTGCTCCGAGAGGGCCAGCCTACGTCCTGTATTGATTTCCTGTGGCAGCTCAGACAGTCTCTCGCCTCCTTCCTCTCCACCAGGGGACATTCTGCTGATTTAAGCAGGCCACTAAGTGTTGCCCAGCCAGCCGCTGTGACGTCACGACGGCAATCACAGCAGGAGCTTGACTTATGTGACGTCACAACCAGATTATTGTCACTGACCTGACACACATTTATAGTAAATTTCAGTGGTAGTATTATGAGTAGTAATAGTATGATGTTTGTTTGGAGTTTGCATCCTAGCATCATCAAAGATCATATCAAGACAGGTACTGACTTGTAACAGTGCGCACGCATGGCGATTTTATAGTGCTGTTCCACTCTAACAACAGGCTGCTGGCACCATAGCCCAATATCGCACTCAGTCACATTATCCCGATACTGAGCAAACTACTCCTTGTCATATCCTATTAATGCTGACACCAGGCTAGGGATCAAATTTTGTAAGTGATTGGTTTGACTTGGTCGGGGTTCAAACACATGTCCTCATGTACGGGAACGCAGCCGGCGGTCTTACTGATTCTGCCACCCCGTTGTTTATATGGGGATCGGGCTGGTGGTGGTGGTGCAAGGAGTGGGGATTGTCACGTATGGCCTGACACAACAGGGTCTACCTGAGAGCGGCTCAAAGAGCTGGGAGCGGTATGTACGTGTGGGTGGTGGGTGTGTGGGGCAAAGGGAAGTGGCATGGACGAAGAGGATTGAAATACACAGAAGAAGCTCTTGTATCAAAACTGTGTCTTGGGCGGGGCTGCTTTGAACCTGTACACAGCTGTATGTACACTAGCCACATACACCTGTGTGTGTACCACCAACGTACAGATATGTATGCATCACCCACACACAATTCTCTGTGCACCAATCACATACAGCTGTATGTACACTGGCTACACACACCTGTGTGTGCACCACCCACGTACATCTATGTATGCATCACCCACCCACAGCCCTGTGTGCACCAATCACATACAGCTGTATGTACACTAGCCACATACACCTGTGTGTGCACAACCCACGTACAGATATGTATGCATCACCCACACACAGCTCTCTGTGTGCACCAATTACATACAGATGTATGTACATTAGCCACATACACCTGTGTATGCACCACCCACATACAGGTATGTATGCATCACCCACACACAGCTCTGTGTGCACCAATCACATACAGCTGTATGTACATTAGCCACATACACCTGTGTGTGCACCACCCACGTACAGCTATGTATGCATCACCCACACACAGCTCTGTGTGCACCAATCACATACAGCTGTATGTACATTAGCCACATACACCTGTGTGTGCACCACCCACGTACAGATATGTATGCATCACCCACACACAGCTCTGTGTGTGCACCAATCACATACAGCTGTATGTACATTAGCCACATACACCTGTGTGTGCACCATCCACGTAAAGGTATGTATGCATCACCCACACACAGCTCTCTGTGCACCAACCACATACAGCTGTATGTACATTAGCCACGTACACCTATGTGTGCACCACCCACATACAGTTGCATGATTACCTAAATAAGCCGTGTGAACCCGTTCAAATTAGTAAACGCATGCATATCCTTTTTTTTCTTAAAGCAAAAATCGATTTCTTTGTACTGTTGATAAATGGCCGACTCATAAGAATAAGTCCATATTTAGCGCTGAAGCAGTGACTGGGCTTCTGGACATTTTCAAACACAGTTCATTTACTTGAGGTGTGTGTGTGGCTAGCAACAGGAAGGGTTTTAGTACATGTAATATAAATGGAAATCCACATGAAGATAGCGATTTTCCGACAGAGCAGAGGTATAGTGTGGGTATGGGGGTGGGGAGTCGATGGTGATTCAACCATCGGGGGGGGGGGGGGGGGGGGGGCGTGGCATGGGGGAGGGGACGCTACGTAACAGTCAGATAGCCAATGAGGGGGCGGTGGGGACGCGGGGCGGGAACTGGAGGCAAAGAGACAGACCACACTTTTCCCTACCCTCCCCCTCCCTTCTTTTGGTTGAACTTTAAGATAGCTATGTAAAGAGAAAAAAAAACTGATTCTGTTCTGGTCTGGAACTCCAACCTAGGTGCTCTTATTATGCTTACTTCTTATCTGAGTTTGGCACTTGGTTAGATTTAGATATATCTTTGAAAATGTTGGAGGTATTATATATAGATTGGTCAGCATATGGGTAGATGCGATTAGAAATAGAAATATAAATAAAATGATCTTTTAGGTACAGGCGTTAATATATTATATTTATAGCCATAAATTATTATGTATCGTGATAAACCTGATCATAAGTTGACACGGACATCTTTGCAATATATATCATTAATTGCTCAGCCAGAATGGTGAAATAAAATGGCTTCCTCCACCCCTGGGTTTATTGTCTCTCCTTTCCTAGCGTAGCTAGAATTTATGTATATTATATATATATATATATATATATATATATATATATATAATTATATATATATATATATATATATATATATATATATATAATATATATATATATATGGGTCACTCTCCTGAAAACTGGTCAGCATGAGATGGGATTTTAAAACATCAATAAAAACCTTCCTACTTATTTTTTTCCTTATTCTTTTCATAATCATGCTCAGATTTGATGAAAGAAATAAGGGAAATAAAATAAAACTGTGTGCAACTTTGGTCTTTTTAGTTATGAACTGTTTTTGTACCAAAAAACCCCATTTTACAGCCAGCCATTTGTAACATGACATATCAATCAATCAATAGGATACAGCTATAATAGGCCTTGGACCTGTTAGCCGCTCTTAATTAATCGAAATGGAGACAGTTCTTCAGATGTGGTCAATCGTAGCAACTGTCACTGGCTCCAAGATATATGTAATGCTTGACCAGTATGCATCCAGTCGGGACTTGAAGCAGTTCACCGACTCCGCTGCTATGACACTCTCCGGCAGGTCATTCCACAGGTCAACCACCCTAAAGCCGAAAAAGTTGTGTCGCAGATCCAGTCTGGAGTACCGCTTCCTCAGCTTCAGGGAGTGCCCTCTGGTCCTGGTGTTGGAGTCTCTGATAAGGGGGCCGCCTGTCTTGTAGATACCATGGAGATATTTGAATACTTCAATCATATCCCCCCGGGCCCGTCTGTAGTACATGCTTGGGATCTTCAAATGACGCATACGTTGTTCATAGGGTATTGCATCGAATCCATGTACAAGCTTCGTTGCCCTTCTTTGGATCCTCTCAATTGACTCAGCATCCTTCCTGTAGAGTGGTGACCACACAACATTTCCATATTCCAAAAGTGGACGTGCAAGGGATGTGTACAGTCTGCGTACAACATCCTCGTCTAGGTATGTGTACGATCTTCGAATGATAGCCAGTATTCCATTAGCTCTGTTGGCGGCTTCCTGGATGTGGTCGCTGAATGTCAGTTTGTTGTCCACCTTGACACCCAAGTCCTTTTCTATCATTGTTTCGGAGAGCGGAACATTATTCACACCATCGTTCATTACATAGATGTGCTTGCTGTTTTTGCCCCCTAAGTGCATCACTTTGCATTTTGAAGCATTAAACTTCAGCTGCCAATCACTTGACCACTTCTGCATGTTGTTGAGGTCCTTCTGCAAGTCCCGTGAGTCACTACCTTTCTCCATACGGCGGAATACTTTGGTATCGTCAGCAAACATTTGGACCATAGAATGTACAACCTCTGGTAAGTCATTGATATATATCACAAATAAGACTGGTCCAAGCACGCTGCCCTGAGGTATTTCCGCTTTTCACCGAGCACCATCCTGATGGTTTGCCATTTACAATGACTCGCTGTCTTCTGTTGCTCAGAAAATCCTTTATCCAGTGTAGGACATCTCCTCTTATGCCATAGCCATGCAGTTTTTTTAGCAGTCGCTGGTGTGGAACAGTGTCGAATGCTTTTTGGAAATCTAGATAAATAGCATCCAGATCTCCAAAGTCATCAATAACGCGGGTCCACTCATCCATACATGCCAGTAGTTGGGTCGTACAAGATCTTCCTTGCACAAAGCCATGCTGCTGTGTTGATAGGAGGTTGTTTTCGACAAGATGAGCCATGATAGAATCTCTTATTATTGATTCCAGCAACCTACACACTACAGATGTTAGACTGATTGGCCTATAGTTTCCTGGATCACATCTGTTACCCTTTTTGAAGATGGGAGCTACATGTCCATCCTTCCATGGGTGAGGAAGTTTTCTTTGGTTTAGTGATTTTTGGAAAATGTGTCTAAGTGGTTCAACAAGCTCATTGTGTAGCTCCTTCAATATGCGTGGGTATATTCCATCAGGACCTGCTGCCTTAGATGCATTAAGATTGTATAATTTTTTCTTCAGATCGGATGGTGCAATATTTATGTTGGTCAGGGGGGCACGAAAGAGTCGGTCCTCAAACATTGGTATATGTGACAGGTCTTCTTGTGTGAAGACACTTGCGAATCTGGTGTTCAAAGTATTAGCTTTGTCGATATCCTTTTGTGCAATGGTCCCATCATCCCGCCTCAAATCTCCAACTGGTATACTTTGAGTTTACTCCTAGCATATTTATAGAAGGCTTTTGGGTTCTCTTTGGCATTTTTGGCTATGTTTTTCTCATGCTCTCTCTTTGCTTTCCTACATTCCCACTTTACTTGGTTACATAGTTTTGCATATCGAATTCTGTTACTTTCTGTGCCCGACTGTCTCTTCACTGCATATGCCTGTTGTTTCAAGCTGATCTTCTGCTTGACTTGGTCATTCATCCATTCTGGCCGTGGTCTGCCATTATTCATTTTGCCAGATGACATGGGTATGTGCTGTTTGCATTTTTCCATGAAGGTTTTTTCAAATGCATTCCAATTTTGCTCAACAGTGTCTGTATTTGGGGCTGCACTTAGTAGAACTTGGTCGAGATCCTGTCTCAAGCCCTCATAGTCGCCTTTATCCAATATGAATTTGTGCTTTCCACTTGGGTTTGCATGGTAATAGCAACTGAAATTAAAGAAAAGGCAATCATGGTGGCTATTTCCAAGTCTCGCAACATGCTTAAGGTTTCCAATCATTTCTTCCTCATTTGTGATGATGAGATCTAGTATATTTGCAGCCTGGTTACCACGCTTATGCGTTGGTTCCGTGACGTGCTGGAAAAGGAAACAATCTCTAAGATTTTCGACAAAGAGTGTTGCTGGATGTTGTTCGCTATTTGGTGTCCGCATGGGTTGCCAACTGATTTCTGGATAATTGAAGTCTCCCATGATTAGGAGGTGGCTGTGGTTTAGGGCTGAGGCCTTTTGGATCAGCTGTCGAGTTTCCTCATGGACACTGTTGTCGCTGTTGGGTGACCTGTAGATGCATCCAACAAGCAGACTGTCCCTGTCTTCTAGCTTAATCTCGCACCATATCGCTTCTGTTGAGTTACATGGTAGTACATCTAAAGGGACTGCATTAAGGTTGCATTTAGTATATATACACACACCCCTCCTCCCTTCATCGATATTGCTGAAAATATCAAATCCATTTATGGCAATCTCACATAGCTGGAATGGAATATGGGACGTGGTTGAATCCTTATTAACATCTTGTATTGCATTGATATATCAAACAAAACAGTTGCCAAATCAAAGAGGAAGTATTTATTAACATGTATGCATGCTTAAATTTTTTTTTTTTTTTTTTTAATGTGTTCAGAAATAACATTACAAATTTCCGTCACACGTGTAACCGTGGTGTCTGGATGCCACACAAATATTGTACACTAATTATTCAGTGAATAAAGCATGGCTGGGAATTACTTTTTTTTATCAATATAAGCACTAGATATTTCTTTATATTATGCCATGATTAATATGCTTCTAAGTATGATATTATTTAATTCTGATTAGATATTTATTAAGCAGACTGTGTGGTGTCCTAAACATGTGTTACACGTGTGACGCACATGTTATACTGCCAAAAGAGATATCTTATTCATGGACTACACCTTTATTTTTTATCTCATCAATTTATATTTTACATAGATGCAAAGGGGAGATTTCCAGCTTTCATTTGCAACCAAAAAATGTAAAAAATTCAAATATTAAATTGTAACTCTCCATGTGACACTTCTGGCCAGTTTTCAGGAGAGTGACCCATATCTATATACCCATAATATATAATATTATCATCCACATTTAAGACACTGCTGTGTGTGCACCATCTGCACCACCATATATATAGCTCGGTGTATGGAAACGGCACCTGGTATGGACAAATTTAGGAACTAATCTGTCCATTTAACAGACTGCGTTAAAAGCCTTTATGGGGACCAATTTGTGGCCAGCCACTGAGTAGGCACAGCTGGGAACCGTGATGGCCACAGTCAGAATGGACACTCTCAGCGTCCATTTAACTCACAACTGGGCCACCTTCCCTGATTGTCCGGTCCCGTTTTACTGACGATACAGAGACCATATTAACTGACAGTCCAGGCTTGCTTTACTGACGATACAGATAGCATTTTGACTGACAGTCCTGCCCGGTTTTACTGACGATACAGAGACCATTCTGAATGACAGTCCAGGCCTTTTACTGACAGTGCAGGACCATTTAGAATAATTCGATTGACAATTTAGGCGCATTTTACTGACGATTCTGGGACCATTTTAGCTGACAGTCCAAGCCTGTTTTGCTGAAGTACAGGGCCATTTTGATTAACTTACCAGGTCCATTTTACTAACGATTCATGGACATGTTACTGACAGTCCAGGCGCGATTTACTGACAGTGCAGGACCATTTAGATTGACACTCCAGACCAGGTTTCCTGACTGCCCAGCTTTGTCCTACTGCCAACCCAGGCTC
Source organism: Branchipolynoe longqiensis (assembly GCA_030323885.1). Lineage (NCBI taxonomy): Eukaryota > Metazoa > Annelida > Polychaeta > Phyllodocida > Polynoidae > Branchipolynoe > Branchipolynoe longqiensis. The sequence continues at coordinate 26,010,657 of CM059201.1, read as the reverse complement.
GTTTTACTAACAGTACATTTGTTTGTTGTTTTACGTCCTAGCAACATCTAAGGTCATATCAGGACTGGTACCGACTTGTGACAGTGCGCACTCATAGCGACTTTATATTGCTGCCCCCCTTGGAGTCCCGTCCGCCAGCACCATGACCTGATATCCTACTCAGTCACATTATCCTGACACTGAGCCAACCAGTCCTTGCCCTATCCTAATAATGCTGAGCGGTTGGCTAGGAAGCGACAAGATACAATTTTTAAGTCATTGGTTTGACTTGACCAGGGTTCGATCCCGTGGTCTACCAACACGGGAGACGGACGCTCTAACTCATTCGGCCATCCCATCTGGTTACTAACAGTACAGGACCATTTTACTGACAGCGCAGTTCTTGTTCTTTTATGGCCGCCTCGTTTTGACTAGTGGCCAGGCTCACCTTGGATATAGCTGAATCCGCTAGGTGGTGCTTCCTGCTAACACTAACAGACAACTTCAGAGAGAGGGTTCAATATTATTATTATCGAAGGACATCATTTTAGATATGTGTAGGCTATAATTATCCTAGTCTGAGTGGACGGTTGAATGATTTTAAATGGCTCAATGTCATAGGCTGAGGCGCATTTGAAAGCACTGGGCCCACCCACGCACCACCACCGGAGGTGGTGGCCGAATTGGTAAGTGTGCTGGCTTCCGGTGCGGAAGGTCACGTGTTTGAATCCCAGTCGAGTCAAACCAATAACTTACATTTACGAAGTTGGTATTTGTCGCTACTTATCCTTGCATTTGGCATAAATAGGATAGGGTAAGGACTGGTTAGATCTGTATCAGGGTAATGTGACTAAGTGGGAAATCGGGTCATGGTGTTGGCAGCGTGGTCTCTCAGTGGGACATCACTATAAAGTTGCCATGAGTGCACACCGTCACAAGTCCGTACCGCTCCTGATGTGACCTTATATATTGATAGGACATAAAACCCAACAAACAAAACAAAACCCACGATGACTTATGATATACATTGTATATATATATATTGAATATATATATACAATATATATATACATGTATTATATAATACTGTCTTTCACTTTGAATTGGATATGTATAGAGTTATTTGGCTAGTTACTATACAACTATATTCCAATCACTCCATATGGTACTACCTAGCGTCATTCGGCTCAACAGAAATTAGCCCTGTATCAAAAATACGCATTTCCAATTAAACATGACCATGGCCATTAATATTCAAACTCCTTCTTGGCGATTTCAAGTGGAATCTGGTGGAGAAGCACCTCCTCTCCCACACTGGCTCCATGACTTACTTACTTACTTACTTACGCCTACCGCCCAACTTTGGGCATAGGCCACAAACAAGGGTTCTTGTTTGTGAATCTGTAACATTGTTCTTTTTTCCGGGGTGGGGTTGTTGGCCCCACGCCCAACCCCCAACCTGGAGGACCAGTTGCTGCTCTTAGTCTGTCCTCTACCATGAGACCTGCCCGGCTTGGTTAAACCTGCCAGGGGGCTAGCCCCCGCCGGTATAGGACACAGAGACACACAAGCCTCCCCACCACGACAAGGTAGCAACACATTGTGGAGGTTAGCTCCATGAGGTGTAGGATTATTCAATATGTGCTGGAGCATAGCTCCCTGAAGCCAATGACTGCAACCAGTCAGCTGGAGCGTTATCAAATTTGCAGTGACGAGTTGTCTGAATCGCCCCACTATCGGGAGGACTTAATCCACAGTTAATTTATCTTTTAACCTAAAAAGAAAAATACACTTAAAGACATTTCACAACCTTGTTAAAGAGTTGTAATCCTAGAAAACTGTATCTCATATCCATTTACTTATTGTATCATGTGTATTTTAGTTATACTTTAAAAATCATGTGAGACTGAACCACTCACGGCCGGAAAACAAGTGCTACAGCACCGGGAAATGACATATGAATAAAATTCATTTACTCCCTCCCCCAAATTTAATTCCCATCAAAGCCAATGTTATAGACATGGACCATGCTGACTAAGCCACTGAGTGAGTGTTTAAGAGATATAAATCTAAATTCTGCGAACTGTGTGACCACATCCAAGGACTGTGGAATCAAATAACAAGGTTAAACCCGGCATTGGTTATATTTTGTTTTAAAAGGTAAAAACAAAAGAGTAGAAAGATCTGAACGAACAACCTAACGCCCTTGCCAACTCATTTACAATTTGGCACGAGTCCTGCAAACATGGGACTTTTTGGCAGTGTCTGTGGTGCTATATTTAGATCTGCCCTTGATGTGAGTTTTCCACGCCAGAGGTATGGCCGACTGAACTTTCCAACTCGTCATGGTCAACTGTAGATAAAAGATTCACCCCATACTTCCAGTACAGGGGTGAAAACCAACCCATTAGAAAAGCTGGCGAAGAATTTCGACATGCTGGGCTAATTAACTGGGCTGGTAAATTCTTAATTTAAGAAGCACAATATATTCTTTATGTATGTCTTCATATTTACCCGCTACTTTTGAGTTGGAAAATATAATAAAACATATACTTTAATGCAATTTAAAAGTGAAATCGACAGCGTTCTCTGGCAGCCATCTTGTCTTTTTGCATTCTCTCCCATTTCACCAACTCTGTGTTGATATAAGTAACCATTTCACACTGGTGCCAGGCATTCTACTTCCTGTTCCATACTAAAGCTATTTTCGCCTGCATTTAGACTACGTTGTCGTTCACCCCTGTACTGTAAGTACGGGGTGAATCTTTTATCTAGGTCAACTGGTGCAGCCTAGTGACCTGTCTTTGAAGTTGCACACTCCGATGATTTTGAGTTTCTGTCTTTAAAAGAAAACTTTTCCCCCAATATATTATGTTGAATGTTAGTTGTTACAACCTGCCATACTTTAATTTGAAGTAACTGTGATGTAAAAAGACTAACTTCGGAAATATCTGAAGTGTAAACATGTACAATTAATTTTGGCGTGCACATACAAATTCGGAGACCATAGGCTTCAATGGTAACAGGTTCTATTTAATTGACTTAATATTCCCTTCTACGCAGCAACACATGTTTAATAAATGCGCAAGTATCTAAATTGGATATGTAGGATCAAATCCTAGGTTTTGAGAGATTGATGTTTTCATTGAACTATGCAGCTTTAATATTTAGACAGATGACCTCATGAACTAATTATCTTTTATGCAGAACTTGGCACAATAATGTTAGTTGACATAATCAGGGATGAAAGATCTCCACGATGTCTCGGATTTCCGCGATTTGGGTAAAGTATTTAAGCATATAACCACACGCCTCCTGAGTGCCAAACCTAGTAAGATTCTTGCCAAACACAACTGTACGGGGAGGACCTTGCCGAGTTGAGTCAACGGGAACCGTGTGGTTAAGGATTCAAAGTGAGTTTAAAATGACATAATCCTATGGTTTTGAGTGTCTGTCATTTGCTGAGATAAATCTAGTAGGTTGATTGTTATAATGTACCATACTTTAACTTGAAGTAACTATGATTTCAAATGACTAAGTTTTTTGGAATTATCTGAAGTGTAAACACACAAAGTTAATTTTGTCATACTTGTCAAAACTCTGATCCAGTAGGCTTCAACGGTAACATGTTCTTTTAAATTGACCTAGTATCCCTTCTTTGTAGGAACAAATACTTAATAAGTGCACCGGTATCTAAGTTGGATATGTAGGTTTATAGCCCTGTCACACTCGACGTATCTCGCCGGTGTGCCCCCAACGCGAAAGATCACTTTTAATCATCGAGAAACATCAAACTTTTCGGCGTCACCGCAACGTATTGGTAGCGTGCGGCTGACATTGTGATAACGTATATCAATGCGTGCGGAAAAAAAAAAAAAGTTTGGCATGCCATCCTGATATGACCTTAGATGTAGCTAGGACATTAAACAACAAAGCAACATTTTGGCGCGATGTCGATGTCCTTCTGACGTCGCCATAATATTGGCACCCGCGCGTTGTCGCCCGTCGAAAGTTTTGTGCAAAACTTTGCCGATACCCTGACGCGCGTCGCCGACTGTCGCCGTCCATCAACGATTCCTAACGCGCGCCTAACGCGCGCATAATGCTTCCAGACGTCTCCCGACGTTTCACCAAAAAGTGACACACGTCGACGCGCGTTGGCGAGAAATGTCGTAATGTGACAGCACCATTAAATGCAAGTAAGTGCTTTGTTTAAGAAGAATTGATGCCTTTATCGGATATATATAAATACAAGGTGACGCATAGGGCTGGGAGAGCCCATCACCCAACTTCTGGTTGTTGAAACACCCCGGGACAGAACTTCCGTTCCTCACTTGGGACTAGTGTACAGAAACTTTGTGGTGCGGATTTTCAGTGAAATTCTGCTAGGAAATATCTTACATTACATAAAATACCACTTCCTGTATGTGGATGTAGCAGTGATGCAGTCCTGCATTGTGTTTTAACCTCACCCTAGCATGGCCTAGGACCTGACTAGTGGATAGTTGGAACATTGGTAGCTCGGAAGTGATGTATTAAGAGACTCAATTTTGCAAGCACTGTCACATTGCCAGGCCAGAAAGCAGACGACAGTCTGGTGTGGAGAGCTGCGTGCTAACCTGGGTGGGCGGGATGATCCAGTTCTCTGTGTTCAGGGCATGTGTGTGTGGGAGGGGGGGGGGGCGGTGCTGACAGTTCTCATGCTAACCATAGCACGCAGCAAAAAGGAGGCAAAGAAGATGAGGCAATGTTGCTATATTGAGCCACCAAGAATAGTATTACAGTAGAGAGTATGTGGAAGGGTCGACTCACAACTTCTTGTCGTCTTCTTCTTAATGATAAACTTCTTATTTTCCTTCTTCTTCTGCCCGACAGAATCGATAGAGCACAGGCTTCCCGTGCGGAAGGTCGGGAGTTCTAATCCTGGCTGAGTAAAACCAATGACATACAAAAATTATACTTGTCGATATCTCGTCTGGTAGCACTATAAAGTCGCCATGAGAGTGTGTGTGTACTGTCACAAGTCGGGACCCGTCCTGATATGAACTGAGATGTTGCCAGGACGTACAATTCCAACAACCAAAATCTTCTTTGACCGGATGGGTTGGCCGAATCTCTAAGCACTGGTTGGATTCCCGTGTTGAAGGTTCGGGGTTCCAACCCTGACTGAGTCAACCGAATCTTACTTGACGCGATTTAGCCTGGCACTGCGCATTAATACGATAGGGTAGGGACTGGTTTGCTTACTATCAAGATAATGTGACTGGTCTTCCAGCTGGGCAGCACTATAAATTTGCCATGAGTGCGCACTATCACACACTGCCCGTCCTAATATGACCTTAGGTGTTGCTAGAACGTAAAGTACCAACCTATACATCTACTCATTTTCTTCCACTTCTTCTTAATACCACCACCACTGGAGAATGTAAGGCAATAATTACTAGGATAATAATGCCATTATTGGAGCAACGTGTTGTCTTCAGCGTTCTCAGTTATAATTCATAAACACCTCGTCATAGATTTCCGCGTTTTTTGCCGGAGGCCACCTTTATCACTACACACCCAAACCGGTAGGGTGCAGTCAGGTTCGGCCAAATCGGGCCTGTTACCACGAGGCATAAACCACCTCCCTCCTTCACACACACATTTCTCCTCGGTGGTTGGGCTTCACTTCCTTTTTTTTTTTTTTTGGTAAAGTTTTTATTCATCTGAATATGACATTTGTCAGCGCCGGAGCACTGGTTTTCCAGCCATCTTACTATTGTAATTGACAGTCTAAATAATCTAAGTTTGATCAGTGCTGTATTAGTTAGAGTACCGATCCTGTAGAATTAAGGGAGTGGCTCCCGCTGTATAATATACAGCACCAGTCACTGTAGTTCATGCAAAAATGGGGGAGTAGCACCGAGTAGAAAGTGTATACTCAGATCTGTACTAAGCAATGAAGGCCGAGGAGCGATAAGACAGACCCAGACCAAGAAGGTGTGAACATGTTGTTTTATCAGTGGAATGGTTGGGGTGGTTCTGGGGGAGGGTAGGCGGGGGTTAGAAGAGTGTTATGTTTGTTTTCATCTGTGTCTTTCTTTGTGTGAGCAGGTGAGTGTCGGGGGTGTAATTCCTTTTTGCGTTCTGCGCAGTCAGTATAGTTTTATAAACAACGTCACCATTCAGCACAATGGGGGCTGACTTAGTGGAAGAGTGGATACTTTGTTGTTGTTGTTGTTGTTGGAAGTCTTACTCTGTCCAGATTATTGCAAACAGTGCCGAACTCTCGATCTGGAAAGAAATTATGTGTATGATTTTTTGTATGATTTTTTGTTTTGTAATTCTATTCTTAAAGGCCCAGTCACACCTCACCGGATTGGGGGAAACGGACAGAAAACCAAGAATGTCTGGTTTGTGTCTCTACAAGTTTTGAACATGCACAAAACTAAGACTGGATGCTGCCGGACTGACGTTTACTGTTCTTGTCCGTTTTGAGTTCATTTCGTCCGTTGGCTATCCGTTCATGTCCGATTTATGTCCGTTTCATGTCCGTTCGTCCAGCGGCCTTTGACCCGATATCGCAACATTTTAATACATTTTTATACTTATGACGCCTGGACTAGACAATTCTGTCTGTTGCTCAATCCAGTTGTAAAGTATTCCGATAATATGGGAAATACAAATGGTCTATTAAGGAAAAAGGTATATAGTGCCAGGTGCATAATTGTTTATGTAGTTACTGGTGATCCTTTACTCATGGTCAATAGTCATTGTGTGTTAGTTAGCTAGTGTGAAAGGGAACTAGGAGATAGTGTGTAAGGGGCACTTGGAGCTCTACCCACTACCCCCTCCCCTCCCCCCCCCATTAGTCACGGATCACCACAAACTCAGCTCAGGCAGGTGGTGGCCAAGGGAGCCACACCACATGGTGGTGGTGGGCAGATCACTGTAGCCATGGTGACACAGGAATGCTTGATGTTCATTGGTGGAGTTGTAGATGCTTGATTCTCATTGGAGAATACGGTGAGGTGACATGCCATACCAGATCCATGTACCACTATAAATAATAAACCAGAGGGCTTGGCTCTCTCTCTACTTTCACTCTTTATACTCTTCCTTTCTCTTCTTGCCTCTATTGATTTCATTATAGCCTGCCTACACAACCACAGATCCCAGCGTGGACTTTACACGGTGATGTGTGACTGGGGCTTAAATGATGTCAACACAACACTAATAGTAATAACACAATTCTGATGAACACACACATATAATATATATATATAATACATATATATATATATATCTATAATACATATATATAATATATCTAATATATAATATAAGCTCTTCAATTTCCTTTTGTGCTTGTCGCTTCTTGTCTGCCAGTGACATTTTGGACAGATCACTGCTGGAGTCCGACGTGTCTGACACCACCGGTTTTTTATCATGATTCGCCTTAGCTCCGGTACCACTCCTAGTCTTTCTCTTTACCGGGCTCTCATCCGCCATCTTCTTACAAGTGTTTCCCTTATGCAGTGAACCACAAGAACTGCAGTAATCTATCGGCATCACCGGTAAGCCGAGAGAACACTCTTGCAACGGATTGGGTATGCACAACACACGTCCGCTCACATTTGCCGACAACAAACTCACCAAAAACACTTCCATAATGGCACAAAACCACCATCAAAACACTACTAAACACCACTAATAATCTGTTAGATATCCTTGCAGCGGACGAGATATATATCCTATCGATGCCTCCAAGGCCACAAACAGTGATTATCCACACGACGAGAACGTAATATCCATATCCATTATATATGTGGTAATATACCATGTTTGTTTAGATGGTTATGTTAGTTTGTTGTCGCCCAAAGTCAGGTGCAACACAGATCCAGTCAAGCATGAGAGTCTCCAACGGGGCCTGGTCCGAGGCCGGTGTCGCAGTTTCCGGCGTCCGGCAGTTTCCGCGGTATGCGTCGCTTCTGCGCATGCGTCAAAATCGAACAGCATCGTCACTAACTTTATAAATTTAATATAATGTTTTTGGTAAAGATGTTTTCTATATGTGTACCAAGCGATTTGTTTCTACGTTCTGTGGTTTTAGAGATATTTAACTTTTTCTGTATTTTCTGTATGAAGATTGCTCACGACCATTGACAATGCCTTGAATTTGACGGTATGCGCAGTGCAAAACATTAGTTTTATTCAAAATTAATAGAAATCAAGAACCCTAACCTTATAAATTTAATATAATCTTTTTGGCAAAGATGTTTTCTTTATGTGTACCAAGCGATTTATTTCTAGGTGGTGTGGTTTTAGAGATATTTCACTTTTTCTGTATGAAGATTGCTCACAGCCATTGACAATGCATTTGAGTGTATGCGTACCGCGGAAACTGGCGGACGGCGGAAACTACGACACCGGTGCACGGTCTAGAAGGGTCCGTTCCGGTTGAGCAGCTGTGCGATTCCAGTCGAATTTCCTACGGTGACCGTATGCAAATTCTAATAAAGTCCAAGTCTATGAAGTTTCACAATATCTAATTCGACGGTAGCCGTGTCCATTTCCTAATCTTATTTTTCCACTCCTGTAAGGTTATAGTGCCGGGCAACAGAAACTCCCCGAGAGCCTCTAACCATGTCCGTCTCGGGAAGCGAAAAACTTTAAACTGCAAATTCTAATAAAGTCCAAACATATGAAGTTTCACAATATCTAATCCGACGGTAGCCGTATCCATTTCCTAATGTTATTTCTCCACTGCTGTAAGCTAAAAACTTTCAGGGATGAAAGATCTCCGCGATTTGGCGGATTTCCGGGATTTTTCCTGTAGCTATAAGTGTATACTAATACGTTGTGCCCTTCCTGATATGACCTTAGATCTTGCCAGGACATAAAACTCCAACAACCAACCAACCAATATGTTATTTCATGCTGCAGCACCATCAGCGTTAGATAAAAGATTCACCCCGTACTGTGAGTACCGGGTGAATCCTTTATCTACATCAGCGTATACTAATATGTGGTGCAAAAGCCGCAGCACTAGCAGGGTATACTACTAATGCCTTCAACCGCCGCAGCAGGGTCAGCATATACCGATATGTGGGGCAAACGCCACAGCACTAGCAGCGTATACTACTAATACGTGCTTCACTGCAGCACTATCAGCATATACCGATATGTGGGGCAAAGGCCGCAGCACTAGCAGCATATACTACTAATACATGCTTCTGACGCCACAGCACTATCAGTGTATACCGATATGTGGTGCAAAAGCCGCAGCACTAGCAGCATATACTACTAATACATGCTTCAAACGGTGCAGCACTATCAGCGTATACCAATATGTATGAAATCCGACTTCCGGGAATTTTCAGGGATTCCCTGACAATGCTAAGCCTATGGGACAACATCAGCTTTCCGCTTTTTTTTCCCCGGAAACCACTTTCATCCCTGAACTTTGAATCGAATGGCAAGTGACGGTGGCGGTGGCGCCAATAGTCCTGCACCAAATCGTACAGTATTAGCGTAGAGGAGATAATAAATAATAAAAACATGCAGCGCCGCCAATTTATATATAATTCTTATATTCGACATAATATAATATATATTATATATATAATATATATATAATATATATATATAATATAGATATAATTCCAGAGTGAACGGAAGACCCTCTCCACAACGCCCAATGGGGCTTGTGGGGAGGGGGGAGGTTAGGAGAAGTGGACAAATAGCACTCCCAGAAGTATTACCAGGGAGCCTAAGTGGTTCAATGGCATGACATTTACCCTAAAATAGCAGGCATTCGGACTTGAATTTCACTTTAGCTTCTAAGCAGGGAGTCCTCTCTGATTCCCAAAGCTTGAACGACACTCTTACCTCTGCCTCTATAAGCAGCGCCTAATTTGTGGCTGGCCCCTAATCGGATGGAGGCAGCTGAAGAAGTTTAGCCCTATAAAACCGACCGTACTTTAGTAGGTCTATCAACTCAGTACAGGCGCATGCACTCTGCCAACTTCCTGCGCCTGGAGATTGCGCGGCACTGCGGCCCCACCACCACCACCACCACATACACACTCCCACCCCACAGGTGTGATATAGTGCTAGCGCAGGTTCACTGCCTGGAGAGTGAGGCAGTAAACGTCACCATCACTCACCCAACACAATTTCCAGGCCTACATTTGTAGGAGAGGGCCTTCCCGTCCGATAGGGCCGTGACGCTCTAAAACATTGGCGCCCTCTGACTAGCAAACATATGCCTGGAGAGTGCAAAGGTGTCACGTGATGGAGCGGCTCAGTTACCCACCTTTGTGTCTGTTGCCTGTTACTAAGGTATCAACACTGGTAACCTAAAATGCTGAAAGCTTCGTTCGTAGGGCATGTATTAGAAAACGGTACGGGGTGGAGAGTGTTAATCAAATTAACCGCCTACATGTTGTCTTATTGGAGCAACGCCAGAACATAGTTATACCTTTTTACAAGTAATGACTAATGGGCGATGATTTGTTAGGAAGCCATTTCATATTGAAACTCAGTTAACGTTGAGTAACCTTGACCTTGGTATGTTACTGTTTACCAAAACTACCAGTACAGTCCTCACCAACATATCAGCCATTTGTAGCTCATTTGACGTTGAGATCACCCACAACATGGCATGTGACAGATAACCATGTAATACTATAAAACTGCCTATCTATGTAGCTGGTATTTGTAGCTGGTATGTGTAAGTGGTGTGTAGCTGGTGTGTGAAGCTGTTGTATATTGCTGGTGTGTAACTGGTATGTATAAGTGGTGTGTGTAGATGGTGTATGTTGCTGGTGTATGTAGCTGGTGTGAAGATGGTATGTTGCTGGTGTGTGTAACTGGTATGTATAGCTGGTATGTATAAGTGATGTGTGTAGATTGTGTGTATATGGTGAATGTAGCTGGTGTGTGTAACTGGTATGTGTGGCTGGTCTTTGTTGCTGGTGTGTGTCGCTGGTGTGTGCAGCTAATGGGTATAAATGGTGTATCTAGCTGATGTGTGCAGCTCTTATATGTAACTGGTATGTGTAGCTGGTGTTTCAAAGGCAAAGGTTTCAAAATGCCAATGACATTTAGTGACAGCAGAATCCCTCAATAAGATTAACTCGATCATACTATGTCAAGAGTGCTTTTCCTTATATATTTACATAGCTGCTTCAGTACATTATCTCTTACCAAAATAATTTCATGTTTCTACTATTCTATTGCATTCCAATATGACGCTGACGATTTTCCAAAACCAAAACTTATAGTTTCAGTTAATTATTTTGCAGCAGACGATATTTAGTCTGAACAACCCAAACGACAATCACTATTATTAATTAGCCATACACTCCATAACTGTGTAAGAGGTGCTGTCCCTACTTTGCATACCTTGCCAATAACTTTACTCATGATCACTAAATGTCGTTTGCTGCACATACATTCCAAATGAAGACTACCTCTCTTCACTGAAGATGGCAAAAGAAAACCTCTTCTAGGAAAACTCGGTTTTTCTGTGAGAGCAGACGGTATTTAAGTAGAACAGACGACATTTAAGCACAGGAGACGTTAAAAAAATAGTCGTAAACATGTTAAGTTATATGGCGCCACCTATCAGGACGCGCCATTTCTATTTCGTCTATTCAACTCATTTCTAAAAGAATCGCATCTAAGATATTTACAACCGACTAGGGCGTGCCACTATTTTGAGACAGACCTTGTCTTCGGGAAGTGTTTATAAATGTTCGGACGCACTTTTTTCTAACTTTCACTCAGCGAATGGGTTCGCCATTGGTCACTACTCACTATCGCTGCCTCAGCACACCACAGAGTCATTGCTCGAGCTGCGTGTAGTGGAGAGAGCCCCTCCGCGGGTTCGACTTCCAGATAAGTTTTAATGAATGCTCACTATTACAAATGTGAACTTGGAAGTGGGGGTGGGGGAGGGAGTCGGGTGGAAGTGGGGGTGGGAGTCGGCGCAAAAAGGCTCGGACAGTATATTTTGTTCTGTTCTGCATGTAATAGACAATTTTGTAGGTGTCGATGTAGATGCAGACGACAAATAATGAAAGGACTTTTCAACTTAAACTCCAGCTATTTCATGGTGTGTTATTGTAGTGGCCCGAACACAGCCACTGTCGGTGACTCACCCGGCCTCTAAATAGGAAAACTGTCTTTAACCATGGGGATCAGACGGAATGGCCGAAGGAGTTGAGCGTCTGTATCCCGGTTTCGTAGTTCGTGGGATTCGAACCCACGGGCTCGAAACCTGGTCGACTCAAACCGATGACTTAAAAAATTGATACTTGTCGCTTCCTGGCCTGGCTTTCAGCATTATTAGGATAGGGCAAGGACTGGTTGGATTAATTATTGCAGAGAGGTGGTCAGAGGACTTAAATTAATTAATTATAGGAAAGGATGTAATGGTAGGGATAAAGTTAGACTTCGTATTCATGTGAAATGAAAGCATTGTGCAACCCCTGCCTGGGCGCCTTGTGAAGGCGATACTTCTGGAACAAGGTAGATAAATATTTGATACCTTCTGTCTCGCGAACAATACACAATGGCTGACTATCAGTCACCATTCAGGCGGCTTAGAACAGTCCATGCATGTCTCCACTCTGTATTGATATTATACAAGTTTCCTTTTTGGGGTTTGATATCTTAATGTTGCTTGGTTGTTGGAGTTTTACATCCTGGCAATATCTAAGGTCATATCAGCACGGGATGTCTTAATGTTATCTCAAGTCACGTCAAGATATGCTCCTGACATATGACAATATTGCTCTGTAATGATATTATACAAGTTTCTTTGTTCGGGTTTTATGTCTTAATGTTGGTTGGTTGTTGGAGTTTTACATCCTGGCAACATCTAAGGTCATATCAGGACGGATGTCTTAATGTCATCTCAAGTCACATCAAGATATGCTCCTGACTTGTGACAGTGCGCCCTGATGGCGACTTTATGGTGTTTCATGACACTGACCTAATGGAAATGGGTTCTTATTATAACTTAAACCTTAGTCACAAATTCCTTGCGGCATGCTTGCGGCGACCATAAGTTGTCGGATCGGCCAGACCGTGCGGCGACCATACGGTGGGTTGTGATCACCGAATGGTGACCATACGTTTTTTTTGCTCGACGCTAGGGGTTGCAGTTTTTTAAAGTTGAAGTTATTTTAACTTCGGAAAATTGCAACGCTGCAGGCCGCAATCACACCACAACACTGTACGGTCACTTGCAGGGGGATTGCGGGTTTTACTATTCATTCTCAGTATTACTATATTCGTTCCTGACAGAGCTAGAAGAAGGAAACAATTTTGTCAAACAACTCAAATCTCAAATCTGTTTCTTCAACTCCCCCTTCATCCTCATATTCTTCGGGCTCCTTTCTCTTTTCTTTGAGTGCCTTTTGGTGGCATTCTGATCGCTCGATTTTGTTTGTATATATGTACGGTGGAGCATTTGTGACCTAGGCATTAGTAATGCTGATGACCGGACGGAGTGGCTGAATCGATAAAGAGCGCTGGTTGGCTTCATATGCGGAGTCGGGAGTTTGAAAGCTGGCTGAGGCAAAACAATGCCTTAGAAAATTGATACTTGTCGCTACCTAACCTGACGCTCGGCATTAATAGTGTTGTAGAGGTTGATGCAAATGGAAAATATTGCGCCTAGAGTAGGTTTCGAACCCACACTTCTTGCATGCCAACCATTACACTATCTAAGCTCTCTAATGTATCGCCCTATCCACGCCTACCTTTCCATGTGGCTCCTTGCCTGAGACTGTGAGAGGTCAATATTAATAGATAGGGAATGTGCCTGGTGTACGAACGACTAGACGCGGCGATCTCTGGCCAGCAAGTTGTTTATTAATAGCCCGTACACAGTGCTGGTGCTGACCTTGACCTTGGCCTTGTGCCTTTGGCCGTTCCACATGGATGAACACCAGACCGATAGTGGTCGGCTACTGCATTAAATTACATCACGTTTTAATAAGTAAATAAATGATTGAATCCAGGTATTTTAATTTCTGGTGTTTGTGTCCTTTATCTTTCTTTTAGAACCATCATTTACTCAACTCCCCCGAACCGTTTTTTCCACTTAGAAAATAAATTTAGCTGTTAGATCTATTAGTAGTTGTTTTAAGTGCAATGCTATTGTTCATATTTCCAGAATTTTAATATTTTGTTTAAATATTGCAAATATTCATGAACAAAATAATGTTAAAATCAAATGACCATATCTTTGAAGTGTACTGTGGATAACACAACAGAAAGACCAGTGCCTCGGCTCTTAATATTCTGACACATTCTGCAGCAGAATACATTATTTTCCTGCCCACCCCGATCTCACCCCCCCCCCCTATAATAAAAAAGAGAGAAAATTGGACAAGAAATGTTTTAAGAATTATTTCTGAATCAGGATTTACTGTAAATCAGTCTTTGTTATTTGTGAATCAGTCTTTACCATATTTGAATAAATTGGTATTGAGAATTTGATTGAAAGCATGACTCATTTGGGTAAGTCAGCAGATGAAACAATGCTGTTATTGTAAAAGTGACTGCATTCCTAGACGGGGTTCTCTGAAATCTTGAGAAAGCCACCCTACCCTACAACCATCTCACCTCCATCTCACCTCCACCGTGACTCAGTTCCACCCCTCTTTCACTCCCACATCCACCTCCATTTCCACCACATCTACCCCCACCTCTACCCACAACCTCACTGCCACTTCCACCCCCACCTTCACCCACAGCTACACCTTCACCCCACCATCTCAACTTCTACCTCCACCTCACCATCTCAACTTCTACCTCCACCTCCACCTCTACATCAACATCCACCTCCGCCCACACCTTAACTCCCACCTCTACTCTCACTGTCACTGTCACTTCAACCCCCACCTTCACCCACAGCTCCACCTTCACCCCACCATCTCAACTTCTACCTCCACTCCCACCTCCACTTCCACCTCCACCTCCACCCACACCTTAACTCCCACCTCTACTCTCACTGTCACTGTCACTTCCAGCCCCACCTTCACCCACAGCTCCACCTTCACCCCACCATCTCAATTTCTACCTCCACTCCCACCTCCACCTCCACCTCCACCTCCACCTCTACCCACACCTTAACTCCCACCTCTACTCTCACTGTCACTGTCACTTCCAGCCCCACCTTCACCCACAGCTCCACCTTCACCCCACCATCTCAACTTCTACCTCCACTCCCACCTCCACTTCCACATCCACCTCCACCCACACCTTAACTCCCACCTCTACTCTCACTGTCACTGTCACTTCCAGCCCCACCTTCACCACCCACAGCTCCACCTTCACCCTACCATCTCAACTTCTACCTCCACCCCCACCACCCCAACTTCCACCTCCACCTCCACATCCACTTCCACCTCCACCTCCACCCACACCTTAACTCCCACCTCTACTCTCACTGTCACTGTCACTTCCACCCCCACCTTCACCCACAGCTCCACCTTCACCCTACCATCTCAATTTCTACCTCCACTCCCACCCCCACTTCCACCTCCACCTCCACCTCCACTTCCACATCCACCTCCACCCACACCTTAACTCCCACCTCTACTCTCACTGTCACTGTCACTTCAACCCCCACCTTCACCCACAGCTCCACCTTCACCCCACCATCTCAACTTCTACCTCCACTCCCACCTCCGCCTCCACCTCCACCTCCACTTCCACTTCCACATCCACCTCCACCCACACCTTAACTCCCACCTCTACTCTCACTGTCACTGTCACTTCCACCCCACCTTCACCCACAGCTCCACCTTCACCCTACCATCTCAACTTCTACCTCCACCCCCACCCCCACCTCCACCTCCACATCCACTTCCACCTCCACCTCCACCCACACCTTAACTCCCACCTCTACTCTCACTGTCACTGTCACTTCCACCCCCACCTTCACCCACAGCTCCACCTTCACCCCACCATCTCAACTTCTACCTCCACTCCCACCTCCGCCTCCACCTCCACCTCCACCCACACCTTAACTCCCACCTCTACTCTCACTGTCACTGTCACTTCCAGCCCCACCTTCACCCACAGCTCCACCTTCACCCCACCATCTCAACTTCTACCTCCACTCCACCTCGCCTCCACATCCACCTCCACCAACTTAACTCCACCTACTCTCACGACTTCACTCCACCCCACCTTCACCCACAGCTCCACCTTCACCCCACCATCTCAACTTCTACCTCCACTCCCACCTCCACCTCCACCTCCACCTCCACCTCCACCTCCACCCACACCTTAACTCCCAGCTCTACTCTCACTCACTTCCAACCAGACCTTCACCCACAGGTCTACCTTTTCTCCGCCATCTCAACTTCTACCTCCACCCCCACCTCCACCTTCACCCGACCCCCACATTCACTCCCATCACCACCTTTACTATCACTTCCACTCTCCCATCCCCGACTCACCTCACCCCACCCCACTCCGCCCCATCCCAGATTTAAGCCCACACCTTCGCCTGAGCCTGCAGCACTGATCCCAATATCTATGGATAGTCAGAGAAAAGGAAATAAGGTAGGGAGGGATGTGTGTAATGGTGGGGGCAGGGTGCCATGAAGGTTCTAAGCTAACCGAGATGGGACAGCCGAATGAGTTGAGCGTCCGCCTTCCATTTTAGTAGGTCATGGGATTGGTACCCACACTTTTGAACCCTGGCGGTGTCAAATCAATGACTTAAAAACATGATACCTATCACTACCTGGCCTGGCGTTCAACATTACATGAATAGGACAAGGAGCAGTGGAATGAGGAAGACCAATTGAAATTTTCCCTGTTTAATCAGCTAATGTACCAATTTTTTTTTTTAAACTGTTCCTCGGATGCCATATTGATCTGCTCTGAGAAGGCTTTCATAGAAAGCTAGACGGGATAGTGTTGGTGGGTGGGTGAGATAGAGGCATCGGTCTCTAGGAAATAATGGGAGATGTGGTTGCGGAGGCTGAGTGAAGGGGTGCTAGTGGGCAGCACTGCCTGCATGCTGCCCTGTCTTAAGGTAAGAACAATTGATACTAGTTCCCGGTTGAAGTGTGAACGCCTCTAATTAGAATTCCAATGAAAGCACCAGATTTTCTAAACCAACCTAAAATTACCTTAGATGCTGCTAGGACTTGAGCTCCAATAAAACGAGCAACATATTAATATTATTGTTATTATTATCATTATTAGTATTACTATTAGTAGGCAATAACTGTTATTCCCCTCTCCCCCCAGTAGTAATAGATTAGTAATAGCAGAATGATTATGATTTCATCTGTATTCCACTGCGGAGGGAGGTTGCCCACGTGGTAAACAGGAATAGGCCCGACATGTTATTGGCCACAGAACTGTATGAATGGTGGGTGTGGGTGTGGATCGATGAAGGTATATATATCGTTCATCAAAAATAGGACTGGGTACATGAAGGTCGCTGCGGGTTCGGTACCAGAAGCAATCTAGATTCTAAAGTCGGTGTTGGAATATCCATCATTTTGTTTTCAGTCCACATAAAGTCACTTAATCTATCACGTATATTGGACCATAGCTGCTTATCCTTGAAAATGCGGGAAGTCAGTGTCATTTACTGTACTTTATAATGTAATTTATATTATAATTTATATTATAAGACTAGTTGTGTGCTTATCTGAGGATTAATGAGAGGAAAGTGTGTGTATTGGGGGTCGGGGTATACCAATTCTCTCCTTATTGGCTGAATTTCGCTGAAGTCTTCACGTAAAAGAACATATATAAGGTGGTAGTTGCAATTCGCAGGTGGCGCCACCGTGGCAGAGGTGAGAACTATAGACTGTTAGACCTAGAATATTGAATATTAGTATATTGTGCTCCCAAGGTAGGTCCTTTGATCAGGAGCTAAGGGTGAGGTAACCCTAACAGAAAACCTCGAGTGCTGAAGTCGGGGGTAGCAGGCCGCAAGGCACACCCTAACAAACCATGATACCACGCATACACAGCCATATGACACTTGGAGACAAATTGAACTGGGCTCCAAGTGTAATTGAAGGCGAACGAAAAGAAGAAGTATATTGAATAATGTTTATATTCCGATTAACATGTAGGTGTTGATAGGATGATTGCATCAGGGAACCTGTATAGACTAATGGTTAGGATGCTAGCCCTGGAATGGTAAAATGTGTGGGTTTGAATCTTTCTCTAAGCGCAATGTTCCCATCATCATCATAGCACTGGTTCCATGACCAGGATCGTGTACAAGCTGTGTTGTATGGTTGGTGAGCCAAGTTAGAAAGCTAGCCCCAGAATGATAAGTGTTGCTTCAAAACCGGTTCTAAGCACAGTATTTTATTTGTTTGCATCACCCCAAACGACCATGTTTTTATTTGTAACAAAAGACTTTTTTAAATTTCAAAAACCTCAAATCATATCATTAATAATACTCATATTATAATTATCATGGGGGAATAATATGAAAATAGAATTACAATTGTTTTTTACTAAGAATTAAATGTGCATTTTCCTAAACACAATTTTGGAAAATACGAAATTGTTGAATTCAGGAAATACCTTGAAGTAAGAGTTAGTGGGGTTGTGTTGTTGTTTGTCCTCAGTGCAGTTCATATTTGTTGGCACCAAGCCAACATTGTCATCATTGATTATTTCGTGACAAAACCATGAATAAGCTATGCCAAATACGTGCTATGCCGACTCCATTTAAGGAGAACAAAACGGGAAGCGTGACGCGTGACGCACGACGCACACCGCCCACGTAACGCATGCTTTGCACACATGTCTACAGCCTACGCCCAATCACTAACAATTCTCTGTCTCTTTTCAGGTGGGTTATTTTAGCTGACACAGTTGGCGGTAAGTTATTAAAGGTCTGGTAATAATAATAATAATAATAATAATAATAATAACAATACACAAATAATAAATTATATAAAATAAAGCTTAGGCAAATAATAAAATAAAATAGATAAATAATAATGTAAATTTAATACAGCAGTAAACGCGAAAAGAATATCTAAAGATTAAAATAAAAATGTATAGATAATAATAATGTAAACAACACCTTCACGAGTAGGAACCATTCTAAGGGCCTCTACAATAAAACTATTATATGGACTATTTACAGTCTCGTTAAAATAGTTGAAGAATAGATCAATTTATCTGCCGTAAATAGGTGAGTCTTGAGGACAGGTTAAAATTTGCCAAGCTATGCCGCTTTTCTTAAACCTCTTAAGCAGGGTGGGGCGCGGCGAGGCGACGTGGAGTGAGGCCGGGAATTAGAAAAAAACACTATCCTTAAGTTCAAAACACTACCTTTAAGTTCAAAACACTACTCTATTTTCTTAGGGTGGAGCAGTATGTAGTAATGTGGGTCAGCCGGTTGCTGGATGTTGTTTCATCTCCTAGCATCATCTAAGGTCATATCAGGACGGGTATCGACTTGAGACAGTGCACACTCATGGGACTTTATAGTGCGGCCCAACTGAGAGACCAGGCCACCAGCCCGATATCCCACTCAGTCATATTAGCCTGACACTGAGCAAACCTTGCCCTATCCTATTAATGCTGAGCACCAGGGTATGGAGCAACAAGTATCAATTTTAAAGTCATTGGTTTGACTCAACTGGGAACCGGCCTCCCGACCTTCCACATGCAAGGCCCATTCTACCGAATAAGCCACCTGGTGGGGCAGTAGAGTGGGGAAGTTTGTTTGTCTTTGTTTGTTGTTGTTTTGCATCCTAGCAACACCAAAAGTCATATCAGGATGCATACTAACTTGTGACAGTGTGCACTCATGGCGACTTTATAGTGTTGCCCCACTGAGAGACCACGCTGTCAGAACCATGACCTGATATCCCACTCAGTCACATTATCCTGACACTGAGCCAATCAGTCCTTCCCCTATCCTAATAATGGCGAGCGGGTGGCTAGGAAGTGACAAGTATAAATTTGTATATCACTGGTTTGACTCGACCAGGGTTCGAACCCACAAACCCATGAGTTCGGATCCCCCAATCTCCCAAAGCAGGAGAGGGTTGCTCAACTCATTCGGCCATCCCATCTGCTCTTCTCAGACGTTGTTAAACGCCGCAGCACTATCATGTTTCTTGTTTGTTTCTTGTTGTTTTGCGTCCTAGCAACATCCAGGGTCATATCAGGACGGGTACCGACTTGGGAGAGTGCGCACTCATGGTGACTTTATAGTGCTGTCCCACTCGGAAACCAGGCCACCGGCACCATGACCTGATATCCCACTCAGTCACATTATCCTGACACTGAGCCAACCAGTCCCTGCCCTATCCTGTTAATGCCAAGCGCCTGGCTAGAAAGCGACACGTATAAATTTTTAAGTCATTGGTTTGACTCGACCAGGGATTGAACCCACGACCCCACGATCTACCAACACGGGAGACGGGCGCTCTAACTCATTCGGCCATCCCGTCTGGTCGCAAAACTTGGACGCGCTCGGATGTAACTCGACGTAACCTGACGTAACTCGACGTCAGTCTAAAGTAAACATGACGTTAAGGCCCTGTCACACTATGACGTAACGACGTCAGCATAGGGAGAACATCAAAAACGTCGAACTTCTCGGGTAGTAGGCAAATTTGGGCACAAGTTGAACGTGGATGCAGCGTAGTTGACGAGAGCGTAACGTCGGTAAAGAGTAGTGATATCATCATTCAACGAGAGAGGACAACGTGTCTCTGTGTATGTGTGTGTCTCTGTGTCTGTGTCTCAGTGTGTGAGTTTCTGTGTGTGTGTCTCTGTGTCTGTGTGTGTGTCTCTGTGTGTGTGTCTCTGTGTGTGTCTCTGTGTCTGTGCGTGTGTCTCTGTGTCTGTGTGTGTCTGTGTGTGTGTATGTCTCTGTGTGTGTCTCTGTGTGTGTGCCTCTGTGTGTGTCTCTGTGTGTCTCTGTGTGTGTCTCTGTGTGTGTCTGTGTGTGTGTGACTCTGTGTCTCTGTGTGTATCTCTATGTGTGTGTCTGTGTCTGTGTGTGTGTGTCTCTGAGAGCGCGACACACAGACACTCTCCATCCCTCCCTCCATCCCTCCCTCCCTGCCTCCCTCCCTCCCTCTCTCTCTCCCTCTCTCCCTCCCTCCCTCCCACACAGAGACACACAGAGAGACACACACAGACACAGAGACACACAGACACACACAGAAACACACACAGAGACACACACACAGACAGACACACAGAGACACACACACAGACACACAGACACACACATAGACACACACAGACACACACACAGACAGAGAGACACACACATAGACACAGAGACACACATACAGACACAGAGACACACACACAGACACACACACAGAAACACACAGACACACACACATACACACAGACACACACAAAGACACAGAGACACACACACAGACACACACACAGACACACAGACACACAGACACACACAGAGACAGAGACACACACATACACAGATACCCACACAGAGACACACACGGAGACACAGAGACACACACAGAGACACACACATAGACACAGAGACACACACACAGGGGGGGGGAGGGAGGGAGGGATGGAGGGGGGGAGAGAGAGGGAGGGAGAGGGAGAAAGGGAGGGAGAGGGAGAGAGAGAGAGAACGCGCCGATATACGTTACCACAACGTTGGCCGCGCGCTACTAACACGCTGCGCTGACAAACTTTTTCCCAAACCGCCGAAAAGTTGGATGTGTCTCGCGTAAAACTTATTTTGCGTGTTGGCGGCACGCCAGTAAGAAGCGTCGTAATGTGACAGCCCCTTAACATTGGGGGAATGGGGGAGTCGGGTGTGCGGAGCAAAATGAGGAGGGGAGCGGCTGGGTAGGGCCGGTGTGGCGGTTTCAGCGTGTTCCCATGCTCAGACGTGTACCTCGCTTCTGCGCATGCGTCAGAATCTAATAAACATGACCGTAATCGATTAACACTACCCGGGCGACTCGGGTCATCCCAGTCGTCAGAATTTCAAATAGAACACGGCGAGTGGAGTCGACAAATACACGTGCCGTGTGCCAAAAAAGAATAACTTAGATTAATTAAATGGAAATATAGGTAAACTAGGCCATCATAAAATACTTTAAATCCTATTTTGCTGTATTTTTTATCGGTTATTAAATAACAAAAAAAAATTGTCCACCCGAGCGCGGAGAAGCGTATTCGATTATTCTACCTGAGTTTGTAGGATGTGCGCATGCGCCAATAAGTGTCTCGGGTGATCCGAGTTGATGCGAAATCCGCGCATGCGCAGAAGCAACGGGACACGGCTGAGCACGGGAACAGGCTGAAACCGCCACACCGGGCTGGGTTGGGTGAGACAGGAGGGTGTGGTGGGGAGGGAAAGAATGAGGAGGCCGGGACCTGCAAATCAGAATGGGAAGGTGTGAGGTTGGGTGGGTGGAAGTAGGGTAGTGAAGGGCGGGCTAGGGCTGGGTTGGGAGAGCAGACCAGAATGGGGAGAGATGAGGCGGTGTTGGTGAGAGCAGGGCAGTGGAGGGTAGACTTGGATCGGGCGGGATGCGAAGGAGTGAGAAGGGGGGAGGTAGGGCCGTGATGGTGTGAGGCAAAGCAGAATGGAGAGGGTTGGGGTGGTGTTGGCAGGAGCAGAGTTGGGTAAGGTGCTGTGGGGTGGAGTGGGGTGTGAAGGAGTGGAATATGACGGGGGTGGGCTGGGGTGTGAAGGAGTGAGATGGGGCGGGGGACGGGGTAGGTGGGGGGTGGGGGGCGGGGCTGTGCGGGATGGAGTGGGGCCGGGTGAGGAGGTG
The DNA here is from genome assembly GCA_030323885.1 of Branchipolynoe longqiensis. NCBI lineage: Eukaryota > Metazoa > Annelida > Polychaeta > Phyllodocida > Polynoidae > Branchipolynoe > Branchipolynoe longqiensis. The sequence continues at coordinate 25,987,882 of CM059201.1, read as the reverse complement.
TGTGTATGTGTGGGTGTGTAGGTCTGTTAAAGTAGCCTCTTTATCTTAGTGCAGTGCGAAGGTAGGGGTGGATGGAGGATGGGGGGGAGGGGCTTCTATTAAGAAGGGAACTTAGTAGAAGCCTGGCGCTGATTAGAACCCCAGCAGTCAAGTACAATGTTATAGTCAGAACGCTACAATAGTGATCAATAAACAGGTCCTAATTAGCAGTCAGTAGAAGCGCCGCCCTGCAGCTCAAACTGGGTTATACTCCAGTCACACTATGCTTGCGACCACTGACGACCACTTTGCGACCACAACAAAATGGGTGGTTCTCAATGGTTGCTGACCTCCTGGTGACTATTTTGTGACTAAGGTTGCAGCTGTTGCACCAAAAAACCTCATTGCGACCGAAATGGTCGCCTGGAGGTCACCCAGCATTTTCATAAGTTAGCGACCAGTTGCCAACCAGTCGCCACTGGTCGCCGACAGGTTGACGACCTGGCAAGCTACCAACGACCTGAAACCACTTGGTGATCGGTTGGCAATCGGTCTGCGAGTGGTCAAGGACTGGTTAGGGGGACTGGTTTTTTTTATCAAGAAATGCTAAAACCTACAAACATATCTTTTTATATGTGAATAATTATTTAAGTATACACATGAATATGTAAAAAAAAGAAAAGATAATATGTCTGAGTATTTATGGATAGTGGGTTCTTCGTCCATGGTGATCCTATATAGGGGGGAATCAGAGGCCAAATTTGAAATAGGTTACAGCTTATCCCAATTAGCCTTGTTGTGTTCCACAATCATGCACTTTTAAGACACATTTAAAGGAAAAGCAGTTAGGACCTCGACTGCAAGTCACTGAAGAGCATCATGGATGTTTCGGTGTGACACCAAATATAAATGTAATATTTAGAACAAGAATATCATCAATTCCTAGACAGGTTTTGAGAAGTAATCATTAGGAGTAACTACGTGCAATTTTAGGAGGGTTCATCCACTTGCGAGTAGAACTTTAGAAGCAAAATGGTGACACTGTCACTGACACACGCGGAACACTTTGCCATAATGCATGTTTCACATGTGACGCAAAGGTTTCACTGCACAATTTCACTGCACTGACGTCCTGGTTCCTCATACACCTACTATTTAATTCCCCTCCATTCCCTTTCCCACCCCACCCCTTCCCCTTCCGCTTAGCTTTTCCATCCTCTTCCATCCCCTTCCCATCCCCTTCCCCTTCCGCTTAGCCTTTCCATGCTCTTCCGTTCCCTTCTCCTCCCCTTCCCCTTACCCTTCCGCTTAGCCTTTCCATCCTCTGCCGTTCCCTTCCACTTTCCATTCCCAGTCCCCATCCCTTCCTCCTTTTTCGTTCCCTATGTTCCTAGTACTGGCTTCTCCTCCCTTCTCCTTCCTCTCTCCCGACCCCCTTCTTTCCCATGTCTCATTTAATGTGCTCCTTCTTCTCGTGCTCTGTGTTACTCTACTGTCCTCCCTCTTCCCCTCCCTGTCTCGCCTCCCCTTCCCTCCCTGCCTCCCCTCTCCATCTCCCATCTCCTTCCCTGTCCTCCCCTCCTCCACTCCTCCTCCCCATCTCTCCTCCTCCCCATCTCTCCTCCTCTCCTCCTCTCCTCCTCTCCTCCTCTCCTCCTCTCCTCCCCTCCTCCTCTCCTCCTCTCCCCCTCTCCTCTTCTCCTCCTCCCCCCTTCCTCTCCTCCCTCCTTCTCCCACCCCCTCCCCTCCCATCACACCCCAGTCCCCTCCCTTCATGTCCTCTCCGATCCTCTCCCCTGCCCTCTCTCCCTTCCCCTTCCCTCGCCTGCCTCCTTCTTGGCTCCCCTGTCCTCTCCTTTCTTCCACCCTCCATTTCCCTCCCCTACCTCTCCTCTCTACTTCTCTCCTCTTCTGCCCTCTCCTTTCCTCCTCTCCTCTCTTCTCTCATCACCTCTCCTCTCATACCCTCTCTTCGCCACCTCACTTTACCTCCCCTCCCTTATCCCCTCCTCTCCTCTCTCCTCTCCCCTCTCCTCCCTACTCCTCTCCTCCCCTTCCTTCCTTCCCCCTGCTCGTTCCCCGAGCTCATACTACCGACCTATGTCTCCCACCCAGCCTCCTTCCTCCTTCTCTCTTCTTCCTTTCACCCTCCCCGTTCCCCATTCCCTAGCAGCCTCTCACCCCTGTCACGTAAACACCCATTTAGACACAATGCGACCATACGTCATTTATTACCTGCCGGCAAGCACCAGTAGCAGCCTCCCGACCCCTAACACCCCGACCCCCCATCCGACTCCCCCACCCCCCTACCTTGCGTCCCTACCCAAACAGAAAACAGCACGACAGTAAAGAACGCACCACCTGTCATTATTGACCCACCCCCATCCCCACCCCCACCAATATCACATGGCGAGTGATATTAAGAACTGACTTTCATCCCACTAAATAGAACTCTTCTACAAGTACAAGGCATGTATTGTGAGATGCTTCCCACAGCATTAGTTCTTGCCATTGCCATCAGCGACCGGATCAGTTGTGGAAATCCTCTATCAGTCCTAACAAAAGACATTGTTTTTCCGGTTGCGCGACCAACTCTGCAAAAGGTTGTGGACGGTTATTTTTTTCTGATGAAAAAGTAAAAATAGGAAGAGGTTAAGGAATGGATTGTACTCATTTTAACGGTGTTGTGTGGAATTCACTGCTTTTTTTGTTTTTATCTAATATAATGTGCATTTCAATACCATGCAGATGTAGAAACAGTGCACACAAGTATGTATTCCTGGAATTTGTATTCTGTTTGAAATGCAGCACAGTTTTGTTGACAATTATTTATTCTTTACAAATAAACCATTTTAAACCCTCACAGATACTTAGTGATAGCGAGTTCCTTGCTTCAATGAAAGCTTGCTGACAAGTAACATTGGTTCAAACTTTGGTGCACGTCAAATTACATCATGAATAATGGTATCATGGTAATATAAGAAATAAAAATCCCTACCTACACACCTTACTTCTTTGCTTGCCCGCAACTTGCCGTGTGGAAGGTCGGGAGTTCTAATCTGGGCCGAGCCATACCAATGACTTACAGAAGTGATACTTGTCGCTACCTAGCCTGGTGCTTGGTATTAATATGATAGGACTGGTTATCTCAATATCAGGATAATGAGACTGAGTGGGAAATTGGGTCATGGTACTGGCGGCCTGGTCTTTCAGTGGGGCAACACTATAAAGTTGCCACGAGTGGGCAATTTCACAAGTCCTGATATGAGTGAAGGTCATATTATGACCTTAGATGTTGCCAGGATATAAAACCCCACCAAACTGGCTTCTGACGGTGGTGGAAGAACTAATGTGAGTAGCTACTTAGTGTGCATTATCCTCTCGAAAAGGTCTTAGAAGAGAATTTACAACACCAACCCACACAACCTCTGCTGGTATTGGAAGAACTAGTGTGGGTAGCTACTCTGTGTGCTGTGTGCTCTGCTCTGTAGTAAAGGTGTTATGGAGGATCTCCACCATCCCACCCTCTGATGGTAGTGGAAAGAACTAATGTTGTGAGCATGCTCAGTGGGAAAGGTATATTCCTATATACCTGTACCATTCAGTGGCACAACATTGGCAAATTAAAGATGGCCAAACCTTATTCCCCCACCATGACACCATCATCCCCCCTCCCACATGCACATTATGGACACATCCATGCATGTATGACGTTCTACCCCTCACCCAAGGTGTGGCCAGTGACTCTGTCCTCATCCCAGCATCCACGATCTGACCCTTGCCCCACCATCACCCCCTCCACCCCCCCCCCCTCAGCAATCTTTCACCCTGACTCATAAACTGAAGGCATTGCTTTTTTTATGGGCAGATTTATTCTGTTGTATGCCTTCCTGTAAGTCACCTAATGCTGTAAATAAACTGGGACTTATGACCAACAGCAGCAGGCTATTTTTAAATACTGAGGATGGCACATTCAAGTTCTTTTTTTTTCATTTTAAATGTCCAAAATAAAGTTTGAGGTATGGTGAATCCGGATACTCATGCGTGCCATGTCCTTTTCTAATATCGAACATTTTGTTTGGTTTCACATCGCCAAGGTATGCAGATCATTGCCAAATGATAAAACGCATCACACAAAGGTGCACGCATGTTTAATAGGTTCATTGCTACCCAATGAGCAATAAATGATTTCCTCCACCACCAACCTGCCCTCTGACGACAATGGCAAGAAGTTATTGGGTATATCATCCCACCATCAGTGCATTACCTATCATGCACCTGTTGGTCTTGCAATACCTCTTTTTCTTTTTTTTGTCGTTGGACACTTTTTTTAATCCATCAGGATACATCAGCATCGAAGCACTGGTCTACCAGCCATCATTGGTTACAGTTATTTTCACAATTTGATGATGATGATGGCGATGATGGTGATGATCATGGTGGTAAATGTTAGTGAATGAGGTGGTGTATCAGAATGGGGTCAGCGTTATTTACTTTTTGTCTTTTCTATTTTATTGTTTGCTTTGCTTACTCTAGACTGGTTGTAATATAGTGGAGATAAATCTGGATTGTAGTTTAATTAATGTAGATGCATGCGCTGTTATGGTTTTAGTTCTTGGGCGAAATGGGGATACAGATGTTGAGTAGATAAACTTTGTAATGGTCCAGTAGATTAGCAGTGGGTGGGATGTTATATGTTGGTTGGACTGTGGAGGGATAGAGTAGCTGAGAAGGTTTCGATATACCAATCACCGATACTTCACCCGTCCCAACAAATGATGTTGGGGCGGGTGGAGGGGGGATCAAGGGGGATGGGCCGGGGGAGCAGAGGGAACCGATGCAGAGTATAGGGTAGGCTTTCATGTTTTGATGGGCCTGTCCAATGAGAATTTCTTGCAACTGCCATCTACGTGAAAGTATTGTGACCCTCGTTCCATTATAATTATCTCAGCGCGAAGTTTTCAGACAGAGAGAGGACTTCATTGTCTTTACACCTGTCAATGCATTCGATAGCTCTGTAAGGAAAGGCGCGTTGCCCGGAATAACTGCCTGTTTCCATGTACTACTCACGAGGACATTAACTGGACCCGGTACAACGGCACGTGTCCCCTACTACTTACTGCCTGGCGTCGAGCAGCCAGCCAGCTGCACAGGTTGCGGTCAGCTCGGGCTGGACTTGTCTGCATTGAGGCATTCTGCTTGTGTTCGTTACCTCCCAAAGCTATACCACCAGGCACTTTGATGCACCTTCTCCAACTCTACCCATTACTGGTACCACCAAACACTACACCACCCAACATTACATCTCCAACACCACTACCACCACTACCACCACTAACACCAACCCACACTGGTACCACCCCAACACTACACCACCCAACATTACATCTCCAACACCACTACCACCACCCCACACTGGTACCACTCCTGACTCTACACCACCCAACATTACACCGCCAACACCACACCACCCTGGTACCACACCCAACACTACACCACCCAACATTACACCTTCTCCAACACCACTACTGCCACCCCACACTACCCCATCTCCCATACAACTACTTCCACAACACACCACTACCACCACCCCACACTGGTACCACACCCAATATTCCACCACCCAATATTGGCCCATCTGTAACTCCATCTCGGTCTGAATACAGACCATAAATAGATGACGATTGGTTATTTATCCTCCCTTCAAATGATTGAAAGTATGTAAGTTCGATATGAGATACTGTTTTGATTTTTTTTAAATGATGTTGTGGAATAAGCATGCATTGCTATTGTAAATTACAGCGACCAATATAGCCGATAATAGGGAAAAAAATAACAAAGACTGATTCATGTAATCACTCTTTTATGTAACTTTGACATCACTTGTCCTGTGGCCATATGTATGCATGTAAAATGAAAACCTATAATGTATACATACGGGGGCATATCTGATTCTCTGTAGAAACTATCAGTTGCTTATTTCTTCTAACAATGTATTTTGCATATATATATGTGTGAACTTAAATTTAATGTAACATTGGTTGCATCACTGGAAGATCAATCCATTTGAGAAGCTTTACAGTTAACTTACTACAAGTTTATGGTTAAATAAAACTCAAATCAAATCAAATTTCCCACACCACTACTGTCACAACACACCATTACCATTACCCCAAACTGGGACCACTCAACACTCCAATACTACCCCATATCCGACACTACGACGGTCCACCACTCTGGTATCAGCACTCCACAGCATTATCACACCCAATACTTCACCATCTCCCACACCAGTTCACCAGCCAACACTACACCATGTCCTGTACCATTACTGCTGTCAACACAACAGCACTTACCACACCACACCATTATATCACGCAACACTACATCAACACTTCCGGCATGCAGTCATACCACAAACTCAAATCACACAACCACAGAACCACTCCCCTATCACACACACTCTACACTCACTCCACCCTCACCCCATACTCACCCTGTCCTCTCAACCCATCCTCATCCCATACTCACCCCGCCCTCTCACCTCATACTCAAACCACCCTCATCGCACACTCACCACACTCTCACCACACACTCACCACGCACTCACCACACACTCAAACCACCCTCACCACACTCTCACCACACACTCACCACACACTCAAACTACCCTCACCACACTCTCACCACACTCTCACCACACACTCACCACACACTCAAACTACCCTAACCACACCCTCACACCCTCACCACACTCCACACACCACACTCACCACCGCACTCAACTACCCTAACCACACCCTCACCCCACCCCTCACCCCGCATTCACCTCACCCTCACCCCACACTCACCCTCCCTCTCTGGTGGATGTTTATTCTTAGTCACTGTGATGTGTGCACTGGGCGCGCTTTATTAACATTCCATGCGGTATCTCCGCTAAACCACATGTATGTGACTACCTGCCCACATAATTCCCGTAGTGCATCTATGAGAGATAGAACCATATATTAATACAATACACTTTCTACACAGAGACAGCTGCTAGAGATTTACCAACTAACTTAGGCTTGACGCCCCCCCCCCCCCAGCAGTGTTGCGAACAGTCTGCAGGAACCCTTTAATAAGCCACCAAGGGGTTGCAGAAAGGAGAAGGGGGTGTTGAGGAGAGGGAGGTGATTGCCTTCTAACAGGCTTACCACACAATAGTGTTGCCATAACTACACACAAGCAGAATAAACTCCACTTACTATATGGATGGAGTACAACTCACCTTTGTGTTGGTTGTGTATTAAGTGTGAATAGATTGACAGCACAGAGGAGGTTTCACAACCTTTTTACTGGGGGTTATCATTTCCGTTGAGTTAGTCATTAAAGGTGTGCCACAATTTCCAGAACGGAGCTGGAAAACTGTAGTAGAACGTGTGCGCACACCTGAAGGTGGTAATTGCCATATTAAAAGGCAATTTCGTTGATAACAGATCAGGTGGAGGGGGGAGGGGCGGCAGGATTGAGTGTGTGTGTGGGGGCGGGGGGGGGAGTCATCCCAGGATCCTTAATGTTAGTATCTATGTTCATCGCCTATTTATATATCTACGGAAATGCGGTTATATATAGTTGTACACGTTGTACCTCTTTAACCCACTAACCTTGGTACCTGGCCATTGCCGAATTACAGAAAATGCCCAACTGCAAGAATATTACGTTGTTATTGTTAGTGTTATTGTTTCATCTAACATAAAGCCCCAAACCAAAAATAAAACATGTAGTGTTCGTGACAGACCATTGGAGTTGCCGAAGTATGGAATGCTGGATTAAAGAATGTGCCTATCTCCAACGGTCAACTCTACATCCAGTTCAATGTTCTGACAGCATGTGTCCTGTCATCGGAGGGACTATCAAATGAAACAAAGATGGTGTGTACATTTAGCAATTGAGTCAGGTGTTCGCCGATGTCAGAGGTCGGTGAATAAATAGGCGTGTGTATTCATATATAGTTATACATGGTTGTTTGTTGTTTTACGTCCTAGCAACATCTAAAGCCGTGTTCACACGAGGCAGTTAATTCGAATCATAAAAATTGACTTGTATAGTTCGGGTTACATTTCGCGTGTGAACGCGAGGCTAAGTCGGATTAGGGCTGATTCGATTCATATTATTCGGATTTTATAAACCACTTGTGTAGGTGGTTTATATGAACTGAATTTTATGATTCGACTTATATCGCCCATGTGAACGCAACCGACTTACTTGAGGCGGATTAAGCACGTCACACTATATAATATAATTTGGTCTATGAACCTGCTAGAGGTGCACATATATTTTTTTCATGATTTATTTTAAGGTTTTCACTGCCCAGCAGAAGCTTTTACAGTTCCAAAACAATATGATTCAGTTTATACATATCTAGGTCGAACCCACACTCTCTCATGCCGACGTCGACTAAACGAAACTGGCGCTGGTTAGTCTGGACTTGCTCATGCGCTGATATCGATTTCCGGCCCAAGTACTGTCCGTGTGAACGCGACACTAGTTCAGTTCATATTATCCGCCTTGTATAAAGCGGTGTAAACTTTTCCCGTGTGAACACGGCTTAAGGTCATATCAGGACGGGTACCGACTTGTGACAATGCACACTCATGGTCATATCAGGACGGGTACCGACTTGTGACAGTGCGCACTGATGGCAACTTTATAGTGCTGCCCCATTTGGGGATCAGGCCACCGGCACCATGACCCGATACCCGATAACCCACACAGTCACATTATGCTAACCAGTTAATGTCCTATCCTAGTATTGTATTAATGCCGAGCGCCAGGCTAGGTAGCGACAAGTTACGGAGTATAACAATCGGTAATATCAATAATATCAGTAATAACAATTAATATCAATAATTAGAAATAATTCCCTTTCGTATTATTATACTAGCATAATGCGGTACACATCACATCTATATACGTATGAGATATGATTTACTGGTATATTTATATATAGATGTGTTTGATATATTCCATCCTCCTCCCGGACCATCTCCTGAAGATTAGTATGTACTTATCATTTAGAAAGATATATATATATGAGACTGTCTCAAAAGGTGCTAAGCAATATAGGACAAAACTTTGTCCATTGTAATGATCAAAATACTATCTGCTTATGCATTTGCTCAGGATAAACTGTTCTATGTTTTATATGGTGTTTCATAATCCCAATAGAATTCATATTGATTTGAAGCAAATCTCCTTGTGTTTTCAGTGTAACCGTTTCTGTGCTGTTTTCTGTCAATTGTTACAATGGACAAAAAAAAAGAGTTATCACCTGTTGAGACAGGCTCATATATATATATACACATACATGTGCTGTTTAAGAATTATACAAGTATAAGTATGGGATGTGCACTAACATCGCTTCAGCAGTTTTAGACTGCATCGCCCTGACTATCAGCTCGACAGGTGGCACCTCCTATGCGCGGCCACCTTGATAACCGTTCATCCTAGTCTGTACTAGTCGCACCGAAGAAAGTTATACAAACACACAGAGTAATACCTGTATTTGTTCATTTGTTTGTTGCGGCTTTACGTCCTAGCACCATATAAGGTCACATCAGGATAGGTGCCAACTTGTCACAGTGCGAAATCTTGGTGACTTTATAGTGCTCCCCCACTGGTAGATCAGACTACCAGCATCAAGATGTGATACCCCACACAATCATATTATCCTGATACTGAGCAAACCAGTTCTTGCCCGATCCTATTAATGCCAAACGGCAGGCTAGGTAGCGACAAGTGGCGGTTTTGTAAGTCATTGAAGACAGGTACAATTGGTGGGCCCAGTTAAAGCTGCATAGTCCAATGGAGTATCACATTTTAAAAACCAAACCAATTATTTAAATTTGACCCTAAATATCTACCTTAGATACTGATGGACTTATTAAGCATTTGTTGCCACATAGAAATGGATACTGAGTCAACTTAATAGAACATATTACTGCTGAAGCTATTGGTGTCAGAGTTTTGGCATGCATGCCAAAACTAATTTTACATGTTTGCACTTCAAATATCTCAAAAGTTAGCCATTTAAAATAAAAGTTACTTCAAAGTAAATTAAGGTAGATTATAACAATCAATTCAATATATTTAACTCAGAAAAATGACAGAAAGTCAAAACGATCAGACTATGCAACTTTAACATACTAGTGGTGCCAAATAGGCCCAGTCAGTATCGACACCGCCCCTATGTGTGAGGCCCAGCAGGCGTCTGCACGGCGCCTACGCTGGTTCCCGTCGGCGCCGCTAGTTGCGCCTTCATCAGCCCTCCCGCACGCCCGTACCAGCGACCCAGCGTTCTGGGGCATAACTCACTTTACCAATAGCCTGTGATGTGCCTTATGCCTCGTTTTGACTAGCCCAATCAGCCTGACAAGGTTGTAAGGGCTCTAGCCAGTTGTGTTTACCAACAGCTTGTGCTGTGCCTTATACCTAGGTTTAACTAGCCCGATTAGCCTGATTAGCCTGATTAGCCTGACATGGTTGTAATGGCTCTGGCCAGTTGTGTTTACCAACAGCCTGTGCTGTGCCTTATACCTGGCTTTAACTAGCCCGATTAGCCTGACATGGTTGTAATGGCTCTGGCCAGTTGTGTTTACCAACAGCTTGTGCTGTGCCTTATACCTGGCTTTAACTAGCCCGATTAGCCCGACATGGTTGTAAGGGCTCTGGCCAGTTGTGTTTACCAACAGACTGTGTTGTGCCTTATGCTTGGCTTTTGCCTAGCCCGATCAGACTGACAAGGCTGTAAAAATGTAACGTGTAAGGGCTCTGGACAGTTGTGTTTACCAACAGACTGTGCTGTGCTTTATGCCTGGCTTTTGACTAGCCCGATCAGACCGACAAGGCTGTCAGGGCTCTGGCCAGTTGTTTTTACCAATCTTGTGTAAAATTGGCTAATTTAGAACGGGGCATTTACATATTCATTAAATGTCAACTGATCTCCACGAATTCAGTAAATCCACCGAATTCTTCTAGTTCTACCCAGGTCGTTCACTTCAAACGTGGTATTATAATTTTTATATATCTTGACTAAATGTCGTCAGATCTTAACAAATTCGGTAAATCCATCGTTTTTTTCTGGCTTAGCGTCGTCTGCAGATGGTGGTGGTCGCCATTCTAAATGTAGCCGAATCTTATCAACATTGAATCATCCTGCTTTCTCGTTAATTAAACACACCTCATCACCGACATTTAATATACCGGCACAGGGTAGATATTACAGTATTTGTGGAATAGTTATGTTTATCATGGTCTATTGATCGAATGTAAGATTTTGAAAAACTACTTAATTAAATATCAGTGAGAAGTGTATAATGGACGACAAAATCGCAGACTGTGTAGATGTAGCCTAGACGACTGTTCTTACTATCACGATGTTTCTGTATTAGTTTTTAAGTATTTGTTATTTCGTCGATTTAATCGTGGTACCATAGTGTAAGATATGATTTACATGTATATTTATGGATAGATGTGTTTGATATATTCCACCCCCCCGGACCATCTCCTGAAGATTAGTATGTACTTATCAGTTACAACGATTTTAATATTAAAATGTTCAATTATATATTTTTTTCATCGAAATTCTTGGATATGTAAGGCTATACAAAAGGACCCGCATCTCAAAATGCCGAACGATGTCATCCGGTAGTTTATAAGTATGGGAGTTTTATGCACCAATACTCTACTCACACACACATACTATATATACTGGTACACCCAGTGTATACTGGTGTACATATTTATACATATACATATATATATATAACTACATAAACAAATCTCGATATATATATATATTGATATATATATATATCTTTATATATATATGTATATATATATATATATATATATATATATATATATATATATATATATATATATATATATATATATATATAAGACAAATACATGCCTACTGGTCTCACATTATGTTAGACTATTTTCGCGAAGTACTACCTACACTACACTGCACAGGTTCCTTGTAATGCGTCGGCGTCTGCACGGACACCTAGCTATCTGTCGGGCGAGACTTCTGCCTGTTATATCATCACAGGACGGCCCTGAGATTAGAAACTATTCCGAAGCTGAGCCTGGTCAGACTCACTTCCCTCCTCCCCCTCCCCGTCCTCCTCCCCCTCCCCGTCCTCCTCCCCCTCCCCGTCCTCCTCCCCCTCCCACCCCCTCATCCCGCTCACCCTATACTCACCCACTCATCTCTGCCCAGCCCCTGCCTTAGTAACCACCAACTGCAATTTGTCGTCTGCTGCAAGAAAAATAACCGTACACCAAATTCAAAAACAGTATTTTATTTGGGGGGAAAGAGATTGGTTCACTAAAATGTACGGGTTTTAAAAAAAGATTAAGAAATTGCTGACCAAATGTGGCAACATGAGTGATGGTGAACAGCATCTAAGAAGAGCAGACGATGTTATTAAGTGAGGTGTCTGAAACAGTCAGCGTTGTCCTAGCAACCATCGTCTGGAAGCGCTCTCTGAGGAATGTGTGGGCGGAGTGGGGTAGTGGCGAGGTGGGGCGGGAGTCAGGGTGGGGGTGGGGGTGGGGCGAGGGTGGGTTGTACCGACCAATCGATGCAGCTTGTAGCTGACCGCGGTCTGGTGTCATGTATGGCAGACACTCAGATATTGGCACTTGAACTCCGCTCATCAGTGATCTTTCCATAATATAAGCAGTGGGTGGACCGACTTGTTGAAGTAAATAAGCACCCCTCTCAGTAAGCATTAGGTGTAGGCCTACTGGCTTGTTGAAATAAATAAGCACCACTCTCAGTAAGCATTAGGTGTAGGCCTACTGGCTTGTTGAAATAAATAAGCACCCCTCTCAGTAAGCATCAGGTGTAGGCCTACTGGCTTGTTGAAATAAATAAGCACCCCTCTCAGTAAGCATCAGGTGTAGGCCTACTGGCTTGTTGAAATAAATAAGCACCACTCTCAGTAAGCATCAGGTGTAGGCCTACTGGCTTGTTGAAATAAATAAGCACCACTCTCAGTAAGCATCAGGTGTAGGCCTACTGGCTTGTTGAAATAAATAAGCACCACTCTCAGTAAGCACTGGGCGGACCGACTTGTAGTCGGTAGTCTCTTCGGTGGTCTCTTCGGCAGTCTCATTGACCCTCTCCGGCCGTCTCCTCGGCAGTCTCCTCGGTAGTCTCTTCGGCCGTCTCATTGAATGTCCCCTCGGTAGTCTCCTCGGTAGTCTCTTCGGTAGTCTCTTCGGTAGTCTCTTCGGCCGTCTCCTCGGGAGTCTCTTCGGTAGTCTCTTCGGTTGTCTCTTCGGCCGTCTCATTGACCGTCTCTTCGGGCGTCTCCTCGGCTCACCGGGCTTACCTTTGTAAATTATAGCAAATAACTATGAATTATGCAAAAGTTATTGGAATATAGTTTCCTAGTGAACATCAAACTATCTCTACACGGGGGCAATACAAAACAAGATATGATTTCAATCCTTGTGTCGTTGGGGGATGGGGTTGTTCTGTTGCAAATAAGGGGAAAGAGTGTCTAGAGCGTTACTCGAGCCCACATATAGATCTATGCCATTCCCGGGCTGGCCTCTTTACTGTTAGCTAATCTGGGCTTTCAAGTTCACAGATACAGATCTAGGATATAATCTACAGCGAAATTAAACCTTTGGGTTTTTTATTTAGATTCAAGAAAAATGGTAATTTGATTGACAGATGGCAAAATTGATGAACTCAAAAACGTCGCATCAAATATTCTACAAAGCCCTATGAAACTAAAAACCAAGAAAGTAGCAATTTTAATTCGATTAATGATTTCTTATGCTCAACTATTACAGTATGGACCAGCTCACATTAAATCTTTTGAGATAGATAAAAAAAATATTTAGCCTTGAAAGGAGCTAAGGGTAATTTTGATAAATTGATGGTAATTTCAAGACGGGCCATTAAAGATCAAGATTGCCAACATATCTTCTTCACAAAACCATGATCTAATATAACTATTCAGAGTTTGCATACTTTGATACAACATACTGTCTGAGAGTGATTTATGGTCCAATCATGGCTGGGGATTTCTGTGGTAAAGCTGTGGTTATTAGCCTTTGTTCCGTGCATTCAGACCAAATGGCCCTCTTCAATTCTTAGTGACGTAGGCCAGGGAATACTTACACAGTTAGATAGGCTTCCTCTATAAATAGGACCGAACCATATAGAGACTTCCCAGAAAGCGGAATTTGGCTGGACAAGAGCCGGGTGATTTATATTTAAACTATCTGTAGCCGGATAGTCCGATGAACACATCAATTTGTCAAAATCAAAACACTTATCGAGGTTTGATTCTATATATCCAAATCTGATACTGATGCACTTATTAAACATGTGTTGTTGTATAGAAGGGAATATTTAGTAAATTTAATAGAACTATGGTATCAGAATTATGCCAACATTATTTTGACATAATGATCAACCTACTATATTTATCTTCAAAATGACAGAAACTCAAATCCATCAGACCGTGCAACTTGAAATAAATGAAAATTGCATTATTTCGTGGCAAGAATTGACTGCTTAAACCCAGTGTAATATCCATATGTTAAAGAATATTAAGTGAAGGTATAGGATTTACGGCCATTAATACCAGATGCCCTTTATCGATTATACTCCCATGCATTGATGGGCAATCGCTAGGAAAACATCTAGTTGTTCTGTTCATTAGTTCATAACATCGGTTTAGGAGCGTAAACTATTTAAAAGTTAGCCTAAGAAGAAAGTCCTTTCGATTAGGGATTTAGAAGTTAGGGTAGCTTTACTGTTATTGCTTATAACAGGTCACAGAGGACAAACTATTTGAACTTTAATCATTAAGAACATAGAAATGAATAGAAAGGAAATAGGTTTCCAATTTAATTAATTCATTAATTAAGTATAATAGATTAAGAGGCCCACTCTCTTCTACTGTAATGCAAGCTTACATGAACGCACAGAACTGTGCATAGTAAGAGTAATCAAGGTTCCTTTAAGCTTAAAGCTGCATTGTCCGATGAAACCATCAACCTTTCTAAGCCAGAAGACCCAGCTAGATTTGATTCTACATCTCAAACTTAGATATTTGTGCACATATTAAGCATTTGTTAGTAGTATACTGGGCGAATTTAATGAGATTTTAAATTTGACAGAGACATGGCATGATGTAAAAATGGCCAAACCGAGGCCAGCTGAGCGAGCCGTGTGCAAAAAGACGCCGCTGGACCCAGCAGGCTTCGTGCTGAATCTATGCGACACTCCGAGATGCTTATCAAGGTGCGAATCAATACACCGCCAGACCCACCCAGCCAGGGGTCTAGCTGGACTCACACGGGATATTCTACCCAGATACTGCCCCTCCAGGAAGCTCCCTCAAACCTGATCCGGAACTGCCCGGATAGCAAGAGAAGCGGAGGGAGGAGGGTGCCGGTAGGGGGGCGGGGTCTTATCTACTTGGTTCAGGCTCAGGTAAGAGCTTGACTCTGCTGTCACTAGCTACACAAGATGGTTGCCATTAGCTACATATGGTTGCTACAAGGTACATGGTGTTGCCAGGAGCTACACAGTGCTGTTACGTGCTACATGGGTACCATAAGGTAGTGTTGTCAGGAGCTACACAGTGTTGTAAATAGCTACATGGGTGCCATAAGGTAGTGTTGTCAGGAGCTACACAGTGTTGTTACTAGCTACATGTGTGCCATAAGGTAGTGTTGTCAGGAGCTACACAGTGTTGTTAATAGCTACATGGGTGCCATAAGGTAGTGTTGTCAGGAGCTACACAGTGTTGTAAATAGCTACATGGGCACCACGAGGTAGTGTTGTCAGGAGCTACACAGTGTTGTTACTAGCTACATGGGTACCATAAGGTAGTATTGTCAGGAGCTACACAGTGTTGTTACTAGCTACATGGGTGCCATAAGGTAGTGTTGTCAGGAGCTACACAGTGTTGTTACTACCTACATGGGTACCATACAGTAGTATTGTCAGGAGCTACACAGTGTTGTTACTAGCTATATGGGTGCCATAAGGTAGTGTTGTCAGGAGCTACACAGTGTTGTAAATAGCTACATGGGTGCCATAAGGTAGTGTTGTCAGGAGCTACACAGTGTTGTAAATAGCTACATGGGCACCACGAGGTAGTGTTGTCAGGAGCTACACAGTGTTGTTACTAGCTACATGGGTACCATAAGGTAGTATTGTCAGGAGCTACACAGTGTTGTTACTAGCTACATGGGTGCCATAAGGTAGTGTTGTTAGGAGCTACACAGTGTTGTAAATAGCTACATGTATTGGGTGTCAGTCCCCGCTGACAGTCAAACACATTTTACTAAGTTGCATTGATTTTTTGGCCCTGCGCCAACGGTTCTACACTGCAGACAGTATGCATGACCTTTTTACTAAGGTAAAACAGGAAAACATTTTAGCCTTTTTGAGGGCAGCTGGACTGTACCACCTCATATAGTTTACTAAATAGATTCTATCAATTATTAATAAAACTTTTCTTTTTCTATGGGAATTTGTTTCCCTTGACCACAAATATATGATTGTGAGCTTTCTAATTTAATGAGTGTCTATTGGCACATAATTGATTGTCTGCTTTTACATGTAAAAGCGATGGTTTGAACAAAAAACAAACATTTCTCACCGTGAATATGGCCTATGCTGCCGACACGGCGTAAAGCAACCACCAATCAATCAATCAATCATTATATTTATCTAAAAATATATATGGCAGGAACTCAACACCATTGGATTGTCTAAGTTTAACTTTCATGAGAACCTAGCACCACAAAGCCTTCACAGAAGGATACCTATTGTCGTGTGGATGGTGAACATGGGAAATATTGCACCTAGAACAGATTTTGAACCCACACTTGCCATTCCAGGGCTAGCGTGCTAACCATTTCACCACCTAGGTTCCCTGATGCAATCACTGAAACAAACACCACAAACTCCACCCCCTCATGACACAGGAGGAGCGAGGACATACACATACTGCATCTTCTAAAGAGGACCCGGATGGAAAAGACCTTAGTGTGCATTTGTTACGTCACAACACTCTGTTGTACTCAATGCGATGGCCGAATCGGTAGCGCGCAGGCTTCCCGTCCGGAGGTCGGGAGTTTCATCGCAGCCGAGTCAAACCAATGATATAAAATTGATGCTTGTCGCTACCAAGCCTGGCGCTGAGCATTAATTGGATAGAACAAGGACTGGTTAGCACAGTATCAGGGTAATGTGCAGAGATGAAAGACCTCCGCGGTTTCGCGGATTTCCGGGATTTCGTATATTCAGCGATTAACGTTAAACAAAATTCCAAAAGAAGGGATGCATATGACATCAGTTCGGTGGTTTGAATCCCATTCTTATATGACCTTAGATGTAGTTAGAACATAAAACCTAAGAAGCTCTTAAATATGGGCGATAATAAAATCACAACAAGGTTAGTTGACACCTGACTTCCGGTATTTTTCCGCGATTCCCTGACAATGCTAAACGTATGTCACAAGTCGGTACCCATCCTGATATGAGCTTAGATGTTACTAGGACGTAAAACAACAAGCAAATAAGCCACCTGTTGTGGATCCGGATGCACATTGCAATAAATAATTTATACAAACGAGAAAAATATAATATATATATATATATATATATATATATATATATATATATATATATATATATATATATATATATATATATATATATATATATATATATATATATGGAAAAACTTTTTTCTGCACGTTGGTTCCACTGTCTTTTTCTTCTTACTGCAGTAATCTACTTCGACTCCGTCGTGACTCGATCCACACACTGCGCAGAAGTCTAACGTCATAGTTCCTTGAATCTATCGGGCTGGGTTCTGTGAACTATCAAAATGTTACGACTATGTATGTAATAGTTGCAGAGCACAAACGTGAAATAATGGTATCGTATTCCAGCTCACTGATGGTCGACACATGTGAATTTTCCGATTAATGCCGATCTCGATTCGTGCCGCTGCGCTTTACCGCTGGGCTATGGCAGCCAAAATACAGGTGTGTTATAGCCTGAACCATGGTCTCCGTTTACAGTACTAAGGTCCATATACTGCAGCTCAGTTATATTTTACTGTAAAGCCTATAACCTGTAAAGCCTCTAATTAAGTTAGTCTAAATTTAGGAATCACAACTGTGTTAACCTAGTTCAGTTATTTTCAACCAGTATTGTTATTATATATTTAATATATAGCTTGAATCAAACTTGCCGTCATCTCAGCTGCTTCCCGACGATCACTTGCCGATCTCGAAACGTGGGCATACACTTTGCCGCTGCACGTTGGCAGCTCAGACTTACTTGTCAGCATGTTGTTTGCCTGAATCTTGGCTTTTATATTTATATATATATACACGCTCAAATCAGGTCGAATCTCTTGCCCGACCTACACAAAGTCTAATACGTACGTATTATATAAGTGCTAACTAAACATGTCCTGTACCGTGAAGTATAGTTTAGAGTCTCTGAATCGCCCTGCACTCCACTGCCATGTACGCGTCCGATCCGTCCAGTTTGAAATCGCCTAGAAAAGTCCGTTTGGACAGTGAGCCGTAGGAACGGCTGTAAAGACAGTGAACCGTGTCGACATTAAAGTTTAGTTTTAGCTCACGGTTTCGTAGTCGTCTCACGTCGATCGATCGTTCCGTGAAGTAGTTGAAGTAGTTGAAGGTATTTAGAAGATCCGTACAGACAGTCCGTAGAAGTAACGTCGAAACACAGGTAGCAGGTAGACTGTGAAAAGTTTCAAGAGGGACAATTTTAACTGGCGCCGATGTGACCCTGACAAGGTCTGACTGGCATATGACAACATGGTGGGGCGCCAGGATAGGCAGCAGGAACCAGCCCGCAGCGAATATAACAATAATATATTGTGGGTTAATAATAAAGGCAGCATTAAATGCTAGGATCCTGCAGGATATAGGAAATATAGCTCCGCCCCTTTATACTCATATAATAAATTATATATCCCATATATATGGAAAAACTTTGTCTGCACAACTTGGTGGAGGAGTGTCTTGTTAGCCAGTGGTAACAGCAGCCGCAGCAGCCGCCAGCTATTTCCAAATAAGTCATCAATGAAGCGGCTGTGGCAGTCACCAAAATGTCGTCTGCTCACACGAATGTGAGTGGAAGTTCAAGGTTGTTGCGTATTCAACTTGGCGGATTGAGTGAGCTGCGTTTACTGAAATGGTTGGTGCGTGCACGCGCAGTGATTGGGAGCAGACGCCATTTGGCGCAGACAGACGATGCTGCTGACCGTGAAGATTGGAGCAGACAGACACTGCTTTCTTACGGTGATAGGCGTGCGGTCTATCCTCCCCTTCCTAGCGGGGCGGGGGCGGGGGGGGGGGGCGGAGGCGGGGGCTTGCTCTTCCTCCAGACGGTGGGTTATCCTCCGCAGCCCAGTCAGTCACCGGGCCTCCAGGGTGTGTGTGTGTGCTGCAATACACAGGAGGCGGGCGGAAGAATGGGAGAGGGCGGCGAGGAGGGTGGGAGAAGGGGAGCGGGGAGTTAAAACCAAGGGGGCCGGGCAACGTTTTCATCTCGCACATTTTAGAGTGACGGACAATAACTACAAGGTTCTGCGCATTTTTTTCTCCTTTTTTGTTGTTGTTGTTTGCTTTCAATTTCCTCCAGTAAGATTCAGTGACAATGTACTCGCACATAAACCTGGTGATCGAATCGGTAAGAATACAGGCTTCCTGTGTGAAAAGTCGGGAGTTCGAATCGCAGCCGAGTCAAACCAATGACTTACAAAATTGATTCTTGTCGCCATCTTACCTAACACAAATTTAACCATTTCAATATCGCATAGGATCATTTTTGCTCTCATTTTGTACAAATCTGATCATTTCAGATTTTCATTTAAATTTCAATGTATGCATAAAGATGTGATTAAGAAAACTGACAGAATAAATACCAATAACTTTTCACTGTGAATTTGGACCTTGCTGCTGACACAGTATTAAACCATCACAAATTGGCGAGAACCAAGAATGAGAAATTTCCTGTTTTCGACGGAATTCCGATTTTTTTCTTGGCCACATGGGTCATTTCTGAGATTAGTGTAAATCAGATGTAAAAAAACTGGGGTGGGGTGTCCTTCTGACATAAAATATATCAAGTCGAATAATTCCTCCATGCCAATCCATGAGCTTTACCGGACGTAAACAACTTATTTCCCAAGGAAAAATGACTGTTCAACTACAGCAAAGTAGTCCCAGGTTGTCTTAAAATGGCCGTGAAATTGCACCAAATTCAAAATTTTCTGGGGGCGCTCACAGCACCCCCCCCCCCCATACCCCAAGCTGCATGGGACTCACTTCACTTGTAAATATAGATGACACTTTTCAGACTTTTTTGTCACAAGCTACTCTCATCCCTGGAGAAGCCAAACCCAACAGCTGGGTTGGTTTTCTTGTTGACTCTCAAATACTGACTGACTAAAGCATCCACCGTTATGGGAAGTCGTGACAGACTAACGTTATTATCTGTATCACTAATGCATTGCAAGATTTTAACCTTGTTACAAAAGATCACAATCGAGTTATGAGCGAGGCAGTTTCAGTTGAATAAAATCATTCTGGCAATTAAAATCATTATAGATTATGATCCATCCTGATTATTTCATTTTTAGGAAAGACCTTTCTTCTCTATTTAGACTGTGTGAATTAAATGAATGAACACGTCTCTTCTTTTCTTTGAAAGCCATATTGTTGTTATTTGGGAGGGTGGTGAATATTTATTCTTCAGTATAATTTCATCAGTGCCAAAGCATTGCTCCCTCATCTATGCATCATAGTGTTATTTACACCTTTTACACACAATGATGTGTATTAGAAAGACAATTGAACAATTATTAAGGGGACTGTAACATGACCAAAAAACTTTGCTTATTCACAATCATTATGATCAATAAGACTAGTCATGATTTGCATAGCTTGAAACAACCTATCATCTAGGAGTTATTTATGGCACAACCATGGTGTGAGGGCTTTTTTTTGGTCAAACTGTGGCTCTTATACCCATGTGACACTATGACGAAACATGCCAGCGTCGGGGCAACGTCAAAGTAAATTTTACGTGTAAAAATTCTTGGCGTAATATGTAAATACGGGGTCAAATTGGACATGTGAGGCTAGCGAAACTCCAGCACGCGCGAAGCGAGCCTAGTGTGACATTAGCAGCGGCTTAGCATCGGACTAGCGTGATCACGCCCGCTCTAATGTTGTCAACCGTTTTTCCTGACGTATTGTGTGCCTGCCTGTGCATATGTATATATTTAGTATTCTGTTTTCTGTTTTCATTTGTATGTATTTTTCTTTTACTGTGTCACTGACAGTATTTCTTGTGCCTGCCTGTACATATGTATAAGTGGCAGCGCGTTAATGTCGGCATGCATTCTGTCGGGCCTCTCTGGCATATCCAATGTGTCGAACGACAACATTGAGGCACAGGAGCTCTTTGCACCAGGGGAGCTCCACACCTCCCCCCAAAGGGCCAGGGCCAGGCCCCAAATAAGTGAACAGAACTGACGGTATAAATCTTTTGTGTGCCTGCCTGTACATATGTCTTTTTTCTTTACTGTGTCCATGACAGTATTTATTGTGTGCCTGCCTGTACATATGTATATATTTGGTATTCTTTTTTCTGTTTTCATTTGTATGTCTTTTTTCTTGGTTGTGTCACTGACAGTATTTATTGTGTACCTGCCTGTACATATTTATATATTTGGTATTCTTTTTTCTGTTTTCATTTGTATGTCTTTCGTTTAACTGTGAGGAATCTGTAAGAATTGTTGTAAATAAAAAACTATTTGTATTGTAATGAGAATTTGGTCTCTGAGTCTATTTCTTATTAAACATTATCATATCATTATTCTAATAAGTAATACACAAGTCCCCCAAATAAAATTGAAATATATAAGGTCTTTACCCATATGGCATTATATGACATGTAACTTTGTCCCTAGAAAACACTTTCATCTCCTCCCCTCTCCTTAAAATAACTGACATGTAAATTTTGTCAGTGTTAATTACAGTAATCTTCCCCGTAAAGTTATCTTCCCCACCCAAATATATAACTGACATGTAAATTTGTCAGTGTTAAATGCCCCCCTTAAAAATAAAGTAATATCACCCCAACCAAATTTATAACTAACATGTAAATTTGTCAGTGCAAATTCCCCTCCCCCCCCTTAAAGATAGTTATATTCCCCCTTTTTCCCCACCAACAATTATAACTGACACATACATTAAGGTTCGATATCAATAATAGATTGATATCTTTTATTTAACCGAGCTATAATATCTGTACATCTCACATTTTTGCATATCACACAATACATTTCAGAAACAACATTTGTACATATCACATTTATTACATATCACACAGTACATTTGTACATATCACATTTTTGCATATCACACTGTACACTTCAGAAATGATGACACCACAGTACAGAAATATCCCAGTGCACACACTTGATATATTCATCTCATATTCTCCTGCCATTCCACTCATCCTGCTGGTGAGTTGACCCAGTCTTTGAGGACATTCCACTGTTTCCTGCCCTGGAGCCAGTGTTCTGGCCAGGTAGTTGTGTTGCTATGTCCGGCAGGTTTCCGCCCTGTCTCCATGCTCTGGGGAGGAAATTGCAGTTGACGTTCTCTGGATGGTCTAACTGCTGATTCTGGAGCGTAGCATATCGGATCCTCATCATGTTGTGTATGACCATGCACACTGTGATGATGAGCTACACGGTGGAGGGGTGGTGCTGCATCGTGCTGAGCAGAACCTGAAATCGGTTTGCCAGGATGCCGAATGCATTCTCCACTACTCTCCTAGCTCGGGAAATCTTATAGTTGAAGATGTGTTCCTCATGCGTCATACCCCTCCTGCTGTATGGCTTCATCATCGTCAGGCATAGGCCGAAGGCATCGTCACCGATCAGGAAATATGGAACTGTCCTCTGGCCGGCCACAATAGGCTCGGGTTCGGGGAAACCTATGGTACCATCTTCAGTGCTGGCCTTCAGCTCAGAATCATTGAACGCATGCGCAACTGATGCAGAGCCTTTACCACCGACATCGGCCCAGATGAACTTGTAGTCTGCATCAATAAGTGCCATGAGGACTATGGAGCAGAATCCCTTATAGTTGTAGTACATGGATCCACTCTTTGGGGGACACTGGCAGGCAACATGCTTCCCATCAAGTGCCCCCCAGGTATGGGGAAAGTTCCACCTATCCAAGAAGTTGTCGGAGATGCCACACCATCCCTCCAGAGTGGTAGGGCAGGTGTTGTGTGGCACCCTCCACCCAAACTTCATGGAAGCATACTTGTTGCCCGATGCTAGGTGACGCAGAGTGAGGGCAAGCTTCAGGCCAGGCTCGAGCGGCTCCCTGTAGGCAGTGTAATTTTTGGTGATCCGCGGACCCTCTCTGGCTAGCATCTCGTCGATCATCTGGGGAGGCATCTGCATGAAGTTGACTAAGGAAGCCATGTCCTTGTTACGGAGTTCCACCAGAAGCTGGTCATACAAGCCAAACTCATGCTGCCTCCCGATCCACTGCCACACCCACAATTGCTTCGGGCGAGATTTTTTCCTTCTCCTTCTTCTGTCCTCAATATAGTGCAGTAACAACATGTTTCTCTCATGGTGAACTTTGAGAATGACCAGTTGGAAGTCCTGCATGACCCACTCAGGCACATGTTTCCACTGCGAAATGCGGAGCTGTTCTGCTGACAGGAGGACATTGGAGGTCTTTATATACTCAAAGGCAACACATTCACACCACATTCACAATATGTTCGACAACGTTCGAAGGACATGACAAAAGTTACTCGAATGCTAGACGTTCATCAACTACGTCAGGACACATTTGCGGCACGTTTGACCTACATTGAGATACGTTAACCCCACATTGTCTTAGCATGGGCCGCACATTCCTCCCGCCTGTCCGTCACTCTCACGTAAGACAACTTTGATCTAACGTAACCAACGGAGCTCTATCGCATGCCTAACGTATCTTGATGTTGGCCTAACGTGAGTGTAACGTGATCCCAACGTAACTGCTTTATGTTGCGATTTGTCAAAAGTTTTGGGTATGTCCAAATCCTTGATGTGTGCTGCCGTAACTCGACGTAACCTGACATATCTCGACGTAACTCGATGTCTGCCTAACGTAAGCACGACGTAACCCAGCATACCTCAACATAATGACCAAAATCCACCCACGTCGGCTCATGTTAGCTCGTTACGTCGTAATGTGACAGGGCCATTAGGATCATTCAGCCCTGATAACATAAGTTAAGGAATATTACAGACTTGGAAAGTAGTACAAACCCTACTATCACATATACTAAATTTAAAGTTGTTTGAGCATGCCTTACAAGCTATGTAAGTCTACCCTTCCCTTCCATGTCTGATGTCACAAAACTACTAATATAATAGCATGGGGTATTAAGAGTCTCATGGTGCTGGGCAGATCAATCCCGCTCTACTGGGTTAATGCTCAACTAGCCAATTCTAAGTGTGATCTTTCATTAATATACCTAAAGTATTCATGAATGGAATACATGAGGTGATGCAAATGGGAAATATTCCATGTAGAGCAAGATTCAAACCCACACTTCTTAGTATTCCGGGCCTGACATCCTAACCAATAGCCTACCTAGGCTCCGTAATGGAATCACTGCATCCACACCTATCTGATTATGTCATTCCTTGCATCAGTGGTCAGTGCAAACTACTAGACTCATTCTCCTGGAATTGTAAATATTTTAAATGGTTTACGTTCATAAGTCATTTAATGTTTGCAATGCACCGTACATATCACTTATCAGGATAGGTTCAACAATGATGCAGTATGCATGTAGCTTGTACAAGATTCTGGTCATGGCGCCAGTGTCATGGGGGTGATGCAAATGGGAAATATATGTGCCTAGATGTAAAATTTCCCGATATTTAGACATTGGAGGATGGTGTGAACTAGTCTATAGTAATTACAATTGTTATATGAAAAGGTAAATGGTATATAGAGCCAGAGGCATTAAGGTATTATGTGGTGCTAGTGATCCTTTACTGATTTGATATAAACATGATGTAGTTATAGATAGTGTGAGAGGGGCACTACCTTTAGTGTGACAGAGCCTTGGGAGCTCTGCTCACATACCCCCTCCCCCCAATTGCTATTTACGGATCACTGCACACCCAGACACAACAGGGCACTGTAGCCATAACCAACCAAGGCTTGGATACAGGCAGGTTGGATGTTCATTGGTTGGTTGTAGAATGCCTATTGCTGATTGGAGGAGCTGATCAGGTGTGACAGCCATCTTGGATTCATGAGACTATATAGTAATAAACCTGAGGGTGTAAGCTCTCCTTCTGTGCACTTTCTACTCTATCTTTCTCTTGCCTGTAGTGATTTCATATTTAGCCTATCTACACAACCACAGCTGCCAGCCGTCGACTTTACATAGAGTTGGGTTCGAACCCACACTTCTTGTCATTCCAGGGCTAGCATCCTAACTATTAGACTATATAGGCTCACGGATGCAATCACTGTTGTCTATGCAGCTCATTGCCTGAGAGGTCAGTGCAGACTACTACAGCAGTGATGGTGTGAGCATTAAGGAACCCTCTACCACTGGCTGTGGTGCTAGTCTTACTCAGTTGGAAAGTGCGGTTGTGGTGACACTAAACAAGGACGTGGGTAGTTTGTCAGATAGGACACCCACACACATCTACTTATTGAGTGTTGCGACAGTCGTCCGACTTATTAAGAACTGAATGTCGCATGCCATCTCATTAGTGAGAGCAGACAACATTAAGAATTGAATGACTTCCAACCTCCAATTATCATGGTGATTGCTTTGACATTCTAACGAATTTCTCTCTGCAACAGCATTACATTGATCTTCTGTAATGTTAGCTGGGACTCTTTCCAAAAATATATTATCGAGGTTACCAGATGGGATGACTGAATGAGTTGAGTGTCCGCCTCCCTTTTTGGTAGGTCGTAGGATTCGAACCCCTGGGTTCAAACGGTGACCGAGTCAAACCAAATGACTTCAGATGTGATGCTTGTCATTACATAGCCTGGTGTTCGGCATTACTATGACCGGGCAAGAAGGAGCAGTGTAATGAGGGAAACCAATTGTCCACGATTGAAATTTCCCCTACTTAATCAACCAATGTATATTTTAAAAAAGGTGTCAGGAGTCTAGGGCTAGCGGCATTCGGTAGGCAGGATGGGTCTGTAAGGAGAAAGTAGTAGCTGGGTCTTAGATGGGTGCATATGGTCCGTGCCAGCAGACGACATTTGGTGAAGCAGGCGATGCGGGAAAATGGCGGGGGCAGAATGCTGTGAATGCTGTGAATGTTAGTGACAAGCTAGGTTTGGTGGGGGCAAGAGGCACGAGTGTAGACTCCCCGTTGCACGTACACGTTAATATACACGTGAACGTACACGTAGATTCCCCTGCACGTGAACGTACAGGGCTCAACGCGTATCAAACACACAGGTTCAGACAGATTTCGCCTGGGCACACGCACACAGCAACACACACACGCTCACCAACACACACACACACAAGCATACAGCCACTGTGTGCAACACTGCGCACACCAACATACACACACACGCATGTTGTCACACACACCACGATGAGCTGGTCAGGCCTCCGAGCAGACAGGTGTCGCCGCCAGATACAAGTCATATTAATCCGAAAACTCCCTTCAGTCTGAGCACAATCTCCCCTCCCTGATCAGTTCCTTTCCACGAACACACCATCGACAATGCTCACTCTTCCCCCTTTTCCCCTGACAACACTTTAGCCAAGCTCTTTTTAAACCGACATGTCCCTTTTTACCAACCAAAATGCCCCTTTATACCAATGTTGCCTCTTTATCAATGGCCCATTTACCAATATGCGCCATTTTACCAATGTCCCCATTACCAAAATATCCATGTTATACCAACGTGTTCCTTTATACCGCATTCCCATTCACCAATGTCCCCTTTATACCAACGTGTCCTATTTGTTCTTTTATCAACATGCCCTCTTTACCCTTGAGTAAAATGTCCCTTTATAAAAACATACAGACATGCCCCTTTATACCAACATGCCGCTTTATACCAATATGCCCCTTCACTAACATGCCCCTATTCCAATGCGCCCTTCCCTGCCCCGTGTCCAGTCACGACCCCACAGCCCCACCCTGTCCCCCTGACGATGACAGCTTCCCTCCTACATTGGGACGCCGGCCTGGATGTTGTGGCTGGTGGCGGAGGGGGCCGTCCGAGTACTCACTCTTCTAACCCAGGAGAAGGGGGAGGGGGGGGGGGGGGAGTCAGACGGCTGTGGGAGCAGCTCACGGCTCCCAGTCACTCAGTGCTGCAGGAGGGACAGAAGCAGCGGCGGCAGCAGCCACATCGGCGGCAGCAGCAGCCGCAGCAGCAACAGCAGCAGCAGCAGAAGCAGCAGCAGCAGCAGCATAGGAGCCTGGATTGGGCCGCCGGTACCAGGCCTCTGAAGGAAAAAATCACCCACCCTCGCCAGTACCAACTGCTCGTTGTGGTTTGTTGCCGGTGAGACAGAAACCCGACAGTTCCAGCCCCAGCACACTCTGTTCCTCCTGCGTACTGCCCCACACACTGCCCACACACTGCCCACACACTGCCAACACACTGCCAACACACTGCCAACACTCCCGACACACTGCCCTGGACTCTTCTGCTGCCTGCGGGCTGCTGGCACACTATGCTCCCCTCTGCCTATCTGCCTCTCCGCCGGTGACTGCAGCAGGCGAGGATGGAGGCAGCAGGCTGGCAGGCGGGCCGGCAGGCTAGCAGGCGGGAATGCAGGCGGTGACCTACGGAGTAGGGACACAGGGGCGTAAAGGCTCCGGACAACCAGAACACGGGCGTGGGCCTGTGTATGTACATATATATATATATATGTAGATATATATTATATATATGTAGCCAGTCGCTCAGTACTGGGACCGGCCGTGACTGAAGAGGAATTGGTGTCACGCTGACTTGAGACTCTAGAACCGGAGCACGGCCGCCCACAGTGTCGCGGGCACTTGGGGTGTGTTGGTTTAGCGACCCGGGCGGGGACGACAGGCGGGAGGCGGGAGGCGCTCTGCGGCCAGTCGCTGGGCGCTGCTCGGCCGGCATGAGGCGGGAGGCGCGGGGCGAGAGGAGCGCAGGACCGACACACGCGGAATACGAAATGACGGGCGGCGCCGGAGACACGGCCGGGCGATGGTCTGTGGCGTAACGTGAGTAGCTCTGTGCCATGCACACATCCGCTAGGCACGGATGGAGGCAGGGGAGGGGTGTGGGGGGGGGGGTGAGGAGGAGGGGCAGGGGGGGACGGAGGAGATGGTGTGTGTGTGTGTGTGTGTGTGTGTGTGTGTGTGTGTGTGTGTGTGTGTGTGCAGATTCATTGTGGTGTTTAGTTGGGTAACCTGTTCAGGTGGATGACCTGTTCCGTTGTGTAACCTGCTCAGTTGGGTGATCTGCTCAGTTGGGTAACCTTTTCAATGTTCAGACCTGTTCAGCTGAGTGACCTTCACATTAGGTGACCTGCCCAATTGGGTGACCTCAATGCATGACCTGTTTAGTTGGGTGATCTGTTCAGTTCCTGACCTACTCAGTTGGATGGTTTGCTCATTGTTGTGACCTATTCCGATTTCCGTCGAACCATTCGGCTTTGCAGGCTCTTGATTCCACCATTTCATTTGTAATCCTTTCATGAAAAGGAATGTTTCTCGACAAAATTCCGGTTATTTAGTTGTTAGGTCAAATAAAATAAAAAAAGTTGGCGATTGTCTATTTAATCACGCAAATCAGGGTTAGGCGGTTAGCTTTTATTTGTTTTAATATTCTTTTCTCGGTATTTCCTTTTTTTAAATATTGGATCATCCTAGACTGATAAATAGATGACATGTCATTCATGTACACATCACAATGTTTTCATTCAAACAATGAACACTATATTCTCGTTTCAAAATGTATTAATTATATCATACAGTTCTAGACGCTTCAATTGTGTGCTTACAAAAGTTTAATTGCTGCTAGCCCGGGGCATTTTTAATAGTTAAACAACAAAATCAGGGGCTGGTGATTTTCCCGGCACGGGCGGGGACGATCACCATTTCTTTTTTTTAATTTGGCCTTATTAGTTGTGTAACATATGGCTTTTAAGCATGGAAATTATGCATATTAGAATTTATTTAGTAGATTTCGATTTCTTAGAAATTCTTCAAATTGGTTTTCAAGATTTTCCTTTGGTAAAGATGATTATATAATGATATTACTTTTTGCTTTTGTCTGTGTCAGAGTCGTGCATGAAGACATATGAACAAATGCTTATAAAGGCACATAATAGGGACTATCATGATTTCCGCCCAATCTATTATTTATTATTAAAACTAGATGTTGGCAGGTCAATAATTAGTATATATTTATAATGTAAACATGCCATTTTCTACAAGGACACCGTGACATGAACCAATTAGATTGTATATATTCGCAGATCCCTAGAAAAAACAAACCAGCACGCTATGTGTACACTGGTGGAATCATCGTCATAAACAAACCGTATATATGTATGTGGCCCATGTCTCCAAGTTTATTAACCAGGGAACATTTTATTCGGTTTCGAATCTCGAATCGTGGTCACAGTTGTACAGATCGCTATGCGATAGTAAAGCCGGTCACATAAACTTCCTAACCATATTTGGAGCTATAATATGTAAATTACTGCACAAAATTAGCAATATTAGCGGATTGTGTATAAAGTTATTGCTATTAATAAAAATAATGTTAGCATATTATTTAGATTTAGTAGACCATTTGTAAAGAAGTACTCGGCTGGCAGTTTTAGTTGTGTAGGTAGGCTAAGAGGAAATCACTACAGGCAAGGAAGGAAAGCAGAAATAGAGTGAAAGTAGGAGATCTTGACTCACTTCTTTATTACATTTATAGCTTCAGGAATCAAGATGGTGGCACACACCTGATCAAACTCTCCAATCAGCAACAGGCATTCTTACATCAACCAATGATATTCAAGAACCTTATAACCAAGGCATGGTTGTTTAGGTCTACAGTGCCCTGTTGTGTCTGGGTGTGCAGTGATCCATAAATAACACTTGCGGGGAAGGGGATCTGTGGACAGAACTCCAAAGACTCTGTCACATTTCAAGAAGTGCCCCTCTCACACTATCTATTATAATACACAATCTCTATCTTAACTCAGTAATGGATCACCAACACCACACAATCCCATTTACCATTATGTGAATTATAATATATTATAATAATATAAATACGGAGCATGCACAAGGTTTATTCTATATGTATTTATTATTATTTATCGAATTTATGAGATTAGGAGTGGCGCACCAACCCCAGTGGGACGCGCGAATGGGGCGCCACCTGCCAGCGCCGGAAAATAGTGTCACTTCTATCCCAAATTTACTTTTTTGAAGGTGGGCATATTTATCAGTCCCTGCCAAAGAACTAATAAAATAGAACTCAGCCCAACTCGTGTTGTGTTTACCTTCTCTGCCGTAGTGAATTTATATAAACCATTTGTAATTTATTATAGAATAGTTCACACCATAACCAATGTCTTAAATATCGGGAAATTTTACACATTGTTAAGGGTGCATATCGGCTTGTGTGCTTCTGTCTGCAAACTATTATGTGTATGTGGACCCCAGATATTAAAATCAAACATAGAGATTATTCAGGTTGTCATAGTAATGCCAAATATCTTCTTATTTCCTTGTTTTTTAAAACCATTTTCACCGAAAATTGTTTGAATATGTGGCTAACAGTAACACCGTTTTTTTTTGTTTTTTTTGCGGGAGTTAGCTTTTGTTTGTTTTCTTTGTTTAGGGTTTTTCCTCCTGGCAATATCTAAGGTCATGTCAGGATGTTTGCGCAGTGTGAACTCAGGGCGACTTGCAGCAGTGTGAACTCAGGGCGACTTTATAGTGCTGCCATATTCAAGAGGCCGTGCGCAATGATCCGATATCTCACGTGGTGACCCTATCCTGGCACTGAGCCAATCCGTTATCCTAGTAATGCCGAAAAGCAGGGAAAACAGTGAGCAGTAAACTTGTATCAGTTGTCTATCTTTAGTTTGCCTACATGCATTGTGGAAGTTGTAGCCAACACGCCACAAAGTGGACACGTCATACATGGCTTGGGCCTATATGTATGAGTCAATTTTTAACCCGACCGGGGTTAAAGGAGGTTGCCGGGTTAGCTAACCTCAGAGTTCCAAATGTGTCACAGGAGATGTATGTGACCAAAGCACGCCCGAGTTAGCTAATGTTTCAGTTATTTATAGATTTGGGAAATCCCTCTGTGCCTGTTTACATTCGTCAATTCGAAAATATTAATATCACCGCCGTTAGGGCATCAGCGTTAATCTCGCTTCGATTTTAGGATTAATTTAATGAAATTTCACAATTTGAGTATGTAATTCTGTTAAATATGATCGCATTGAATAGATATGGGCATAATATATTCGCGCCGATTCAGCGGCGACGGCGGCAGCCATTTTTATTTGACGTTAGACAGTATGGATATCGACGTCGATGCGGAGGCGGCGATTTGTTTACTTTACATTCGTCGATTCGACACTATTAATATCGCCGCCAATGCGGCGGTATCCTTAATAACGGTTCGAATTTATGGTTAAATTGATAAAATTTCACTTATTGCGTATGTAATTCTGTTAAATATGATCGCATTGAATAGATTTGGGCAGAGTCGGTGCCTAACCCCACCTTTAACCCTCCTTTCGCATGGGGTTAGTGCAGGTGACTTTATGCTCGCCGAGTTAGTTTAACCTTGACACATACATACGCACTTTTCCCCGCTAACCCGGGAAATCCGCACGACGCCGGGTTACGACTGCTAACCCGGTCTCATACATGGGGCCATATGTATGTGTCGGTGTTAGCGAGCCAAAACTGGTTTTGGACGGAATTTCTGGTTTAGCGGTGAAAAGTCAGTATGTATGTCATGGTGTAAGGCAAACACCGCGAGTTTAACATCACCTACACTAACACCACAGCGTAGCAAGTTTAACGTCAGCGTTAGGTACCGATTAAGCCCAAATCTCTTCAATGCTATCATATTTAACAGAATTACATACTCAATAAGTGAAATTTGATGAAATTAACCCTAAAATCGAAGTGATATTAACGCCGCCGCTAAATCGGTGGCGATATTCATACTGTCGAATGTCAACAAAACAATTTGCCGCCGCTGATATATTACACCCAAATCTATTCAATGCTATCATATTTAACAGAATTACATACTCAAATAGTGAATTTTGATCAAATTAACCCCAAAATCAAAGCGATATTAATGCCGTGGCTACATCAGTGGCGATATTCATATTGTCGAATGCAAGCAAAACAAATCACTGCCGCCGCCGAATTGGCTGCCATATTGTCATATTGCTCGCCGGGAACAGGCTCAGAGGGGTTCCCCAAATCTATAAATAACTGCTAGGTTAGCTAACGCCGCCGCGCTTTGGCCCCATACATTTCCCGTGACCCATTTCCCAACACCGGCATTAGCTAACCCAGTGGCGGCTCTTAACACCGGAGCCGATAAAATGTTGTCCATACATTTGGCCCCAGGCCTGTCAGTAGGGCCGTATGCATGAGGCGGTGTTAGCGAGCCAAAACTGGTTACGCAAACACTCCAAGTTTAAGATCGGGTAGGTTTAGAGGTAAACCCAGCCGGTTAGCTGTCGATTCAACATCGTCTGGGAGTGCATGTGTGTGTCTGTATGTGTGTGTATCTTTGTGTGTGTCTGTGTGCGTGTCTGTATGTGTGTGTCTGTATGTATGTGTGTGTATGTATGTCTGTGTGTGTGTCTGTGTGTTTATGTGTCTGTGTGTGCATCTGTGTATGTGTCTGTTTCCTGACCTGGCTTTACAGAGACAGACAGACACACACACACACATACAGACATACACACAGGCACACACAGACAGACATACACACACATACAAACAGACAAATACACACCAACATCCATACACAGACAGACATACATATACACACACAGACACACATATACACACACACACATATATACACACATACACACCCATACACACATAAACACACAGACAGACACACATAGATAAACACACATATACAGACACACACAGACACATATATACACACATACACACACATACACACATAAACACACAGACAGACACACATAGATAGACACACACATACAGACACACATACACATATATACATGCACATACACATACATGCATGCATAGATAGACACACACACAAACAGACACACATATATATATACACACACATACAGACACACATACACAGACATATTCACACAGACACACACATAAAGACCCACATAGATAGACACACACATACACACACATTACTCACATCTACCCAGACATACACCCATAGTTAGACACACATATATACCCACCCAGGCAGATACATACACATACATACACACATAGATAGACACACACAGACACACACACATCCAGCACACACACAGACAGAAACACACATACATACACAGACACACACATCTGACATACACACACACAACCTGACTTTGCAGAGAGAGACACACACACACAAACACAGAGAGAGAGACACAGAGACACACACATACAGAGACAGACACACATCCAAAGACAGACACACTCACACACAGATATACACACACATACAGAGACAGACACACACAACCAGACATACACAAACATACATACACATACAGACATACACAGACAGACACATATATACACTCACATACAGACACACACATACACAGAAAAACACGCACCAACACACACATACACAGAAACATAGACATACAGACACTCACAGACATACACACAGACAGACACACACAGACAGACACACAAACACAGACACATGCGCACAGCCATGACACACAATAACAAGGCTGGCTGGTGCCCGGTGTGTGGAGATGGCAAGCCGGCCGGTACACGCTGGTACCAGTTAAGGGGGATACCACAAATCTATAAATAACTAATATGTTAGTTAACCTGACCACGTTTGGCCCCGTAGATACCCCGTGACGGTGTTAGGTACCCCGGCGCCGGTGTAGTAAGTTCAAAACACTACCCCACAAAAACACTACAGTAGTGTTTTCAACCTAGGTTCAAAACACTATGGTAGTGTTTTCAACCTAGCTGAAGGTAGGTTCAAAACACTACTGTGGCCACACTCAAAACACTATCCTCAAGTTCAAAACACTACCTTTAAGTTCAAAACACTACAGGGCAGTATGTACTAAGGTGGGGCAGTAGGGGTTGTTTTTAGTGGTTATTGTTTTACATTCTAGCAACATGGAAGGTCATATCGGGATGGGTACTCACTATCCTATTAATGCCAAATGCCATGCTAGGAAAGCGACAAGTATCAATTTGTGGTGCATACACCGCAGCATCATCAGCGTATACTAAAATGTGGTGCACACGCTGCAGCACTATCAGCGTAACACGTGGTGCACACACCGCAGCACCATCAGCGTAATATGCGGTGCACATGCCGCAGCTCTATCTGTGTATACTAATATGTGCTTCAAACGCCGCAGCAGGGTCAGCTTGTTGTGATAGTGTTTTGAACTTGGGTAGTGTTTTGAACGTATGTAGGGGTAGTGTTTTGAACTTAACAGTAGTGTTTTCAACCTAAGTTCAAAACACTACCGTAGTGTTTTGAACGTAGGTTCAAAACACTACCGTAGTGTTTTGAACGGCGTAGTGTTTTGAACGTCCTACACCGGCCCTTAACACCGGAGCCGATATCAACTTGTTCATACATACGGCCCGTGTCGTCTGCCATTATGTGCGCGCGTCCCGCCGTAGTTCCGTGGCTGGCCACCAGGGTGTCTGGACAATGTGAGGATGAGGTAGAAGGGGAGTATGTGTTTGAGAGTGTGTGTGTGTGTGGGGGGGGGTTGAATAATGCAGTGTGCAGCCACAGGGAGCTGACTCACTGTAAATACGCAGGAGCACATAAATACGGACGCAGTTCTCTCTCAATCGAGTGTCGTCTGCAGCCGAACCATTGTAAACTCTAAGCATCATCAGTTTAATGCCGTCTGCTCTTTGAATAAGCTAACAAGAAGCGATGTTGCATTATCTGATTATCGACTGCTCCGTACGACACGACAACAACAACACAACAAAAAGAACCCCACATTTTATTCCTTTGCATTCAGGATAAGCTAAGCAGCAGACGACATTGCATTATTGACCGCGATATGGTATGCAGGTATAGCAATACCTCAGGGAGTTGTAAACCACTGCCTTGTGGTACAGGTTCTTAACAGAACCGAAGGCTAAGGGAGCAAACCCTAAACAGAAAACCATGTCACTGTGGCAGCATTAAGGGCGGTTGATGTATGGAACTCCCAACATCTCCGGTCCAGCCACTGCAGGGACAAATAGTTTTGCCCCTGTCTTGA
Source organism: Branchipolynoe longqiensis (assembly GCA_030323885.1). Classification (NCBI taxonomy): domain Eukaryota; kingdom Metazoa; phylum Annelida; class Polychaeta; order Phyllodocida; family Polynoidae; genus Branchipolynoe; species Branchipolynoe longqiensis. Next base: position 25,952,268 of record CM059201.1, on the reverse strand, counting down.
CATGTTCTTGCCGGTGGGAAACCTCTATTTGCTCCCCGAGAGAGTGCCGCTGGTAACTTGCAAAAGCCAGCAGCACTTCAACACTTTTGCAGGCAGCTTTCATGAAATGTACAACCACACCAAACAATGGAGAGCGGCAGTCAAGTAATGAAAGCAGTCTTTGTCGCATCGCGACCGACAGCACGATGATGATGATACTACCAACAACAAGCATTCCTATTTTATTGAATTTTATTTACACGAGAATGTATTTAATGACAGCAGACGATGTGGTTATACACGTAGCCAATGGAATGTCGTCTGCAGCGGCAGAAATGTTCTATCACTTATCAGCGGATCTATTTAATCTTGTCTGCTCTCATAGTTAACTAGCAGAAGACGATGCTGTATTACCGACTGAAACATACCACAACAGCAACACAATCACAACAGAAAACACCAACATCTTGTTCAAGTCTATTCACGTGACAGTCTATTTACTGACAGCAGACGACATGGTTACAGTTACACACATCCGATCCAGTGTATTATGGAGCAGCAGTAGCGGAAAGGCTTGGCATCCTATCTACTGCGCTAAATGTCGTCTACTCTTAAAATAAGCCAGCGGCCGGCGACATTTCAGACCGCAACATACTACACCCACACTTTTTTGTATATGCTAACATTTTATTCAATGTTATCCCAACAAGAAGCGATTAACTGGCCCAGACAACAGTCTTCCCCTACACCTCCCCCATTATTCCGTCCTCCTCCTGTCTGCATCTAGACACTAAAACATGTGTAGAAAGCAGGTTGGAGAACTTACCTCGTTTTATCTATAGTAGTCATTTGACCACCGAGTTAATTGGCAAGGTAGAATTTTATATAAGATTAAGGTGCAGTTTAACAGTTTTGGCTGTGACACACTGAGTTTTGGGATGTTTCCATATTGGAATAGATCACTAGAAAGAAAAAAGAAATATCTAATTTCCTGAATATTTCCAGGACATTTAGTTCGGACGGGATTTAGTAAATTAGCAGTGAATATTAGGAAATAATTCATTAGTTACAACATATGGCTACAGGCCAGAACTGCCCATGTACTACTGTGTTGGTATTGCCATAAATCCCAAACAATAGGGCACCTCCAGTCAATCATGGGGGTATATGCTAGTATGTGGTCACTCACATACTTCCACTTGCCACTGGGGAAGGAGGTCCTGTGGGGACTGTTATACATCATTTAGACGTATTCTTTATATACCATTTTTTTACCACTACAGTATAACCCCGTTAAATCAAACTTGAAGGGACCCTAGAAATTTGTTTGGATTAACCGATCATTGGTTTAACCGAGCTTGAGCTTTGGCTTTGACTTTGAATAAGCGTGTATTGCACATTTAATATACAATTCATGTGGACAATTTGATTATTGTTTTTTATGTATATACAGTATAACCCCGTTAAACCAAGCTAGGTTAAACCAAACAATCGGTTAATCCAAACTTTTTTCGGCGGCCCAGCAAAATACTACCATTTATCATATAAAAAGGTTGGTGGGGTCTCAGATGACCTTATAACCACATGAAAGTTTGGTTTACGGAGTGGCCTGGGGTCCGACAATTTTGTTTGAATTAACCAATAATTTAGAGTAACTGAAAATTTGGATTAACCAACTTTTTTATATGATAAATGGTAGTATTTTTCCGGGCCGCCGAAAAAAGATTATATACATATATACATATATATATGTACATGTAGGATCGCACTTAACAAGTCATACTCACCAAAATCTCTCACGGTACACGGTAGTCTGTGTCACTCTCAGACTTATTGCAACAATGCAAGGGGCCTAAGCTCTGACACTTTCACACTCAGATTCTAACCAAACACTGCCAATACCCTAAATAATATTCCATTTATATTTAATTTATTTTATTTTTGATTATGCATGTACCCGTACACATACTTATAAAGTTATATGTATATATGCGTATATATGCACTTAAATATGTATATATTATATATAATATAGAAATAATATTGCAATATATTATATGTACATACATATACATACATATACATATATATACATACACATGCATATATATACATACATATATATAAATCAAATACAATAATTTAAGGTAAGTTTTTCTTAATGTTGTACCAGCAAGACAAGCCATATTTGTGGTGATTATGCATCAGATGCATAATCACACTGAATGATTTATTATACATATATATTGGTATGCAAAAAATATATCTAAATGATGTACAACAGTACTCACAGAACCTCCCCCAGTGGCAAGTGGAAGTATATGAGTGGGCCACAGACCAGCATATACCCCCATGGTTGCCTGGAGGTTCCTCTATTGTTTGGGATATATAGCTATACCAACACAGTAGGCCTACTATCATGGGCAGTTCTGTCATGTAACCATGTTTTGTAACTAATGAATTATTTCATAATATTCACTGTTAATTTACTCAATCCGGTCCCAAATAAATATCCTGGGAATATCCAGAAAATTAGATATATTTTTTTCCTTTCTAGTGATGTATTCCTATATGAAAACATCCCAAAGCTCAGTGTGCCATAACCATATTTGTGAACCTGCACATTAATCCTATATAAAATTTGACCTTAGTAATTGAACCGGGGGTCAAATTAGGTACTTTAAACCACCAGAGCCCAAATGAGGTAAGCTCTCCAACCTGGAAAGACGTACGTCGTGCTGATTGAGAACTAACATACTACTGTCCCGGGGTCGCGGTTTAGATTCTCCGTGGGTTTACATTCTATGCTCGTGGTTCTGCGCATGCGCGCATGCAATTAACATGACCCGGGCGACTCGGGTCACCCGAGTTGCTAGAAATTCAAATAGAACACCGCGAGTGGAGTTGACAAAAACACTCTTCACTGTGGTTATATCGGTTATGTAAAAAAAAAAGAACAAGTTTTGGATTAAGCCACCATTTTTCCCACCCCGAGCGTGGAGAAGCGTATTTGATTATTCAACCCGAGTCTGTAGGTTGCATCCGAGTCGGGTCGCAACCCGAGTTGATTAATCGAATACACACAATTTGGCGGAAATGCCGTTCGATTTTGACGCATGCGCAGAACCCCCGCATAGAATGTAAACCCACAGAGAATTTAAACCACGACACCGGGCAAGGGCCGAAGGACATCCCTCCCCCTCACCTCAATCCACAAAGCTATGACTGTCACCGTGTCTGCATACATGTCTGCATGCGTGTGCGCATGTGGGGGGGGGGGGGATCGATGAATGAGGAGAGTGGGGGGGGGGGTGATGGTGGTGATGGGGCCGGCGGAGGGGGGGTGGCGGATTGTGAGAGGTGATTAGTCACTTCCAAGCGTGCCTGGTGAGCGAATGCTAGTAGGCCAAGTAGTGTTAGAAGACGCACACACCTCTGCCCCCCACATCCCCCTTTCACACCCCACCCCCACCCCTATTCGGAGTCAGGTTGTGACTCATGCTGTATTGATATTAGACTTGTCTGGGTTCTGACCGCATTCACGAAGGCCATCCCCCAATCTGTTTAGCCACACCAATCAGCCCTAGTGCCCTGCCTAACCCTGCCCCACACTGCCCTGCCCTATGTTGTACTCCTGCGCCATGATGTGTCCTGCCCTGCTTTGCTGTCCTTCTCACCAACACCTGTTCTGTACTGCATATTGCACAGGTCTACCTTACACCTCCCTGCCATGCACTGCACGCTGCGAACCCTGCCCTGCCCTGCCCTGCTCTGCCCTGCCCTATCTGCTGCATGCCGTGCCCGATCCTTCACTTCCCTTCCCTACCTAGCCCGGCTCAGCTCTGCCTTCCATTCCTCCACCTTGTTCTGTCCTATTTCGTCATACCCTACCCTATCCTACCTCCTATCCTGCTCTACCTGGGTTTACCCCATGCTTTCCTACCCTACCTTGTTCTGCCCTGTTCTTCCCTCATCGCCTCCTCCTTTCCTTCCCTTCTGGCTTCCTCCTTTCTTCCTGCTTCCTCCCTTCCCTCTCCTCCCCTCGTCCCTCATTCCCTACTCTCCTTTCGTCCTCTCCGCCTCCCATCCCTTCTTTCTGCTTCCCGTCTCCCATCCCCTTCTCTCCTTCCCTCTTTCGATCCCCTTCTGTCTCCTCTCCTAACCCCCGCTTCGCCCTCCCCTCTTCCACTCAAGGCCCCCCCCCCCTGCCCTGACCCCTTCGCCTTCCCCCTCCTCTTCTTCACTCCTTTCCCCCTCCAATCCCCCCTTCTCCCCACTTCCCCTCCTCCGCCCTTCCCTTCCTCCTCCCCCCTCCTCCTTCTCCCCTCCTCCCCTCCCCCCATTCTCCACTCCTCCCCGCTTCCTCTCCCCCCTCCTTTCTTCCTACCTCCCTCCTCTCAGCCTGTTCTACCCTTGTTGTGATCTGTCATTCTATGAACCACGCTCATCTTCCTTCCCTGTTCTTATCCGCCTTCCCATAAAGCACTCTGATGTTCGTCCCCTGTCCATTCTTGCCCGTCGTCCTGCTTGCCTCCCTCCCACACCCCCACCATACACACCTCCATAATCCCTCCCACTCTTCCTTTCTTTATGACAGATGTATCAAAGTCTACATTACCATTGTTGTAGTATGGGGGTGTACTTCTTCGATTTGTACCGGACGGAATAGACTACATCACGGTTCCAGCGGCACGGTGCATTGTGGAATGCATCAGAGCAAAACAAAGCCGTGAGAAGCACATGGCACATGCTAATATTAACACTGGGTGAAGCTATGAAATGTGCTAGTTTCAGCTCATCTCAGCTATTGTTTGAAACATAGAATACCAACTAAAAAAATATATATAATAAATTAAGATATTAATCTTTTATCCAGCATTGCATTTACATCAATATCACTAGCACATCTTATGCCATGTGCATTTAGATTTAGACAAATCTAGGCACTCAGACTAGTGTTAGAGCCATAACCAGAGTAAGTTTTATTTATTTTATTCATGTTTTTATTTATATTCTATGGTTTATGGAGAGTTGTGTCTTAAAGATATTCATTATATTATTATATTGCATCCTTCCGTCCATTTTGTTATGTATTTCTAGTTATTTTGAATAAAATGCCAGTTTTGCCCTACGCTTATTGGCAAACTCAATGGGCGTACGCCTTTGCTTTACTCCCAACGCCGTTTTCAGCGCATGCGCAGTCGGAACCGTGATGTAGTCTATCGTCGAGTCACTAGGGTGCCCACTTCCTGGGCACAAAATTATCGGATCAATCTCAAGCCCAGTCAAGCCAAAGAATCTCCAGTCCAGTCAGATCAAGGACTTACTTGATTGGACGCTGCCTAGCTCGGCAATACTAGGATGGGACAAGGACTGGTCAGCTCAGTATCAGGATAATGTGATTGAGTGGGGAATGGGTTATGGTGCCAGCGAGCATTATAAAGTCGGCATGAATGCGCACTGTCGCAAGTCAGTACTAGTCCTGCTAGTACCGTAGGTGTTGAGAGGTTGCCAAGATGTAAAACCCACGAAAGTAAAGTAATAACAAAAAGGTGTCTGTGTCGCCAGCTCGCCGAGAAGTGATGAGGTGGTGGCGAGCTACAGTCGATGATGGAAAAGGTGTGAAGGCCCACTGCCCAATCGGGTGATAGATGAACTCAACCACCCCCCCCCCCTCAAGTAGAGTATGTGGTGCAGAGTCTGGGGTGGGGTGGGGTGGGGTGGGGTGGGGTGGGGTGGGGTGGGTTGTCTTCCTGCCAAATCAAACTCAATGTGAACATTGCGGCCCTTTATGTAAATACCCATCGCAGTTATTTAAAGTTACTTTACTACCACTACCTTTTTTTTTTTTTTTTTTGGTCCAGTAGTTGATTAAGCAGGGGAAATTTCAGTCATAGACGACTGGTCTTCCTCATTCCACTGCTGGTCGATAGAAAGCCCGAGCCTACACTTTTACCGACCCAAGGGATTTTTAACCTCCCACACCACATAGACATGCTATGAGAGCAACCGGCCTTTGATGACGCTGTAAGTTATACAGCGGTGGAAATCCAAATTGGCAGAGCTAGGGGCATGGGTAATCGAACCGCCGACCCTCAGATTAGGAGTCTGACCTAGAAAAAAGTCAGACAGTCTAACCACTCCGCCACAGAGAACGCCGTTCTCTTACTCGTAGCCCTGTTCAGAGTTGTGTCAATACTGGCAATATTGTATGGCTGGAAGACCAGTCCTCCGGTGCTGTAAATTAGATATTTTGCAGAATAAACTATTTAGGGCCTACTAAATATATTTTTAGGGAAAGAAAAAAACAGGGACCTCAGATCAAATGTGCATGACACCTTATAATTTATAGTGAGAAAAGGAGCATCTAAGTGATGCATACATTAAAAGATTATAATTTGTACATTGCATTACAATGTACATAATAGACTGGAAAATAAATGGAAAATACCCACGAAAAAAAAACATGTAAAATTAAACCAGCGGCTTTCAATTTTCTACACGTAAACTCCCAAGAAACTGACACATTAGTCACTGAACCCCAGCTAGAATTTCCCATTTGGAGCCTATGAAAAAAGGGTGTGTCCTCACTGGTTGGGTGAGACACACCCGATTAGCTGCCCTACACCCAACACGTTTCGTGACCATCGCTAGAACAGGAGCTACCCATACACGGCGTGATTAGCGAGGTGTCTGACAGCCCATAGACATGGAGATGGTTCATCGCACTCGTAGTGATGCTGCCCCCTGGTGTTGAGAATGCGCAATGACTATTCAGACACGCCCTCTATTTATTTAACAACCTAGACGATTTCCACCATGAAATCCCCCCCCCCCTACCCCCCCCCCCTCCCGGTCCAAACTCTGACGTTAATGGAATAACTAACGTGGGTAGCAGGTCAATGGGCAGCATGCTCTGTGGAAATATCTTATACTGTTATAGAGGATTTCCACCACCAACCCACCTTCTGATGGTAGTGGGAAGAACTGGTGTTGTAGGCAGCCGCTCACCGTGCAGGATGCTTTGTGGAAAAAGCTTAAACAGGATTCTCGCCACCAACCCTCCCTCTGACAGCAGTAGGAAGAAATAGTCTTGTGGGTAGGAGCTCGTTGTGCAGAATGCTCTGGGGGAAAAGGCCTCATAGAGGATTCCCACCACCAACCTGTCCGCTGATGGTAGTGGCAATGACTATTGTTGTGGATAAGAACTCACTCCACATGCTCTATGTAATCATTGTTTGCCTTAGTAATTGGTTAAGTGGTTAACTATTTGTACATATTTTAAACTATATTTTGCGATTATGGACTTCCTCCCTTTCTGCGCTGTTCAGGTCGCCTAGTCTGATGATTTTTAGTTTCAGTTCAGTTTGATTTTAGGTTTTTTTCGATAAATATATATATATGTAATATATAATCATTAGATCATAATCGACCTTATTTTAGTTGCAAGGAACCTTTTATATCAAAGGTTAATTTTGGAGATAGCTAAAGTGAAAATATGCTAAATTAATTGAGGCATGTATGTAGGGGTAACAGGTTCTCTTAATTTGACCTAGTATTCCCACCTGTGTCTAAGTTGGATATCTAGGTACAAATGTAGATAAGTGTTTAGTTGCTAGAATGATATCCTTTCATGGGACTATGCAGCTTGAAGGATCTGATTGTTAATTAACGCTTCCAGAGGTTGATATGGGATGATTAAGACCCACATTAGAGTAATGCAGTGAATATTAAAATTATGTAGCCTTCAAATTCTGGTGAATTAAACCTAATTGAAATTCAAATTGAAATGTGTTTGAACAAATACTCCATTCCATATATAAACGAAAATGTGGTATTGGATTTGGACTGGTCACCAGTCCGATGTTAGTTTTATCAGACCAGGCAGGCCATCGGAAATTATAATGAAAGTCACCATAGAGAAAGTGTTTTCAACACCATTATTGACATTTAATCCTATATATTATGGGAGTTTAAATGACAACTATCCTAAGAGATGCATACCAAAGACCCTATAATACTAAGACGGCTCACTCCCTATCTCTCCTATGGTATTGTAAATTTCGCAGTGCCACCTTGTGGTGGGTTTGATCAACTCAGCTGCTGGTTGGTGTTTCACATGTAAACACATACAATTATATTATACATGAGACAGGTAAGTATGAATACACATCAATATGAAATTGATATGAACAAACACACATCATCATCAGCATCATTATCATCGCCATCATCACACATCTTTCACATTCATATATACATTTATACATATAATATAGCATCTGTTTAACCAAGAGAACAGCCAGCACACCAAGTGGTGTGTTTGATCAATTTGATTACACAGTACAGGCTGAGTCTTAGTATTATAGGGTATTTGTGCATACTCCGATGAAAGCATCATATTGTCAAAACTGAAGTCCTTATCTAGATGTAATCCTGCATATCCAGCTTATATACTGGTGCACTCATTAGAATTAATTGCTTCTTAGACGCATCACTAAGTCAATTTAGTAGAACCTGCCAGTGTTGAAGCTTACAGCAACAATCAACATAAAATATATATTTTATTTTAAGAAATAGGGCAAAAACTAAACACAATTAGATTATGGACACTTATTACCCATTTATTATATTATTCAATACTTCATTAAAGCTGCATAGGAAAGCATCCAATTTTCTAAACCAAAAGACTTACCTAGATTTGGTTCTATATATATCCAACTTTGATTCTTAAGCACTTAAGCCCCAGTCACACATAGCCGGACGAGCCCCGGATCTTTAGCTGGACCACCCCCGGACAGCCGCGGATAAAATCGCTATAGCCCCAGTCACACATAGCCGGACGAGCCCTGGATTTTGAGCCGGACCACCCACGGACCAATGGCCCGGACCGCCACGGATAAAATCACTGTTTTCGTCGATTTTTGCCTCACAGTCACACCTTCCCGGACGAGCCCCTGACCAAAGGCCGGACCGCCCCGGACTGCCCCCAGAACGGCCCTGGACGAGCCCGGACTGGGCCGGACCGGCCCCTGACTAACCCAGACGAGGCCGGACCACCCCCCGGACTGCCCCGGACCACCCCCGGACTATCCCGGATCACCCCCGGACAGTCTGAGAGTGGTCCGTGGCTAGGCCGGGGGTAGTCCTGGATAGTCTGGGGATGGTCCGGGTCAAACCATGGCTCAAAATGACCCCGTACCACCCCCGGACCACCCCGGACCACCCCAGAATTACCCGGACCACCCCCGGACCACCCCGGATCATGCCGGATTGAGCCCGGATCGCAAAATCCCCATTTTAAGACATCCGGGGCTGAGCCCGGACGGCGCCGGACGTGCCACGGATCAGGGGGGGGGTCGCCACGGATCGCCCCGGACCACCCCGGATGGCGGTCCGGGGCTCGTCCGACCCCTGATCCGGGTATGTGTGACTGGGGCTTATCTTTGGTCGTTTTTGCCTCGCTCTCACACCTACCCGGATGACCATGGTCCACAGCCACGGATTAATCCCGTATCGGCCTCGGACAACCCACGGACGCCCCCGGACAACCTCCGGACGACTCCCGGAGTATAAAATGACCTGGACTGCCCCGGACGAGCCACGGACGACCCCCGGACAACCCAGATGCATCACGGATCACACACGGATGTTGCCGGTTAACACCGGATTGCAATATTCCCCGGACCACCCCGGATGTTTGAAACATTTTAAAACATCCAGGGTGGACCCCGGATGAGGCCAGACCAGCCACGGCTCACCAAGAATCACCAAGGACCAGCCACGGATCACGCCGGATCGCCACGGAACATGCCGGATCACGGTCCGGGCTCGTCCGGCCCCTGATCCGGGTAGGTGTGACTGGGGCTTTATTAAGCATCTGTTGCTACCTAAAAGAGAATACTAGGTCAATGTAATAGAACCTACTGTTGAACCCATGGTGTCCAACATTTCGACGGCAAACTAACATTATTTTTGCCGGTTTTCACACCCTTTTTTTGCTCAAGGGGGAACTTTCCCATGAATGTTCGGTGTTCATTCAAACTCCATCTTTATTGAACTGTGTGAATTTCATGGCCCTGTGTCGGAAATTTTACAATGCAAACAACATGCCTGATCGTCTTACAGATGTAAAACAAGGGTTAAACTTTAGCCTTCCCGAGGACAGCAGGACTGTACGACCTCATATAACTTATTAAAAAGATTATAAAACGAATAATTGCTAAATGATACCATTGAATTTTATCTCCGGTCTTGTTTTCCTTTGCCATCATGTTCATGATTGTGAGCTTTTACCTTCACCATAAGTGCCATTTAACACATGATTGATTGATTTTAAGCTTACACATCCTGTGTAAAGATGATGGTTGGATAATAATACAACAGAATAAAAGTTGAGCACTTCTCGCTATGAATACAGTATTTGCTACTGACATCAACCAACTAATTAAGATTAATTTAGTCTATTTTCACTTCAAGTGTCGCAAAATTTAGCCATTTATAATCAAAGTTCCTTCAAAGTAAAGAAGATAGATTATAACGATCAACCTAATATATTTTCTTGAAATATAGCAGAAACTCGAAAGCCGCCAAAGTAAGCAGCTTCAAGCCTCCACCGATGTACCTCTGGCGCCACCTGCCTCTTATATTACTGCGCACTTGGCTTGCTTCTTTCAGTTGGATACTTTGTGTATATCATTTTGGCAAAATGCCAATCTCACTTCTCTTCATACACATGCATATATTGCACACAGTCTTGCTTTGCTATATAACCCACATCAAAGACCCTATAATACTAAGACGGCTCATTCCCTATCTCTCCCATGGTAATGTAAATTTTGCAGTGCCATCTTGTTGTGGGTTTGATCAGCCCAGCTGCCGGTTGACGTTTCACATGTAAACACATACAATTATATTATACATGAGATAGGTAAGTAGGAACACACATCAATATAAAATTGTTATGAACAAATACACATCATCATCAGCATCATCATCAGCATCGCCATCATCACACATCTTTCACATTCATATACATTTATACATATAATATAGCACCTGTTTAACCAAGAGAACAGCCAGCACACCAAGTAGTGGGTTTGATCATTTTGATTACACAGTACAGGCTGAGTGAGCCTTCTTAGTATTATAGGGTGTTTGCCCACATCCCACTTATTCAGATACAGTCCAAACCAAAATTAGGATGACATTTTGGCAAGTGCTGAATGTTTATCAACGAGCCATATGGATGATTTAGAATTGTTAATTTAGCTTTAGCACACACACACACAAAGATTAATTGCGCCAGTATCACGGACTGGAATATTCCCAGTGATGTTTTATTGGGGCATGTTCATTAGTGGTTTAGTCCGTGCGTGTGTGTGTGGGTTGTTGTATGTATACTTTGCATGACCCTCTCAACCGGAAGTTTACACTACCAGATAGATGCATGTCCAGATCCTGTTATCATAGCTATATGGGTTCATGAGACGGCCCCGTATAGCTCACGGGGGCAAGAAAGTGTAGTCCATAGTGTTATTTGTGCACAGAGATGGAACTAGAAAGGGTGACGTGTGAGGCGTCAGGTAAAAAAAAAGGTGGCGTTTGAGTGGTTGCATGATGAGTTGAGCAAAGCAGCAGAAGAAACGGTTACACTTGGTTAGCGTTGTCGTTTGATATCTGTGCATCTAGAGGGAACAAGAAAATGTGATTTCATGGTGTTATTTGGTAGGTGTAGTAATGAAGAGCAAGAAAGGGTGATGTTTAGGTTGTGGTTTGTTACTTTATGTGTCTAGAGGGAACATGCAAATGTGCAGTTTGTGTTGTGGGTTGATAGTTTGTACACCTAGTAGGAATAAGAAAAGGTGGTGTTTGAGGTACATGTGTTAATGTAATAAAGCAAGAGAAGGTCTGATATGACCTTAGATGTTGCTAGGATGTAAAACAACAACAAACAAACAAACAGAGAAGTTCCAGTTCGAGTTCTTCTAGGTCTGTTCATAGGTCCATTTATTTCGTTATAAGTACAGTTTTACTCGTGTCGATACTGAACATATTAATGTAAAAATTGGGAGGTGGGGAAACAAACCCATAAATGATTGTATAGTGCAGTTCGACATATTAAGGGACAATAATGTTTGTGATAATCACAAATAATATGATGGGGTACTGCATGTTTGAAGTGAAAACATGCCAAATTAATGTTGGCATGCGCGTCAAAATTCTGAGACCATAGGCCTCAACATTAACAGGTCCTATTAAATATACTTTGTATATTCGCTTGTATGCAATAACATATGTGTAATGCGTGCATCAATTTGTAAGTTGGATATGTAGGATCAAATCTAGGTGAGTTTTCATTTAGAAAATGTGATGCTTTCATCGGAGCATGCAGCTTTCAACTTAAGAATTGTGTTGAACGGGCAGTTGTCACTTACCACTCCATGTCACTTACCACTGAATGTCACTTACCACTTACTGTATGCTGCACACAGCGTGTGAAACAGAACTCCAGAGTCCGCTTCTGGTGCATAATAGGTTTGGGCCTATAGAGGATGGCTAGAATGAAACGGATGTCTAACCACATGCTGTGTGTACTGTAAATAAAAGAAACTAGACACAATATTAAAAAAGAGGGTTTGTACTCCAGGGTATCAAGGCCGAGACATCGTGTACTTTGGCAATTTGTATGTAAGTTAATGGATTTAAGCACCTTCATTGTTTTTGCATTGTCTCTGTTTTGTGAATTTGGGGAATTTTGTGTGTGCATGTATTTTATGTGGTTTTTTTTTGTGTATGGCTCGTTTTGTTAGGTATTATTTTTGCTACAAAGCTTTCCTAAGGCACGGAAGCTACTGCTTCCATGTATATACATATAATACATATTATAGGGAAAAAAAGAAAAAAAAAGTACACAGAGAAAGAGATTGTAAAAAAATAGAAAGTGTATGTACCACGTTATTCTGCATGTGTTTTCAGAATGTGCAATTTAAAAACAACAAAAATTTAATTCGGGGACAGGTTTTTATATATTTATAATAATTTAGTAAATTAGGTTATTTCACTTATGGACAATTTCCTTTAATCGTGCATGGCCGTGAAACTGTTGGGCCTGATGGTTATGGTAAATCAAGTCGGTTTCGGTTTAATTTATTATCGTGACGAAATAGTTGAAATGTATAGCTCTTTTGTGGTTTTTTCTTCTGTTTTTGTTATTTCTCTTTAAGAAAAACAAACAACAACCAAACTCGATATGATATGATATTGCTCTGTATTACTAAAGATATGTTAGTTCTCGGGGGATGATCTGATGTCCATTAACCAAAGGTTATATGCAGCAAGGCGTTTTGTCGGCCATTTAAAAATTGTGTGTGTATATATAGGTATGCAGGTATTGCAATACCTCAGGGAGTTTGACGCCCCTGCTCTGCAGAGTTGTAAACCACTACCTTGTGGTACAGGTTCTTGACAGAACCGAAGGCTAAGGGAGCAAACCCTAAACAGAAAACCATGTCACTGTGGCAGCATTAAGGGCAGTTGATGTATGGAACTCCCCACATCTCCCGACCAGCCAAAGCAGGGACAAATATTTTTGCGCCTGTCTGGACATGTTCTTGCCGGTGTGAAACCTCTATTTGCTCCCCGAGAGAGTGCACTTCAACACTTTTGTAAGCAGCTTTCACGAAATAAGAGAGCTAAATGGAGAGTGGCAGTCAAGTAATGAAAGCAGTCTTTGTCGCATTGCGACCGACAGCATGATGATCATGATGATGACATATATTTTTATACATAGTTATATATATATATATGGTGATGACATATTCTGCTCCATATGAGGAATTAAGAGGTCACTTTGCAGTTGCTTGAAACCTCCTCCCCCCACCTCCCGGTTTATTTCTGCCAATATCATAATAGAAGTGACCTGTCGCTGCCCAGCCGGATAACAAGGGTGACCACGGGTGACATGGGTAGAACAGTCCACGAAAGGGACTGTCCCTACTAGCGTGTTGCGACCAGAGAGAAATACAGTATTAGCCCGTGCCCGTAAAGCTTGTTTTATTTAATGACGCCTCGAGACCACATTGATTTTTATCACTGGCTATTGGACGTCAAACATATGGTCATTCTGACATATTTCTTTGGAGGAAACACGCCACAACCTCTACTCTTTCCTATAAGTAGTAAGCACTTTCCCACACACAGGACAGCACATACCACAGCCTTTGATGAACCAGTTGTGGACCACTGGTTTGAAGGGAAAATAGCTCAAATTGCAAATGGTTCCACTGAGCAGAATCGATAGGATGACCAACACCTTCACAGGTGGACACTCTACTGCCTGAGCTACGGCCCGCTCCGTTCATTGATTTAATTTAGTCAGAAAGTACATGTTGCTGTACGTGTTGCTGTCATGTTACATGTACATTTAATTTATGATTCTAGATTTTAATTTGTATGTAGCTATAAGCAAATAAATAAAAGTTGATGTTTGTTTGTTTGTTGTTGTTGTTTTAAGGAAGGAAAGAAGGGAGGGAGAACGGAAGAAAGAAAGAAAGTGTGGAATAAATAAAGAAAAAGAGAGTGAAGCTCCATATTATGCTATAAATAATTTGCATTAGTTCTCTACAGCAAATCCATACATATGTAGGGGTGCAACTCTGCCATTTCACGGATTTCCACGATTTTAGGTAATTTGTGATTTTCTCCAGATATTATTTAAATACAACTAACTGAAAGGAATACTTGAAATATTCAACGATGTCCCTGTACTGAGTGAGGTTGGATTTCAGTGAAAACGAAAATATTCTCTTATTGCTTAGTACTCTCAGGGAATCGCTGAAAAATCTCAGAAGTTAGATTTCATCTGGTACTCTCATCATTATCCTAGCTCCACTGCTCTGATCAGTCAGTATAACCTATCCTTGAAGAGCGTTCCACTGTCCTTGTGATCGTATTATCGCCCAGCTAGGCCTCACTGTCCATGTTTTCTCTCCGCGCTCACTTTCATCTCCACATATGTTAGAAAGGAACAAAGTAGAAAGAAGGAAATAAGAAGAGTAACATTTCATATTATTCTGTAAATAACTTGCATTAAAAATTTATTTAAAAAAAAGAGAAACAAACAAACATAAAGAGTAAAATTCCATATTGTGCTATAAATAACTTGCATTATTTAAAAATAAATCAGTGAACACGTGAGGAAAGAAAGAAAGAAAAAAAGTAAGAAAGAAAGAAAGAAAGGAAGAAAGAAAGAGACAGAGAGTAAACTGCATAGTAAGCTAAGCAAGCAAGAAAGAATTAATGAAACAGAAAGAGTAAACCTACATAGTAAGCTGTAAATAACTTTTACATAGTCAGTACACGCAAACAAGTGATTTGTATTTAAGAGAGATACTTTGCAAAACTCATTTAAGGCTTAAAATAACGTTGGTAATTTGGACAATTTTACAGCCACAAACAAACAATAAAATAAAAAGAGGAATAGAAATGGCTCTGATCAGTCAGTATAGCCTATCCTTGAAGAGCGTTCCACTGTCCTTGTGATCGTATTATCGCCCAGCTAGCCCTCACTGTCCATGTTTTCTCTCCGCGCTCACTTTCATCTCCACATATGTTAGAAAGGAACAAAGTAGAAAGAAGGAAATAAGAAGAGTAACATTTCATATTATTCTGTAAATAACTTGCATTAAAAATTTATTTAAAAAAAAGAGAAACAAACAAACATAAAGAGTAAAATTCCATATTGTGCTATAAATAACTTGCATTATTTAAAAAGAAATCAGTGAACACGTGAGGAAAGAAAGAAAGAAAGAAAGAAAGAAAGGAAGAAAGGAAGAAAGAAAGAGACAGAGAGTAAACTGCATAGTAAGCTAAGCAAGCAAGAAAGAATTAATGAAACAGAAAGAGTAAACCTACATAGTAAGCTGTAAATAACTTTTACATAGTCAGTACACACAAACAAGTGATTTGTATTTAAGAGAGATACTTTGCAAAACTCATTTAAGGCTTAAAATAACGTTGGTAATTTGGACAATTTTACAGCCACAAACAAACAATAAAATAAAAAGAGGAAAAGAAATGGCGAGAAAAGAGCGGATTCACCGGTATCTGGGTCACGTATGGGCCGGTTCTCTGCGCATGCGCCCGCGGTACGTGCAGGTGATACGGGCGGAGTTGCCTTACACGGGGGCGGGAGTGATACATGGGTTAGCAGCGGGGTCATCCATAAATCACGGACACCCTAATTTCGCCATCTTGCTGCCTGCTCGCCCCACTCTCTGTTGCGCTTTAGAAACGCATTTCCGTTCACAATCACTTAAGAATGACGTCACGCTTGAGCTTTGTCTTCCACCCACCCTCCCCCTGCCTATCTACTGCCTGCCTGCCTGCCTGCCTGCCTGCCTCCCTCCCTCCCTCCCTCCCTCCCTCCCGCTCTCCCTCCTTCCGCCCCTCCGTCCCTCCCTCCTTCCGTCCCTCCCTCCCTCCTTCCCTCCCTCCCTCCCTCCTTCCCTCCCTCCCTCCTCCCTCCTCCCTCCCTCCTCCCTCCCTCCCTCCCTCCTCCCTCCCTCCCTCCCTCCTTCCCTCCCTCCCTCCCTCCCTCCCTCCCTCCCTCCCTCTCTCCCTCCCTCCCTCCCTCCTCCCTCCCTCCCTCCCTCCCCTCCCTCCCTCCCTCCCTCCCTCCTACCTCCCTCCCTACCTCCCTCCCTCTCTCCCTCCTTCCGGCCCTCCGTCCCTCCCTCCTTCCGCCCCTCCCTTCCTCCCTCCCTCCCTCCTCCACCCCTCCTTCCCTCCCTCAATTTCTTGTACAGTCATTATGTATTGACATTATTGACCTTTTGCTCATTTGGTTTACAGTCATTAGATATGAACATTAGATGCATTTCACTGATTTTCTTGTATAGTCATCAGTTATTGAAAATAATGATCTTTTGCTGATTTGTTTAGACAGTCATCAGATATTGACATTAAGTGCCTTTCAATTGATCACCTACTCTTGTATTAACATGCACATTCCGCTAGTTCTATTCAGTTTGATCACCTATTCATGTATTAACATGCACATTCCGCTGGTTCTATTCAGTTTGATCATAGTAACATGCACATTCCGCTGGTTCTATTCAGTTTGATCCCCTACTCATGTATTAACATGCACATTCCGCTGGTTCTATTCAGTTTGATCATCTACTCATGTATTAACATGCATATTTCGCTGGTTCTATTCAGTTTGATCACCTACTCATGTATTAACATCATCACACCTTTCATTTCTTCCAGGTGAGTACAACCGATGACTACCTAGCATACCTTTCACCCATCACCTAATGCAGACTTCAGTGAGTATATTACAGAATGGTGGCAACAGTCAAAATGCCACGCCTATTTTTTGTTGTTGCTTTCCTTCCACCCCCAGTGCGCATGATTCTCGGTGTAAACATTTCTGAGACATAAAATAAACAGCACCACATTACCCCGATGCACATGTCCATTAGAACATCGCGCTATCAGCGTGGGAAGCGAATGCTTGCTGATAAGATTGATGGAGATAACAGTTGGGGAGTGCTAGCTCTCTGTAAGAAGATTACAAAATATGGTTGCATCTTTAGACGGATGACTTCACTTGTTGTCCAATCAGAATTCCATGCGAACTACCCGACATAGTGAAGGGGTCGTTCTACAGGAAATGTATTATGTTTGTCCTGTTGGGTTTCGTAAACAAAGGGAACATCATGCCGAAAACTGGCCTCGAACCCACATGTCTGCCATTCCGGTGTGTGCGTCTTAACCATTAGTCTATCGAGGCTTCCTGATGTAATCAACCTACCCACGCCTCCCTGTCTGCGAGGTTAGTGCAGCTCACTAAATGAGTAGGTTTATGTAACTATTATATATAATAAATACAGGGTGGAAAGATATCCGCGTTTTTTGCGGATTTCCACGATTTATTATATTCACCAATTACTGTTCACAAAATGCTAATATATATGGCAGCAATTGGTTAGCCCGAAACCCGTCCTATATGACCTTAGATGTTGCTAGAACAGAAAGAGTGACGGGTCATTATAGTCATAAGAAGGGCAGCTGAACCCTGACTTCTGGCATTTTTCCGCGATTCCCTGAGTCTTATGGGGGAATATCCAAATTTTCACGGAAATTCACCGTTGGTTCTGCCAGAACTCGCTAGGTAGTGCCAAGGTCTCGACCTCATTTCTGTGTTTCTTTTTGCGAGAGACCACTTTCATCCCTGATATATATACATACAGATACATACGCACATACATTACATACATACATACATACATACATACATACATACATACATACATACATACATACATACATACATACATACATACATACATACATACATACATACATACACGCACACACACACATACATACATACATACATACATACATACGTACGTACGTACGTACATATGTATGTACGTACGTGCGTGCGTACGTGAGTGCGTACGTACGTACGTACATACATACAGACTGGTGTGCTCAGTGTCAGGATAATGTGACTGAGTGGGATACCAGGTCATGGTCCCGGCGGCCTGGTTTCCCAGTGAGACAGCACTATAAAGTCGCCAGGATGCGCACTGTCACAAGTCGGTACCCGTCCTGATATGACCTTAAATGTTGCTAGGACGTAAAACAACAACAAACAAACAACAAACAAACAAACATACATACATACATACATACTTACTTACATACATACATACATACAATGTATACATACATACATACATACGTACGTACGTACGTACGTACGTACACACACATACATACATACATACATACATACATACATACATCCATCCATACATACATACATACATACATACATACATACATACATACATACATACATACATACATACATACATACATACATACATACATACATGTAGCATACATACATATACATATTTAACCGTCGGGCTAATCCACCCCCGCTTAAGGCGAGCCTTCCTGTTAATTTATATAATTATTTCCATTTGAATTTCCTGGGCCAGCCACGGGCCGCCGCTGCCTCTCATCCCGTCTGCAGGTAGTCCGTGTCCTTCCCGGGCTAAAGTCGGCCAGCCAGAGTATCATCTAAATACAGAGGTTTGCCCCCTCTCGCATTTATCGGCCTAAAGCAATTACTTAGTTATTTCAACTAACTGGCTGGTCTACTTGCCTTACGGTGTATTTAATATGTTTAAATTGATCCAGAACTAAGCAGATGCGCTAGTGTCACTACCACTGTCACTGATAATCAGCCTAAGTTACTGTCTTATTTTAGCCAAAAGATCTATACGTTAATTCTGTTCATATGTCTGGTATAATCTCCCCGCAGATGGGTTAAGTAGCTGCATAAGGCCTATTTAGGCTTAAGGCCCTTAATTATATATATAAAACAATCCAATGTTAAGTTTGACCATAGCGGTTTACTCCATAGAAATCTGGAGGATAGTAAAGAATGCAAAGAACGTTCCAATCTACTTTTCCAAGAGCTCACAGCTTTTTATTCTTAACCAAACTAACATTCGTTCGTAGCACATATCGTAGAAGTATCATGCAAACCCCTCCCCTAATCATTAATTTCAAACAAGTTTAGAATTTCGATAATATAGGCCTAAAACTCGGCTAAAACATCAGAGCATTATTAAATACATCTGATCGGTCTGGGTCCAAACGCCCGACCTCCTATCGTTCCCAGGCGAGTCGCAATTTGCGTCTCCTAGCAACACTTTACGGCCGGAAACCCGGTGCCCCGTGAATGTTTGGCATTCACGAGTCTGCCATGGCGAGTAGCCCGTATTTCCAAATACGGGTTAATCGGCGCACGCTCGCGAATGTCACAAGGCGAGTAGTCTCGCCCACTTCACTTACATGTGCATTTGTTTTTAATATACACTAGTTCACATATATATGAATGATATAAAAAATAGTAAGATTAACCATGCGCAATACATATTCTATAGAATGACCCCATCAGTATGTAGGCTAGATTGTATGAACATCTGAGTGAACGACAAGTGAAGTCGTGGGTGTAAAGATGCCTGCAGTACATTTGAATACAGTATAACACCGTTAAACCAAACTTGAAGGGACCCTAGAAATTTGTTTGGATTAACCGATCATTGGTTTAACCGAGCTTTGGCTTCAACTTTGACTTGGCTTTGGCAAAAACGCGGGTGACTTATGAATGTAATATACAGTGGATGTGGACACTTTGATTATTGTTTTTTTTTTATCTATATACAGTATAATCCCGTTAAACGATCGGTTAATCCAAACTTTTTTCGGCGGCGGGGCAAAATACTACCACTTATCATATAAAATAAGTCTCAGATGACCTTATAACCACATGAAAGTTTGGTTTAACCGTATCAGAAGTGGCCTTGGGCCCGACAATTATGTTTGGATTAACCGATACTTTGGATTAACCGACTTTGGTTTAACCAACTTTTTTATATGATAAATGGTAGTATTTTGCCGGGCCGCCGAAAAAAGTTTGGATTAAACAATCGTTTGGTTTAACCGAGCTTGGTTTAACGGGGTTGTACTGTATCAATCAAGTTTGATGCCTGGATTGTGAGACTGGCATTTCGCCAATCTTACTCAGTGAGTTATATGGGAGAGGCCAAAGGGTGGGAAGTACGTAGGCAGCCTCCTTAAACCGAGCTGCATGTTACCCTTCTTTGTGAAGGCGATAGTATGTGGGTGGAGGAGTGGGCGGAAGAAGAGGAAGAAGAGGAAGAAGATACTTGTTGCTACCTTGTTGCTACCTTGCTTGGTACTCAGCATTGGTAGTTTATGGTAAAAGACTGGTTGCTTCAATGTCGGATAATAATATGACTGAGTGGGATATCATGGTGATGGTACCAGAACTATAATTAAAAGTCGATCTCAGTGCGCCGTGTCACAAGTCGGTGGTGCCCTTTGACTGCCATGACCGTCGGTGTTGCTAGACTGTAACCAGACGGGATGGCCGAATGAGTTAGAGCGTCCGTCTCCCGTGTTGGTAGGTCATGGGATCGTGGGTTCGAATCCTGGTCGAATCAAACCAATGACTTAAAAATTGATACTTGTCGCTTCCTAGCCAGAAGCTCGGCACTACTAGGATAGGACAAGGAGCAGTGGAATGAGGAAGACCAGTCGTCTGCGACTGAACTTTCCCCTGCATGCTTAAACAAATCATGTACACAAAAAACGCCCCCAAGAAACAAATGTTCTGCTATGAGAACATTAGATGGGGATGAAAGCCTTTGCGATGTTGCCCTATTCTTGTAATGTCATCGGTTGTACTCACCTCGAAGAAACGAAAGGTGCGATGATTTTAATACATGAGTAGGTGATCAAACTGAATAGAACCAGCGGAATGTGCATGTTAATACATGAGTAGATGATCAAACTGAATAGAACCAGCGGAATGTGCATGTGGGATATGCCCTATTCTTGTAATGACGAGCGCCAGGCTAGGCCACGACAGGTATTAATTGTGTAGGTCATCACTAGCTTAAGAAGCATCAACTTATCAAAATCACACAAATTTAGATTTGATTCTACATATTTAACTTAGATACTATTTCACTTATTGAGCATGTATTGCCCCATAAAAGTATACTGAGTCAATTTAATAGAACATGTTACTGCTGAAGCCTATGGTGTCAAAGTTTTAGCATGCTTGCCAAAACTAATTTCACATGTTTATTCTTAAAATATCTCAACAGTTAGTCATTTAAGATTTTTTTTAAAAAGGTACAGCAAACTAAAGTAAGGTAGATTATGACAGTCGGTTAATATATTTATCTATAAAAATAAGTGACAGAAACTCAAAACCATCGAATTATGCAACTTTAACTCAGCCGGGTTTTGAAACCGACGAACTTCCGCACGGGACGCCAGCCAGCCAGCGCTTTAAACGATTCGGCCATTGCTGGATACCAGGGCCAGGTTCAGGGTACGCCTCTGAGACAACTCGGGGAAATCCCTGACGTCACGCTAGTCTGAACGGTAAAAGCAGTTTGTCGCCTCGAAAATGGCCGCCCCCCTCCCATAGGCAGTGGCCATTTGCAATGGAAAAGCTGCACTGTGATTGTTGGAAACCACTAAATACGGTGGCCATTTTCGAGGCGCTCTTTGTCTCCTGTCTGAAATGGGAGGCGTCTCTGAGACGCACACTGAATGCAAATAGGCCAAAAGGGGTCTCCGAGACGTCTCCGCTGCACCTCCGAGACGCACCCTGAACGCGGCCCAGCATCAGCGTCTTTGGGTGTCTTTGAATACTGGTGGTGTGAATGGGCCACATACTGAATGTGGGTGGCATGGTGAGGCTGGAACTAGCGATCTGTACCATGTCAGCGCGACATGCCTCAGGAGATGAGAGTGCTGCTAGTGCAGGCGACGACACGAGTTTTCTGTTAGGTGTGGTCGGGTGTGTCTATAGAGTTTCACACCTCCACCCGGATCACACCCAACAACTCCTGCCTTCTGATTTCGTCTACCCGTCACTAAAAAACAGTCGTCTGGTTTCAATCAAAATTCACCATAGGTTTTCTTTTCTATTTTTGTATTCTGTAAAAGTTGGTTGTTTTTTTACCACATTAACAAAAATGTCATATATCAGACAGTTTTCAGAGAGAATTTTATTTTCTTCGAGGATCGATCTCTTTTCATTTGATTATAATCTACAGATCATATATGTCGGTATCGAAGCTCTAAGTTAAGATCATAGATTAAGGTTGGCGTAGGGGGGTAATAATTTAGCTTTTTTTCCTTTTGAAATGTGGCTGGTTTTCATTTGTACCATAATCTATTTCTTTTAAAGACGCATGCATGGTCTGATGGTTTTGAGTTTCTGCTATATATTTTAGATAAATATATCAGTGCGATCATTATGATCTACAGCTTGAAGTAACCTTTATTTTTAAAGGGTTAACTCTGGTGGTATTTGAAGTGAAAACACACTCAATGTTTGCATGTAGGGCGAAATGTTGAACATGAGAGGCTCCTGTACAGATTAGTTTCTACTCACTACCTTCCCACTCTGAGCGGACAATCATGGGGAGGGGGGGGGGGGGGCTTCACAGGCACCCAGAGACAACACTATATACCGTCCTACCTCTGTGAAGTGACTGGCCTGGCTCTCAGTGCCTGCACCCATCACGCTTCACTGGTACCCGATGTGAACCCGACCCCACACACAGCACTCGGTGCTGGTTGAGTGGCTACCAGGCGGCGCACTGAGCCTGTTTATTACTCACGCGCATGCGCACAGGTGAAATCGATTATGAAAATCTGGGTCTCTCGGTATTTTCACCAAATGAATATTAAATTCTACCTCATTGAGCAAGTCTTGCTGCAGCACCGAGGCACTGATCTTCTGGTCATAGTGTACATAATGCAGAAGTGAATAACAAATGAGGCTAAGTTAGCAGCTGGTTAGGCCTAAAAATAAATATTGTACTTCCCGTCGTGCGACCAACCCTGTAAAAAGTTGCTGAACTTGTTACTTCAATGAAAATTGTCTGACCAATTATGTGGGTGGTTACATTAAATTACATGAGTTAGCGCGTCCGTCTCCCGTGTTGGTAGATCGTGGGGTCGTGGGTTCGAACCCTGGTCGAGTCAAACCAATGACGTAAAAATTGATACTTGTTGCTTCCTAGCCTGGCGCTTGGCACTATTAGGATATAGCAAGGACTGGTTGGCTCAGTGTCAGGATAATGTGACTGAGTGGGATATCAGGTCATGGTGCTGGTGGCCTGGTCTTCGAGTGGGGCAGCACTAGAAAGTCACCATGAGTGCGCACTGTCACAAGTCGGTACCCGTCCTGATATGACCTTAGATCTTGCTAGGATGTAAAACAACAACAAACAAACAATAAATTACATCACTGTCAAGGGATTCATGGTAAAATAAATAATTGTTTAAATCCCTACTTACCTATCCTACTTTTTTGTTTGCCTGTAACCGGAAACACAACTTTTTTCCGACCTCAGTACTAAGTTGTAGTTTAGTGAAACATTGAAGCTGTAATGTTATTCGTTATGATTGATGTGGCTGAGTTGGGTTGATTGATGTCTGAGTTGGCAGTTGGTGGGTGTGTGTGTGTTTGTGTACGTCTGTGTGTATGTACGAATAGAGTATCTGGTGCTGAGCATGCGCCAATGGTAATTCATAATAAATCAGTTTGGAGTATCTTGGAAGTGGTAGGTACTGTGTGGGCACAATATGGCAGCATAAGGACCTATTGGGGTTAAGACTTACATTAATATGCATGTTCCACAGATCCTATTTCCTCGGGCCCTATAATTACCTATGCCTAGTCCGATTGTTTTTTTAGTTTAGTACAGCTCTTTAGATGGATACATTGACAAAGCTATACTCGGACAATGTACCATTACACCAAACAGATAAGTATGCATTGTAATGGATATTGGAATATTATCAACATCATATGGACATGCCAGTTCTCTGAGGATATGCCAGTTCTCTGAGCCTATGTCAGTTTTCGAGGATATATCAGTTTTCTAACCACATGTCAGTTCCGTGAGACAAATAAGTGTTCACACTTCCTATCTACCATTCGCTATTAGCTCTGTCTGGAACTATGTCGGCAGTTATACCTGATGTATGAGTGCCGTGTGGTATACCCGTTCCGTGAAACTGTCAGTTCTCTCAGTCCATGTCACTTATTGTCAGTGATGTAAGGATATGTCAGTAATGTGACATTACATGTTTAACCGTTTGGCTATTCCACCCCCGCCTAAGGCGAGACTACGTGTTAATTTATGTAATTATTTCAATGTGAATTTCCCGGGCCTGCCGTGGGCCGCCGCCGCCTCTCCTCCCGTCTGCAGATAGACCGTCTCCATCGTTGTCATTCCCGGGCTAAGGGCGGACAGCCAGAGTATCATAGAAATATGTTTTTTTGTCCCTCCCCGAATTTATTATAACAAAGCAGTTATTTATTATTTCAACTAACTGGCTATCCTCCCCGCCATTCGGTGTGTGTTATTATGCTCGAATTAATCCAGAACTAAGCAGACACTCCCTGTGCCTCTGCTACTGCGACTGATAATCAGCCTAAGTTAATGTCCTACTTTCAGCCAAATAGCACTACGTTAATTCTGTTATTATGTCCGTTATTATCTTCCCGCCGATGGGTTAATTGGCTGCATAAGGCCTACCAGGCATAAGGCCCTTAATTACATATATATATATATCAATCAAATAGCAAGTTGACCATAGCGGTTAATCTACAAGAAGACTGGAGAATACTAAAGAATGCAAGGAACATTCCAATTTACCTTTCCAAGAGCTCACGGCTTTATTTTTAACCTTCGTTGGTAAGTTAAATCAGTTTGGAATTTCGACAATAAAAGCCTAAATCTCATCTTAAACATCAGAGCGTGCATAAACACGTCCGATGGGTCGGAGCCCGAGCACTCGACCTTCCACCGTTGCTAGGAAAGTCACAATTGACGTCTCCTAGCAACGCGTTACAGCAGGGAACCTGGCCCCGCAATTGGTGGCAAATGCGAGCCTGGTGAGTAGCCCGCATTTCAGAATGCGAGCTAATCAGCCCAGCCCGCATTTCCACCGGTCGAGTAGTCTCGCTCACTTCACATGTAATAACATAACTTTGATATCGTCAATACCTTTGATATATCATCAGTTAACCATAGCATACAGTAGGCACCTGTTCCATTAATAATAATTACATGTGGCTCACTCGGTATTTCAAACAATGGCAAAGCCCGACTGGAAATTACGAAGGAAGCAGGAGCTTTGAGCCATGATGGGATAATACATGCATGAGGCTCAGACATGGGCTATTGATAGTGATAATAGCCAATCTCCACAACGGATTGTGCGCACATTAGGTATGGGGAGCCATGCATACTGATCACTGATCTATAGAGCGCCAAAGACATTGTAGTAAGACGACAGCTCTATGCATTTAAGCAAGCAGGGCTGCTGTCACACTGCAGGTGACTCTGTATGTAGACAGAGCTGCTGTCACACTGCAGGTGACTCTGTCTGCAGACAGAACTGCTGCCACACTGCAGGTGACTGTCCGCAGACAGAGAGCTGCTGTCACACTGCAGGTGACTGTCTGCAAACAGACCTGCTGTCACACTGCAGGTGACCATGTCAGCAGACAGAGCTGCTGTCACACTGCGGGTGACTATGTTTGTAAATAGAGCTGATGTCACACTGCAGGTGACTATGTCCTCAGATAGAGCTGCTGTCACACTGCATGTGACTGTCTGCAGCAATAACTGCTGTCACACTGCAGGTGACTATGTCTGCAGATAGACCGTCTGATTAGGTGCATGTGCCACTGTCAGTGGTCTGGACTCAGTCAGTATTCACTCACATACACATATATGCCACTGGTCTGTCAGTTCAGTAACTGACCGGTCGCGGTAGCTGAATCAGTAAGAGTACTCGTTTCCTACATGGAAAGTCAGACGTTCGAATCCCTGCCGAGTCAAAGCTATGACTTACAAAATTGATACTTGTCGCTATCTAGCTTGACGCTCAGCAATAAAATATTAATAGGATAGAGCATGGACAGGTTAGCACAATGTCAGGATAATGTGACTGAGGGGGACCTTGTCTCCCAGTGGGACAGCACTATAAAGTCACCATTCATGCTGCTACTCGCCCTGATATGACCTTAGATGTTGTTATGATGCAAAGCTCCAACACACAAATAGTTTATTAAATACATGGTATGGCCGTCTAATGTGCAGTGATTATATCACCAAAACTGATAGCAAATACACGGTCACTGCAAAAATGGCACCAACTTTTGTTGTTATTTTATTACAAATTTAATGTGTAGTGTTTACTAAAAGTGACAGCAAAAGTAAGGACGTTTCAATTTGACACCAAAAACTAACAGAAACAAAATCCAAAGCTTTCAGCTTAATATTAGTTGAGTTGGACAAGAACACAACGTGTGCCTGATTAATGACCTCAACAGGTGCAGGCGGCAACATGGTTTGCATTAACTAGCCATGAATACCTCAGGAGCGGCATGCTATGCTATCTCCTACAGTGGTAATAAATCACAAGGTTCCTTTTGCCGTCTTCCATAGTGCATTAACCCCTACTCTTCGCTTATTTGTATGCCACTGTATGTCTGTCATGTACATTATATATGTATTTATCTACACAACTACTTTTTGAACCGACAGAGAGTGCCAGGTTACAGAGGAGTTTACAGAGAATAAGGGGTGTTGGGAAGCGAGAGGTGTCTGGATACGGACACCGAAAAACATAAGTGGAGAGGGTTCAGCAACACAAATCTTATGGCTCAGCTTCACGGGCACACGTGTCACCAACAAAAGGAAACACACAAAACACACAAAACACGCCGAAACACACGTAATTTCAGCAGGCGGTTGGTGGAACGCCTCGGCAACGTGAGCCTTGTTAACCACCGTCTAGACGCACGTGGGTAGTAGTGACTGTCACAAGCCGTGAGGAGACAGGTTAATTTGGCTAAGTACTACAGTATTACTAGTAGGCTTATTCTGAGGGTAAGATTGTGACATTAGATATGTGTTAATCCAATAAGCCCTTATCTAGGGAAAGGGTGGGGAATGGGACAGAAGAGTTTGTTTGTTTGTTGATGTTTTATGTCCTAGCAACATCTACATTCATTTCAGAACGGGTACCGACTTGTGACGGTGTGCACTCATGGTATCTTTATAGTGATGCTTCACTGGGAGACTAGACTGCCAGTGCCATGACCCAATATCCCATTCAGACACATTATCCTGATACTGAGCTAACCAGTCCATCCCTATCACAGTAATGCAGAGTGCCAGGCTAGGAAGCGACAAGTATCAATTAATGGGTGCACCAAATCTGGGTAAATACTTTGTTTTAATCTGATTAAGCAACTTTTCGTTTAAGCTAACTAGACGAAGATGTGAATATTTAATGTTGGAAGCTCACTTTCCATACGCACAATTCGATACATGATATCTTGTATGATATGTGTAAAATATAAAAGAATTTAAAATCGAAATAGCTGTTGGTCTATGGATAGCCATTTCAAGGGTCTGAATGTGTACGTGGGAAAATGCGATGTACATAAACTTCAATCGGTCGATACATTGATCCGAACAATTTGCCTACGTGAATTAGTGTTTGTAATGTATTACTAGCGTAGTGCGGGATAGATGAGACTGTCTCAAAAGGTGCTGAGCAATATGGGACAAAACTTTGTCCATAGTAACGATCAACACACTATCTACTTATGCATTTGCTCAGGATAAACTGATTTGTTTTTTACATGGTGTTTCATAATCCCAATAGAATACATATTGATTTGAAGCAAATGTCCTTGTGTTTTCAGTGTAACCATTTCTGTGCTGTTTTGTGTCAATCGTTACTATGGACAAAAAAACGAAGAGCTAGCACCTTTTGAGACAGGCTGAGATAAAAGATTCACCCTTACTGTGCTGTACTCTATTGCCAGCTGTCTGTCAGCCAATCAGATGAGACCTAAGTAGTGGGCGCCCGACCGATTATGTCAGGCGCTGTCTCTCTCTGGTCAGACCACCGCATGGCAGACGTATTTACCCGTCCATATCACATAATCCGATGAAAGATTTTTAAAGTTCTGGCCCGACGTTAATGACATTAAACTGGGGAACGCCTGGGATACACTTAAGATGCTTTAGTCAACCTTAATATCAACTGCGGCATTTTTTCTTGTGTCTCTGTTATGTTGGGCACCAACCGTTGTGTTTGCAGTTTGTAGGCTTTGATTTAGAAAGTTTTGTTGCTGTTGAGGTTTTTTGTTTTTTTACTAATTGTATTTGGAATATCTCAAGTGGTGGGGACATACTGGTCTCAGAATGTGCTCAGATGTGTACAGCTGCTGACCCTGAGCACATTAACATGGCGGCCTGATGTTGGTTTAAAACTGTCATCATGTGCAGAATGCCTGCACAGAGAGGCTTATAAAAAATGTTTTAAATAGTCGCAGTGATGCCAGCACTTGTCTTATAATGTCAAAAGTGTCACCGCGGTGACTAGTATTGCTAATGTCAGTTAGCATGTGCAGCGTCAACATTGTCACTAGCATCAGAAGTGCCACTCATGTAGGAATTGTCAGCGCTGTAAATGGTGTCAGTCCTGTCACTCCTGCCACTACTGTTAATTAATATGAGCAATATGAGCACTGTCAGAAACAGTTCTGGGAAAATTGAACTTTGTGTCAACACTATTGTTACTTAATGGCATTCTCATCCAGACCTCATGCTACTAAGTATACGCCGACTATTATTATACCAAGATGAAAGAGCGCGTTATTTCATCGCTGATTTCCTCGATTTCCGCGGAAAATCGGTTGCAGCCACTCGCGGGCGCTTTACTGCTACAGACTCACAAAAAAGATATGACGGAAGCTGGATTTCCCCACTGTTTTTCTTCTGTTTTTGGGGGGGGGGGGTTGTTGTTTCCCCCTCCTTATTTTTATTTGTTGGGGGTGTGGGGTGTGGTACAAAGCTACTTTCATCCGTTTATTTTTTGTAACATGGACAGGCCGTAGTCACTAACTGTCTGATGTTACTGCTGTTCACACTGTCGAGACGAACATTTATTGAATACATGAGCAATACTATGTGTTTTTTTGTGGTCTTTTTTAAACAATAAAAATAAAACCTCAATGAATCTTACTCACACCAGACATTTTCATGATGGTAGGACGGGGAGAGAGTGTGTGTGCGTGTGTGTGTGTGTGTGTGTGTTTGTGTGTGTGTGGGGGGGGGGGGTTAAAAGTGATCACTTTGCGGACTGTAGGCTTATTAGTGAGGTTCTTGGCGTTGCCTTCTCAGAGGATTGCAGTTTATGCTGACGTGGGTATTCTGTCGAACTGAGTAGGCTATAGCGGATGGAGTGTGGCTGAAGCCCAGGCGGAGGTGGTGGTGGTAGTGGTGGTGGCGATGCTAGTGGTGGTGGTGGGTGATGGTCATTATACATGAATGAATTTTGTAACAGGATATTAAACAAACAAAAAAAGTTGCCTGGTTTGGTGGTTTTAAGTTTCTGCCATGAAGTAACTTTTATTTTAAATGACTAAAATTAATTTATCATGTTTTCACTTCAAATATCTCCAAAGTGTCCCACTTATAATCAAAGTTACTTCAAACTAACGTAAGGTAGATTATAACGAGTAGGCCTCATCTGGCACCCTTCCCGCCACCCTACCCCCTTCGCCCTCTCCACAAAGATCCGAGTTCAGACTACTACTTTGTGGCTGCACTAAATTAGTGTCCATGGTTCTACCAGAGAGCGTGTATATAAACAGATGAGAGGGACAACTGTCATACTAGACCCTGTAACAGCTGCCGACTGTGGCACTCCAAGTGGTGGTTGTTGAACAAATGGGCAAACTCAAGGCATTGTCAATGGCAGTGAGCAATCTTCATACAGAAAACGTTAAATATCTCTAAAACTACAACACCTAGAAACAAACTGATTGGAATACACATAGAAAACATGTTTACCAACAAGATTATATTAAATTGATATGGTTAGGGTTCTGGATTTCTATTAATTTGGAATAAAACTGACGTTTTTCACTACGCGTACGGCAAACTCAATGCATTGTCAATGGCGGTGAGCAATCTTCATACAGAAAAAGTGAAATATCTCTAAAACCACACCATCTAGAAACAAATCGCTTTGTACACATATAGAAAACATACTCAACGAATAGATTATATTAAATTTATAGGGTTAGGGTTCTGGATTTCTATTAATTTTGAAAAAAAACAAATGTTTTGCACTGCACGTACTGTCAAACTCAAAGCTTGTTCAACAATAACCGCCAGGATCGCCACTGTAGCCTATGTTACCGATTTTCGCGGGAGTTGTCCCTCTCATCTGTTTATATACACGCTCTCTGGTTCTACGATGTTTGTGGCCGGCAAGGTGTGCTGCCACCTGGTGGATTAAAGTATGAAGTAAACAGTTCCATAATTGCCGGCCTAGCGAGGCAGTGAAGGTCATTCATTTATTCGTCGCTAACTACCTGTCTGTATATTACAGACGGCACCAGTCTACGAGGTGATATGCTGGTCTGCCCTGTCTCTCTGTCTGCCTTAAGTGCCTGTCACACCTTACCGGATTGAGCACTGGACACAACCGGACAAAGAATTTTCTAGTCCGGTGGTGTTCGGTATCAAAATGTATATATGGACAAGGAACGTACATTAACGAATAGCCACCGGACAATAACCAGACGATAACTGGACGATAACCGGACGATAACCAGATGATAACCAGACGATAACCAGACGATAACCGGATAACAACGCACAAGCAACGGGGAACCGACGGGCGAAAACTGAATGTCAAAAAGACGGACCGAACATCAACCGGATACGTACCGGACTGTTCACGGACACGCTGAAAACATATAAAAAAAGAACTGACGGACCGAATTCCCGCAACACCATCAATGGTCTATTCAGGAAGCAAACCAGAGATGTTACGGATGGGTACCGGACATGAAACGTACTAAACGGACTTAAACCGGACACCAATCGTACACATCAGTCCGGCAGCTTCCGGTACAAAACTTGCCACCATACAAGCCGGACACCACCGGAAAGAGAATGGAAACGTCGGATGCCTACCGTATATAAACCGGACATTGACGTATTTCACCGGACAGTGTCCGGTTTCTATCCAGTTCCCCAATCTGATAAGGTGTGACTGAGCCTTTATGTTACATTGAGTGGTCATATGACCGTAAGTGATTTGCTTGGTGTAAAAGGGTCTCAGGCATTGCACACAAATGCAGTGCTTTTTTTTAACCTTTTTTGTTTCCTGGGCATAGATATCGGATGTACCGTTTGTATTTTGTCTGCGTTGATCTTTGCATGTCGAAGGGTGTGTGTCTGCATGTGTTTGTAGATGTGTATATATGTATGTGTGTGTAAATGTGTGTATACATGTGTGTATGTATGTGTGCACAGTATATATGCGATTTTTTCTTTCGTTTCAGCTTTTTTTTTTTAATAGCATGTTTGATATTGCAAAATGCCACATACATAAATATGCGTAAATAGGGTGCTTGAATAGGGGAGCTCAAATAGACTAATTAATGGTTAGGATGCTATCCCCGGAATGGTAAGAGTGTGGGTTCGAGCTCCACTCTAGGTGCACTGTTCGTTCATTTGACTCCCCCCCGCCCCCACAACATTGGTTCCGTGCCCAGCATACTGTACTATCTTGCTGTACAGCGTTGAAGTACCCCTGTATAAGGGTGCTACTTGGATATGTGTTTTGTAAGTCTGATATTTACAGTACTATGGAGATGAGTGTAGTGAGGTGAACCGCCTCAGATAGAATGCAACATACATAGGTTGGCGTGGATAGGATGATTGCATGAGGGAGCCTAGACAATCTAATGGCTAGGACTCTAGAATTGTAATGGCAGCAGTGTGGGTTATGATCCCGCTCTAGGCGCAAAGTTCCCTCATTTACAAACCTCACCCCCATGACAATATTGACACCAAACTTAATTAGGCCTATACAAAAAAAAGTCAGCTGCGGGCAAGCACAAATTTAGGGTAGGAAGTAGGAATTTTATTACTTTGTTTCTCATGCAAACCATGTAACCAGTCCGAAAATCGGGTTTATTTCTAAAGATAAAATAATTCCATCAGAAAATAATTACAGGTGGTACCTTTTTGCAGGGTCGGTTGCGCAACCAGAAACACAACATTGTGTTGTTGGGCCTAACTAACAGGTCCTTCCATATTCACTTTGGCCAACACCTTTTGTTTTTCCCAGTGCCACTGAACCCTGCAGTGTAGTAGACAACAATATTCTACTTTAGTAAATATTAAGTTGTCGCAGTCAACATTTAATGTGAGCACAGGTCAGAATAAAGGCAGGTGATGTCTGCGTAAAGGTACCTCTGCTTGGGAGGGTCTCTCAGTGCAATTGGAATTGAACTTCCGGTATCTCAATTAGAAGATACCTCATTCAGGCATGTCGCGTAGCTAACAATCTATCGAGCATTTCCCCCCATTTTTAAAGCTGCATAGTTCAGTGAAATTATCTAATTTTCTAAACTAAAGCACTTGATTCATATCCAAGTTAGATACTGGTGCACTTAATAAGCATTTGTTGCTGCATAGAAGGGAATATAGGAGACGTCAGAATTTAGACTACACATCAAAATTAATTTGGCAGGATTTTACTTTAAATATCTATAAAGTTAGCCATTTAGATTAAAGCTACTCCAAACTAAAGTGGTATAAATTATTATATCAACATTATATATATATATTTTGTTAAGTTGCACAAACTCTAAAGCATCGGACTATGCAACCTTAGGTAAGTGGTAAGGGTTCTTGTAATTAGACATGTGAACCCTGCTAACTGGGACTGAATAGGATGTATGTTTGCTAGTTATCTAATGCTCTGTATGGCATAATGAGGTGGTAGAACATGGTTTAGTGTGGTTAGAAGGTGGAGAGCAACTACAAAGGTGAGGTGGTAGAACATGGTTTAGTGTGGTTAGAAGGTGGATAGCAACTACAAAGGTGAGGTGGTAGGACATGGTTTAGTGTGGTTAGAAGGTGGAGAGCAACTACAAAGGTGAGGTGGTAGAACATGGTTTAGTGTGGTTAGAAGGTGGAGAGCAACTACAAAGGTGAGGTGGTAGAAGATTGTTTAGTGTGGTTAGAAGGTGGAGAGCAACTACAAAGGTGAGGTGGTAGGACATGGTTTAGTGTGGTTAGAAGGTGGAGAGCAACTACAAAGGTGAGGTGGTAGACCACGGTTTAGTGTGGTTAGAAGGTGGAGAACAAACACAAAGGTGAGGCGGTAGAACATGGTTTAGTGTGGTTAGAAGGTGGAGAGCAACTACAAAGGTGAGGTGGTAGGACATGGTTTAGTGTGGTTAGAAGGTGGAGAGCAACTACAAAGGTGAGGTGGTAGACCACGGTTTAGTGTGGTTAGAAGGTGGAGAACAAACACAAAGGTGAGGCGGTAGAACATGGTTTAGTGTGGTTAGAAGGTGGAGAACAAACACAAAGGTGAGGTGGTAGAACATGGTTTAGTGTGGTTAGAAGGTGGAGAGCAACTACAAAGGTGAGGTGGTAGAACATGGTTTAGTGTGGTTAGAAGGTGGAGAGCAACTACAAAGGTGAGGTGGTAGAACATGGTTTAGTGTGGTTAGAAGGTGGAGAACAAACACAAAGGTGAGGTGGTAGGACATGGTTTAGTGTGGTTAGAAGGTGGAGAGCAACTACAAAGGTGAGGTGGTAGAACATGGTTTAGTGTGGTTAGAAGGTGGAGAGCAACTACAAAGGTGAGGTGGTAGAACATTGTTTAGTGTGGTTAGAAGGTGGAGAGCAACTACAAAGGTGAGGTGGTAGGACATGGTTTAGTGTGGTTAGAAGGTGGAGAGCAACTACAAAGGTGAGGTGGTAGAACATGGTTTAGTGTGGTTAGAAGCTGGAGAGCAACTACAAAGGTGAGGTGGTAGAACATGGTTTCGTGTGGTTAGAAGGTGGAGAGCAACTACAAAGGTGAGGTGGTAGAACATTGTTTAGTGTGGTTAGAAGGTGGAGAGCAACTACAAAGGTAAGGTGGTAGGACATGGTTTAGTGTGGTTAGAAGGTGGAGAGCAACTACAAAGGTGAGGTGGTAGAACATTGTTTAGTGTGGTTAGAAGGTGGAGAGCAACTACAAAGGTGAGGTGGTAGAACATTGTTTAGTGTGGTTAGAAGGTGGAGAGCAACTACAAAGGTGAGGTGGTAGAACATGGTTTAGTGTGGTTAGAAGGTGGAGAGCAACTACAAAGGTGAGGTGGTAGAACATGGTTTAGTGTGGTTAGAAGGTGGAGAGCAACTACAAAGGTGAGGTGGTAGAACATTGTTTAGTGTGGTTAGAAGGTGGAGAGCAACTACAAATGTGAGGTGGTAGAACATTGTTTAGTGTGGTTAGAAGGTGGAGAGCAACTACAAAGGTGAGGTGGTAGAACATGGTTTAGTGTGGTTAGAAGGTGGAGAGCAACTACAAAGGTGAGGTGGTAGAACATGGTTTAGTGTGGTTAGAAGGTGGAGAGTAACTACAAAGGTGAGGTGGTAGAACATGGTTTAGTGTGGTTAGAAGGTGGAGAGCAACTACAAAGGTGAGGTGGTAGAACATGGTTTAGTGTGGTTAGAAGGTGGAGAGCAACTACAAAGGTGAGGTGGTAGGACATGGTTTAGTGTGGTTAGAAGGTGGAGAGCAACTACAAAGGTGAGGGGGTAGAACATGGTTTAGTGTGGTTAGAAGGTGGAGATCAACTACAAAGGTGAGGGGGTAGAACATGGTTTAGTGTGGTTAGAAGGTGGAGAGCAACTACAAAGGTGAGGTGGTAGGACATGGTTTAGTGTGGTTAGAAGGTGGAGAGCAACTACAAAGGTGAGGTGGTAGAACATGGTTTAGTGTGGTTAGAAGGTGGAGATCAACTACAAAGGTGAGGGGGTAGAACATGGTTTAGTGTGGTTAGAAGGTGGAGAGCAACTACAAAGGTGAGGTGGTAGGACATGGTTTAGTGTGGTTAGAAGGTGGAGAGCAACTACAAAGGTGAGGGGGTAGAACATGGTTTAGTGTGGTTAGAAGGTGGAGAGCAACTACAAAGGTGAGGGGGTAGAACATGGTTTAGTGTGGTTAGAAGGTGGAGAGCAACTACAAAGGTGAGGTGGTAGAACATGGTTTAGTGTGGTTAGAAGGTGGAGAGCAACTACAAAGGTGAGGTGGTAGGACATGGTTTAGTGTGGTTAGAAGGTGGAGATCAACTACAAAGGTGAGGTGGTAGGACATGGTTTAGTGTGGTTAGAAGGTGGAGAGCAACTACAAAGGTGAGGTGGTAGGACATGGTTTAGTGTGGTTAGAAGGTGGAGAGCAACTACAAAGGTGAGGTGGTAGAACATGGTTTAGTGTGGTTAGAAGGTGGAGAGCAACTACAAAGGTGAGGTGGTAGAACATGGTTTAGTGTGGTTAGAAGGTGGAGAGCAACTACAAAGGTGAGGTGGTAGAACATGGTTTAGTGTGGTTAGAAGGTGGAGAACAAACACAAAGGTGAGGTGGTAGAACCTTCGTCTCCTAGAAATGCGTTAGTTACAGCAGTGAACCCGGCCCCGCATTTGATGGCTAATGCGGGCCTGTCTCGGCGAGCAGCCCGCATTTCTAAATGCGGGTTGATCGGCCCAAGCCCGCAACGGTCACAGCTCGAGCATAGACTCGCCCACTTCATTATCTAACATTGAGATCAATGGGTTACAATAGTTTCATATTAATATTCAAATTAATGCAACATCTTTCCTTTTTCTTTTTCTTTAAAAAAGAAAAGTTGTCAATAAATGTGTACCTATATTGAATGTACTATAAAGTCAAAAACCTTTTATATTTTTAATGGACTTGACAATTAATGGTAACATTTTGTATGTAACATATGAGACTTTGCTATCACAATGGTCTAGCTTGTATTTTATGAACAAAATTTTCCCAAATATTTGAATTAATATTCATGCTTAGTTATAACAATTGCATCAGCCAACTTATTTTTTAATATAAGTATTGAGTCAATATTTATTTGATAACATCTATGACATGTCAGACAACTTAAACAAAGCATTTAATAAAACAAACAAAATGCATACTCAGTTAGCTTCATGTGTCGTTTCTTTATATTTGAATGTGTGGTGTTATTTCTTTATTTGACCGTAACTATGTATGTTGTTATTAATATTACTCAGTCAGCTTTTTGTGTCGTTTCTTTATATTTGCATGTTTTGTGTCACTTTGTTCCAAATTAACTGTGTCGTTATTATTGTACTGCTTTTCTAGCATGTCACTTGCTTAATTATAACAATTGCATTAGTGAACATTAAAAAAAAAAGTATTGAGTCAATAGTTATTTGATAACATCTATGGCATGTAATACAACTTAAACAAAGCATTTATAAAAACTGATATATATTTGTTTATACTCAGTTATCTTCCAGTGTCGTTTCTTTATATTTACATGTGTAGTGTAAACTCTTTGTTTGACCTTAACGATGTGTCCTTATTATTGTACTGCTTTTCTAGCATGTCACTTGCATGACTCTCAAATATCTTGTTCCAAAATCACAATGTAAAGCAATATATGTATATGAATATTACTCAGATCTACAACAATTATTTAATATAAAGTTCCATCTGGTCACCGTATCCAACCGGATGGCGGCCGCAAGTAGGCCACATGCCATATGACGAAATTATAAGTCAATATTCTGGGCTGCCTTCTTTAAAGTTGCACGATCTAATTAGACTATAAGATTCCCAAATCCAAATGTCACGATCGACATATTATATTTTGGTGTGCATTCTTAGATTTGTTTTGTTGTTGTTGTTTTGTTATATATTTTATACATATTATTTTATGAACACTAGCATTGTTTGATTATATTTTTGTGTGTATTTTTGACCCATTGGCTGTTTGGCAGTGGTGTAATATCATTCAATATCATATTCACTTACAAATTGTTACTGCACCCAGCAGTATATTTGACATTACAAACATCAGTATCATTTGGTAATATATATATATTTAATAGATATCCATCATTAACAACTAGTCCATAGCAATGTTATGATGGAGCCATATATCAATTTCTTTTTTTTTGGGGGGGGGTTATATTCCTAAATTATTAGGGCATACATAAGCGATTTATACTGATATATAGGCAATAGCAGCAACGTCATATTGTATTATCACAAATACATTTTGACAATCTGATGCTTCACGGGACTATGCAGCTTTAACAAGGGATACCGCTCATTGTTAGTTTGTTGCATTTGAGCTTTGAATGCTGGGCTGGGGGCGTTCGTATAACAGCTCACAGCTCACATTATATTTTCATGTCGATGTTAATGATATAATTATACATTTAAATAATTTCATCTTATGTCAATTCACATCTCATAATAAGTCACATTTCATGTTTTTCACGTGCCTCAAGTGGCCTGGCATCCGGTACTTGCTTCTCGGCGCTCCGTGTTTACTTCTCGTCGCCTCGCCTGTTGCTTAGCTTGCCTGACGTTCTGTGAGTCTTCATTACGGCCGTTTTCATT
The DNA here is from genome assembly GCA_030323885.1 of Branchipolynoe longqiensis. NCBI lineage: Eukaryota > Metazoa > Annelida > Polychaeta > Phyllodocida > Polynoidae > Branchipolynoe > Branchipolynoe longqiensis. Next base: position 25,914,129 of record CM059201.1, on the reverse strand, counting down.
ACAGCCGTTCGTCTCTGTCGACGATCTGTGCATCTGTGCTTCTTGGCATCCGTGCATCTGTGTCTGTGCATCTAGGCATCTGTGCATCCGTGTGCCATCTTTTCAGGCATCTGTGCATTTGTGTCACTTGTCAGTTTAATGTCAGTGCTGCTTCTGTTGGTGCCCGGGGAGTTGCTGCCCAATGCGCCGCAGCTACATAGTACGTGTTACATTGTCTCTGTTTGTGACCAGGGTGTTGATGTCTGGTACAATGAACTTGCATTACATGTTGGTTGGTGCCTGGGGTTCTCATGCCTGGTATCCATCAGAAGCAATGGGCCTGAAAGCACCATTGCCTCCACATCTGACACCATGTAATATACGTTGATATCGACACTGTGAGATCTAGTTTGCAACTGACTTTATTTAGAACGTATTCATGACGTCGTCCTCTGTTACATTGGGGTGGAGGTGTTCGGATACTAAGATATATTACATTAGCAACAGCAGACGAAATTCCTCCTACCGGATGCAATGGCCCAAGCGGTAGAGCGCATGCTTCCCGTACTTCTGTACAGGAAGCCTGCGCTTCCCGGCTGAGTCAAGCCAATGACTTACAAAATTGATACTTGTCGCTACTTAGTCTGGCACTCAGCAATACAAGGACTGGTTAGCTCTGTATCAGGATAAAGTGACTGAGTAGGATGTCGGGTCATGGTGCTAGCAGCATGAACTTCCAGTGGGGCAGCACTATAACATCGCCATGAGTGCGCACTGTCAAAGTCGGTACCCATTCTGATATGACCTTAGATGTTGGTAGGACGTAAAACCCCAACTAACCAACCAACCGAAATCATCCTGGGCTGTCAGCCAGAATAATCTTCTAATGAGAATGCGTGGTTTCCATTCAAAGAATGCCACTTTTTTTGTTAATGAGTTTATTCGACGGCATTACACATTTAGTCAGAGCAGACGAGGTTAGTGAGTGGCGCTGTGAATGATGCGATGTCAGAGGACGCTGTGGCAGCACCACACCTGACATTTGGCGAGCTGTTACATCCACTAAGGGGTTGTGGAGGGGCATTTACCGGGCTATTGCAAGCAGCTTTCATGGTTAATTCATGCCCCTGGGATTTAGGAGACTAAAGCATGTCATTAACATAATTCGCACACCGTAGTTATGCTGTCTCACCATGGGGGAAGTGTCTTTTGAGATTTGTTTACATGTGTCTGTGCACAGACAGGCAAGTCTTTCACACAACTACAGACAAACAAGTTCAGATTGCGTGTTCATGGGAGAAATAGATGCACCTAGAATGCTAACTAGGTTCCGGTAGCAGTGCCCGACCGTCTTGGGTTTTTGGATGTGCCACTCAGCTACTCAGGTGGTGGCGGACCCAACTTCCGGTTTCATGTAACTAATAAGTTACACAGTTCACAACCACCGATATAGGGAGTATGCAAGCATTCGTTGATTGCCACCAATTCTTAATGGTGCTGGTTTAAATATGGCTGGGTATTAGGATTTGTTTACATTTACCCTAGATAAAAGATTCGCCCGGTACTTGTAGTACACGGGTGAAGGACAACATAATTCATGACACGAGACGGAGCTATATTATGGAACTTTATTGGAGTTCGAGAGTAATGTACAGTAATGGATAGTTAGTACAATGTGGGTAATCGGTAATCAATCAATAGTTAGGCAATGAGAATGGTCAGAACATAGTAGTAGTGAACATATAGTCAATGGGTATTTGGTCGAATCATGTAGGTAATCAACAATCAATCAATGGATAATAGGTACATGAGAATGGTCAGCTAGCATTACAGTGAGGATAAAGAACAATGAAGAATAATAGGTAAGTGCATCAGGTATGCGGACAGGTCAGGTTTAGGTATGTCGGTATGTTGGTATGTGAAGGTGTGTGGGGAGGTGGTAGAGGAGGTCGTGTGGGGGGGGGGGGGAGGAATGGGTCTGGGAGGTCTTGGGGGAGTAAGGGTGGAAGGGTCAATAGGGGATGGTCTGAGGTAGGTGTGGGTTAGGTCGCGATCCGGGCCTCAACCCTTAAGCTGTTTGATGTTGGGTGGGTGGGTGGTGGAAATGCTGGGAGGTCTGGTCGGTGCGCTGTCTGGTGAGAAGTGGGCTGAGCGGGAGCGCAGGGCAGTGGAGGGGCAGGGGGAGGAAGTGACGTCAGACTGTCGCTGGTTCCCGGTTGTGGGGTGGTAGTGGCGCCATCTGTAGGGGAGGTAGGGGAGGCAGGGGCCGCGGCGGTGGCGCCGCCTGTAGGGAGGCGGGTCAGGTAGGCAAGAAGGGGAGGGAAGGGGAGGAGGAGGTAGGGAGGTGAGGAGAGGGGGGAGGGGGCAGCTCCGACTCGGTCTCGAATTACCCATATTACCTCGGCAATATGCACAATGTAAATACGGGCGAAAATAGCTTTAGTATGGAATAGGAACTAGAAACTGTGGCTCCAGTATCAAATGGCTACCCATATAGGCACAGAGTTGGTGAAATGGGCGAGCATGCAAAAAGACAAGATGGCGGCGCTAGAATGCCGTCGATTTCACTTTAAAATCTTACTAAACTAGATATTTTATGATATTTTTCAACTCAAAGGTAGCGGGGAAATAATAAGACATATGTAAAGAATATTTGTTGCTTCTTAGATTGTGAAATTAGGCTCTCATAAAGACTCATTTCATTAGCCCGATTTTTCTACCATTTTTATATAAGGCTGGTCTTCACCCGTGTACTGCGAATACCGGGTGAATCCTTTATCTACATTTACCCATGCACAAACAGCCAAGTCTGCCACACACTTGCAGACAAACAAGTTCATGTTGTATGTTCGCTGGAGAACTAGATACACCTAGTGTGCTTATTAGATTTTGGCTGTGCTGCTTTGTATTGCGTATTTGGATGCACAGTGAGAAGGGCTAGAAATTAATGTTTATGCTGTGGTAGCAAATTGTGCTACCATGTATAAATTATAATAGCAAATCGGTTTTCAGGGTTGCAAAAAAGATTATTCTATTCTATTATCCTTTTCAGTGCTTTCATTTCCATGAATTAAAATCTGAGGGTGATTCCCAATGGTGTTTATTTCAAACTACTACTGACATCATCATCATGCTGTCGGTCGCGATGCGACAAAGACTGCTTTCATTACTTGACTGCCACTCTCCATTTAGCTCTCTGCTGTGAGAGTTGCGTCCATGAGTCGGTGTTAATGTCTCTCAGCTTCAGGTTTCTCTTGATGGTATCCTTGAACTGGAGACGAGGGCACCCTCTCTTTCTGTAGCCAGAAGACAGTTGAGAATAGAGGATCTGCTTTGGTAGCCTGTCTGATGACATCCTCATGAGGTGTCGGTCGACTGAACTACTGACAACCATGGCATTATATTATATAAGTAATAGTAGTGGATTTAGTAGTCCTTTCAATATGATTTTCCATGTTGTACTCAACCTGTAATTTGTTTAATAAGTTGAATGTGTTGTACCATTTTACAATTGTAAATCAATGTATTATTATATGTTGTTGAGCATGTACTTGTTCAGTTTGTTCGGGTCCATACCAATTAGACACATGAAAACTTGTTTTATTTGATTTATTTGATCACAAACACAATAATTTCCATCTCAATTATCTTCATAGAACAACTACATTTGTCACACATATGTATGTTTCAGCCCTTCACTTCCACTGTTTATAAATAATTCATATTTATTGGCCTATTTTATTGCAGGTGGGTACACATTACGAATACTTCACAAGTTGCGCATCCATTAACCGGTCAGTTCAACAAGGGTGACTGTGCTGAAAACAATGGTCACTTTGCTTGCACTGCTCCAACACAAATCCAATTACCCCTAGCGCCGCCTGGCGAGTCAATTTCACACTATGGTCTCGGGTTACAAGCCGGTCGAAGTACTTCCTGCCTATGTGCGCTTATGTCAATGACATAGTCTTATTTTCAATAAATGTATCCTAATTCAACTATATGTGATCTTCAGAAAATTACCATGTATATTACTGGAATGTCAAAGAAATTCCTGTTGCAGGCAAACAAAAAAAGCAGGGTATGTAGGCAGTTTTTTTTTTAAAAGTATTACATTTTTTTGATTAACCATGAATCCATTGACCGTGGTGTAATTTCGTACACAAAAGGTACAATCCATATAAGAATTGCTGAACTGGAAGAGGGTGTCACTCTCTCAAAATGGCAGCCAGCGTGGATATGTGAATTTTGTCAATACAATTTTTAAAGCCTCTTCGCCTACATTAATTCACAGAGTCAGACAATTAACATTAAAAAAATAGCGGCCTATGACAAATGAAAATGTAAGGAATATATGCTTAAATTGGGGATTGATGTGAATCTGTGGATCGCGAAGCAATCTCTCTGTTGTGTTTCAACAAAAACTATATATATATATGAGACTGTCTCAAAAGGTGCTAAGCAATATGGGACAAAACTTTGTCCATTGTAACGATCAACATACTATCTACTTGTGCATTTGCTCAGGATAAATTGATTTGATTCTTACATGGTGTTTCATAATCCCAATAGAATACATATTGATTTGAAGCAAATGTCCTTGTGTTTTCAGTGTAACCGTTTCTGTGCTGTTTTGTGTCAATCGTTACAATGGACAAAAAAATGAAGAGTTAGCACCTTTTGAGACAGGCTCATATATATAATGCAGCGTTCATTTAGAAGCCGTGTCCACGCAACATAGGGTAGCAGTGTAAGGGTGTGGGAGTAACCGACTGTGTACAAGTGATATAGGTAATCACCTAACCTAAGGTGACGCCACCTGGTGGCAACACCACCAGCTAGCTTGTGTTCAAGGTACCATATTTTAACATTAGGCGGCTTAACACTATTACCCCTCCAGCATGAATGTTCATGGGGTCTCAGGGAGGGAGTTGTAGCGGAAGTACGTTTCAGGGGTGTGCGGGGGAGGTGGTCCAGTTTGTATCACATAACCCAGCCACTCTCACCATCTTCCATCACCCGCAAGTGTCCCTTTTAATAAAGTTGCAGTCCATTGGTTTTAAGGTTTTTTGGGGTGTTTTTTTAAAACTTTAGATACATATGTTAGGTTTGTTTATATATATTAATCACCTACTCTTTGGAGTAATCTTGATTACTCGCACCTCAGTTTTAGAGATATTTGAAGTTTGTTTGTTTGTTTGTTTGTTGTTGTTTTACGTCCTAGCAACATCTAAGGTCATATCAGGACGGGTACCGACTTGTGACAGTGCGCACTCATGGCGACTTTATAGTGCTGTCCCACTGGGAAACCAGGCCGCCGGCACCATGACCTGGTATCCTACTCAGTCACATTATCCTGACACTGAGCACACCAGTCCTTGCCCTATCCTAATAATGCCGAGCGCCTGGCTAGGAAGCAACAAGTATCAATTTTAAAGTAAACGTAGGCAAGGTAATTTCGGCAAGCAGGCAAAAACATTAGTCGTTGAAATCAAGTTGTGACCCAGATTCCCATATTGCTGTGGTCATGTGATACACTGACCTACTAATAAAGTGACTGTGCGCGGTAACCGATTCGGTAACAGCGCGGGCTTCCCATGCGGAAGGTCGGGAGTTCGACAAAATTACAAAATTGATACTTGTCGCTGCCTAGCATTGCGCTTGACATTACGAGGATAGGGCAAAGACTGGTTAACTCAGTATCAGGATAATGCTACTGAGTGGGATATCGGGTGATGGTGCTAGAGGCCTGATCTCCCAGTGGGGGAGCACTATGAGTATGAAGTCACCATGAGTCTGCACTGTTATGACAAGCACTGCTGTATTTTACGTAGCCGATATTTAGTCACGATGGCAGACGACAGACCCGTGCTGTTGTAATTGCAAACAATAGTTAGTGATGAAAGCAGACGACAACCAGCGCTATTCTAATCGCAGACAACATTTAGTGACAAGAGCAGACGACAATCGCAATGGGGAAGGCAGACCCTGGAGTACCAGTCACCGCATTATTGCTTCTAATTGGGTAATTAACTATTCACCACCTCGCCACGCCATCCCTTTGTTACTGCTGTGGCACACATCGGTCACGCACCAGTGATTACGGTGCAAATGGATTCCAAGCCAAAGTCTTAAAATTAATCTATTTTTAATGCGAGTGATCAAGCGGCGTTTTGGTAGTTGACAGGCTTCCAACAGTAGGAGGAACATCATCATCATCATCATCATCATCATCATCATCATCATCATCATCATCATCATCATCATCATCATCATGCTGTCGGTCGCGATGCGACAAAGACTGCTTTCATTACTTGACTGCCACTCTCCATTTAGCTCTCTGCTGTAAGAGTTGCGTCCATGAGTCGGTCTTAATGTCTCTCAGCTTCAGGTTTCTCTTGATGGTATCCTTGAACCGGAGACGAGGGCGCCCTCTCTTTCTGTAACCAGAAGACAGTTGAGAATAGAGGATTTGCTTTGGTAGCCTGTCTGATGACATCCTCATGCGGTGTCCAGTCCACCGGAGATTCTTTTTGAACATTTCATGAAAGCTGCCTGCAAAAGTGTTGAAATGCTGCTGGCTTTTGCAAGTTACCAGCGGCACTCTCGCGGGGAGCAAATAGAGGTTTCACACCGGCAAGAACATGTCAAGACAGGCGCAAAACTATTTGTCCCTGCAGTGGCTGGTCGGGAGATGTTGGGAGTTCCATATATCAACCGCCCTTAATGCTGCCACAGTGACATGGTTTTCTGTTTAGGGTTTGCTCCCTTAGCCTTCGGTTCTGTCAAGAACCCGTACCACAAGGCAGTGGTTTACAACTCTGCGAGGCAGGGGTGTCAAACTCCCTGAGATATTGCTATACCTACAATACCTGCATACCAGGGCATCGGGTAGTTTAAGGGTTGGGTGGGAAGGGGTGGGGAGGGTTTGGTTTTGGGTCTATTGGGGTTCTATATCCCAGCAACAACTCTGGTCATATCAGGATGGGTCCCGCCAAAGGTGCTACGACACTTAGATAGGTTATATCCATAGTTCCTGTGAGAAATGGTGTAAGTATCTAAGTTGCATATATGTAGGATACAATCTAGATATGTGCTTTTGTTTAGAATAGCATCATTTTTATTTTAGTGAGATGCCAAATACTGAAAGAGGATATTTGGTGACAGATCAGGTTTGCTTGTTTGTTGGTAGTTTGCATCCTTGCAAAATCTAAATTCATATCATGAATGGAGCCAACTTGTGACAGTGCACACGCATGTTGGTTTTTTAGTGTTGCCCCAATGGGAAACTGTTCCGCTGGCACCATGATCAGATATCCCATTCAGTCACATTATCGTGATGCTGAGCAAACCAGTCATTGTCCTATCTTACTAATGCCGAGCGCTAGCCTAGATAGCGACATTTATCAGGCATGACAGATCTTCTGCGATTTTTTATATTTGCCGATTCATGTTAAAGAAATTGCTACATGGAATTGGCATGTATATGACAAAATTGTTTGTTTCGAATCGACTTCTTATATGACCTGAGATCTGAGATCTTAATAGAACTAACAAGAACGAGGTAAGTATGGGCGATAATATAGGGACACCAAGGACAGTTGTAACCTGACTTCCGGCATTTCCCCGCAATTCAATGACAGTGCTAATCCTATGGGGGGAAATCCGCGTTTTCGCGGAAATCCGCCGTCTAAATCTCGGCTTGCTTTCCGCGTTATTTGTGAACTTATAATTGTTACAGTACAACCCCGTTAAACCAAGTTCGGTTAAGCCAAAGTCGGTTAATCCAAAGTATCGGTTAATCCAAACAAAATTGTCGGCCCCAGGCCACTTCCGGTACAGTTAAACCAAACTTTCATGTGTTTTTAAGGTCATCCGAGACTTTTTTATATGATAAATGGTAGTATTTTGCCCGGTCGCCGAAAAAAGTTTGGATTAACCGATCATTTGATTTAACCGAGGTTGGTTTAATGGGGTTAAACTGTATATACAAAAAAAAACAATAATCATAGTGTCCACATACATTGCACATTCATAATGCACCCCCGTTTTTGCCAAAGCCAAGTCAAAGTCAAAGCTCGGTTAAACCAATGATCACTTAATCCAAACAAATTTCTAGGGTCCCTTCAAGTTTGGTTTAACGGGTTTATACTGTATCAGGAATTAGGTAGTCTTGGTGAGGGTTTTCTTTTTGCGGAGTTATATGCACTGCATTGAGGTAGCGTTTTAGGGCACCAGCCCCTATTTCTCATGTAGCCAAGACCAATTAGCTGATTGGCCTGCGGGACGAGGTGTTGATTACCTGATTTGCTCCCTCCTCCTCTTAGTATTGGGGTCTTTGATGTCACCTACCACCCTTCTGGTTCCGTCACCCCATCCTGTCACCTACCTCCCTTCTGCTTCCATCACCCCCATCCTGCCACCTACCTCCCTTCCTCTTCTGTCACCCTACATGTCACCTACCACCCTTCTGCTTCTGTCACCCCCACCCTGTCACCTACCTCCCTTCTGCTTCTGTCACCTAACACTTATCTGCTTCTGTCACCCCCATCCTGTCAGCTACCACTATTCTTCTTGTCACGCCCACCCTGGCATCTACCTCCCTTCTGCTTCTGTCACTCCCATCCTGTCAGCTACCTCCCTTCTCCTTCTGTCATCCTACATGTCACCTACAACCCATTTGCTTCTGTCACATCCACCGTCTTAGCTACCACTATTCTGCTTGTCACCACCATCCTGTCACCTACCTCCCTTCTGTTTCCGTCACCCCCTTCCTGCCACCTACCTCCTTCCTCTTCTGACACCCTACATGTCACCTACCACCCTTCTGTTTCTGTCACCCCCATCCTGTCACCTACCTCCCTTCTGCTTCTGTCACCCTACATGTCACATACCACCTATCTGCTTCTGTCACTTCCACCCTGTCAGCTACCACTATTCTGCTTGTCCCCCCCACCCTGTCAGCTACCTCCCTTCTGCTTCTGTCACTCCCAGTCCCACCCTCTCATCTACCTCCTTTCTCCTTCTGTCACCCTACATATCACCTACAACCCATCTGCTTCTGTCACATCCACCATGTTAGCTACCACTATTCTGCTTGTCACCCCCATCCTGTCACCTACCTCCCTTCTGCTTCTGTCACCCTACATGTCACCGACCTCCCTTCTGCTTGAAGCATTTTGTTTTGAAAATATTGATGAGCAACAATTGGTAATCAATGAGCAATTGGCCATTTTGTGTGGCAATTTAACCATTATGCCATTAACAATGGTTCACAATTTTACAAGATGATTTTTTACTATTATGTATGAATCTGCTAAGTTAACCTGAACAAAATGTTCGCTGCTATGGATCCATCCACAAAGTTCAATATTTTCACGGTTGTACCGAGGTGGGCGTGGCAGCAAGGTATTAGTCATGTACGATAACTTTTATGATTAGATCAAATGTCACCACCTGTCATGTTCTGTGGTGAAATGTTGAGGTGGACTACTTTGCATAAGGGAGACTCTTTGTATAACTGTGAACATGTTGAAAACGTTGGATGAGTCATTCACACCAGCTGAATACGAGTCCACTTCTGCTGAGTGTGCATTTGGTGAATAGCACAGGTAACGAGGAAGGTGATCAGATTGCCAAAAGGGCTGTCAATGATGTCTAGGACAACGTCAGATTTCTCAATCTGATTTGAAATCTATGATAATTAGATCTTTTTTTAAACCGGCGAGCATTACATTACCGGGGAGGCTTAAACTGTCACCACCGGTGACAAGTCCTTATCATCCGACATGGGAGCCTCGTGCTTACTGCTCTTCGTAGCCAAACTACGCCTCAGGTCTGAAACCTGTAACGATCAAACAAAACTTTGAGCATGCTCAACAATTGTTTGTTTGTTGTTTTACGTCCTAGAAACATCTAAGGTCAAATCAGGATGGTTACCGACTTGTGACAATGCACACTCATGGCAAATTAATAGTGCTGAAACCATGCACGACCCCATGATCTACCCACATGGGAGACAGACGCTCTAACTCATTCGGCCATCCCGTCTGGTCTCAACCAAATGTCACAACAGGTTAAGAAACCTCAGTTTGTGCATTCACTGGTGTTGGAGAACGTATTTGTACCGTTCCAACACAGGCATGAGAATCTTTCTCTTGTGAGTGTCGTAGGATTATGGTTCAAAACCAAACCCAAACGAGAGGTAGGGACCAGTATATCGGTAGCCTCAGTAAAACAACGTGGGGAATCTTTGTCAGAAACCCAGGAACAAGTCCCACCGAGGCATGGCTCCAACCACAGCTCTCTCCGTTCGGCAACGGGCGGCAATTACTGGTGTTGGAGAACGTATTTACACCGTTCCAACACAGGCGTGTAAGCTAATGTGTAATGTTGTAGGGTAACGGTATGGAAGCCGAACCCAAACAAGGGGTAGGGACCAGTATATCGGTAGGCTCCCACAGTCTCCATCCGGTACCCTTCTCCCGCCTGTGGCTATTATGCCAACAAGTTGGAGAAAATGCTACGAAATTCGGAGGTACACCTTAGTAAAACAACATGGGGAATCTTTGTCAGAAACCCAGGAACAAGTCCCAACAAGGTGTGGCTCCAACCACACCTCTCTCCGTTCGGCAACAGGCGGCAATTACTGGTGTTGGAGAACGTATTTACACGGTAATGTTGGTGGTCAGCTCCAATAGCTCTTTAAGGTTTACTAACCATTAACGACGGTAACCGACCGTGCAAGAGGGAGTATACTCCCAGCAAGCCGTTCCCCCAACCAGGGAACAAGTAGAGGTTGCTATGCAAATCTCCATGGCTGCCATAACGCCTGTAAGCAATTTTCAAGCAGGAAATGTACAAAATTGTTTACGCGAGTGGAACTCTATTACGGATAACTTAACAATCTTAAGTATTGTAGAAGGGATACGTATTCCTTTTTACATCTTTGACAGTACAGGATGTAATTTCTTTTTCTTTATCGATTTGATAAAGATGAGAGAAGCACTAGATAAGCAAGTGGGAATCATGTGAAAGGAGAATATATTTTCAGATATTTTTCTCAACCTAAGCCCAATGAAGAGGTGAGAATGATTTTAGATTTAACAACACTTGATAAGTGAGCCGAAGATAAGCATTTTATTTATGTTTTCATTGAAGACGGCAAGAGACTTGATTCCAAAGGTGCTTGGTTGGCAAGTGTCGATCTCAGAGATGCAGGTTACATAGTTCCAATTTACGGAGCAGATTGAAAATTTGTAGGAGACGGTAAGAGACTTGATTCCAAAGGTGCTTGGTTGGCAAGTGTCGATCTCAGAGATGCAGGTTACATAGTTCCAATTTACGAAGCAGATTGAAAATTTGTAATGCTTACTTGGAATGAACAACTATATGAGATTACTTGTTTACCAAATGGTTAGCTTGTGCCTAGCTTATTTACTAAGTTCTTTTCGCTCATGGCGCATGAAGGACATGATTACGTTCCCCTAGATTGATAATTCATTTATTGGGGCGCAGTCAAAAGCAGCTTGTCAAAATGCAGGAAATGATTTATGTACAACATTTACTAAGTTAGAAATGTGTTATTCATGACTGGTACAGCATGTGAGTAAAGGTTTTAGAATAGCCTATGCCCAGCTATTTTATTTGTAAAAGCTCACATTAAGTCGCTAGAAATAGATAAGAATTTAGCATAAGCCAGAACTAAAGGGTTTTTGAAGACCGATGGCTTGATGAAGAAAGTTTACATTATATTAATGTTCTTGAGTTGAGAGCGGTGTATTTAGGGTATGCATACCCCAAAGTTATGTCACAATTTGACAAATAGTACTATGGCAATGGCTTTCATTCGCAACATGGGAGGGACAACGTCCAAACCATATAATAAAATAGCGAAATTAATTTGGGAATTGGGCACATATACATTTGTTTGCATCAAGAAATAATAACATATTATAAAAATTGGTTTCATGGCATCCAGAGCCTAATGCTTGGGAAGTGGATGCTTTCTCTTTGATGTGGGGAAATAAATAAATGTTATTACTTCCTAACATTCAGCCTAATCAGCAGGAGTAGCCTTAGGAACCAAGAGTTGTTAGGTTTTTTAAGGATGCTAGAAAATCAAGGTTTAGGTTTGGAGCGATTAAAGCTGCAAGATGCATTAGATCTGTTATACTTCCCCGAGTAGATGGACAGACAGTTGGTAAACACCAAGTTATTCACTGGTTTTGAGATCAGTTTACTAAAGGAATCCCCAAAAGCCAAACTATAATAGGTTTTGGGATGTGTCAATGGTATTCAAATTATTTAAGAAATGGCCTCGTAATATTCTTTGGAATATAAAAGAGCTAAGATTTTAGCTAGTAGTATTGTTACTGTTAGTCACTGGACACAGGGGACAAACTCTTGTAGCATGGTCCCTGGACGGTTTAGAAATAGATCGCAAGGAAGCGACATTTGATTTACAGAAATTATTCAACTCAAACCGCACAGGGGATCCATTATCCACAGTGCATTTAAAGTTTCCCGGATGACCGACAACTTTGGGTAGTGTCTGCCATACGGGTATATTTATCCAAGACGAAAGACGTTAGGAATTCAAGACAACTGTTGGGTGAGTTTTATTAAACCACACAAGGGCATTTCAAGAGACACTCTTGCACGATGGACCATTACAGTTCTGAAGGCAGCAGGAGTGGATACGGGATGCTATGCTTCCCTTTCAACACGGGGAGCCATGGTCTCCAAAGCATGACTGCTATGGATCTCTGTGAAGAGAATCCTGGCACATGCAGGCTGGAAGACTGCTAGATCGTTTGCAAAACATTACAACAAACGACTAGAAAAGTCAAGCGGCCTCGCCACATGCTTACTCACCAATTAACAAGACAGGTGAGAAAAGTTAAAAGTATTAATACTACTAAATACTGTATGATATGTAAGAAACTATAAATGGATATGGTTTTTGAATATGAATGAATTAAGGATAAAAATGAAGTTACGTAAAGGTCTCCCTAGCTTATTTGCACTTAAATTTCAAATATCCAAAGTTAGCCATTTAAAATAAAAGTTAATTGAAACTAAAGTAATGTTGATTATAATGATCACCGTCATGTAGAAAATAGCACTGTAATATATTAGCTAAGTCAGTGTGTTAATTATAATGGTTATGAGTGGTTCGGATGAGAAGTAAACTAAATTAGTAACCTGAATCACCCGTTGGCTCTGACCTAGTAACTCATGTTGCAGCACAGAAGTTGTGTGTTTGCGAGTGGTTCATTGGGGATTGGGAGGGGGCAAGAGGGGGTGGGGGGGGGGGGAGGGAGAGTCGGAGGTGTGTGTGAGTGTATGTGTAGGCGGCTCTTGCCAGCTTGGGTGTGCTTTGAATACATGAGATTCAATGCTCTGACGTTTGACCACCCGATGTTTAGCCCTTTGATATTTAGTCCACCCTTGTCATTTGAGGGCCTGGATTTATAAGTGATATATATATATAATATATATATATATATATATCTATATCTATAATATATATGTAGCTTAGCTTAGTATGCATGTACTAGATGTAGCTCACCTTACTATGTAGCTTAGCTTAGTATATATGTAGCGTAGCTAGTGTGTAGCGTTGCTTAGTATGTAGCTTAGCATATGTGTGACTTAGTTTAGTGTAAAATCCTACGGTGCGAGTGGCGGTTTGGCGCGCCCGGTAGTGATAACGAGCACCGGTGGCGGCGCCACATGTCGAGCGGAGGAGGGTAGGCCCTACACCTATAGAATAATTGATACAACAGATAGATAGTTCCCTTCCGCGCTTTTATACCCGCATAATTCGTTATGCATCCCACATAAATATAATATATATAATATAGCTTAGTTTAGCTCTTGTCATATCAATTCTGTGACATTGACTGTCTTGAATTTAGTTATGAGGCAATTAGCTATGTGGCATGAGCTGTCTGCAACATTTAACTTGTGTCACTTTCGCTACGTGACATTTAGCTCTGTGACATTTAGTTACATGACATCTTGCTCTTTGACATGTAGCTCCAGCATTTGGGCTTGAGCCTAAATTTATTTAGCCACTGATATTGACCTCTGATCTTTAACTTCTGCCCTTTAACAAACTCAATGACATTTAACTCTGCGGGATTTAGCTCTGTGACATTGATACCCTTGATAAATACTTAGCGTGGAGATATCTGTCTATGGCAGTTTTTCAAACTAGGCTATTTGCCCTTGATGGTGGTGTGTGTGTGTGGGGGGGGGGGGGGAGACAACAAAAAGCAAAAGCAACTGTGTGTAGCACTATTCACTCGCCATGAATAAGTAGTGACAAGTCGTTCCCCTTCCTGATACAACCTTTGTTACTAAGATGCATATAATATAGTAGAAATGTTTATGTTGGAAGTATGGTTAGCTGTTAACCTTGCCAGTCTACGTAGGTATGAGACATTTCCTATTTTCAGTGAATTTCCGATATTTTCTTAGTCATATGGGTCATTTCCCTCCTCATCGGTTACCATTGTCAGAGCAGCACAGACAATTTACCAAAAATCAAATTTTATTTTTTCTCTCTTGGGGTTTGGGGCCGGGGGGCGGGGTATGTAACTCCGATCCCTGCCACTGGGGGACCGTACCACCGGCACCATGGCCTGATATCCCACTCAGAGGCATTATATTGATACAAAACAAGCCAGTATTCAGGTAGTTGCCCTATTCTAATAATTGATTGATCAATGTTTTTTTGATTATTTAACCATTAAATATGGTATGGTGGTTTTGGTCGCCATGTTCCTCGAGAATGATCTTGCTGTCTGAACACCTAAATTAATCATTTACAACATTACAATAACTAACTAACAAATGTATCTAAATAATTGAACAGTTTAACAAATAAAAGCATGGTAAATTACAAGTTAGAAAATGACATGCTATGCCTATAGATATACTATGGGATATAATTGAACATTTATAAGCTCATCAAAGTGGTGGATAGTGCATGTGTTCCATACCATGCAACAACATAGAGTTACATACAAAATTGTATAGGAGTACATATTATACTATGCAAGAGTCAATAAGGCGCAAGAAACCTGGTATGGGGATGAGCGGGAAGTTGTGGTGTGGTGCAATGGTTGAGATGAGATGGAATGTTTTCTATTAATAGTATAGGTGTTTTCGGGGGGGGGGGATTTAATTTTTTTTTTTTTTAAAGTTCTTCCTTTTCCTTTAAATTTCTTATTCTGGATCTATTGAGTCAAAAAGACTGTTTGGGGATTCTACAGCTGGAGTTACTGGGGGGGGGGGAGGGCCTGTGGAGTTTTGAGCATATATACATTAGTGCTGTAGTGGGTAGTTTATTGCACAGCTGTATTTGCTTGGTACAGGAAGGAGTTTCTATACATATATGGTGGTTTGTTCTAGCACCTAGCGGGGAATACGTGAAAAGCACTAGACGTAGGTAGCCACAATTATCACTTTTGAAACTGTTTGTTCTGTCTTTGGCCTGGGATTCTCATGCGGAAGCGAACACCTCCATTCAGTTTGCTTTGGAAATTAGTGTGGTGCAGGGGCAGTGACGTCACGGTGGTGCGTGTTATATTGTCGTTCTGCTTTTTCACCTCGCTACGTATTTCAATTCAAGTCACATTCCCGTAAAATGTGAGGCGGCCTTTTGATTAGAAATTCCACGAATTAGAAGCACAAAGACGCAGTGACCCTTCAGCCTTCTCACATCTAGGCTTAAGGACTTAGAAGAGTAGGAGCTGACAGGGGTCTTTACGAAGACCCTCCGAGGATCCTCTTCCGTTGCGGCAGCATTGATAGATTCTGGTGGTCGGATATGGATGATTACAATGTCCTTATTACTACTTTACTAGTGTGTGCACATTGCCCTTGTAGTTGAATGGTATATTTATGTTGCATTTATTATAGCCTGTGTATGCTGCCCGTATAGTATACAGCACACATCACTCTGTACATTACAAGGGAGAGAACCCTGTGATGTATAGTGTACAGCACACATCACTCTGTACATTACATGGGGGAGTAGCACGTGCTGTATAGTGTACAACACACATCACTCTGTACATTACAAGGGGGAGTAGCATGTGCTGTATAGTGTACAGCACACATCACTCTGTACATTACAAGGGGGAGTAGCATGTGCTGTATAGTGTACAACACACATCACTCTGTACATTACAAGGGGGAGTAGCCCATGCTGTATAGTGTACAACACACATCACGCTGTACATTACAAGGGGGAGTAGCCTGTGCTGTATAGTGTACAGCACACATCACTCTGTACATTACATGGGGGAGTAGCATGTGCTGTATAGTGTACAACACACATCACTCTGTACATTACAAGGGGGAGTAGCCCATGCTGTATAGTGTACAACACACATCACGCTGTACATTACATGGGGGAGTAGCCTGTGCTGTATAGTGTACAGCACACATCACTCTGTACATTACAAGGGGGAGTAGCCCATGCTGTATAGTGTACAACACACATCACGCTGTACATTACAAGGGGGAGTAGCCTGTGCTGTATAGTGTACAGCACACATCACTCTGTACATTACATGGGGGAGTAGCACATGCTGTATAGTGTACAACACACATCACTCTGTACATTACATGGGGGAGTAGCATGTGCTGTATAGTGTACAGCACACATCACTCTGTACATTACAAGGGGGAGTAGCATGTGCTGTATAGTGTACAACACACATCACTCTGTACATTACAAGGGGGAGTAGCCCATGCTGTATAGTGTACAACACACATCACGCTGTACATTACAAGGGGGAGTAGCCTGTGCTGTATAGTGTACAGCACACATCACTCTGTACATTACATGGGGGAGTAGCATGTGCTGTATAGTGTACAACACACATCACTCTGTACATTACAAGGGGGAGTAGCCAGCGATAGTGCCCACCCCTGTATCAGGAGTGCCTGCTAGCAACACACATCACGCTGTACATTACAAGGGGGAGTAGCACGTGCTGTATAGTGTACAACACACATCACTCTGAGGGGGAGTAGCCCTTGCTGTATAATGTACAACACACATAACGCTGTGCATTACAAGGGAGAGAACCCTGTGCACTACAAGGGAGAGTAGCCTGTGCTGTATAGTGTACAGCACACATCACTCTGTAGATTACAGGGGGAGTAGCACGTGCTGTATTGTGTACAACACACATCACTCTGTACATTACAAGGGGGAGTAGCACGTGCTGTATAGTGTACAACACACATCACTATGTACATTACAAGGGAGAGAACCCTGTGATGTATAGTGTACAGCACACATCACTCTGTACATTACAAGGGGGAGTAGTCCATGCTGTATAGTGTACAGCACACATCACTGTACATTACAAGGGGGAGTAGCCTGTGCTGTATAGTGTACAACACACATCACTCTGTACATTACAAGGGGGAGTAGCCCGTGCTGTATAGTGTACAACACACATCACTCTGAGCATTACAAGGGGGAATAGCTCGTGCTGTATAGTATACAGCACACATCACTATGTACATTACAAGGGAGAGTAGCCTGTGCTGTATTGTGTAAAGCCCACATCACTCTGTGCACTACAAGGGAGAGTAGCCTGTGCTGTATAGTGTACAGCACACATCACTGTGTAGATTACAGGGGGAGTAGCATGTGCTGTATAGTGTACAACACACATCACTCTGTACATTACAAGGGGGAGGAGCACGTACTGTATGGTGTACAACACACATCACTATGTACATTACAAGGGGGAGTAGCCCGTGCTGTATAGTGTACAACACACATCACTCTGTACATTACAAGGGGGAGTAGCACATGCTGTATAGTGTACAGCACACATCACTGTACATTACAAGGGGGAGTAGCACGTGCTGTATTGTGTACAGCACACATCACTCAGACCATTACAGGGGGAGTAGTCCATGCTGTATTGTGTACAGCACACATCGCTCTGTACATTACAAGGGGGAGTAGCCCATGCTGTATAGTGTACAGCACACATCACTCTGTACATTACAAGGAGGAGTAGGCCGTGCTGCTACAGCACACATCACTCTGTACATTACAAGGGGGAGTAGCCCGTGCTGTATAGTGTACATCACACATCACTCTGTACATTACAAGGGGGAGTAGCCTGTGCTGTATAGTGTACAGCACACATCACTGTACATTACAAGGGGGAGTAGCCCATGCTGTATAGTGTATAGCACACATCAGTCTGTACATTATAATGCAGAGTAGCCCGTGCTGTATAGTGTTCAGCAGACATCACTCTGTACATTAAAGGGGGAGTACAGCACAAATTCCTCTGTGCAGTACAGGAATGAGTAGCCCATGCTGTATGGTGTCCAACACACATCACTTTGTGCAGTACAGGAAGGAATATCCCGTGTTGTATAGTGTAGAGCACACATCACTCTGTGCAGTGCAGGAAGGAGTAGCCCATGTTGTATAGTGTACATCACACATCACTCTGTGCAGTACAGTAAGGAGTATCCTGTGTTGTATGGTGTACAGCATACATCACTCTGTGCAGTACCGGAAGGAGTATCCCGTGTTCTATAGTGTACAACACACATCACTATGTGCAGTACAGGAAGGAGTAGCCTGTGTTGTATAGTGTACAGCACACATCACTCTGTGCAGTACAGTAAGGAGTATCCCGTGTTGTATAGTGTACATCACACATCACTCTGTGCAGTACAGGAAGGAGTAGCCCTTGTTGTATAGTGTACAACACATATCACTGTGTGCAGTACAGGAAGGAGTAGCCCGTGTTGTATAGTGTACATCACACATCAGTCTGTGCAGTACAGGAAGGAGTAGCCATTGCTGTATAGTGTACAGCACATCACTCTGTGCAGTACAGGAAGGAGTAGCCCGTGTAGTATAGTGTACAGCACACATCACGCTGTGTAGTACAAGAAGGAGTAACCCGTGTTGTATAGTGTACAGCACACATCACTCTGTGCAGTACAGGAAGGAGTAGCCCGTGTTGTATAGTGTACATCACACATCACTCTGTGCAGTACAAGAAGGAGTAGCCCGTGTTGTATAGTGTACATCACACATCACTCTGTGCAGTACAGGAAGGAGTAGCCCGTGTTGTATAGTGTACAGCACACATCACTCTGTGCAGTACAGGAAGGAGTAGCCCGTGTTGTATAGTGTACATCACACATCACTCTGTGCAGTACAAGAAGGAGTAACCCGTGTTGTATAGTGTAGAGCACACATCACTCTGTGCAGTACAGGAAGGAGTATCCCGTGTTGTATAGTGTACAACACACATCACTCTGTGCAGTACAGGAAGGAGTAACCCGTGTTGTATAGTGTACAGCACATATCACTCTGTGCAGTACAGGAAGGAGTAACCGGTGTTGTATAGTGTACAGCACACATCACTCTGTGCAGTACAGGAAGGAGTAACCCGTGTTGTATAGTGTACAGCACACATCACTCTGTGCAGTACAGGAAGGAGTAACCGGTGTTGTATAGTGTACACCACACATCACTCTGTGCAGTACACTAAAGGCCACTCTATATGTGTTGCTGCGTAGAAGGAATACAAAATCAATTCAATAGAGCCTGTCACTGCTGGAGTATGGTGCTGGTAATTAAGTCTGCATGTCAATATTAACTTGGCATGTTTCCACTTCAAATATCTACAAAGTTAACCATTTTAAATGGTCTTTGTTGTGTGCTACATGGAAAGTTTTCCTGTGAATATTATATAATTGTTTATTTTGTACAGTAAAAGTGTTACTGAAAGTCATTCAAGAATACGGAAGGAAAATAGCTTTGACAATACTGAAAGATGTAAGATCGGGTGCATAGGTCTGATAATGCATTACAGTCTTTATATGTTGTGTGTACACTGCACTTGGACGGTGCGTTTATGGTACTTTTGCTAATGTGCATGCTTCTCTTATTTTGTGTATATTCTGCCTTGTGTACTTTTATGCTGCTTCTGGGCAAAGTGCCCATGCTTCACTTATATATGGTGCATATACTGTAGTTATATTGAGTGTGCTGGCATTGTGTGTACACTGCCCTCATATATGTGGAGCATACTCACCCACGTGTTGTCAGTCGCCACTAACCACATTTAGCCCTGCTAAAAAGTGCTATATTACGTGAAGTGAAGCGTGTCCTGTTGTTTGTTTTTTTAAAGCTGCATAGACCGATGAAAGTATCACATATTCGAAACTAAAACTTAAGTGCCTGTCACACTATGCCGGATTGAGCAACGGACAGAATTTTCTAGTCCGGTGGTGTTCGGGCGTGATAAGTATCAAAATGTATCAAAATGTCTCAAGATGTTGCGATATCGGGTCAAAGGCCGCAGGACGAACAAACATTAAACGGACATGAAACGTACATGAACGGATAGCCAACGGACAATAAGCGGACTACACAAACTAAAACCGGACAAGAACCGTAGACGTCAATCAGGCGGCATCTGTTCCAAATTTTGTGCATGTTCAAAACTTGCCACCGTAGATGTCGGACACCACCGGACACAGAACGGAAACGCCGGATGCTGACCATATAGAAACCGGACATTGACGTATTCCACCGGGCTTTGTTCGGTTTCTTTCCGTTTCCCCAATCCGGTGAGGTGTGACAGAGCCTTTAGATTTGATGGCGCATATCGAACTTATACTGTTGCACTCATTAAGCATGTATTACTGCATAGAAGTATAGTGGTTGGTTGGTTGTTGTACTTTTACGTCCTCGCAACATCTTAGGTCATATCAGGACGGTAGAAGTATAGTGAGGTGAACTGTTCTCCGCAGGTGATATGCCACATACACAGGTAGGCATGGATAGGTTGATTGCATCAGGGAGCCTAGAGGAAGAAGTGGTGTCCCTTTGAAGTGAGATATTGTTCACTTAATGATATTGCAGCGTACTGTGGGTGCATTATTTCTTTACCTCGCTTATACCTAAATCCATCCATTAAATTCACTGTAAAAATCCAGGACAGCCAAAATGTTTGAATATGCCTGTGTGCTACTTTTATGTCGTATTTATATCACACAGTATATTCTTGGGGGTTGTAACACCCGTTGTGCTGAAGCTGATTCTTATTGTACCACCCGGCACATCATAAGGCTTGTGCCACCCTGTACATCATTACACCTGTACCACCCTGCACATCGTTATGCCTGTACTACCCTGCACATCATTGTGCCTGTACTACCCTGCACATCATACCATGCACATCATTACTCCTAGTACCATCCTGCACATCATTGTGCGTGTACCACCCTGCACATCATACCATGCACATCATTACTCATTGTACCACCCTGCACATCATTATGGTTGTACCACCCTGCACATCATTGTGCGTGTACCACCCTGCACATCATTATGCTTGTACCACCCTGCACATCGTTGTGCTTGTACCACCCTGCACATCATTGTGATTGTACCACCTTGCACATTGTTGTGCCTGTACCACCCTGCACAGCATTGTGCTTGTACCACCCTGCACATTGTGGTATTTGTACCACCGTGCATACATTGTGCTTGTACCACCGTGCACATCATTGTGTGTGTACCACCGTGCACATCATTGTGCTTGTACCACCCTGCACATTATTGTGCTTGTACCACCCTGCACATCATTGTGCTTGTACCACCCTGCACATCAGTGTGCTTGTACCATCCTGCACATCATTGTGATTGTACCACCTTGCACATCGTTGTGCTAATACCACCCTGCACATTGTTGTGTTTGTACCACCCTGCACATCATTGTGCTTGTACCACCGTTCACATCATTATGTTTGTGCCACCCTGTAAATCGTTCTGCTTGTACCACCCTGCACATCATTGTGCTTGTACCACCCTGCGCACCATTGTGCTTGTGCCGCCGTATTAGTGCTGAAGCGTATGGGGTCAGAATGTTTATCAACATGGCAAAATTAATTTTGCATTTGTACACTTCAAATATCCAAAATTAGCAATTTATTCAAAGTTACTTCAAATTCAATTAAAGTAGATTATAATTTTGAATCCCTTAAATTTGATTTTACCGTAAATATGGTATGGTGTTTTTTGTTGGCATCTTCCTGATGAACCTAATTTATTTATCTCTGAAAATGGTTTTAAAAATCAAATTAAAAAAACCATCGGGCTATGCAACTTTAAAGATACATAGTCCGATGAAGCATCACATTTTCAAAACCAAAACAGTTATCTAAAATTGATTCTACATATCTAACTTAAGGGGCTGTCACATTAGGGTTTTTTGCGGGAGCGTATGGCGGCGTAAGCGCGTTACGTCATATACGTCGGCATACGCCGTATACGCTACTCATACGCTATGCATACGCTACTCATACGCTACTCATACGCCGCCAGATGCCGGCGTATGTGAAGCGTATCAGGCATACGCCGCCATACGCTTTCATAAATCCGTCCGTCCAAATTTTTTTGTGCATGCTAAAAAAAACTCGACCTATGAGGGCGTATGGCCCATACTGTCAAAAAATGTCACAGCACGCTCCCATACGCTCCCATACGCTCCTCATACGCTCCTCGTACGCTCCTCGTAGGTTCTACATACGCTCAAAACCACCCGAAAGGTCACCAAATGTCATCATAGGCCGGCATGCGCAGGACCTACGTAGGTTTTCAATACGCTCCCGCCATACGCCGTAATGTGACAGGGCCTTTAGATAATGATGCACTTCTTAAACATTTTGTTGTCACATAGAAGGGAATACTGAGTATAATTTAATAATAGAACCTGTTACTGCTGAAGCCTATTGTGTCAGAGTTTTGGCAAGCTTGCCAAAACTAATTGAGACATTTTTGCACTTAAAATATCTCAAAACATAACCATTTAAAATAAAGGTTACTTCAAACTAAAGTAAAGCATGCCATAGCAATCAATTTAATATATTTATCTGCGAAAAATGGCAGAAACTCAAAACCATCAGACTATGCAACTTTAAATTAAGAGTAAAGGGCGCATTCCTTACACGCGGTATGCGGTATGTGAATGCGACAAAAAATTGAAATGCCTTGAAGCCTATGGGCTACATTCCTTACATGCGGTATGCGGTATGCGAATGCGAATGCATTTTCTGATTGGTCCCTGTAGCGATCGGTGCGGCATGCGGTATGCGGCACGCAGGGTGCGAATAGAAACCTGAGTCTGATGTGTCCATTAGTTTAACACTAGGAGAGGCGACTGAGCATTACGGAACGGTCTCACACAGGGGTGAGGAGGGGAAACACATGGTGAGCTGGGCACCCGGGAGACATACAGTTAGGGGAACGCTAAAAATGCTACCATATGCATAGAAATATGAATACTTATCTATAATTTGGTTACAATAAAGGTAGGAACCCCCATGTGACGTATGAAAAGGTACATAGATATAAATGCAATATTTGGTCATATACAGAGCAGTATGGAGAATAATTGTTTATTTTTATTTTTTTAAATATAGCCAGTCGTGTGCCGCATACCGCATACCGCATGTAAGGAATCATGCCATTCGCATACTGCATGCCGCATACCGCATACCGCGTGTAAGGACTGGGCCCTTAAAGGGCACCCTGTGACGTCTGATGCTTGGTGGGGACGCCTCCTGGCGGGCAATGACACACGTCGCTGGTGCTCGGTGGACACACCCTCTGGTGGGCTGCGACACACATGACTGGTGCTTGCTGGGGACACACCCTGGCGGGCTATGACACACGTGGCAGGTGCTTGATCGGGGCGCCCCCTCACGGGCTGCGGCCTCACGGGCTGGGGACGCCCCCTGGCGGGCTATGACTATGACACACGTGGCCGGTGCTCGGTGGGGGCGCCCCCTTGTCTGGGAGTGTGCATTGGACCCTATTGACAAGAGGACGTGGTGGTCTACGGTACTGGAGGAATATATACTGACCCAAGTAAGTGACGTAGGCGGGTGTCTGTATGGGCATGGGGCAACCTTACACGACAGTGGTGCTTGGTTTGGTGTGTGTCGGCAGATACTCCAGTATGCACACTGTGTGGTGATATGCACGTATCCATTGGTGAGTTAGTGGTGGTTCCTAAAGGGCGCATTCCATATACGCGTAATGCGTAATGCGAATGCGAATGCGAATGCGACAAAAAATCGAAACGCCTTGAAACCTATGAGCTACATTCCATATACGCGTAATGCGTAATGCGAATGCGAATGCAAATAAAATCCATTATCCTGATCGCTCCATGTAGCGATCGGTGCGTAATGCGTAATGCGTAAAGGTGGTGCGAATAGAAAAGCATCAGTCGCATTTGTCCATTGATATAAGGCTGGAGGAGGCGACTGATAATTACGGACAGCCGGGACAAGGAGGTGCGCGGACCTGTTAGGAAGCAGTCTCCAAGGCTGCTGAGTGGAAACATATGGTAGTGGTGGTGGTGGGGGTTCGGGTTGCTAAAAATGCTACCAGAGCCACAAAAATATGAATACTTATCTATAATTTGGTTATAATAAAGGTAAGAACCCCATGTGACGTACTAAAAGTTACATAGATATAAATGCAATATTTGGTCATATACAGAGCAGTATGGAGAATAATTGTTTATTTTTATTTTTAAAATATAGCCAGTCATGTGCCGCATAACGCATTACGCATTACGCGTGTATGGAATGATGGCATTCGCATAACGCATTACGCGTATATGGAATGCACCCTTTAGCCTCGGGTCGGCAGCAAAGGCCATAATCATGGGGAGAAGTGTTCAACTTGTGTTCTGTCGTATTGTTATTTGGCCACAGCTTGTATACAGAATGTAAAAAGCACACACACTATTTTGGGTCGAATGACACTTTTGAAGTTAAAAGCGCAGAATTGCACAAATTGCGGTCAGGGAAGGTACAATTCTAGATAAAAGAATATACATATGTATACTGTGGGAGGATATACACATGCATACTGTGTGCACACATACACTAGTATGCACACATACACTAGTATGGTGGTTTGTGCATGTATGTATGGTGGTTTGTGCATGTATGTATACACATGCATGTATGTATACACATGTGTATTGTGTATACATACACTAGTGCACTGTGTGCATATAAATTATATATGTATGTATAATGTGTGCACACATGCACAGTAGTGTACTGTATGTAGACGTACACATGTATGCTGTGTGCACACATGCACTGGTGTACTGTGTGTAGATGTACACACGTATGATGTGTGCACACGTGCACTGGTGTACTGTGTGTACTCTGTGTAGACGTACACACGTATGTTGTGTGCACACATACACTGGTGTACTGTATGTAGATATACACACATAGACATACAC